>CM057454.1:869760000-870360000 GCA_016271365.2 Neoceratodus forsteri | reverse complement strand
AGCACTGAACTCTGCCTCATTCCATGTATGTGCCTACTCAAAGAAGGTCTTCAGGGAAGCCCCTGGGACTTCTTCTCTTTGTCTCTTATTTAACACACTGGTGTCTAACTAATGTCATGTACCTGCCTACTCAGATATGGTTTTTGGGAAGCCCTTAAACATCTTCTACTCATCTCCACTGGAACCGGACTGTCTGCCCCAGTCCATATACTGTCTGTCAGAACATGGTCTCCAGCAAGCCCTTAGAACATCTTCTACTCGACTTTGCTCAGTCCATTCCATTTATTGCCTATTTGAGTTTTCTTGGACTTCTGCTTCACAAATTACCTCCATGTTACCTGCTTGAACTGGACACCTCATAATTTGAGCCACCTGAGCAAGTGTTCCCATCTCTCATTGCGGCTATTATTCTCCTTCAGTATTTACGTTCAACTTAAACAATGCTGCAACCTCTGTTTTCCCTATCCTATCATTCTGGCAGTCTCAGCCTTAGGTAGGGTCCTTACTTGTACTCCAGGGACATGAGGGTTTGTGTGAGACTCCAGCTTCTTCTGTACAAGGATGTCTCATTCTCCTCCAACCTTCACTGCTTGCAGCTTTCCAGAAGGCCATCCAGCACTCAGTACTTTCTCATCTACATGGAGATTTCAGTATTCCTACCACTACTCTCCAATATTTCTTTATGTTTCAACTAATTTTCGTACATACTCACAGATCCTGCCTTCGCATATACTTATCTAGACTCCAGAAGTTTTCCTTCCACCATGACTACGACATTGTTGTCCTAGTTGCCTCTTCTGCTTCATTATGCCCTTTGTCTGCTGAGATTCAGGATATCCATTGCTGCTACATTCACTGGACCTAATAACTCTGCTCACCATATACCATTTTCCTTATTTCGTCTCATGTTGTGAACTGGCCTCCCTGAACTTTCAAACCAAAAAGCCATGACATTGTGCTAGTTTTCTCCAGCCTTCTGAAGGACTATGTCATGCCTGTATTCATTGTCCTTTTCACTTCCTGGACCTATGCTCATTGAATCACACTATGCTTAACCACTCCAACAACTCTGGTGTTTGCCTCCTCATCAGTACCTACAGTGCCAGCTTGCCTAATCTCCTCATCAATAAACTGCTACTTAATTTACAGCCCCTGAGTCCAGGCCTCCTCTCATTTGGTACTCAAAGTGATTTATGCTCTCAAAGAAATGTTTTCATTCATAAATTGGAGGCATGCCAACCATGACCATTACTTTTCCACCAAATTGGGCCTTTCTCCCTTGATTGGGTTTCTAAATTGCAGCAGCAGAGCCATCGCCAAAATACACTACCCCCCAACTTGGAGGGAAGGTGACATAGGCCTTGGGACCCCAGAGGTTTCTTCCTCTTAGAAAGGGAGCTTTTCCTCTCCTCCATGCCAAAGGTGATAATATGCGGTTAGTTGTTATAGCATATTACCTGGTCTCCTTGCTAGGTTCCGCTGTTGGATGGAGACGGATAGTGGCTGTACCCACCATTCCCTCTCTCCTTAGGAAGCCCTCTGTTGTCATCAGTGCAATCCATTTTATCAATACTATCCATACAACCTGCTTCTCATTTGTGTTTCCTCAAGCTGTCTCATTGCTGTCAATTACCTGTCTACCTCATAGCCAACATTTACTGCCTAATATTCTTTTGGGGGCTCCTTCTCAAGGTACCTTTAGTCAAGGAAATTTTTTTGTGGCACCTCTTGGGGTGAAACACTCTTTGAGTGTTCCTTGCCTTTGTTACCCCTACAGGGCGGTAATTCCCTGTGGAATACAGAGTGAGAATAGCCAAACAGTTATCACAGTTGCACAAGCATAACACTACTCTGGTTGCATAGGCCCACTGAATTGAAAGGCTATGCCTATGATTCAATGGGGTAAGCAACCAGTCACACCCTCTTCTTGATCTATGTAAGCAGTTCCTCCATGCTTCCTTCTGAAGCATGTTTTCTTTGCTCCACCTCCAGTGGCATGCCTCTCTTCTTGGGGGGCTCCTTCCTAAGGTACCTGTAGCCAAGGAAATATTTCTGCAGCAGCTCTAGGGGTGGAACCCTCTTCAAGGGTTTCTTGCCTTTAGTACCCCTACAGGGTGGTAATTCCCCATGGACTAGAAAGTGTGAATGGCCAAACAGTTATCACAGTTACACAAGCATAACATTATTCTGGTTGCATAGAGCGATTGTATTAATTAAACACAAAACATTTGTAAAGAAATCCTTCAATGAAGATTTAAAAAAACATACATTGCATGAAGACTTTGAAGATAACCATTGTGTAAAAGAGATTCTATGTCCAACATGAACAACATGTTTAAAGAGGAGAAACAAGAATATGGTTGAGAACGCTGTAACTGAGTAAAAAAAAACACTTTTAGGAGTCCAACAAGCCATTGCCAGGTAGTTTGTTGTGGCAACCAGCAATAACAACTTCCGGGACACTCACTTCATAAGCAGCCCTGCAGCGAGCGGGCGAATAGCTACTAGACGCTGACTAAGTGTCATTTTCATTTTGGGGCTTTATATTAGCAATTTAAAGTTTTAAACCAGTGTGTTGTGTTTGTGTGTAACCGAGAGCCCTGTTATTCAGGAAGAGCACTGAATAGTGCTAGTCAAAGGGGGCTGGTGTGCAGCTAGAGACTACTCATGCCTCGTCCACTCATGAGTGGAAAACGCACGCTGTAACTGAGTAAAAAAAACACTTTTAGGAGTCCAACAAGCCGTTGCCAGGTAGTTTGTTGTGGCAACCAGCAATAACAACTTCTGGGACACTTACTTCATAAGCAGCCCTGCAGCAAGCAGGGCAAGCGTGCGCAGGGAGCGTGCAGAGACGTGTGCAGAGACACATGCGTCTGCACGTGTCTGCTGTGTCCGCTGAGTTCGAGGAGTTTAAGGACCCATATCGTGCTTTGGAAATACAATCTTAAACTAAGAAGGTAAAATTTATAATTTCATTATGTCACAAATCAAGGGCAAATGTGGCAGTAAAGAAAAAAGAATCTGTATTTCTTGCCATATGTTTATTGAAGCACCAGCATGCAAGGAATTTGTATGTGATAACTGTATTTTAATTGCAAATTTAAGAAATGAAATCGATACCTTATCGGAACGGTTAGCAACTCAGAAGGAGATCACTTGTCTAGTAAGATTCTTAGATCAAGCTATATATCAATCAATCAATCAATCAATCAATCAAAATCTTTATTTATTCAGGCGAACATCATTGAGCATAGCTCATTTACAAGATGGACCTGAGTGGTCATAACAAAAAAGGTTACAGAGTGTATACAAAAACATGATATTGAAATAGCACAAATACAAACATTTATGAGTGAGATAGATGTACAATTATTTACATATATACAAGGCAAAGGACAGTAAACCAAAACCTATTAAAGGTGAGAAACAAACAGTCTGGTAGGGATAAGGCTTGGATAATGGTACATGGGTGGGCATATATGTTTGAGGTTTGATGTGGAAAGGACCAGAGGAATGATAGAAGAATAGGGAGGAGCTTTAGAAGGGGGGGTGGGGGAGAGAGGGGGTGTGGGGGTGTGGAGGTGTAGGAGGACTAGGCCTTGTGGAAGCAATTGCATGAATCTGGGATTAGGCTGGTGTACAGCTTTTTGAAGGATGTAAGGGGGATCAGTGTTTCCATTTTCAATGTCTTTTGGATAGAATTCCAGATAAGTGCCAGGGAATAACTGATTGAAGCTCTTCCATACTGGGTGCAGGTGATAGGAATCTTCAGCAGGATCAGTTTGTTGATCCTCAAGGTGTAGGGCCTGGATGTGATCTGGTTGAAGCAGTCTGAGACGTAGGAAGGGAGTTTGTTTGTCAGAGCTTTGTAGATCCAGGTAGCAGCATTTTTCTTCTTCTATGTTGCAGGGATGTCCAGCTGACTGCATTGTAGAGAGCAATGATGGTGCTAGAGGAAGGTCAGTAATGAATCTAATAGCTCTATGATACAGGGTGTCTAGTTTGTTTAGATGGGAGAGGACAATGACCATAGAGGAAGTCAGCATAATCAATGAGGGACATGAATGATGCAAGGATTAATCTTTTGTTTGGAATCTTTGGTCAGGTAGTCTTTGATTCTATAGAATAGACCAAGTCTTTGTCTTAGCTTTTTCAGGAGCTCTTCAACGTGGGTAGTATAGTCTAGTTTATTGTCTATCCATACTCCTAGGTATTTGAATTTGTCAATATATTCCAGATTTTCACCAAGGATGGTAGAGAGTTGTGGGAGGGTGAATGATGGGATAGTGGAAGAACAGTTCTTGGGGGCAAAGAACATAGCTTTGGTTTTCTTAGCATTTAGTAATAATTTCTTTTTAATAGGTTATGCTGGAGGAGGAGAATTGAGACTGTAGGAGCTCACAGGCTTTTGATGGTGAGGATCGCTCACATAAAAGTACAGTGTCATCTGCAAAAGGTGGATATTAGAAGAGAGAGATTGGAGTCAATATTGTTGATGTAAATGGCAAAAGGATGGGACCAGGATGGAGCCTTGTGGTACACCTCTTAGGAGTGGCTTAGGGGTAGATAGATCACCATCATTCTTTACCAGTTGTAGCCTTCCAGAGAGATAGCATCTGAACCATTTAATAGAGAGTGAGTCAAGGCCTATGGAGTTTAGTGAGGTGATTAGAAGATCATGATCCACAGTGTCAAAGGCTTTGCTTAGATCCAGAAACACAGCACAGGTATTATTCTTTTTGTCTAGGGCAGTCTGCCAGTCATTTGTGACTTTTGCTAGTGCAGAGATGGTGCTATGCATAGATCTAAACCCAGATTGAGCTGGATTTGGAAGATTGTTGGTATCAAGGTAGGCAGTTAACTGAGAGTTTACCAGCTTCTCAAGCATCTTGGATAGTATTGGTAAGATGGAGATGGCCTATAATTATTGAGGTCCATGGGATCACCTGCCTTAAGTAATGGAAACACTTGAGCTGTTTTCCATATTGAGGGATAGTACCAGTGACAAGTGATAGATTGAAGAGGTGGGTGAGGGCGGTTAAGGCATACAGTGCTACTTTTAGAAAGTAGGGATCCAGGAGTCTGCACCTGCACTTTTGGTGGAATCTAGTTGGAGTAGGAGGTCTTCTACTTCTTTGAACAATATTGGTTTGAATGAGAATGTGGAAGCAACCTTTTGACTCTCAGTAGATTGTAGGTTTAGAGATGATCTTAATAGGTTTGCAGGAGGTGAAAGTCAGGCCAGCTGTAGTGAAATGGTCATTGAAGGCATTCAAGATATTTTGCTTGTCGGTGATTTCAATATTATTTAATTGAATTTTGGATGGTAAGACAGGGGTAGAGGTTTGCCCTAGGATGCCCTTTATGGTACCCCAGAACCTGGAAGGGTTGTTATAGGAGGCATCTAGTTCAGCTGTGTAGAAGGTTGCCTTGGCTTTTCTTACTTGTTTTTGTGCAGGAGTTTCTGGCTTTTCTGAATTGGAGCCAGTCATTTGAGGTCCTTTGTCTTTCTTGCCCTTTTCCAGAGTTTGTCTCTGGCAAGCAGGATTTAAGGTCGGCAGAGAACCAGCGACAGGATTTGAGTTTGGTTCTGACACTGGTGAGGGTGCATGTGAATTGAGGGCACTTATGATTATATCATTTAGGATTTGAAGAGCTGACTCTATTGAGGCTGTGAGATAGAATTCTGCCAACGTGTGGTGTGGCACAGATCATGGAGATATCCTGTAATATTAAATTCTTTTTGACCTCTGTGGAGGAATTTTGCAGGATTGGGTGGCTTGATTGTTGATCTAATGGCAGCTATGGGACAGTGGTCACTTATGTCACTGAAAGTACTCCTGCATAGGGATAATGATGAGGTTTATTTACCAATATAATATCCAGGGTGTGCTGTTGAGAGTATTCTTTGGTTGATCCTTGTTGGTTCTTTGATTAATTGAGAGAATCCAGGTGTCACAGAAGGTTACCAGGGGTGCAGATGCATTAGTCAGCCAATTTAAGTTCATGTCTCCTAAGATGATGGTGTCTTCAGGGCCCAGATTAAGTATGGATCCTAAATGGGATAGGAGTTTGAGGCCTGCAGAGGGGCCTATAGCAACCAACCAGTTGAAAGGAAGATGTGTTGGGAAGGGTTATTTTAATAGACAAGCATTCGAATTCCTTTGGTTGAGATGTAGAATTGAGGCAGGAAGCAGAATGTTGCTTTGACATAGATGGCTACCCACCGCCCCTGGATAGCGGTCAGATCTGAAGAGCTGATAGTTGGGAAGGTTTATTTCACTATCTTTTGTTGCAGATTTGAGCCATGTTTCAGATATAACCAGACAGTCTGGTAGGGTGTGTGCAACCCAGGCCTGTATTGATGAGAACTTTTTTAGGAGGCTGCAGGCATTGAAGTGAAGAAAACTCAATCCATTTATGGAGGTTAGGTCAGTTGGAGAGATCGAGCTTTCAGTGGGTCCAGGGTTGATTTCCACAGTGCCAACACAGACCAGCAGAAAGAAGATTAACTTGATGAGGGCACCAAGTGATAGGAGTAGTGAGCAGTCAGGCAGTTTTCTTCTTTCTTGGGATCCAATATATAGTGGGTGATGATCCTGCTGCATGGTTATCGAGTTTATCATAGATTGCCAGCTTAATGGACAGGCGTAGGGAGTAATTGTAGTGCCAGTATGGTAGCAGGGGGATAGAGGAGTTCCAAACTGTTTGTGAGCCTTTTTTTGGGATTCCCCAAGGATTACTGTGCAGAAGCGGTAGTATAAGTATGTATAGTTTAGGGGTATCCACTGGGGACAATAGAGGGGGGTAGTGTTGAGTGGTCGCCCTAAGCACCTCGGTATGGGTTCCAACAGTTATCTCATCTGGATCTAAGGAAGGTGAGAAGCAAAGCAGCAGTAGTAGGTGCAGTAGCATGGTGGCGGGTAGGAGAGGGTTAAAGAAAGTAAGATGATGTGAAGAAATGAGCTCGGGAATTGGCTGGGAGAATAGCTATGGCGGGGATGAGATTTGGCCGGAAGGTGTATAAAGAAACACACCTGAAGTGGGAATTCAGGGGGTGGACAAAAATTTTGTGGCTTTCCATGCCTTTCTGGCTTTCCTCCCCGGCCTCCTGGATTCCCTTTTGACTGTCGGTGGCCGCCCGCCGCTGGCGGCTCGGAGCCCTCTGCTGTGTGTGTCCTCGAGGGCAGGCCGGCTAGAAGGAGGGACAGAGAGGGCAATCAGAAGAAGCACTTGCAGGCAGTGGCTTGCTAGAGGTGCTAGATTGTAAACTTTGCACAACAAAGACTGGGAGGGTGGGGGTTAGGCGCCTGAGCATCTAGCCCAACACAAAATTGACCAAAAGACTGTAATTACTATCTAAACAGGTAGGTATGCATTTCACAGAAGTACACAGTAAAACAGCAAAAAACAAGCCCTTTTTAGAGAAGTTAACTTTACAGTACAAACACAAGCAATCTCGACCAGTTTTGGTGGTGCAAAGATACAAGCAAAGTCAATGGGAGAAGGCGCACCAATCAGAGGCTGGCAAGTCGGGCGGCCTGACATTGGCTGTGCGTTCCCAGACCTTTCTGGCTTTCTCCCGGCCTCCTGGTTCCCTTCGGCTGCTGTGGCCGCCCGCCCGCCTGGCAGCCTCGGAGCCCCTCTGGTGTGTGTGTCCCTCGAGGGCAGGCCAGCTTGCTTTCCCGGCCTCCTGTCTCTTCGGCTATGTGGTGGCCGCCTGGCCATGCCTCGAGCCCTCTGGTGTGTGTGTCCTCGAGGCAGGCTGGCTTGGCTTTCTCCCCCGGCCTCCTGGTTCCCTTTTCAGCTATGCGGTGGCCGCCCGCCCGCTGGCGGCTCGGAGCCCCTCGGAGTAATATATGATATTACGATACTCGATTTACAAAATTCAGATACTAAAACCAAAAGAACAGCAACTAATGAAGATGAGTTAATTAAAGTTGAGTTAGGTGGTGAAGTGTCTGTTATACCTGTGGTTAGCACTCCATGGATAAAACCCAAAAATATTGTAAAGACATGCCTTATTAACAGCAACGATAATACTTTACCAGTCTTCAATATGTTTGATTGTCTTCAGGATAACATAAATCCAGAAGAAATAGTCAAACAAACCTGCAGAATCCAGATCAGGAACCTGTTCCATTAAACTTACAAATTCCAAACATAAAGGATAAAAGTGTGTTGCCAAAATAAAACGATACAATAAAACAAACTGTGTGTGGGAAGGAGGTGCTTACAGTTCTTGGGTCAAATTATGCAAGGCAAACTGGGAGTGGGAATGAGGTGCCTGCAGAACTTGGGCTTAATTATGCAAGACAAAAACCTACAAAATTACTAAATCAGTGTAGAACTAGTTTGAAAGAAGTTAGCTTGCCAAACCATGATATGCTCGCTTGCAAAAATATTGCAATTGCATGTAAACAAAATCATCAGTGCAATCAACAGCGAACTGCTCCTCAGACTACATCATCTGATAAAACTGTGACCAAAGATATATTGGTTATAGGCGATTCTTTAATTAGGGGAGTGGACACAGTGGTTTGTGAAGACAGGAAATTTAACACCACTGTTAGCACCCTTCCAGGCACCAAAGCAGGCGATGTGCTAGATTTGCTAGAAGGACTCATGGAGAACACTGTAAGCCCATTAGTTATAATACACATTGGAACAAACGATGTATACAAAACTAGTTTAAATGCATTTCAATCTAAAATAACTGACATAACAACATTTATTAAGCAAAAAGGAGCAGAATTAATATTCTCAAGTATATTACCAACACATGGGTATTTAAACTACAAAAATATAGCAATCAAAACATTAAATGATTGGCTAAGGACCTTTGCATCGGAGAAATGTAGGCTATATGGACAATTCTATAACATTTAGCAGTAAAATTTTATTTAAATCAGACGGCTTGCACCTTAGTTTAGCAGGGTCAAGGATTTTTGGAAGAAAATTGAACAAGGTGATTGAATTTCATTTAAACTGGAGCAAGGGGGCCAGCCCATTCTAGCTAGCTATCCTGACTTAAAAACAACATTAAGCTCAAATAAATATAAAGGTTGGAAAACATCACTTATAAATTCCAGAAGTCTTGTTAATAAATATGATGAATTTAAAGACTTTATCTTAACAAATGATATACAAATAGCTTGTATTACAGAAACCTGGTGGGATATCAATGATACCTGGGAGAAAAAAATACCGGGATATAATTTATATCAAAAATCTAGATCATACAGGAAGGGTGGGGTGTTGCAATTTACGTACATAATAGCATAAACAGTATACAACTGCCCTATGAAAGCGGCGAAGCAGAAACCATATGCTTAAGTTAATTCCTCTATACCCTAAAATTATAATTGGCCTACTTTATAGACCTCCATCTAACTCATACAATAATGATGTTATTTTTTTGGATTTACTTAACAAATTGAACCCAGATGATAACTTAATTTTGTTTGGAGACTTCAATCTTCCTAATATAGACTGGCAGCTAACTAAAGCAGGTAACAAAATCGAACAATTGTACCTAGATGCATTCGACCAGCTAGGTCTGGTGCAATTAGTTCATAAGAATACTAGAGGTGACAAAATATTAGACCTCATATTAACAAACACAAGTGAATTAATAAGTAATGTGCAGATTCTTCCCCCTCTGGGCTGCAGTGATCACTCAAAAGTCTATTGCTTAGTTGGGACATTAGACAAAACAAAAAACTATAAATCTGAAGGAGCTATTAAATTAAACTTGGCTAAAGCCAATTTTTCTCATATTAGACAGGAATTGGCAGCTTGGGATTGGTATAAGGCTCTGGAAGGGAAGAATACAGATGATATGTGGAATATAATCCTAAACAAGCTTAATGAATTAATAGCCCAATATATTCCAATTACTAAACCTAAAACGAGTGGAGCAAAAACTAGTCCAATTTGGTTAAACAGGCAAATAAAACGTATAATTAACCGCAAGGATAAACTATTTAAAAAAATATATGAAAGAAAAAATCCATAAAAATTACATAGCGTATGAGGAATGCGCCAAATTGGTTAAATTAACAATTAAAAAAGCAAAAGCACAAATCGAGTTCACTCTAGCCAACAGGATTAAAGACAATAAAAAATCTTTTTTTTCATACATAAATAGCAAAAAAAATCAGGACCCTTTAATGATAACAATGGGGTTATGCTAAATGAACAGGAGTTAGTAAATACACAAAATGACTATTTGTGTTCGTTTTGTAATCCTGGTAATACATCTGCAATTGTTAATAAGTATACACTGTCACCTGGGGCTATTAAAATAACACCTGCTGAGGTAAAATGCAGACTGACTAAATTAGACATCAATAAATCTCCAGGCCCAGACAATATTCACCCTGGAATTCTATGGGAACTTGCAGATCAACTAGCTGAGCCTTTGAGCTTTTTATATCAATCATCTTTAGATAGAGCTGAGGTTCCTCAAGCCTGGAAGAATGCTTTGGTTGTACCCCTTCACAAAAATGGATCTAGATCTGATCCAGCTAATTTTAGACCCATTAGCTTAACATCATTGTTGGGCAAAGTCATGGAGGGCATTTTAAAGGAAATTGTGACTAATTATATCTCATCAAACAATTTATCTGATCCTGTGCAGCATGGATTTATTAAATCTAAATCATGCCAAACAAATTTACTATCCTTTTATGAAAATGTTAACTCAGAATTGGACCAGGGAGACCAGTGGATGTGGTCTTTATGGATTTTGCTAAGGCTTTGATAAGCTACCACATAAGAACTAATACAAACTCTGGCTAAATTGGCATTCACCACAACATTGTGAAATGGATAGCTAATTGGCTGACCAACAAGAGGCAGAGGGTGGTGGTAAGGGGCGTGATGTCCGAGTGGTCTGCCGTGACTAGCGGGGTGCCACAGGGCTTGGTGCTGGGCCCGTGTCTTTTTAATATATATATATATTTCATCCTTACACCTTAGCAATCCTTCTATATGGATTTCAAAATTTGCAGATGATTGCAGACTAGGCATCACAGTGTCTACTATGGATGATTCGTTATCCTTACAACAAGCTATAAATGAAGTTTATGAGTGGACAAAAACTAGCAAATTGGAACTTAACATCTCCAAATGTAAAATTATGCACTTGGGTAGAACAAACAACAATCATTCATATAATATAGGGAACAACACCTTATTAACAACATCTGAAGAGCGGGACTTGGGCATTAAAATTGTGTCAGATTTAAAGTTCAATTCACACTGCAATTAACAAGTTAAAAAAGCTAATCAGATTTTGAATTGCATTTTGAGACACATTTCTAGTAGACACCATAATGTTATCATGCCCTTGTACCAGACCCTGGTGAGGCCTCACTTGGAGTATTGTGTACAGTTGTGGTCCCCACAGCGTAGAGGACATTGAGAGAGTGGAGGGTGTGCAGTAATAAGCGACTAGATCAGTGGACTAAAAAACTTGCCCTAGGAGATTAACTAAGTTAAATTTATACTCACTGCACTATAGAAGACTAAGGGAGACCTCTGCATGATGTACAAGATATCACATGATGATATATTAAGAGCAGACTTAAAAATGACCTATAACACAGGACGCTGTAGCACCAGAAAACACAAGTTGCAATTTGTATTGCCTAAGTGAAACACAAATAAAAGGAAGAACTGATTTACTGTAAGGGGGGTGCCAGCATGGAACAACTTACCTGCAAGTATTGTGGGTAGCTCAAGCATTGATATATTTAAAACAAGCTTAGACAAACATCTCTTTTACAAAACTACTAAATTTTAGCGCAAACGGGCAAGCATAATGGACGTAAGTCTCACTGCTTGAACTAACTTATGAAACTTATGAATACAAGTGAGCAAAAAAAAACAACAATTGTGTGCATTTTGTACTACAAGCAAAGTCATACTTAAACAAAATAGTAAGAAAGTGATATCTTAACTCATGCTTTGTGCAGCGCCTGCAGAAACTTGTACAAAGAAATTTAGGACTCATGCGCAGGAATCAAAGTGCCTTACGCATCACTTGCAGGATTCAAAAGGCTCGATGCATAGTGTGTTATGAGTCACCTCCTGTTTCTTTTTGTTTTGTTTATTTTGCAAAGCATGTTGCCATTCTACTTTCTCGAAAGCCAAGGACATGCATTGAAGAAAAATGCAGATTAGGCTTGCTACCACATAAAACTCAAACTCCACAAAGTTGGTATATGTGCTGTTACAGATTTCAACCCAATGCCCACAAAGTTTTGAAAGGTACTATTATGGTTGTCAAGCCTAACTCCCACCCACACCCTTCCTCATTACCCATGGCCAAGCTACAGGTGTGGGACCATGCATCAGTGATGTGGTACCTCATACATAGCCAGCATATTCAAAATGTGTAAATATAGCCCTAATCCCTACCCTCTACCCTTCTCCTACAATGGTGACCCATAGCCAAGCTACAGTTCTGGAGTCATGACACACAGGTCTGGTGTTTCATACAAATCCTATGCATTTAAAGTCTGTAATTAGAACAGGTAATAACTTAAAAAAAAAAAAAAGAGTGCTCATCTCTAATGTAGAGAACAGCTGAGTGGTCCAGGTGCATCTGTTCCTTGAGAGAGATTCAAATGCATTCACTCCTGATTTTGCACCAGTGGGACGCACAACTGGGACACACAGGAAACAGCACACCAAAAGGAAGCAGACCTGCAAGCATCCGGCATTATTGCTAAAAATATTCTTTTATTGCTGTCAACCTTTTTAATCAGTCCTACATAGCAGCCACACATTCATTTCAAAACCAGTGCCATCTAGATTATTCATTTTAACACATCTCCCTGCACAATAGCTTCAGTAGTACACCCTCCTCTCAATAGCTAGCATCATGTGCTGACATTTCAGTCATGTGATTTTCACTGGAGCCTCAACTAGTGTTTGCAGCAGCTCAGTTAATAGTAATGTACCCCCACCAGAGTTAGAACACTTAAAGACACACAACACACCAAAAAAAGTGCTACTCAAAGAAAGTGTGTGCTAGTACATTCAAGAACAGCAAGTTACTGCAAACATTACAAGTTAGTGCAACCATATGTTTAAAGTGCTAAATGCGAGGGGTTTGGGGAAAAGGGTTAAACAGGGAAAGGGTTGGAGGAACAGGGAAAACAAGCATGATACACTGAGGGAAAACTAAATGCATAAAAAGTCCATTGATGATTGGCTGGATGAGTGAGGGCCTCGCTGACTGCCACCCTGGCAACCCGGGTTTTGCAACAAACTGGGGTCACTTGGAGGCCAGCAGGGGGAAGGAGGATCAAGCATCCCACAAAGGTTCTCCTCCTTCAGGGAGGATTGACATCACATATCACAGCTCGATCGACATCTAGTGGAGGCTAGGTGGCAGCGCAGTGGACGCTTACCTGACTGCCTGAGTGCAGGTTGCTGGGACATACTGCATCTTCATTCAGTGCATCTGGCCCTGGGAGAAAAGCTGTATGTAAAACAGCTTGGATGAGCAGCATGATGGCAATTTACCCTGCAGGCTCTGCATCACCCAACAGGACACCCACCCACCCATGGAGATTCAAGAGGAGAGCTAAGTCCTAGGTTGGGTGGACAACAGGGGTGGGGGAAACCTATGGATTGGGGCTGCCCAAGTATCAGACAAAGAAATACAAATACAAGAAATCTAAGGGATGTGAAATGCGAAACCGGTAACTAGCTTATGATGCTAAGCGTAGAGAGTCTTTACAGCAATACTCCAGGATATGGTCAGTCACTGCCTGAATAAATGATCAGAAGGTATTGTACAACCTACTAATCTGATACTACATCTTGTGGAATTGGTACTGTCTAGCAACTATTTTGAGAGGGCAATACTACAAACAAATAAGAGGCGCAACCATGGGCACAATTTTTATGTCAAGATTTGCAAATGTATATGTAGAACTATGAGAAGAGAACAGCCCAGATGTGAACCCTTTTTCAAGATACATACAAAACTAGAGGCACTATTTACACAATATTTTCATGCTATGGACTGAAACAGAGGAGGTGCTGAAAAATCTCATTACATATTTATAAACATCTGTGATGGAAATTTGAAATTTACAGCAGCAAAAAGTCAGATAAGTGTGGGCTTCCTTACTTTGAGATTAAAAAATATGGAAGAAAAATTGGAGACAACAGTTTCCAGAAAGAAAATGGCCAGAAACACCTTACTACATTATGAAAGCTGTCACCAATGAGCTTTGGTGCAAAACATCCTTGTGGGACAAATGTTGTTGGTTCACAGAAATTGCTCAACAGAAATTGAATTTGAACAAAAGGCAAGAGAGAAGGGAAAATGTTTTACACAGTATAGTTACAAACCAGAACATCTGAGAGGATTAAATGACAAACTATCCTTACAGTGCTATTTGGACTGAAAACTTTTTAAAGGATGTATTTCAAAAAAATATTTTGTTTCCCTTTTGCTTTCCCTCAGGGTGTCATGCTTCTTTTTCCTTTCTTCTGAACCTTCCCCTACTTTCCACTTTTTCCTCACAGGCAGAATGCAGAGAGTGGAATCGAGGGTGTTTACTTCTACCCCCTCCCACTTCCATGTGGGGTGCTGCAGGGCTCTGTGTTCTCCTCTATGTTGTTTGCAGTGTACATGCTGTCATTGGGAGACATTATTAGGTGGTACAGGTTGAGTTTTCACTGCTATACAGATGATACTCAACTGTACATGTCCTTTGTGCCCAAATAAAATGACACGGCTTCAGTCTTTAACAACTGCCTCTCTGAAATTCAGGACTGGATAAGTGCCAACTGGCTTCAGCTGAATTTGGATAAGACTGAGATGTTGGTCGTGGATGCAGGTCATCGGGTAGAGAGGTTATCAGCTGGAAAGCCATCTGGGCTCTGATTGGGAGGCAACCAGCTACTGACCTCTGATCGGATATGGAATCTGGGCGTTATGCTTGATAGCGAGTTTCAGGTGTCGACCATTGTCAAAACCTCATTTTACCATCTGAGGAATGTCACCCAGATAAAACACCTGGTCCCATCTGATGATCTTCCAACATCGGTCCACACCTTTGTGACCTTGCGCCTTGATTACTGCAATGCCCTATACCTAGGGCTACCAGGGGTGGACCTTTGCTGCTTGCAGCTGGTGCAGAATGTGACTGCCAAGTTACTGACTGGCTTATCAAGATCTTGCCATGTCACACCTGTGCTTCATGGCCTACACTGGCTGCCAGTGCAGTGGAGGATCACCTTCAAGGTTGTATTACTGACCTATAAGACCCTACATGGACAGGGTCTGCAGTATCTGCAAGATCTCCTTTGTCCCTACTGCCCCCTTCGTCCCCTCTGCTCTACTGATGAGGGACTGCTAGAGATTACCAGGGTCCATTTGACAACTGCGGGAGCTAGATCGTTTGCTTTTGTAGCCCCGACCCTGTGAAATTCTCTTCCTCATCAGATTAACGAGTGCCTGTCCAGCGAGGCCTTTAAATCTGCCCTAAAAACCTATTTATTTAAGTCAGCATTTCTTGATAGTTAAACATTTTTTAATTATACAAAGTTTTGATTTTTAAAGTCCTGCTGTTTTAGTACTGTGTTTTTTATAAAATATGTTTTTTTGTCGATTGCTGTTTGTTGCTGTGATGTACAACGCTATAGTCTCCTGGAATAGCGTTTCATAAATAAAGGACTGATTGATTGATTTTTTGACTTAATCCATCCCCCACTCCTCCCTTAGTAACCTATATTTTCCTCTACTTATATACAAATAAATTGCAAAAAACTGTGTTAATGCTCTAGTTAGGGTCAAAGCCACAAAAGTAGGGAAATGTGGTGTTAGGGTTTCCAACCCTAACACCCCACCCCTGTTCTGTACACACCAACAGATGTTGGGGGTGTGCCTTGGGGTCATCAGCTCTAACACTCACCCCATTGAGAAAATAAGCTGAGATGGGTACAGTATAGAAGAATGGGGTGAGCATTAGGGCTGATGACCCCAAGGCATACCAATGACGCCTGTTGGTGAATGCAGGGTGGGGGAGGGGTGTTAGGGTTGGAAACCCTAATGCTACATTTCCCTACTTTTGTGGCTTTGACCCTAACTAGACCATTAACACACTTTTTTGCTATTTATTTCCTTACTTTTTGAGCTAGTATAATAGTTATTTTTTTTTTATTTTACTGTGGGAGTGCAGGGTCCTTTGGACCTTACATTCCCATCCCTCCATAGATGCGTATATGTATGTAGTTGTGGAAGCACAGGTCCTTCAGGTCCTACACTTCCATTTATAGGACAGCAGTGACCAAATTGTCAGCATAGCCACTTTATTACTCCACCTCATGTACCCAGTACAGAACATTTTTAAATCCCTGCCAAAATGTAATTCTGCACAACTGCAATACCATTCTGTGCCACAGGTGTGAAAACACATTTTGGCCAGGATTTGAAAAATGACAGCTGTGACATACATGAGGTGGGGTAATAAAAAGGCTGTGTTGAAGTCTGGGGTAAAAATATTTAACATTTCTGAAGTTACGAGCGGGCGTAGCGAAATTGCAATGAATGTCATAATTTTGGTATTTTTTTCATATTTTGACCCTAAATTTCTACATAATCTTGTTATGACCCCAGCTCATAACTCCCATAGGTGAAAATTTTGAAATCTGTGCCAAAACGCAATTCCATGCCACAGGTGTGAAAACACATTTTGGACAGGATGTGAAAAATGACAGCTGTACTGTTGATGAGGAGGTGTGAAAGCTAGATTGAAAGTTTGGACACAAAATATTGAAAATTACTAAAGTTATGCACGTGCATAGAAACATTTCAACAAACTCTCATAACTTGGCCATTTTCAGGAAATTTTCCACCAAATTTTCAGCATGGCCTTTTTGGGTCCCCACCTCATGAACACTGGCACTGTCATTTAATTAATCAGGCCCAAAAGGTGATTTCATACAGTGACTGCAAAATCGCCTTCTGGGCCTGAATAAAGAAAATATAGTGGCAGTGTTCATAAGGTGGGGTCACAAAAAGGCCATGTTGAAAATTTGGTGAAAAAAGTTCCTAAAAATGGCCAAGTTATGAATATACATTCAAAACACCATTGAAGTACACTTACCATGATTCCTCAGTTCGCGGTTCAGCTTTGAAGAGTGCAGGCGTGTCCTGGTCTACAGAAGATGACAGCCGACAACCTCAGTGGTAAGTATAGGGTAAGGGAGTGCTCAGTGGGAGGGTTGGGATGGGGGAGGGGATGGCGGGGACGATGAGGGAACATTTTCTTTTTTTCAGGTGTAAAAAAAAAAGATGTCAAGGGACTGTTTTTTTCTTTTTACAGGTGCAACAATTTAAATATTTTGGGACACTGGGAGTGAGCTCCCCAGTGTTCCACACTGCTGAGGGGGATCTTGTACACGCCTACACAGGGATTGGGACCCACAATTTTGGCAGTTTCTAATAAAACAACAGGTTGTGGGTGGAGGAGACTAAAATAAAAATATGGGGATGGCAACCGGAGGGTGGGGAGTGCCATTAGACACCAGGGACAGTGATCAGTGGGTGGGTGGTGCCACTAGACACCAGAGACAATGATCAGAGGGTAGGGGGTGCCACTAGACACCAGGGGAAAATTATCAGGAGTGGGGGTGCCACTAGACACCAGGGATATTGATCGGCAGGTGGTGGGGTGCCACTAGACACCAGGGACAGCGATAGGAGGGTGGGGTGCCACTCGGTGACCAGGGACAGTACTCAGAGGGTAGGGGGTGCCATTAAATACCAGTTGATAGTAATAGACAGGTGGGGAGGTGCCACTAGACACCAGGGATCAACATATTGCATAAAATTATCATTAGCTCATCCTCAGTGACAGCTACACATTCATTCTGTCACTGAACAGTTCTACACTGAAAATTTACAAACTGGCTGATCAACTCTCCTACAAACCTTCAGTGGTTCAATGTAAAATCACTTTTGTTATTGTGCAGTCAAGATCTGTTCAGTGTGTATGTTAGTAAAATTGTCACCAATAATGACAGAATATCAGATTTTCTGAAGATGTGGCACTAGATTGTTGTATTGAATTAAATGCTTTACAGGTTTTACCTACACACATCTGTGGATTTTTTTATTGTGCCTGGAATGTACATACTATTTCTTTCTGGTTCTCATATTTAATCTTTTGACAGGAGAAATCTGCAGAAAAGTATAACAGTGGCTCACTCTTCTCACTGCAGCCAACAGCATGAGTACCAGCTGTGGCTGCAAAACTCAAGAAATTTCCGCTGTTCTCATACAGAGAATGCAGGGGAAGCGCTCCTCTCACTGAGCTGGGTACCCAGGATTTTGGGTGCACAGTAAACATATTTCTGGCCAGTATACTTCAAAACAAACATCAGAATCTAGCTAAATGGGACATTCTGATATTTGTTCATTCAAATAACAGCATTTTTTGTTTATTTTTCCACCTTTGTTGGTTCATGGAAAAGATCAACAAGATAGCAGTTGGAATGGCACAAAAAATGTTTGGTGCCATGCCAAACAAATGCCACGAAAGCATAACAGGCATTGGTGGCATCAGTTTTTTTACTTTCACCACAAAACATTATATGAAAAACTGTACTGCGCATGCACAAGTCAGAAAACACTAAAATGTAAAGTTTAATAACTCTGGAACCCCTATAATTTTTTTCACCAGACCTGTCAAAGGCACTACCTTAGGACATGACACATGTCCCCTGCAAGTTTGGGGTAACAATTCTTTTCCATGTAGGCTGTAGACAACAGCAAAAAAAAAAAACAATGTTGAATATAGGAAATTTTTTTTTTCTGAAAATGCCACATTCAAATCTCTGAAACCACACAAGCTGCTGTCACAAAACTTTCCACACAGTAAGACTTTCCTACTAGACAACACACACAAGCGTTCCGCTCATTCCATCAAAGACAGCCAGTGATATTAAAGTGCAAAAAATTTAGTTTAACATTAAACAACCTGCTCAACCTTTACTATAGTGGCACTATTGCCCCACTATAATATTCTTTGCAAAAAAAACATTGTTAATGCAGCAGTTAGAGTAACATTTTTTTTTCTGTAGACTCATTTTATTCACTGCTACTTGGGGGAACTCTCTTGGGCAACTGTCTTACCCCCAGCTCTACCTCCTAGCCTGAAACTCCTCCTTATGTCCTGGCACCAACCTGGCCACCCCCCCCGGCTCTGAGCTCCTCCAAGGTTGGGCCACGCTACCTGCCCAGGGCACTCTATCTACAATCATTGTGGCCAGGCTGGGCTCAGCCCAGGACAGGAGGAAGTCCGACTCGATGGAGTGTGGCTGGTGGGAGGTAGTGTCATCGCCTATCCCTGAGAGCAGGATATTTTACGTTGTTTTCTCCCCCGAAGCTCAGACATGCAATGATGTCCAGCTCAGCTGATGCACGCTCCTGTGCACCCCCGAAAGACATCCACCGCAACTTCCAGCCCTGCATTCTGCGGCAATGCATGTAGTACCACCAGCCTCCGCTAGCGATCACTAGTGTATCGGAGAGTGGAATCCCCCCTTCCCGAGGAAGGAGAGCAGTCCTGAGGACACTCAATCCTTCCCCATGCCTGCCGACCCCCAATGACCCAGGCTCATTCCCGAACCTGGGTCGCCAGCATGGAGCGAGGTGTGGCATCCAGTGCCTCAACCCTCAGTGCCACCAGGCTGGCCTAGTTAGAGTAATTTAATGCCACAAAGGCAGGGAAAGGTGGCATTAGGGTTTTCAAGTCTAACTCCCCACCCCCATCCCCCAAACAGCAAAAGGAAAAATATTAGGGTTTTGGGTCTCTGGAGTCTTGATGAATCAGTGGTAGGCTCTTGCTTAGGGTTGTGTACCATAATGCTCCCCCCCTCCCCCCAAGACTATAGCCTCCAGTCTGAAGCACAACATATAGGTCCAAGCCAGTGCCTCATAGTGATAAACTCTTTTAAGGTAGAGAAGTATGTCTCTACACATGTTGCCAACACAATCTGTTGTAGTTTTCTTAATGCAGGGCCCTGAGTGAAGAAAGGAGATTATGTGTGATGATGCTTGCTCAGGGAAAGTGAAGAGCATTAGTGTTGAGAACCCCAAGGAAGTCCTGACTACTGATTTGTCAATATTCCAGAGACCCAAAACCCTAATGTTTTTCCTTTTCCTGCTTGGCAGTGGGAGTGAGGAGTTAGAGTTGGAACCCTAACCCCACATTTCCCTACTTTTGTGGCATTAAGTTACCCTAACTTTTGCATTAACTAAGTTTTTTGCAAATATTTCCTTTCTTTTTGGGATAGTGGAATCATATCCTTATTCATATCCTCATTCACACATGTCACTTCAGCACACCATGTTTTTCTTTGTGGAAAAAA
The DNA here is from genome assembly GCA_016271365.2 of Neoceratodus forsteri. Classification (NCBI taxonomy): domain Eukaryota; kingdom Metazoa; phylum Chordata; order Ceratodontiformes; family Ceratodontidae; genus Neoceratodus; species Neoceratodus forsteri. The sequence continues at coordinate 870,339,594 of CM057454.1, read as the reverse complement.
AATAAGATAAATTGTGGGTTCATAGTGGAACTGACAACTAATCCCTCTCATAAGTGGGCAATCTGCATAACCCATTTATAGAGCAGCTCTCAGCAAATGATCATGCCTTGTTTTTGCTGCCATGATTTTCCTATCCTACTGAAACCCACACAACCCTGAATTCTGTAACACAGTGGTGATTTAATTATTTTACAATCTGCCTACAGCTTTACTAAGATACAACCTCTCGTCTTCAGTGGGTTCCTGCGTCTACCCAGTTTTGCATCTAAGAGGAGCAAAGCACAGGGAATTACATATACTCGCTGGGGTCAGTAAGTCAACAGCTGTAGTGGGATTTAAACCTGTGATCACCTGTTGTTGAGTACTCAGCCACTAGCTCACACTGTCAGCAATGACCTGCAGTAGCATGTTAGTACTGAAAAGCTACTGGTTAGCTCTGAGGTCATTTATTTTGCATGCAGTGCCTCAAAATTTAAGGAGTGATGAACATGATAATGAATGACAGATCACTGGGATTTATCAGTGTTTACTTTCTACTGAAGCTTTTTTCCATTCATGAACCACCCAACCCCCAGTCAAGTACAGCTGCATTTTTCTTCAGCTAACTGGTGATATGCAAGCTTTTTAGGAACTATATTTGTTTAAACCTTTATAGAATACAGAATGTTTGTTTTATCAATCTCTGTGCCACTGGTTTCTATTTTTCTGTGCATATAGTCCTGACACTCTAAAGACCTTCCATATTTGCCTAAGGGTTATGAATAACCTGTGGAAGCTTTCAACTTTTTGAAACAGTTCGCAGTGGCATTTTAATCCAATTTTAAACAATGAGGTTACGATGACAAAGAGACTGGTGCTGCTTCCTTATTACACAGTTAAATAATTCCATAACAGTTAGTATACAGAGTAGAAAACAGAAGATGTGTTACTAGAGTAACTTAGTGGTGTTCTGTGAAGTGCAATTTCTGCTTTTCTAAAAGCAAAACTTAAAATTTAGAAAACAGTGTACTGTACATGTATCACAGACAACGTCACAGGGCTCATACTTCAGGGGTAATTCCTACAATATATCTTGACAGCATTGAGTAAATTTTAGGAGAATTAATTTTTTGAAGCAAGAATTACCAAAAAGAAAGCACAGGGTATATAAGTTACTCTAAGGGGAAGTGAAAACTCACAGGCAACACAGAGTATCAGTGCACACATTTACGCATTACTAATGAAAAACAAACAAAAAAACTTATGGATACGAATGTAAGTGGATTACATACAATTTATTGAACTTTAGTAAGGATGCATAAAAACACTTCAATGTGACCCCTCCACAAACATGTCAATGTTTAATGTTTCCACCTTCTTAAGAGACTCTCAGCTGAGATGTTTGTGGAGGGGTTGGCATGTTGTGTTTTTATGGACCCTTACTAAAGTTTAATAAATTATAATTATACAATGGCAAGAACAAATTAGTGAATCTGATTGGCTCTCTCCCCTTGGCAACAGTGAGTTTATCTAAAAACAGCCTCACTGGTTCAAGAGACTGACAGCCATATGACCTCATTACATTTGCATAAATAAATTCCTACTCACCACAGACAGCTTCTGTCATGAGCTTCCCCACAGCAAGCTTCAGACTCTTCACAGAGCAGCTCATCGAAAAAAATGTTCAGCCCTCATGAAAAAACACCTTCAACTTCTTCAAACCCAGTAAGTGTGAAATCTAAAGAGAAAAAAATGGCACTTGAACCTTACAGAACAGCAGTTCGATAAATTAGAAATTGAACGGAATGAAGCCAGCACCAGGAAATTAACTAACTGGGCTATACGAGTTCTGTCAGACTGGCTGACAGAAAAAAATCAGCAGATAGATTTTGAAACAGTGTCAGCTACTGAATTAAATAAAACACTACAAAAGTTTTATGGCACAGCCAGGAACAGTGGCGGAAATCTATACAATATGTCAGGTTTCATTGGTCTAAGAGCAGAGTTGGACAGATATTGGAATGAGCTGTCACTGAATTGCTGTTACAATTTAATGCAGGACACTGACTTTCAAAGTTCAAACAATGTCTTTCTTGGACACCTAAAAAATGTAAGAAGACAGGGGCAGGACAAGGCAAAGCATCACCCTGCCATAACACCAGCCCACCTTCAAAGTCTGTGGCAAAGTGAAGCCTTGAGTCCCAACACAGCCCCCAGATGTGTCAGATGAGTGTGGCTGGAATAACAGCTTCATTTTGCCCATAGAGGGAGTGAAGGGCAGCGCTCCCTAATGCCCGACTCCTTTAACATAATCAAAGATGAGCAAGGTCTACAATATGTGACCATGTCCTACAACAAAAAGATTAAAAATCACCCCAGTCACACTGAGAGAGAAAGATGCCAGTTGCAAGGAGCAATGTTTGAAATACTGGGTCATCTACTCTGTCCCGTCCACTGTTTTGAAAAGTATGTCTCCAAACTGCCGCTGGGAGCTCCAGCACTGTTTATGCACCCTTGAAAGAAACCCCAGGAGCAACTCGACAAAGAAGCAGTTTGGTACACAGCTGAACCTATGGGGGGGGACTTTTCTAGTGAGGATGCTGCCCAAAATCTGCAAACTAGCCAACTTGCCACAGACATACACAAATCACAGCCTCCAAGCTACGGCTGTACAAATGCTGTCAGATGTCGGTTTGCAGTCGCACCAAATAATGGCAGTAACCGGGCACCGCAGCAAATCCTCTCTAAAAAGTTACTGGGGAGCCAAACTCACAGAAAGAAAAAAGTGGAGCTCCATCCTATCCTCCTCGAATGAAATGCAACACAACACAGAAACAAGCACGAAGCTCCAATGAACTGGAACCATTGAGGATCCCATGGGAAACTGCGAGAATGAACCTCTCACCTCCAGGTCGGAACTTAAGCAACCAGCTCCAACTTCAAGCCACCACAGCAACAGAACAAGCTACACCATGGAACAGTCTGATAAATCCATGGTTATTCAAGGCAACTCAATGCGTGTCTTCAATTTTTACAGCAAATAAAATCCCCCAGAAGCAAAGACACAGTTGCCTTGACAACAATTGAAATGGTTTAAGCATTTACTGTTTAAAAGCTTTCAAAACTGACTAAATATTTTTAAATTTCAAAAACGTTTTGATTGAACAGTTTTAAAAGTTTCATTAAAAGTTGCCTTAACTGTTATGTATTACTAAAAACCCCCACAAACAAATGCATTTCAACTCCCTTTTAACCATTTTAAACTATTGTTAAAGGGACCATTTTATGTATGTAAGACATAAATTAACTTGTTCTGACCATTTTAAACCAGTAAAAACTTTTTCTTAAACACAATTTGATTCCATTTCATTATTTCACAGAAAGGGCCATTGTATAATAGGAATAATGCACTCCAGGGTGTGGGCTGTGCTGGGACAACCTCCCTTCTGGGGTGTTGGATACACTCGGTCTGCAGCCACATGCCCAACCACCCCAGGCGTGAGGTTATCCCAGCACAACCCACACCCTGTCATGCATTATTGCTTAAGTAATCCACTTACCCGGGTGTCGTGTGCAAGTTTGTTTTTTTTAAACTGTAGGGGGAATTTACCTGTCAAGTAGATCTAAAATAGTAAATTACGTTAACTGAGCATAAATGATAAAACAAATGTTAAGTTCACAAAGAAAGATAAAAACACTGTATATCATTTTTTCTAGCTTTTTTAAGGATATGAGTGCAAATTATACTTTTCAAACAGTGTTCAATAATAAATATAAATGCTTTGTTACACATGCAATATTATTCACTCTCCCTGCTAGGAAAAGTAAAGTTCCAGTGCTGCATAAACTACTGGAAGGAGAATAAAAATTCACCCCAGATATTCTGATTAAGTATCAGAAGATGATTTGATCAAGACTATGATAAACCAATCAGCTAAGTGAAATGAGTCTCTAGACAGGTACTGTACTTACAGGTAGTAATGACAGATCTGACAACCTTGGTGATTAATTTAATGCCCACTTTACAAGCCAAAATTCCAGTAGTAGTCCGTCTGCTACCCAGATATTTCAATACTATGCAGCCTGATGTGTCCATTGTCCTAGTTGATAATTTTCCCATTTCTAATCAGTTTCAGTTAATGAGGTACAGTTTGCAAGGCCTGAGTCAAATCAACTAGGAAACAAAAGTACAGAGTCTAACAATCTGTGTAGCCAAAGCTTCTCTGACTTTCTGACCCCTCTGTTGTTGGGCCAGACTCTTAACCTATCCCTGACCTGTGAAGAGCTACCTGCACTGTGGAAGTGTGCTACAGTAGTCCTGCTCCAGAAAGGGGGAACTGAACCTGGCTGGACCTAGATTAGGCCATTTCAGTCCTCTAAGCTCTGCTCAAGTAGTTCAAGAGGTTTCTATATGCTCAGGGGCCATATACTAAAGCATTTGCACATGCAAGTCTGTTGCTCCTGTAAATTATGAAACTTATTTTTGTAGACAAATGTCTGCCCTGAATGTCTAGGGATATCATTAGTAAAATCCCTTGATTCCTCTGAAAACTCCAGACAGACATTTTCCTGCCATCAAAGTGCTTTAAAAATTGTAAATACAACTTACCTGCATGTTCAGATATTTTGAATATCTGGTTACAAATGGGGGGCGGAGCCAACCAGCCAAGATGGAAGCTGTGTAGTTAATTTGCTGCAGTTCCAGTCTCATCCATCCTGTTACATCCGAATTCTCAGCACCACTGTCCTGAGGATATTTCTCCGGAATTGCATTCTGTACACCGAGCTGAAGCCAAATATACCTAAAGTGTGTAAATCGGACAAGGGATTGCTATTTTATTGGACGCTGAAGATTTTACCTCATTGCACCCTTAGGTCTGTAGGACATTAGCAGACCACCAGCCTCCAATTGGATAGCAGCGTTGAAAACAGGAGATGGCCCACTCCAACGAACCACAGATCCCCCTTACTCAGACAGTAGACCTACAACTGGGTAATATTACCTCTATGCTGAACAAAGTATTAATAGATACAGCTGCACTTATTTCCATTACCTCTAACAACAAAAATGGTGTGGAAAAACTAGTTTTCAGAGTGGGGGATACTGAACTCCAAGTTAAAAGACAAGATCAAATTTTACATGATCAATTCCTCCAAGGTAGGTATCATCATAGCCAAATTCAGTACCTACTGGCCAAGGTTGATGACCTCGATAACCGAGGGGGAAGGAAAAACATTCAGATTGTGGGACTACCAGAGGGGGTTGAGGGCCCAGATATGATTTCCTTTCTGCAAACATCTCTCCCAACCATGCTCAAACTGAACAACCTCTCTCCCTTGGAACTGGAAAGGGCCCACAGGTCACTAGCCCCAAAACCTCAGCCAGGAGACTGACCCCACCCAATCGTATGTAAATTTTCCAGGTACCCAGTTAAAAAAGTGTGTCTGGAGCCAGCACGGGACCTTAGAACGCTGCGATGGGATGGGGTTCCCATTCAAATATTACAGTACTATTCATATGATTTATTCCAGAAACACAGAGCCTACGGTCTGGTTAAGCAGACCCTCTACAATCTAAACCTACCTACTTCTCTACGATATCCCTCGCAGCTAAGAGTATTGTACAAAGGAGATCAGCTTACCTTTGGCTCTCCAGCTGAGGTGGAACTATTCTTAGAGGATAGTGGAGGCGAGCCCAGGCCGCAGCAAAATCCAACCCTTTCACCTCGTGGTGAAGCCACGCCACTCATGGATACCTCAGCCCCACCGGAATGTTCTCCTGGCCACGATCCTTCATCTTCCCCAGTGCCAGCCGTAGGAACCAAGTGGCAGACACAGTACAGGGGCAGGCAATGGAAGAAAACATCTGGCAAGCCTGGGAAGCCCTTTCTGACTTCTGCAGATAAACCGCAGAAAACCCCCATTCGAGGAGCCATCAGCAGGCCCATCAGGTATCAGGGAGCAATGGCTCATCCACTTATTCAATGCCCATGAAATTGTCAAATCACTACGAGCCGCTCGGAGATTTGGTACCGGCAGCCCTGGTTTTGCCCAAAAGGAGCATGAGCTGCGAGGATGCACTCCGCCTGAATAAAGCAGACGAGTTGGCCGACTGGGCTCCCCTTGAGACAGACTGGGCAGCTGAACCCCAGAGCCCTCGGGCAGATGGAATTGCTAAGACCCTCTTGGAGAAGACACAGGACCAGTGAAGGACCCAGGGCAGAAAGTTAATTTTTTCATGGGCTTGCAGAGGTAAGTGGTGTAGCTGAAAATCTGGGGCCTCCCTAGTTTCTACTTGGCACAGTGCCCCCTCTCCAATTGTGAGGCCTAGCAAATGCTTGGGTGGGTGTGCACCGGGTCTTTTGTAACCTTACCCGTGGGTTGAATCTGTCTATTTTCCCCTGTTTCCCTTAGCCGCCCCACTTGCTCTCTGCAATACTTGAAGGCAGGTCAGGACCCGGTGAGAATGTGCTGTATGTTAACCGGGCTGACCGGCTGCAATATTGTTTACAGTTGAGTTTTTTTCCTGTTAATCAATCCCTTCTGTTGAGGGGACACTGCTAATGTAAGGGCAATAAGTGAGTTTAGCAGCCATAGACGCTTGCTACAGTTGGTTATCTCTACCCAGACCTGTTCTAGGAGCTCCTGATACACTATGCTTTTTATCCTTAGGAGTTTCTAGTCCCAGTGGCCACACCTGAAGATTAGGGCTGCTGCCTTGTACAAGTAAGGTGCTCTAACATCCAGGGGATGGCTCCCATAGGTGGTAGAGAAAGATGGACCTGGACTGTCAGTGGTATGCAAATTCTTACCATATGGGATATGTTATGTGTTTACAAGTCTGGGGTCTAAGAATGTTTATTAAGGTTACATAAGGTTTAATGAGTAGTAGTTTTTTGTTATAGTGGCCGCTGCATGTTTGAAGACACCACTACATATCAAAGGGTGTTAGGACCATAGTTGCTGTGCCCCTCGCTTCTGAATTTAAGCAAGTGCATCGCATATTTCCAGACTCATCCTAGGGGCTATGGTATACCAGGGATTGAACCATGGTGTGAGAGAAAGGGACAATATGAAAATACAGGTAAACTATACCTACCAATCCGGTAGTGGTATCAGCATTTTTACTAATTTAAATGCAGTCTGCAACATTACCTTAGAACTAACTGCAGCCTGGCCTTCCCTTCTCCTCTATAATCACTGGTATAAGCTGTCACCAACGCACTCAGTAGGTCAGGCCCTCTGTTCCCACACTGCCAACCTCCGAGCACAGTATTGTGAACAGGTAACAGAACAGAGTAGCCCTCCTGTCTGCTTGTGGGTCTGAATCACCATTAGTTTCAAGTTCTGGGGGGATTCAAACTGTGAAGCTTATGCTAGCATACCCAAATGTACAGGCTCAGATAATGTGCTCTTCGGGGGGATGCCAGATATCTTTCCCCTAAGGGCACCTAACCAGGTATCCAAAATGAACCCTTAAAACTCTATAAAAGACCTTAGGTATATTCTTACTTTTTCTCAGTTTGGTAACACCATTCAAGCTTCTGACCAGTTTTGTCGAATCTTAACTCTCAATACATCACATGCAAAAAAAAGAACTTGGAAGACCCAGGCAGTATTTGGAATAAAAGGTTTACTTAAATGATAAAAATATGTAAAATGTAAACACAGAACACTATTTCACAACGCTTACAATCACTTAAAAGAAAACAAGGAAAAGTACAAACATAAACTCCTACCACAATATAATTAGACTTTTTCTATTTAATGTATTACCTTCTTACAGTGAGTAGAGTTAGATGCTGTTTCTTAAGAATCCAAAAAGTTAATGTGTCTCAGTTGAAATACAGAATACAGTTTAAAACGTTGTGTTTCTACCCCTTCGATGATGTAATCTAGCTCCTCCTTTCAGAATGTAAAAAACTATACAAAACAGGATGTCCTATCAGGAGGAATATTAAATAAGGTGACATCAGCAAAAACTAATTTCCCCAATTATAAGTCTGTCTTTAAATCAAGCCTTTCCTTTTATCTTCTGTGGTTTCCTGCTCTCCCAAGGAATCAAAGGATAATTATGACTTTCACACCATGGTATAAAAATGTTTTTTTTTTCTCTCCATGTCGTCAAAATAGTTTATGAGCCCTATATCCTGGAAGCTGAGTCAGCTCTATTTAAGTCAGGGAAACAGGAGACCCTTAATTGTGTCTCTCTAGTCTTTAATTACCTCCTGGTTTCAGGTTAACATATCCTGTTGCTTTTCTGAAACCTGGGGGGCATTCATGGAAGCACTGACAATCACACACTATATCTAAATTACAAAAATCATAGAGCAATAATAATCAGCTGGCCAAGCATCACAATCCTCCCCACCTAGACTGAATTTGGGGGCTCTATCCCCTGCATGGGATAAGCTTCCCAAATCAGTTCACTCATCATAAAGATGCAAAATGTCATTGCTGTTCTGATTGGTCGCTCCAGCCCTATGTAACATTGTCATGTCATACCCTTGAAAGGCAAGACTCCATCTTAACAGTCTACCATTAGTTTTTCCCATTTGCGTCAGCCAAACCAGGGGGTTGTGGTCAGTTTATATCACAAAATGCTGCCCATATAAGTATGGCTCTAACTTCTTTAGGGCTCATACTATGGCAAGACACTCTTTTACCACAGTAGAGTATGCCTGCTCCCTGGGAAGTAACTTTTTACTCAGGTACACTACCAGATGATCTTTCCTTTGGTTGGATGTCTGACTCAGCACTGACCCAATACCCACGTCTGAGGCATCAGTCTGAACTATAAAGGGTCTGCTATAGTCAGAACTTATCAGTACAGGAGCACTGCACTGTGCCTCCTTCAGTCTGGTAAAGACTTTTTCACAGGCTGGTTCCCAGGTAATTTTCTTAGGCATCCTTTTCTTCACCAGGTCAGATAGGGGAGTAGCCAGGGCACTGTAATTGGATACAAATTTCCTATAGTACCCTGCTGTCTCTAGAAAACTCATGACCTGCTTCTGCATTTCTGGTCTGGGCCACGCCTTGATCACCTTTATTTTTACTTGGTTAGGTTGGAGCCGTCCCTGGCCTACAACATGCCCGAGATATGCCGCTTCAGCCATGGTCACCTGGCACTTCTCAGCTTTGACAGTGAGCCCAGCCCTCTGTATCCTGCCCAGCACTTCCCTAAGGTGGGACAGGTGTTCCTCCCAGCTGGCACTAAAGATGGCAACGTTATCCAGGTATGTCACGGCGTACTCCTCAGCACCATTTAACACCTGGTTCACCAACCTTTGGAAAGTGGCCCGGGGCACTCTTCATTCCAAAAGGCATTACTTTAAATTCAAATAAGCCTATCGGAATGATGAAGGCCAACCTCTCCATAGCTCTGTCAGTTAACTCGACCTGCCAATACCACTTTATCAGATCAATAGTCGTAAGGTAGGTTGCCCCTCCCAACATGTCCAGGAGTTCAGCCATCCAGTGCACTGGGTGGGCATCTGACTTCGTGACTGCTTTCAGTCCATGATAGTCCACACAGAAATGACTAGAGCCATCTGGCTTGGGCACAAGGACTATGGGTGAGGCCCAGGGGCTGTGGGATCTCTGGATTACCCCTAAATCCAGCATTTCCTCCACGTACTACCTAATGTCCTTATGGACAGCCTCTGACACCCGATATGTTGTCCACCATATGGGAGTCTGTGTCCCTGTCTCCACATTGTGCGTTGCTAAGGGGGTTAGTCCAGGCTTGGTGCTAAACAGGGGGGCAAAGTCTGCTAAAATCTCCCTTACTTACTGGATCTTGTCTGGGGCCAGCTGGGGAGACAATTTAACTGCCTTCACAGAGCACTCCCGCTTGCTTTCTTCCAGCAAGTCCAGAAGGGGGTCTCCTTCATCTGTCCCCACCCCAGGACTGCATACTGCGAACACCATGTCAGCCCTATTAGCATATGGCTTCGTCATGTTGAAATGGTACATCCTTTCTGTCTGTCTTCTGTCAGGTTACTCTATGATATAGTTCATGCCATTTGCCTTCTTAACTACTTTGTACAGTCCTGACCACTCAGCCTGCAGCTTGTCTTTCCAGTCCAGAATAAGGACTATGACTTCCTGACCCACCGTGTATGAGCGAGCTCTGGCTCTGAGGTCGTACCACACTTTTTGTTTCTGTTGGGCAGCTGCCAGGTTGCACTGGGCTGTCCTCATAAGCTCCTTCAGCCTTTCCCTAAACCTAAGGACATAATCCACTATGGGAGTTCCCTGGGTGGCATGCTTGCCTTCCCAGTCCTCCAGGATCAAGTATAGGGGCCCACATACCCGGTGTCCATATAAGAGTTCGAAGGGGGAAAATCCTGTCGACTCTTGGGACATCTCCCTGTATGCAAAAAACAGGTGGGGAAGGTATTTCTACCAGTCCATCCCATGCTGTTCTGCAAACACTTGCAGCATTGACTTCAGGGTACCATTAAATCCTTCCACAAGGCCATTGGCTTGTGGGTGATAAGGTGTCATGCATCTCTGCACCACCTCACTCTTCTTCCACAAACATTTCATCAGGTCTGACATGAAGGAACCCCCTAGATCGGTGATAACCTCCTGCAGAAACCCAACATGGGAGAAAATCCCAAGTAAGGCATCTGCCACTTTGTCTGTCCACAGTGAGGACAGGGCGACTGCTTCTGAGTACCGGGTGGTATAATCCACCACAGTCAGGATGAACCTCTTCCCAGAGGAGCTGGGGGTATTTAAAGGCCCCACAATATCCATTCCCACATTCTGGAATTGCTCCTCCACTATGGGCAATGGAATTGGGACAGCTTGGGTTTTCTTACTTGCCTTCCCTATTTCTTGGCACCAGTGGCAAGACCTGCAATACTCCTTCACCTGCTGGGTGAAGTTGGGCCAATTCAAATTCTGAGCCAATCACTGCATAGTGCACGCAATTCCCAGATGACCAGATGTGGGAATATCATGTGCAATCTTGAGCAACTGCTCACGATACCCCTGGGGAATAACAAGCTGCCTGCCTATCACCCCTCCCTCTGTCTGCACAGCCTGAATATACATCAGTCCATTTTCCTAAGAACCCTTATGTTTACCATCACCTCCCTGTACTCCATCAGAGTCTTTCCAAGCCCTCAGCTTCTCTAGACTAGGGTCACTTCTCTGAGCAGCTGCAAACTCCTCACACATTCCCAAGGAATGGAACAGGTCCCTTTCAGTCTCTAAGCTAGGGTCCCTAGCACTAGCGTCAGGGCACTCAGGATCACTGTCATCCCTAACCCTCTGACAAAGGATCACCACTCCCTCTTCGGAGTAACCCTTCATTATCTGTGTGGTTAACTGCTACTAGGGAAATTTCTACCCCCTTTTCATTAGTCTCCATTTCAGGAGACACAGGCTGGGGGAACCAGCCTCCCAGTGGTTTCCACACTGGCTTCTGTGGGGTCCAGGGAACTGCAATTTTCCCTTGCTGCTTGGCTATGGGTAACTGCACACACCATCCCCTGTTTGAGATTGTTGCCAAGGATAACGTCAACCGCTAACGTTTTGGCTACAGCCACCTGTTGCACAGTTCCCCCTGTTTCACCTGAGTCTAGGAGAACACTAACAAGTGGCAACATTTTCTCCTCACCAGTGAAGTCTTGTACAGTGACATATTTATTGGGTATAAGCTGACTAGGCTCTACCAGATCCCCTTTTACCAATGTCAGGGATGCCCCTGTGTCCCTTAACCCTTGTGTCTGTACCCCATTCACCATGACTGGGTGCATGTGTTCCCTCATGTTCACAGGCATGCTTCCAGGGCACACGAACAACCCACTTCTTTTCTAGCCCCATGTTGTGTATTGCTCATCCTTTTGGGACACGGTCTGGCAATATGCCTAGTTTCTTTACAAACCCAACATTCATTTATTTTCTCAGAAAAATCTTTTTTCTGAAACCTGGAGCTAACTGGTTTCGGTGGAGGCAGTGAGGGTTTTAGCTGCCCTAAAGGCGTGCTTTTCCCTTTCTTCTCTGCCACGCCCACCCCATTCACTCTCAGAGCAGGTCTGCTCTTGGCATAGCAATCCGAGAGTTCAGCAGCCTCTTGCACTGTTTTGGGATCTCAGTCCTCCAGCCAGGTTTTCAGCTCTGCTGGGCATGCCAAAAAAATGTTATAACAAAATAGCATTTTCAATTTTATCTACAGAGTTTGCATCAATTCCCTCCCACCAACATTTTAAACATTGACATTGTTTTGTGGCTAGCTCCTCGTAGCTCATGTCAGAGCTTCTCCTGAGCTTACAGAATTTAGCTCTGTATGCTTTGACAGTTAAATCAAACTTTTTTAAAGTGCAGCTTTAAGTTTGCTGTAATCATTACTGTCCTCATTGTCCATTTGACCAAATGCATCCCAAGCTTTCCTGGTAAGTAGCGGGGATAGCTGGAAGCTCCAGGACCCTCTAGAAATTTTAGCCTGAATACAAACTTTTTCAAAGGAATTTAAAAAAATGCATCCATATGCTTCCCCTCTTTAAATTCAGCTATCAATTTGGAATTCAATTTTGTAACCCAGTCCTGTAGTTCCAGTTAAACCCATGCCACTTACCTGCTCTGGTAGTTGTGGTTGGAGTCATAGCTTCTCCAGTTCATGTCGCCTCTGGCACTCACACGCCTCACATTCAGCTTCTTGCTGTTCTCACTCGCTCGTCTCCTCTGCAGCTCACTGGTGCTCACGCTCTTCATGGTCAGCCTCCCGCTGTTCCCAGTCAGCTTCTCACTGTTCTCACTCCCTCTTCTCCTGGAATTCCAGCTCCATTCTGCACAACTCAATCTGTAGCCTGATTGCTTCTGGTTCCAGAATGCTGATGACCTTCCCCTGCTGCTGTGGCCCTTCGATGGCATTGACCCTGCTGTCATCCTCACTGAATCTGGACACTGCACTGGTCGCTGGCCACTCCACACTCAAGGTTTGGTCCTTTACAGTCACAATCTGTAACTTGATGCTCTGGGCATCTGCTGCAATTACGGCATCCATGAGGTTCTGCTTGGGGTCTCTTACCTTGTACAGGACTCCTCTGTCCTTGCACAACTGCCTCAGGTAGTCTGCAGTGTACCCGCTGTAGTTAGAAGCCATCTTCTTCCCTAACTACGGCTACTCTAACTTGCACTTTAAGAAACAAAATAAAACAGGTAGGAACTTAACTGCAAGCAAAATGATATAGTTCTGTTTCCTGTTTAAAAATAAATCACTGTCTTATTTTTCAAGTGAGCTGTACAGTATCAAGCTGGCACACTGAACAATTAAAACTTGTGTTACCAATTTTAGCCACACCGCTGCAAACCAATCTGTCACAAACCCACTCAGCAGGTCAGGCCCTCTGCTCTCACAGTGCCAACCTCTGAGCACAGTATTGTGAACAGGTAACAGAACAGGGTAACCCTCCTGTCTGCTGTGGGTCTGAATCACCTTTAGTCTCAAGTTCTGGGGGGATTCAAACTGTGAACCTTATGCTAGCGTACCCAAAATGTACGACTCAGATAATCTGCTCTTCGGGGGGATGCCAGATATCTTTCCCCTAAGGGCACCTAACAAGGTATCCAAAATGAACCCTTAAAACTCTATAAAAGTCCTTTGGTATATTCTTACCTTTTCTCAGTTTGGTAACACCATTCAAACTTCTAAACAATTTTGTCAAATCTTAACCCTCAATACATCACATGCAAAAGAAAGAACTTGGAAGACCCTAGCAGTATTTGGAATAAAAGGTTTACTTAAATGGATAAAAGTATGTAAAATGTAAACACATAACACCATATCACAAAGCATACAATCACTTAAGAGAAAACAAGGAAAAGTACAAACATAAACTCCTACCACAATACAATTAGACTTTTTCTATCTAATGTATTACCTTCTTAAAGTGCTTAGAGTTAGATGTTGTTTTTTAAGAGTCCAAAAAGTTAATGTGTCTCAGTTGAAATACAGAATACAGTTTAAAACACTGTGTTTCCACCCCTTCGATGATGTAATCTAGCTCCTCCTTTCAGGATATAAAAAAATATACAAAACAGGATATCCTATCAGGAGGTATATTAAATAAGGTGACATCAGCAAAAACTAATTTCCCCAATTATAAGTCTGTCTTTAAATCAAGCCTTTCCTTTGATCTTCTGTGGTTTCCTGCTCTCCCAAGGAATCAAAGGATATTTATGACTTTCACACCATGGTATGAAAATGTTTTGTTTGTTTTTTCTTCTGACGTCATAAAAGTTTACGAGCCCTATATTCTGGTAGCTGAGTCAGCTCTAATTAAGTGAGGGAAACAGGAGACCCTTAATTATGTCTTGCTAGTCTTTAATTACCTCCTGGTTTCAGGTTAACATATCCTGTTGCTTCTCTGAAACCTGGGGGGGGCATTCATGGAAGCACTGACGATCACACACTATATTCTATATTACAAAAATCATACAGCAATCATAACCAGCTGGCCAAGCATCACATAAGCTAGTCTAGGTTGAGTGTGGGTGTAATTATTCCATGATATGGAGAGCTGGCACCCCCATAATGGTATTGATGGTCCGGGGTGCACGTAAAGTGCTGACCTTAGTGTGGAGCTTGGATCCCACCCTTTATCTGCACTCCCCCCCCACCCCCAGGGATAGTCTTGGGACATTGGAAGATGCTGGACTATTTCCCTCCTCCCTGGTTGAAAATAGAGTACTCCCCTTTCATTGCCCTTGGTGAGGCATCTCAGCTTACTTACGGACCCGACCACATACACAGTTCAATGACCTGCCTTTCAGCTGAGACCTCGCTCTCTAACTTATCTAACCTAACCCCCTGGTTTGTGATTGCATTTTGGATGCATCTGGAACATACCAGGATGTCATACAGATTTCCTTTACACTTCGCTGTCCTACCAGGTAAACCGACAGTTACAAAAATGATTTCAGAGTCCACTAGAACTTATGGTTGGCACTTCGTGGCCCTGTTTAGGGCTGCTGTACTATTCAGTTTAGGGTGGGGACCCTTGTTTAGATATCGGAGTACATATATGTTGTTTATAGATGTTGGCACGCAGAATGGAAACAACCTGTCAATGGCCAAGATTTCAGATATCACAGCCACTACTTGGAATGTCTGGGGTTTGAACTCTCCCATAAAGATAAAATCGGTACTGTCTTGGTTGAAGAAGCTGGGCACCCAAGTCACCTTTTTACAAGAGACTAAATTAAACTCCAAAGAAGCTACAAAGCTAGTGAAGGATTGGGTAGGCACCGAAGCTCATTGCACGGCCAAATCAGCCAAACGCGGTGTTCCATTCTGTTGCACAAATCACTGCAATGGCAGTCTAATGAGGTTCATAGAGGGGGAGCTGGTAGGTGGATCATTATGAAGGTAACAACTCCCTCCAGCCCTCTGATCCTGGCAAATATTTATGCTCCAAATGAGGGATCCCCAGAAATTTTTCATTCTCTCTCCCTCTCAAAAACTCATGAATATATCATATGATAATCCGGACTTGCTCATGGGAGCGGATTTCAATTTAGTATTAGCCTCCTGGATAGGTCCAATGCCAGACCGGAGCCCCACAGCAGAGCACTGCCGGCACTACAGAATCTCATCTCTCTGAACCAGTTGTCTGATATGTGGAGGGTCCTGAACCCTTCATTTAAAGCTTTTACCTTCTTCTCTGCACCATGAAAAATGGCAAGTAGATTTGATTTTTGGCTCACTTCTCCTAACCTGTCCTTGGCCACCTCTGGGATAGTGATCTCCCAAATTTATCTTTCAGACCATGCTCCTATTTCTCTTACCTTCATACCTGTTCTGCGAACCTCCAAATCACTGTTATGGAGGTTGGATCCCCTTCTCTTGTCTGATAAAGACTTCATCTTGTGGCTTCAAACAGCTACAGAAGAATTTTTCCAACTTAATACCCCTTCCTCTACCTCTGCTGCCAGCATATGGGAAGCCTACAAGGCCACCAACAGGCAATGAAAACATATCTGTGGTGCCATGCTTTTGGTGGCACAGTTTAATCTTGGATCCTCTGACTATTTTATTGTTTTTCTGAGTTTTTATTTGGTTCCTTCTTTTTTGTACAGCACCTTGATAGCTGAAAGGCACTTTTGAGAAATAAAATGTATTTTTATTATTATTATTACATTAGGGGAGGAATCATTAGTTTTGTCTCACATAGATGGAAGGTGAGGGACCAGGAACTTAGTCAACTAGAGAACACTTTAAAAATATGGAGGCTAAATACAAAGCAAATCCCTCAATGCTTCAGTCACCATCAGTTATAGCCGCCCTAGCTGTCCTCCAGTTAAAAATTAACACGCTGGTAAGCAGGAAAGCTGGACTCTATATTCCTAGAGCTCAGCATCGCTATCAAGCTGAGGGAGAGAAGGCTAGCAAGCTGTTGACCTACAGGTTAAAGCAAAGACAAGCTGACAGAACTATCATCAGCATAAGGGATGGGTCAGGGAAGCTTTCACTGATCTCCTCTTCAATTAATAATGTTATGTCCGAGTTCTATAAAACACTTTACTCCACCCATGGGTGTTGGGACGGAAAATCTTATACTCAATTTATAGAGTCCTTACACCTCACTAAACTTTCTGACTCATAGAAAGACACAATAGACCAACCCATCATGGGGGATGAAATTCACAGAGCCATTATTAAGATGGCCCCTCATAAAGCCCCTGGGATAATGGATTTTCAGTGGATTTTTACAAACTGATTCAACCCTTGATTACAACCCCCCTGGTGAACATGTTGAACGAGGCCCATTCTAGTGGGCAGCTCTGTCATACTCTGTCTGAGGCCATAATTACCGTACTTCCGAAAGAGGGTAAGGATCTCTCCCTTTGATGCCAAAATCCTGGCCAAGGTCTTGACTACTAGATTGGAGGAATTTCTACCAGAGATTATCCACCCCTAACAGGTGGGGTTTGTAAAGGGCAAAATCAGCTCAGACCATATGCAGCCCCTAGAACCTTTAATACAGATAGTGGCTTCACTCCCCACCCAGGCAGCAGCAGTTACAATTGATTTCAAGAAGGCATTTGACTCAGTAGGCTGGGAATATTTACTTACAGTCCTGAACACCTTTAAGACTGGCCCTCGGAGACATTGTATGGTCTGGGCTATGGGTATGGGCTGAGGATTCACTGCTATGCTGATGATACCCAGCTCTACCTGTCTTTTGCTCCCAACCAGGTAGAGCTGTCTTGGTACTTAATACCTGCCTTGCTGAAATCCAGGACTGGATAAACTCAAGCTGGTTAAAGTTGAATGCCAGAAAGATGGGGGTGATGGTAGTGGACCCGGGTCGCTGGATAGAGGGGTTGTGGGATGATCAGCCCTCTGGACTTTTTCTCAGGGGCTCTCAGATCCTATCCTCTGAATGGGTGTGAAACCTGGGGGTAGTGCTTGACGACGGGCTGACATTAAGATCTCAGGTGTTGGCCGTCATCAAGACTTCCTTTTATCATTTTAGGAATATCTCCAGGATTAAGCACGTGGTTCTGTCCTGGGACTTGCCTACATTGGTCCATGCTTTTGTGACCTCACACCTTGATTATTGTAACTCCCTGTACTTAGGGCTTTCTGGGGTTGAAATCCGCTTCTCGTGTAGAACGCGGCAGCACGATTGTTAACCGGGGCTTCTCGAGCCTCCCATATTACTCCAGTGCTGAGCGATCTGCACTGGCTGCCAATTAGGTCGCAGATCACCTTTAAAGTTGGTTTACTGACTTATAAAGCCTTACATGGACTGGGCCCTGACTACTTGAAAGAACTTCTTGTGCCTTACCGCCCAATGCGACAGTTGCGTTCGGCTGATGAGTGATTGCTAGAGTTTCCAAGGGTGTCTCTGAAATCTTCAGGGGCCCATGCATTCATGCACGTGGCCCCAACCCTTGGGAATTCTCTACCCCATCAGCTTTGG
Organism: Neoceratodus forsteri; assembly: GCA_016271365.2. Taxonomy (NCBI): domain Eukaryota; kingdom Metazoa; phylum Chordata; order Ceratodontiformes; family Ceratodontidae; genus Neoceratodus; species Neoceratodus forsteri. Next base: position 870,321,673 of record CM057454.1, on the reverse strand, counting down.
GAGTGCATGACTGTGGGAGGGTTTAAACAGGCGCTGAAAACCTTTTTATGGTGTCATGCTTTTGGTGGCACTTGGATCCTCTGTTATTTGTTCTATTATCATGCTTACTGTTTTATTATGACTGTTCTTATCTTCTTGTAAAGCGCCTTGATGACCTGAAAGGCACTTTTGCAAAATAAAATGTATTATTTATTATTATTATTATATTATTATTTTGCCACCTGGATAAAAACTCCCTATTCCTGCCCCACGGCCAAGGTACTCGCTAATAACACCCTTTCTGACCCATTTCGTCTACAGAGAGGGACGAGACAAGGTTGCCCGATGTCTCCCCTCCTCCTTGTTTTAGCTATTGAACCCCTCACAGCTGCACTGAGAAATCACCCACATATATATCAAATTCAGGTCAAAGACAAATGTTATACCACTAAGTTGTACGCTGATGATTGCCTGATTCTGACCCAAGATTTACCACACAGCCTTCCACACATCCTGTCTACACTACAAACATTCAGAGAACTCTCAGGCTTGAACATTAAAGTCGCAATATTTGAGATCCTTACCCTTAATGCTCTCACCTCTTCAGTCGGGGTGGGAACCAGGGGTTTAGCTTGGGCGAAATTAGAAATAAAGTACCTGGGCATTCGAATTACTTCCAGACTTTCAACCCTAATGGACATAAATTTAAAACCCCTAGTGGCCAAACTTCAATCTACCATAAACAGGTGGGCACACTTGCACCTCTCCTTGGTGGGCAAGATCGCTGTGATCAAAATGCTGCTTGCCCCTAGAGTATACCATTTACTATCTCGCATCCCCTTTCTTCTACCCAAAATATGGAACTAAAAGCTGAGTACTCTACTAGGCTCCTTTCTATGGGGGTCAAATAGGCTTAGATATAGTAGAGCTAAACTGAGGGCTCACAACCTGAGAGGTGGATGGAACTTAACGGGCTTCTCTCAGTATTCCATGGCGTTTATCGTAGCCAAGACATCAAAGGAGGAGGGCTCCTGTCCCCCTCCCCCCACCATCGTCCAAATTGAAAAATACATTTTGAAGGGCCCCTCGGTTTCCACTCTTATGCCACATCCTCTCCCAAAATGTCACAAGGGCTGGCCTTCCATCCAACAAGCTCAACTGGCCTGGCAAAAGCTGGGGCTTAAATCCTCTTGTTGTGTTGCCCTGGGGATATATTCCCCTCTCTGGCATAATCCCAGCCTCTGTATTAATAAGTCTTCCTTGAACTGAGCAGATTGGGCCTCTAAAGGGATACTTTACATTGGTGATCTGAGAATCCTGGGACACTCCGAAATGGACTCATTTCAAGGTTTGCAGATCAAGTATGGCCTACCCCATAGTGACTTTTGGAAATACCTTCAGATAAGAAGCCTTTACCAGTCTTGGGTTAAGAAAAGATGCACCTGTGTCACTTGTAAAAAATGTAAAACTTCTAGACCATCTCCTCTTCCTATTAAAGAGTGGATTAAACATCCCAAAGGCAGGGCTGGTCTCATACAGAGCTTTCTAAGAGATGAAGCTCCTAACCCCTCCTTGCCGACTAAGGTCAAGTGGGCCACCGAATTAGAGACCTCTGTTATGGATCTGCAATGGTGACAGTGCTGGATGAGAACTCACTAGGCCTGCTGCATTACCCAAAGCTTCCTTTTACAGAACAAAATAATGCACCTTTGGTATCACACCCCGTCCCAACTAAAAAAGATGGGTCTTCTTCCCGCTGATTGATGCTGGAGGTATGAGGCCCCAGAGGCTGATTTGCTTCACATCCTGTGGGCATGTACTCCCCTGAAGCCCTATTGGGAGGCAATAATACAACATTGTTCCTCATCTTAAAGACGCTCCTACCAGTAGACCCTGGTTTATGGCTATTGGGCCTTATGCCGGAGGCATTCACCCTTCCCAAAGCTTCTACACTGTGGCTCATACAGGCCTCAGTAGAATGTAAATGACTTATTCAAACAACATGAAGTCTTGCTGTATTCTGACAAGTGCAGTTAGCCCCAGCCTTTAAACTGCCCTGAAGAACAATGGGTTAACTTTTCTATGCAGGGCATAGAATGTTGATCTCCAGCTCGGTTGATGTCTCTGCCTGCTGTATTTTTAACTGCAACCATCAGATTCTTTACTGTGCTTCACTGAACAGTCGCTCCGGAGATTTCTCCTGCAGCTCGCTTCGAAGTCGGTTGAAGTGTCAGTTTTTGGTCTGTTTTCTACTGAAATTTAGTTTCCGCATAGTCATTTCAAGTCTCTGTCTGTGGTACCGTGAGTACTAGACAGGTTTTTGTTCTGTTTTCTGTGTGGAACTTGTAAAAAAGCGTGGATCAGTTTGGCTGAACTGATCATTCAGGTAACTTTGGTATCTTAATTTAGTGTGTGGTTACCGGTCTGTATCGGTTCTAAAAAAACTGGGTTTTAGTACGTTTTTTTCCAAGACCTGTGACATGATCAGGAACTGATAGGGGAGTCTTGCCTGGCGGTTGCCGAAAAAAGGGTACGTTTGGTTAGGTTGGCAATGTCTGAGAAACCCAAGAAAAAAAATGGGCCCACTGGGTTTCAACACTGCAGTGAGTGTGGGGAGGTCTTTGCTAAGGCCAATCCCACACCATCTGTGTTATTGTCAGGGTTTGACCACCTCGATTCAGACTGCCAAATTTGTAAAAATTTTCCCAAATCTACCCTTGAAAGAGATTAGGTAGACTGAAGAGGGAGGCCAAGAAGTCCACTGACCCGGATGGCCAGCCCTGTTCGGTTCCGACCAGACCAGAAGGAGTGCCCTCTGACCATGGCGATACTTCTTCAGGCAAAGGAGATCCGATCCTGAGGGAATCGGTTCAGCAAAAAAGCATAAAGAAAAATCATCGGTTGGATCCAGAATCTCATACTCCGACCGCCAAGAAATAGACAAAGCGATTCAGTATTGGGAGATCACTTCTCCGGTTCCGACTGATCCGCTCCTTTGGCAGGGCTCGGTTGATCCAGTTCCCCGATTCCGATTATACCCTGGAAGAATTTTTTGAATCGGAGTTTGAAGAGGAAGGAGAGTTGGAAGATGAATATGGTGATGGTGAAAGTCTGGATGTGCCTATCGGCCGAACATCTCCCCAGACATACCTTCAGGTGTTTCTCCTCCTTAGGCTTTCTGAGTCCCTTCCACTTTATGTTTTACAGAGTTGGCTGAGACCCTCAACTTCCTATGGGAGGCAGTGGAGGATCAGGAGACCTGACTATGTAGAGATGATAGACATCCCAGAGTCCAGGAGACTGTCTATTCCCCTCCACAAATCTTTTGGGAAACAGACACAAAAAATTCTGAAGTCTCTCAATTCCATACCTCCTGTGGATAGAAGAATGGACAAGATGTATACACTCTCAGGCTCAGATACAGAGTTCCTTTATCAGCAATGCAGCCATGTTGGGGTTGTACAGGCTGCTGCCTGTGATAAGGCAAACATTCCCCTGGCATCACACCCCCCCAGACAAGGACTCCAGGAAGATTGATGCCATGGAAAAAAAGCTGTACATGGCATCTTCCTTGGGACTCAGGCAGGAGAATTATATGGCCTATACAGCCAGATACCAGAAGTCCAGGTGGGACACTGTGCTGGCACTGGCTAAACAGGCTTCCCCCAAGCTTGCCAAGGAGCTGGACGAGGTGGCTGCAGATGGGATTGAGGCATCAAAAGTTCAGTTTCATGCTGCTGTGGACTCCAATGGTTTTATCATCAAGAGTCATGGCTACATCTGTGGCTCTTCGGGGAATGGCTTGGCTCAGATGTACTAGCCTCTCACAGGATACCCAGGCTAAGGCAATGGATTTTCCTGTAGTGGGTAATTCTCTGTTTGGGGAGCAGACAGAGAATTACATGAAGAAAATGGACGAGTACAGGACCACTTACAGGAGTGCTCAGGCCAAGAAAAGGCAGACAACTCCTCAAAGGCAGCAGTCTAGGGGAAGGGGCAGGCCCTTTCAAAGGCCTTTTTACCAAGCACAGGTCTCCTCTTCCTTTTCACAGAGGGGGTTCTTCAGAGGGAGAGTCAGAAGGGGGATGAGCAGGCCTGCATCCACCCCTCAGCCTAAAGCCCCTGCCACGCAGACACCCTGATGGGTCTGCCCAGGTTGACTCTCCTATCCCAGTAGGGGGCAAGCTGGCTTACTTTGTCCAGGACTGGATGTCTATTACATCAGACAAGTGGGTCCTGGAAGTAGTAAGCCAGGGACTGGTTCTCAGCTTCAAAAAATTTCCAAAGATGAGAGCCAGATCTTTTCCACCTGCAAATCTTTCAAAAACCCTTGCTCTAGAGGCAGAAGTTTCTTCTCTGCTAGCTTTAAGAGCTATAGAGAGAGTACCTACCCTACACTGGGGCAAAGGACTGTACTCCAGGTACTTCCTGACCCCCAAAAAGACAGGAGAGTGGTGACCCATCCTGGACTTCAGATATCTGAACAAACATCTTTTACAGCTAAAGTTCAAGATGATAACTCTGGGAATTATCCTTCCCTCTCTGAGGCCAGGGGACTGGCTAGCCTCCCTGGACCTCAAAGATGCCTACTTTCACATTCCCATCAGGTGCTCCCACAGAAAGTACCTCAGGTTCGAGTTGCCCTCAGGCCACTATCAGTTCAGAGCAATGCCCTTTGGCCTAACCTCAGCTCCAAGAGTTTTCACAAAGTGCTTGGCAGTAGTTGTTGCCTTCCTAAGAAGACAAATGATTTCCATTTTTCCATATTTGGATGACTGGCTAATAGTGGACCAGTCCCCAGACCAAGTCAAGTCAGACCTGCAAGTGACCCAGCAAGTGCTCACTTCTTTAGGATTACTTGTCAGCCTACCAAAGTCAGTTCTAGAACCAGTGCAGCTCCTCACCTTCATAGGGGCAGAGCTGGATACAGTAAAAGCAAGAGCCTTCCTTCCCCGGGAAAGGACAAGAGATCTCATGGAGCTGGCTTCTTCATTCAGCCTTCAGGTGTCTCAACCAGCAAGGCATTTCCTTCAGCTCTTGGGCCACATGGCAGCTTCCACAGCAGTGGTCCAAGGTGCAAGATTCCAGATGAGGGACATTCAGTTCCACTTAAGAGCATTTTGGTCCCAGAGAAAGGATTCCCTTACCAAACTAATTCCAGTGACTCGAACTCTGATCCAAGCCCTGAAATGGTGGCAGGATTAGGACAATTTGAGGCAAGGGGTTCCATTTGCCACTCAGTCTCATTCAGTGGTCCTTACCACAGATGCTTCCCTGCTGGGCTGGGGAGCCCATTTGGGGTACCTCACCACCCAAGGTCTGTGGTTGCCTCAGGAATCTCTTCTACACATCAATCTCTTGGAACTCAGGGCAGTGTTTCTGGTGCTGCAGGCTTTTTCCCAATCAGTACAGAACAAGGTGGTTCAGGTCAAAACAGACAACACCACCACCATGTGGTACATCAACAAGCAAGGAGGCACTCAGTCTATGGCCTTGTGCACAGAAGCAATGAAGTTGTGGTTTCTGGCTTATTCCCTGCAAACCTCTCTGATAGCAGTTCACCTCCCAGGGAAGGACAATGTCCTAGCAGATGCACTGAGCAGAATATCTCAGGGCCATCACAAATGGGTCCTGGATCCTCTGGTGTTGAAGGTGATTTTTTCAAGATGGGGCACTCCACAGATAGATCTTTTTGCAGCCCCAGACAATCACCAACTTCCTCTCTTTGGTTACAGACCCCAAGACTTGGGCTTAGTCCCCCTGGATGCTCTGATTCTGAACTGAGAAGGGAAATTTCTGTATGCTTCCCCCCTCCCTCTCCTGTTCAAAGTTCTAGTCAAGATAAGGTCACAACCTTGCAAAGCAATTCTGATTGCTCCAGACTGGGCCAGGCAGCCATGGTACCCCTTGTTGCTGTCCCTAGCAGTCCATCTTCCCCTGTCTCTTCCCATGAATTACAACCTGTTAACCTCCTCTCTGGGGAGGATTTGGTACCCCAATCTTCAGTCTCTCAATCTCAAGGCATGGCTCTTGAAGAGTTAGAGTTTGCAGATTTGCATCTGTCTCAGGGAGTTCTGGATATTCTAAAGGCTTCTCGAAAGCCTTCCACCAGAAAGACTTGTAACTCCAAATGGAAGAGATTCAGCATTTGGTGTTCCAAGAAGCATATCTCCTCAGATACTGCTGAATTGACTACAGTTCTGGATTATATGGTCCATCTTAATAGCCTGGGCCTCAGAACAGCTACTCTCAGGGTACACTTGTCTGCTGTTTCTGCTTTCCTGTCAGCAGGCAAGTCTTCCTCACTGTCATCCCACCCTGTCTTCTGTAAGTTTTTTTCAAGGGATTGCTTCACACCAATCCCCCCTTTAAGGATCCTGCTCCTGCTTGGGCTCATAATGTTTGCATTGCTCAGCTTATGCAACCCCCTTTTGAGCCTTTGTCCTTAGCAGAGCTTAAGTACTTGACTTGGAAAAATGTGTTTTTGGTAGCCATTATTTCTGCTAGACATATCAGTGAATTGCAAGCCCTATCAGTGGAACCTGATTTCATTTCTTTTCACAGAGATAAAGTGGTGCTTAGAACTAACAGAAAGTTCTTGCCTAAAGTGGTTTCAGATTTCCACCTGAATCAGTCTGTGTCTCTCCCTGTTTTCTTCACTGATCATTCTTCCTCAGGAGAGAGGAGGCTACACAGTTTGGATGTTAAAAGAGCCCTTAGCTACTACATAGAGCGTACCAAGGGTCACAGGTTTGACTCCCTCCAGTTGTTCCTCACTTATGGAGAAGTTGGTAAGGGCAAACCTGCCACCAAGAGATCTATTGCCAGGTGGATTGTGTCTTGTATATAATTCTGCTATGAAAAACTGGGAAAACTCCACCCTCAGGCCTGAGGGCTCATTAAACAAGAGGTGCAGCTGCTTCCCTGGCTGCTGCCAGGGATATCCCTCTCTTACAAATTTGTCAAGCAGCCACCTGGAAAACAGTCCATACCTTTACCAAGCATTACTCTCTGGATATCCAGGCTAGGAGTGATGTTCGGTTTGGCACAGCAGTACTTCAGAGCCTATTTCCAAAGTAGGTTCTGTCCCTCCTCCATGGAGGTACTGCTTGATAGTCTGCACTTGTCATAGTACAGCAAGACTTCATGTTGTTTGAAGAAAAAATTACTCACTTTAGTAATTATGTTTCTTCTAGTGGAGTCTTGCTGTATTCTGACCTCCCCCCACCTCCCCTTTCAGAACCTGGATCTTTGGGCTGTGGGTGGGCAGGTGCAGTGTTGGCACCATGGGGTGCCCTCCCCTTACACCCTCTGTTACTCATGGGGTGAGGTTTTATTTCAGTTTTATTGGTTTTTGTGTTTTGGGTTTCCTGACTTACTAACATACTAAAATGCCAGCAGAATAGGCCTAACGGTCTTTCGTGTCTGCTCGTTTGGTCAGCCCCCACCCTGGGTGCTGACCTTGCTGCCCCCCTCGCCTTCTCTGGCTTCTCCCTTCCCAGTTCCGGATATTCTTGCTGCATTGATTTGCTTCCAGAACCCTTTCCTGTACCTGTCCCACCCATCTTGACCCCTCTACTGTCTCTGCCTCCACCAGCCCCCTAGGCAGTGCATTCCATAGCTCCACCACCCTCTCAGTGAAGTAGCACCTCCTCCTTACTCCCTGAATCTTCCCCTCCAGCTTCCACCCATGCCCTCTAGTGGCCCCTCCTCCTTCCTTCAAGACACACTGACTGTTCCTCCCCTATTTACCCTCTTCAGTACCTGAAGACCTCTATCATGTCCCCCCGGTCCCTTCTCTCTTCCAATGTGTACATATTTAGCTCTTCGAGCCTCTCCTCATAGGTCCTGTCCCCCAAGCCCCAAATCATTTTGGTTGCCCTCCTCTGGACCCTCTTCAGGAGGTTAATGTCCCTCTTTAAGTGTGGCCTCCAAAACTGCACGCAGTACTCAAGGTGCGGCCTCACCAAGCAGTTATACAGAAGGAGTATCACTTCCCTCCTTCTGGAGGTGATCCCCCTAGCGATGCATCCCAGCATCCTGTTGGCCTTGGCTGCTGCCCTCCTACAAGTCTCAGAGTTTTCATCTTGACATCCACCACCACCCCCAGGTCCCTCTCAGCCATCGAGACTTGTAGCATTCCCCCCCCCGGGTGTACACTTGGCCCAGGTTTCTAGCCCCCAGGTGGAGTACCTTGCATTTCCCTGTGTTGAACCTCAGCTTCCACTTTCTAGACCATCTTTCCAGAGCCTCCAGGTCCCCCTGTAGGGCCACCCTCCCCTCCTCCCCATCCATCACCCCCCAGTTTTGAGTCATCTGCAAAGAGACTCTTCGCACTCCTGATTCCTATTCTTATGTCAAAGATGTAGGCGTTGAACAGAAGGGGCCCAAGGACTGATCCCTGTGTGACCCCACTAATGACCATCCTTGGGGATGAGACTATCCTGCCAACTACGACCCTCTGGGTCCGGTCCTGGAGCCAATTGCCTATCCATCTGATCATCTGGTTCCCCACCCCCATTTCTCCCAGCTTATCCAACAGGCCCACGTGAGAACAGAGTCAAATGCCTTGCTGAAGTCTAGAAAGAGGATGTCCACTGGTCTACCCAGGTCCAAGGCACTAGTCACCCAGTCATAGAACTCCACCAGGTTTGTCTGACACGATTTCCCCAGGATGAATCCATGCTGTCTATCATCCAGGCACCCTGACTTATCCAGATCCCCCCCAGCCTCTCCTTGACAATGCCCTCCATCACCTTGCCCACCACCGATGTCAGGCTGACAGGCCTGTAGTTCCCTGCCACCTCCCTTGATCCCCCCTTGTGGATAGGCACTATATGTGCCACCTTCCAGTCTTGGGGCACCCACCCTGTCCTCAGAGAGATGGTGAAAAGCTCCACCAGGGGTTTCGCCAGGACATCCGCAAGTTCCTTCAGCACTCTGGGATGTAATTTATCTGGCCCCAGTGCTTTCTCCATCTTAAGGGAGCTGAGGGCTTCCCTCACTCTCTCTGCTGTGATTTCCACTTCCGGTACCTCTTCTCCCTGCTTAGCCCTCCCCCCACCTGCCAGTGATGCCTCCCCCTCTCCCCAGACCCGCCGATCGGTAAGGGTCCCCCCTCCTCAGTATCTCTGTCTCCTCCCATGTATGATGCAGCACCCCCATTTTCCTTGGTGAAAACTGAGGTGAAGTACTCATTTAGTACCTCAGCCTGCTCCCCCGGGTCTTGTGCCCATCTCTCCCCTGATTTAATCCTGCTAATCTGCCCTTCACCCTTCGTTTTTCCCCAATGTATCTAAAGAACCCTTGTTCCTTCTCCTAATTTCTCTGGCCAGGTTCTGCTCCTTCCTTGCCTTAGCCACCCTCACCACCCTAGTGGCCCTTCTAGCCATCAGCTCGTACTCCCTTGATCCCTTTCACTCCTTGAGCACTTGAATTGCTTATAGGCTGCCTTCTTTCCCCGCACCACCTCCTGGACCTCCCTGGTCCACCAGCAGAGTTTTTGGCCCCTACCGCATTTTCGTCTTACTCTTGCACAGGTGCTGGTAGCATCCTGCACCCCTCTCCTGATGATTTCCCACCTACTATCAGCGTCCATGTCTGACCCAATCCCATCCAAATGCTCCTTAAGGATCCTTCCCATTTCCTTAAAATCCGCCCCCTGAAGTCAGTTACTTCCGTCTTTGTGCAGCCTTCTACCCCTCCTAGGTCCAGGCAGAACCAGACCGTGGCATGGTCACTCCTGCCAATGGGTCCCTTACCTCAGGCCCCAATCTGGTCACTGTCTGCCAGGACCACATCCAGTACCCCGCAGCCTCCCTGGTCGGTTCCTCACTTGCTGAGTTAGGACAGCGTCTTGAAAGACATCCAACAACCTCTGTTCCCTGGTCACAGAGGATGTCATAGTCTCCCAGTCTTTTCCTGGCATGTTTAAGTCCCCCAACACCACCACCGTTCCTCTGCCCAGTCTGCAGTGTCTCCCAACATCTGCCACCAGACTGTCCTCCAGCTCATCCGCCAGAACAGGGGTCTATACACCACTCCTATTTTACTCTCTTGCCCCCCCTTGTTATCAAGGTGACCCAAAATCGCCTCCACGGTTTCCTCCCCTCACTCTCCCCCTATGCCAATGCAGTTTGGACAATCATTGCTACCCCTCCTCCCCTTCCCTCCCCCCTGTCCTTCCTGAACATAGTGTAACCCTCCAGGTTCAGGTCCCAGTCATGTCCTGCAGTGGCCCAAGTCTCAGTGACCACTGCCACATCCACTGCTCCCTCAGTTAGCATCGCCTGGAGCTCACAAGAGACTTGAGTCTTCCTTTGAGACCCAAGAGATTATTTTTCTGCCAGTTGGCTAGTAAAAATTTTACAGTTTCCACACAGAACACCTAGTGAGTTTTGCTTGTAAAGATATGACAGTTGCAGTTCAAAATACAACAGGCAGAGATACCAACCGAGCTCAAGATCAACATTCTATGCCCTGCATAGAAAAGTTAACCCATTGTTCTCCAGGGCAGTTTAAATGCTGGGGCTAACTGCACTTGTCAGAATACAGCAAGACTCCACTAGAAGAAACATAATTACTAAGGTGAATAATTTTTTCTTATATGCCGTTGGAGAACCCTAGAGGTCCCACATATTGTAGAATGGATTGATGCCTTGGAAAAGATGGCCACCTTGACCAGGATATCATGCTGTAGAAACCAGTGTTTAAATAAGTTTGATGACCTTTGGGCCCCTTATTCGACCTACATTGATTTCATTAGTCATGCCTTACCCCCCAGACATTCAAAGGACAAACTGAGACCTCCTTGACTCTCCTAGTAATAATGGTTGATTGATTGTTAAAAACTGTTAATGCTTGTCTCTACATAGCTATCAAGAGTGCTCCACTTTCGGATGTTCTCAAAGGTTCCCCCCAACACCAGTTTCTACTCCTCTTGTGAAGAAGCTCAGTCACACTTGTTTCCGCCCTTTTCATGTGAATATGTACTTTTTCCTTAGATGTCTCCTAGCAGTTCTATAGCAGGGTCAACCAGGTTTAAAGTCACCCTACAGTTGCTATTTCAATAATTTAGGTGTGTCACATGCAGATATGCACATTGTGGGATGTTTGCCTGGTGCTTCGGCTGTTTGTATTAAGTGGTGAGGTTGTAAAACACTTTGTCAGCCATTTGGAATAATGGTTTTATATCTGTAATAATCTGAAATCTTGTAATAAAAAGATTAACTGCAAAAAAAGAATATCTGGTTACAGGTCGCTGTCTGCCTTCAGGAGTATAACTTGCCTTTGTGCACTCTTGTTTTACAGTGCAGCACTGACCCACCTATTGTCTACTAAAAGTAGTTCGGCAATAAGGTATGTACAGGGGTTAGATTAACAGTCTGTTAATCACCCTCTTGGGGTGTAATGTGGCATGAGGCACAGCTTAGTCCCACATTGCCCCAAGGGGATGATTAACTAACTGTTAATCTAATCTCTGTACATACCTTATTGCTGTTATTATAATGCTGAATGAAAAACATTACTACTTATTTCATTTTTGTGGCATAATTTATCAAAAAATACCCATTTTCATGTTGCAGAATAAGCTTCCTATCCCTGTATTTCCTCAAGTCAGTTTTTCATGAACTTCCACATGGCCGTTTTTGTCATGCTGTTTCCAATTAGTACCAAACACGAAAGATGGTGATATTGTACCCCACAGCATGTATTTATATTTTTTACAAGGAGCACTACAATTTTGTTTTAGGTAATGTTTTATTCAATAGAATAAGCATAGGTATTACTGTCAGCGGACCTGCATGTTCAACTGTGATGAGCACGCTTATTCCTAAAGACAATTTCAAAATGTCTACAGGTTACATATGCAATGCAGTCTAGTGAGTTATCCACACCATCGTCTGTAAGAAAATTATGTTAGCAGATGCAGCTTGAAGAAATCGGGTCTCGACAAAGCATTGACTTTCATCAGTGGCTCTGTGTTTAAAACGCACTTAACAAATAGCGCTTGTCCTTGCTAATGTGTTGTGGGGAACATTGTGAATTTAATATTCCCTTATCCCACAAGATGACTAGGAAACTGTTTGAAACAACACTGTGAGGTCAACTGGAACTGTCAAAGAAGTGGGTAAGATGTGTATTGGAGGAGTGAGGATGTTTAACAGAATGCTATTTTTGGCAGTTTTAAAATCGGGACTCCACATTACAGTCAAGTGAGCAGCTGAGCTTAGTTATGTGCATGCTCATTGGCAGAGTACACACGGTAATTTCAAACTGTGGGACATGCCACTTGCAATGATAATTTTTAAAAAAGAAATGCATATTCTGGGAGAGAATGGCATGGCCTTTAATACCTGACAGTAAATGGAAGCTGCCTAAAAAAAATCAGATCTTACCAAAGCTGGAAGTAAAAATCTGTTAACAGAAGTGGGGTTACATTCATTCCCCGTTACTGCAGTTAGTCTTGTAGTCATTAAATCTTATTGCTTTACCCTATTTAAGCAATCAGAAAGTGCTACAGCTTGGTTGTGATTATGTTCAGTTTCAGTTTAAATTTCTCAACAATTACAGAGATCAAGTGTGCAGGAGCGTGACCGCTACCTGTGCTGACAGCTGCAGTGTGACTGATTCATTTGCTGCAGACTGTCTTGCCATCAGAAACATAATTGGATCGGTTGTCAGACATCTAGACAAGTGAATTTCTAAGTAACACTGCTGCCTATTTACAGGGTTTTTTTTTTGTTTTGTTTTTTGTAACGACAGAGGAAGACAGTCTGTAGTCTATGCCAGACCACGGTGCTGATGTCAGATCAGGTAGTGCTTGCGGTATGTTGATTCCGATCCCTGTTACAGTTCACACCCCATACTAAATTGAAACATACACAACACTTACTCTCTGTTTTATAAACAACGTTCATTATTTCATAAATTTTCATTGCACTATGGATGTTACAAACAGCCATTGTGTTTGAATTTTTGAGTTTGTTACACTGAACTGGAACTTCTTCCACTATTGTATTTTAAAAAATTGCTCTGGTTATCAGGCTGTACATGACAGTTTAATGTGGGTTAATGTAACCCTCTTAGAACCATGACAGCTAATCAGATAGATTGTAATTTCTCTGCCTTATAATAATCAGTAATATTTGTAGTGTCCTCCTCTGCTGTTAGGGGACATTTCTGTAAACAGAATTACAGATCAGTAAGAGTAAGTGCTAGAATCCTGGATCAGGGCTTGCACCCTGATCACTGCTCTTCAACTCTTGTATTTTTTCCAATTGTATTTATCAATTCTGAATGCTGTCCTAACCAGGACCTCCTTGAAAATGAACTTGCTCAATGGAGTCTTATTCTGGTTAAATAAATTTGAACTTGATTTCAGAAGCAGCAGTTCTAACCAATCAGCTAATGAGAAATTTCCTTTTAGCCAAGCAATTAGACTGAATTTAATTGTTTGCATGTTACAGTCACAACTTTTACTAACAGATGGCACCACTGGTTTTTGATTCTTTTTTTATTATAGAATTCAAATGGCCTTGGACTGGGGGCTATGCACTGAGGTAATTGTTATAGACTTGTCTAGGGCTTAAGCTTGGTTACCTACAGTACCTACAGTATTTACCTATTCTGTATACTGTCCTACCCAGGACCGCCTTGAAAATGAACTTGTTCAATGGAGTCTTATCTTTGTAAAATGAACTTGATCTCAGAGGCAGCAGTTCTAGCCAATCAGCGAATGAGAAATTTCCTGTTAGCCAAGCAATTAAACTGACTTTTGTTGTTTGCATGTTGCAGTCCCAACTTTTACTACCAGATGGAACTACTGGTTTTTGATTCTTTGTTCATTACAGAATTTAAATGGCCTTGGACCGGGGGCTGTGCACTGAGGTAATTGTTATAGACTTGTCTAAGGCTTAAGCTTGGTTACCAACTGTACCACCTGCTTCTCCTGAGTTTTTAATAGTTAGGGATACTACATACAAAATTCCTAGAACTGTTTATGGGCTACCTGACAAACAATGCTCAAAAAATGTCCATCATCAATGTCTGTTCTACCTGACACCCATACGACAGGGATCCATCCTTGAACCACTTCTGTTGTCTATTTTTGTTAATAATCCATCAAAAAAGTAATACAAGTCTTAACCCTCCTTTATCCAGGTGAAAGAACCCATTGCATTTACCTTTACTTATTATTCCTGTGTTCTCCTCCAGAAGGATGCAAGTATCTTTCCCAGTTACCTTGTACTCCTGCTCAACCTCCTCCATCCACTTGTATGCAGACAACACCGTACTGTGTACCTCTGGCCCTTCCCCCACAGATGTAACATCCAGACTTCAGCATGACTTTGACAAAGTTCAGCTCTGGCTACATTCAAATCAACTGTTTCTAAACACCTAGAAGACCATCTTCGTGACCTTCGGCACAAGGCAGAGACTCTGTCCGCATCAGTCCCTTCCCTCTATCCACACCCTAGATGGGACTACTCTGAAAGATACCACCTTCTTTAGATACCTCAGTGTTTGACTTGACCAGCACCTTGACTTTTCTGGACACGTGTATGCCAGCCTCAGAAACTGCACTCCAAACTAGGTGCCCTGTATAGGAACTGTAGATGTATTCCACGGCATGCCAGATGAACACTGGTATAGAAAATGATCCTCCCAGTCTTCGGCTGTGGAAATGCAGGCTTCTGTTTAGTTTGTAGGCATCAGAAAGTGCTGTCTTTGTGTAGTTTTCATCATATTGTGAACACACAGATCATTTATTTATTTATTTATTTTATTTATTTAAAAGTTTTACCAGGAAAGACATACTGAGCAGACTACCGCTCGATTCCAGATGCATCCTGGTGGTAGAGAGAACGGGATAGTACATACAAGTAGCATACAGAAATTATAGAACAGCAAAATTACAAAGGTTACATACAATATGTACACGGTTTTATAATTACAGTGATAAATAATCTAGAAATAGTATGTACAGGATGCACACAGACTGCTTAACCCTCAACCACTCTTTCCTTCTACTTTCACCACTATTTATTTACTAATAATTTATTTATTTATTTGAATTTGTTAACCGGGTTGGCCCACTAAAACAGAGAGTCCCTTTTTCAGGGGTTACACGGAGCTAATAATACAGCATAATACATACAGAAGCAATTGAAGACATACAATAGGTACTGTTAAGAGGCATACAGGAATGGGAGGCAAGTAGGAGACCATGACACAAATATTATGCAACATTATACATGGTGCAGTTAAACAAATATAAGTCCAGTATCAGATGGCATACCACATTATACAAGGTCTGTCCCAAATAGAATAGGAGACATCAGGTATTAGTGACAAACAATGTAAAGGGGGACAAGAGCAGTAAGGTTTAATACATGATAATTTTCTATAGGAATAAGGCAATTGCATAAGGCACCTAAGTTGAGACAGTGGAAATATCAAGACCAAGAGCTAGGGGCAGGCTCACATCAAAAATTAAGTGAGAGTATCAGGGAGGTAATTTATTGGTCTCTGCTCGGTTACAGCTGCAGTTTGCCACTGCCAGTGTATTAGTTTTTAGATTGTTCTTGAATGTAGCCAATGAGTCACATAATATGATTTTATAGGTTAGGGTAGAATAATAAAATTAATATGCTGTAATATGTGTATTAGTAAAAATGATAATCGAACAATTGAGCTAAAGCTCATTTTCAAAGGTGTCCTGAAATTGCAATTTTACATTTATTTAAATTTTGGACTGCCCTCTCCTCAGTTCATGTATTTGTTTGGGCCATCATATCCAGGAAATAAAGCTAGATGCTCTGTTTTGATGGGTCCTTTACATCTTTTTCATTCACAGAGTGCTTCCCAGTTCCCTCTAGAGGGGCAGACCTAGAATTTTTCAAATGGGTAGCATTTTTGTCAAGGGGGTAGTACTTTTCCTAAAAAAAATTAAATGTTCATATTTAAGGGAACCCTGTCATGCCTTTTACATCATTATGTCTAAGTGAAAACACACAATTTATGATTGCTTCACTTTTTTTTAATTAATTGATGTTGCTAGTTGTTTTATCTGCTTCCTTTCTTCGTAAAACTGAAATGCATGTTAATGGTGTAATTATACCCAACTTTGTTTTGTTTCAAATCTTTGATCTACTCTTACTGCATACTTCCTGAACATTAGGAAAGTCACCAAATGGTGCAGCCACTTATGAAACAAATCTCCTGTCCTCCCACTGCATCATGAGTGCCTACCCACCGGCATGAGCACACACACTCAACCTGGTATTCCAGCTGGGTCTTGAGGTTGATAACCTTAAAATTAATCGGGTCTCTTGGTCCGATCACTGCACTGTGTGGTTCATGTTTGGGTCCACTTCTGATACTCTTTCCCCTGTGGAGAGGGTCAGCTACTGCCCTTTAAGGGGGTTAGACCCAGAAAGCTGAGGCAGCTTGTGCACTTGGCACCATAGAGGCGGTAGCCACCTATAATATGGTGGTTGCCGAAGCACTGGACGCCATTGGTCTGGTTCATATATGAGCCAGATCCTCTCTCACTTGAGATCCCCTTCATTTGATGGGGATCTCAAGGTGATGTATATCAAGGATGGGAAGCTGGAGAATTGTTGGCAGAAGATCAGGCTGCTGGGTGACAAACTGGTCCTGCGTGCCTACTGTGATGAGTACTAGGAGGCAATCTCCCATAAGAAGGCAGAGTTCCTGTCCAGGGAGATTGCAGCAGGGAAGAATAGACCTGCTCATCTTTTTCAGACTGTGGATAGGCTCCTTCATCATGCCTGTCTAGAGCTGAAGAAGACCTTTTCATCCACCTTCTGTGAAGAGTTTGCTCTGTTCTACTCTGACAGTGTCATCCATCCATTTGGGGATTCAGTCAGGGGGTCTTGCACCTCACAGTGGCTGGACAGGTGGGAGCAGAGTATCTCTGTCTTTCTGGGAAGAGTTTAGACCAGTGGATGTGCTGTAAGTGACTGGGGTGATTTTAGAGCTGAAGCACACATTTTGTGAACTGGACCCAGCCCCGGAGTATTTGTTGATGGGATGTGCCGAGGCTGTTGGCCTGGTGTTTGCCAGCATTGCCAGGTGCTCGATGGTGGAGGGGGTGTTCCCAGTGGCCTTGAATGAGGCACTGGAGAGACCCCTCCTAAAGAAATCTTCCCTCGACCCAGACGTTCTGATGAATTACTGTCCTATCTCCAACCTACGTTTTTTGAGCAAGGTTGACGAGAAGTTGGTGGCTCATCAGCTCGAGGATCATCTCATGTCCTATGACATCTATGAGCCATTTAAGTCAGGTTTTCGGGCTAGTCACAGCAAAGAAATGCCACTAGTGAGGGTGCATAATGATCTATTCAGGGCTAGAGATAGAGGAGACAGGACAGTTCTTGTACTTCTCATTCAAACAACATGAAGTCCTGCTGTAATCTGACATATGCAGTTAGGTCCTGCCTTTCAACTGCCCTGGACAACAAAGAATTAAACTTTCCATGGCCAGCATGGAATGTTCACTGCGAGCTCGGTTGAAGCCCCAGTCTGCTGTTGTTTAAACTCCAACCATCAGATTCTTTACTCCGCCTTCCTGAACAGTTGCTCTGGAGATTTCTCCTTTTCTCGGTTCAAAAACGTCGGTTGAAGAGTCGATTTTTCGCTCGGTTTCTACTGAATTGCTGTTACCGATCAGTCGGTTCAAGTCTCTGTCTGTGGTACCGTGAGTACTAGATAGGTTTTCTGTGTAGTTTCTGTGTGGAACTTGTAAATTGTGGATCGGTTCAGCTGAACCAATCAGTTTTCAGGTAAAAAAGTTTGTAATTTACTTAGAGTGTGGCAACCGGTCCGTATCGGTTCTAAAAAAAAAAAGGATTTTATTACGTTTCTTTCCAAGACCCGTGGCACGGTCAGGAACCGATAGGGGAGTCTTACCTGTTGGATTGCTGAAAAAAGGGTAAGTTTTGGTTAGGATTGGCCATACCTGAGAAACCCAAGAAAAAAAACGGGCCCACTGGGTTTCAACACTGCAGTGTGTGTGTGGGGAAGTCTTTGCCAAGGCTGATCCCCACACCACCTGTGTTTAGTGTCTGTGGTTTGACCACCTCGATTCAGACTGCCAAATTTGTAAGAATTTTACCAAATCTACCCTGGAAAAGAGATTAGGTAGACTGAGGGAAAGGGAGGCCGAGAAGTCCGCTGACCCGGATGGCCAGCCCGGTTCAATTCCGACCAAACCAGAAGAAGTGCCCTCTGACCAGGGTGATACTTCTTCAGGCAAAAGGAGAGCTGATTCTGAGGAGTCGGTTCCAGTAAAAAGGAAAAGAAAAGATAAATTATCCAGTTCGGACCCAGAAATTCTTACTCCGACTGCCGATGAGATAGCCAAGGCAATAAGGATAGTGCAATCACTTACTTCAGTTCCGTCCAAACCGGCACCATCTGGCAGGGGTTCGGTTCAGTCAGTTCCCCCGGTTCCGGATTACACTTTGGAAGAATTTTATGAACCGGAGGAGGAGGAAGGAGAGTATGAGGATGATGATGGTGATTATGAAAGTCTGGATGTGCCTATTGACCTGGACATCTCCCCAGACAGACCTTCAGGTGTTTCTCCTCCTAGGCTTTCTGAGTCCCCTTCTCACTTTGTTTTACAAAAAAGTGGCTGAGACCCTCCAGCTTCCTGTGGAGGAAGCAGTAGAGGATCAGGAGGAGCCTTATTTTGTTGAGATGATGGACATCCCAGAGTCCAGGAGACTGTCTATTCCCCTCCACAAATCCTTTGGGAAACAGACACATAAAATTCTTAAGACTCCTAATTCCATACCTCCTGTGGACAGATGAATGTACAAGAGGTATACTCTTTCAGGCTCAGACACGGAGTTCCTTTCCCAGCAATACAGCCATGTTTGGGTAGTGCAGGCTGCTGTTTGTGATAAGACAAATATCCCCTTGGCATCACACCCTCCCCAGACAAAGATTCCAGGAAGATTGATGCCATGGCAAAGAAACAGTACATGGCAGCATCTTTGAGACTCAGGCAGGCTAACTATATGGCCTACACAGCTAGATACCAGAAGTCCAGGTGGGACACTGTGCTGGCTCTGGCTAAACAGGCCCCTGACCAGCTTGCCAAGGAGCTGGAGCAGGTGGCTGCAGATGGGATTGAGGCATCGAAAGTACAATTTCATGCTGCTGTGGACTCCAATGATGTTTCATCAAGCATCATGGCTACATCTGTGGCTCTTCGGAGGATGGCTTGGCTCAGATGTACTAGCCTATCATAGGATACCCAGGCTAAGGCCTTGGATTTCCCTGTTACTGGTAATTCTCTGTTTGGGGAGCAGGCAGAGGACTACATGAAAAAGATGGACAAGCACAGGACCACTTACAGGAGTGCTCAGGCCAAAGAAAAGCAAGCTATTCCTCAAAGGCAGCAGTCCAGGGGCAGGGGCAGGCCTTTCCTTTTCTCCCTGAGTGAGAAGTGAAGTCCCAAGGATAGGTCGGTAGAACTGATGTGGCAGTGGGGGCCTACGGGGAGAGGGAAAGTGGAGTTAGGACTTTTATAGTATGATTGCGTGTAGATTGTGGATGAGTGCAGCATAGAGTTGTGAAAAGAAGGCTGGAGAAAGCGGGAAGATAGACCAGTATCAAAGGGATGACAGAGGCATCAAGGTGTTACATGAAAGCATGATGACAGACCAGGGCCAAGGAGGAGACCAGCACTAGAAGTAATTCGTTCATGGTTAAATGGTACAGGTTAGCATGATGACAATTCATGGTCATGGGAAACAATTGCACTGATCATTTCTGAGATGTGAATATAAGAGCTTGAAAGATGAGATACCGATGGGTGACCTCAGTTTCATTTTTTGGGGGAATTTATTCCACAAGGAGGACAGTGTAGAGCTTATAGCAGCCCTGCCAAAGCGAGAGTTAACTTTGGGAACCATCAGGAGAGATTTGAAACTTCTCATGGTGTAATTGCCTATTGGTTTTGTACGAAGACAGTCTGTAAAGTATTGGGGCAGTTTTTTGGAGATGGCTGTCAGGGTCCATAAGGCTGCATTTTTATCACACTTGAATTGACGAGAACTCCACCCCACTGATTGATATAGGGAGCAGTGGTGAGTGGAATAAGGCAGGCCTGTGATGAACCTCAAAGCTCTATGATATAATGTGTCAAGTTTGGTGAGGTAGGAAGAGACAGTGACTGTAGAGGATGTCAGCATAATCTATCAAGGATAGAAAGGTTGATTGTTCCAGCTGTAGTTTGGCATCTCTAGTTAAGAAGCGGGCTATCCTAAAGAACAGGCCAAGTCTCTGTCGTAATTTTTTGAGTAATTCTTCAACGTGCTCTATAAAGGAGAGCCTATGGTCCAGCCATACTCCCAGGTATTTGAATTTAGGGACAAATTCCAACTTCTCACCAAGAATTGTAGTAATCTGCAGCACAGGATCTGATAGGGCTGAATTTACCATTTGAGCAGAGGGAGAAAAGAGCATTGCTTTTGTTTTCTTGGTGTTAAGTAATAGTTTTTTGTTTAGGAGTTGGTGTTGCAGCAGGTTGAACTCAGATTGAAGGTCATTACATGCAGATTGTAATGACAGGCGACTTACATAAAGAACCGTGTCATCTGCAAACAGATGAATGTTGGCCTTAGTTATGCTTTCATCAATATTGTTGATGTATGTATATTGCAAATAAAATCAGTCCTAAGATAGAACCCTGGGGAACACCTCTTTGGAGAGATTTGACAGTTGAGAGATCTCCTTTCGCTTTCACCTGCTGGAGACGATCAGAGAGGTAGTTGTTGAACCACTGTAAAGATAATGGGTCAGCACCTAGTGAGGTCAGGGAAGAGAGTAGCAGAAAATCATTGACAGTGTTGAAGGCCTTGTTCAGGTCCAAGAATACGGCGCAGGTGTAATTCCTGTTGTCTAGATCTCTTTGCCAGTCATTAGTCACTTTGGCAAGAGCTGTGATGGTGCTATGTTTAGCTCTAAACCCTGATTGGAGTGGATTAAGCAGGTTATTAGCTTCTAGATACTGCCTCAGCTGGTTACTTACGACTTTTTCCAATAATTTGATAAGACCAGGAGAATCGAAATTGGTCTATAATTATTTAGATCACAGAAATTTCTGTACTTGAACAGGGGTATGATGTGCGCTGTTTTCCATATTGAAGGAATGGGTCCTTGAGTTAATGATAGGTTAAATAAATGGGTTATGGGCACGGCTAACACATGGATGGCCACCTTCAAGAAATATGGGTCGAGGATATCCCCACCAGCACTTTTTTTTACATCCAGTTGTAGCAATAGGTCTTCAACTTCTTTCAGAGTAGTAGGATGCAAGGAGAAGACTGAATCAGTGATGCTAGGATCTGCACCTTGATTATCCACCTGAGATCGTATCAAATTCACAGGGGAATTGTCGAAGGCTAAGCCTGCAGTTGCAAAGTGATTATTGAAGGCATCCAGAACTTCCAGTCTGTCACTAATGGTGTTATTGTTTAAGGACATTTCAGGTAGTGGGCCACCGGACGTGTGACCAGACAAGTCCTTGACGGTTTTCCAAAATTTTGTAGGATTTTTGGAGGCAGACAGAAATTCAGAATGATAGTATGCAGCTTTTGTATCTCTAATCATTCTAGTACATGAGTTCTGCCCTTTTAGACTTGCACCAGTCCGCAGCAGACTGGGTTTTGCGTGCTTTTTTCCATAGGTCATCTCTTTCAGTCAATGCAGATTTTAATAATGGTGTGAACCATCTACATGCATTTTTTGCTATTCGCACCTTAACTATAGGGGCATATTTATTTAGGGTGTCTAGGATAATTTTGCTGAATATGTCGAATGCTGATTGCGAGTTTTTTGCCAAATAGAACTCTTGCCAATACAAGGAGTGTTTCAGTTCGTTTATGTAGGCAGTGAGATCAAGGTTCCATCTAGATCTCTTGGCAGAAAACTTTGGTGAAGTAGTAGGTTTGTTGCTTGATCTTATGCAAGCAATAAATGAGTGATCACTGATATCACTGAAGAAGGTGCCAGCAAAGGAGAAGAGATGTGGTTAATTCACTAGGATAACATCTAGCAGGGAGCTGTTATCCATGTTCTTTTTATTTACTCGTGTTGGTTTGACAATGAGTTGTGATAATCCATAGGTGTCACAGAAAGCTATGAGAGGAGCGGCGGTTTTAGATAGCCAGTCTAAATTAAGATCCCCAAGAATAATTATTTTTCTGAGGATTGTTGTTCGATGATATTACTCAGATGAGGTAACAACTGTAGCTCAGCAGAAGGAGGTCTATAGCACCCTATAAAACATAATGTTGAAGTGTGCGAGATGGTGACTTGAAGAGACAGACATTCATAAGCATTTGCAACAGATAAAGCACTCAGACAGGATGCCGTATACCTATCCTTGACATAGATGACAACCCCTCCACCCCTGGAGTGTCTGTCTGCTCTAAATAGTAAATAGTTAGGGATATTGACTTCCCTAAGCTCACTTCTCTCACTTCTTTAGGATTTCTTCTCAACCTACCAAAGTCAGTTCTAGAACCAGTGCAGCTCCTCACCTTCATAGGGGCAGAGCTGGATATGGTAAAAGCAAGAGCCTTCCTTCCCCTGGAAAGGGCAAGAGATCTCTTGGAGCTGGCTTCTTCATTCAGCCTTCAGGTGTCTCGACCAGCAAGGCATTTCCTTCAGCTCTTGGGCCACATGGCAGCTTCTACAGCAGTGGTCCAAGGCGCAAGATTCCAGATGAGGGACATTCAGTTCCACTTAAGAGCTTTTTGGTCCCAAACAAAGGATTCCCTTACCAAACTAATCCCAGTGACTCGAAATCTGATCCAAGACCTGCAATGGTGGCAGGATCAGGACAATTTGAGGCAAGGAGTTCTATTTGCCACTCAGTCTCATTCAGTGATCCTTACCACAGATGCTTCCCTGCTGGGTTGAGGAGCTCATTTGGGGGACCTCACCACCCAGGGACTGTGGTCGCCACAGAAATATCTTCTACACATCAATCTCTTGGAACTCAGGGCAGTGTTTCTGGCACTGCAAGTTTTTTCCAAATCAGTACAGAACAAGGTGGTTCAGGTCAAAACAGACAACACCACCACCATGTGGTACATCAACAAGCAAGGAGGCACTCAGTCTATGGCCTTGTGCACAGAAGCAATGAAGTTGTGGTCCCTGGCTTATTCCCTGCAAACCTCTCTGATAGCAGTTCACCTTCCAGGGAAGGACAATGTCCTAGCAGATGCACTGAGCAGAATATCTCAGGGCCATCACGAATGGCCCTGGATCCTCTGGTGTTGAAGGTGATTTTTCTCAAGATGGGGCACTCCAGACATAGATCTTTTGCAGCCCCAGACAATCACCAACTTCCTCTCTTTTGTTGCAGACCCCCAGTCTTGGGCTCAGTCCCCCTGGATGCCCTGATCCTGAATTGGGAAGGGAAATTTCTGTATGCTTCCCCCCCTTCCCTCTCCGGTTCAAAGTTCTAGTCAAGATAAGGTCACATCCTTGCAAAGTGATTCTGATTTCTCCAGACTGGGCCAGACAGCCCTGGTATCCCTTGTTGCTGTCCCTAGCAGTCCATCTTCCCCTGTCTCTTCCCAGGAATTATAACCTGTTGACGTCCTCTCAGGGGAGGATTTGGTACCTGAATCTTCAGTCTCTCAATCTCAAGGCATTGCTCTTGAAGAGTTAGAGTTTGCTGATCTGCATCTTTCCCAAGGGGTTCTGAATATCCTAAAGGCTTCTCAAAAGCCTTCCACCAGGAAGACTTACAACTCCAAATGGAAAAGATTTAGCATTTGGTGCTCTAAGAAAAATATTTCTCCAGATTCTGCTGAGTTACCTATGGTTGTGGACTATATGATCCATCTTAATGGCATAGGCCTTAGGCCAGCTACCCTTAAAGTACATTTGGCAGCTGTTTCTGCTTTCCTGTCAGTAGGCAAGCCATCCCCTCTGTCAGCCCATCCTGTGTTTTGTAAGTTCTTCACGGGATTGCTTCACACCAGTCCCCCCTTTAGATATCCTGCTCCTGCTTGGGATCTTAATGTTTGCATTGCTCAGCTTATGCAACCCCCTTTTGAACCTTTGTCCTCAGAAGAGCTTAAGTACTTGACTTGGAAAACTGTGTTTTTGGTAGCCATTACTTCTGCTAGATGTATCATAGTAACATAGAAACATAGACTTTGACGGCAGATAAGGACCGCTTGGCCCATCTAGTCTGCCCATTTCCCTACCCACAGGATAGGCCGCAGATCCTAGTTAACCTACAGCCTATTTCTTCCCTACCCCCACAAGAATTGCCTTATGTCTGTCCCATGCATTCTTGAATTCTCCCACAGTTTTAGACCCCACAACCTCCTCAGGAAGGCTGTTCCATGCATCCACACCTCTCTGTGAAATAATACTTCCTCAAATTGCCCCTAGAACTGCCCCCTCTATCTTTAAATTGTGTCTCCTTGTTCTTGCGTCTCTTTTCTGAAAGATGCTACCCTCTTGGACTTTGTTGATTCCACTGAGGGTACTTAAAAGTTTCTATCATGTCCCCCTCTCCTTCTTTCCTCAAGGGTATACATATTAAGCTCCTTTAGTCTCTCCTCATCGCTTCTCTTGGAGACCCTGCACCATTTGAGTTGCCCTCCTCTGGACTGCATCTATCCTGTCTATGTCCTTGTGGAGATGGGGTCTCCAGAACTGGACACAGTACTCAGATGAGTCTCACCAACTGTCTGTACAGAGGGATAACAACTTTTGTTTTCTGCTGCTGATGCCTCTCCCTATCCATCCCAGTATACCCCCAGCCCTCCCTACTGTCTTCTCACATTGCTTGCTAACCTTAAGGTCATCTGATATGATTACCCCCAGGTCCCTTTCCTTTTTTGTTGTTATTGTTACTACCCCCCCTTGTGTATTCTTCCCCTGGGTTCTTGTTTCCCAGGTGCATTATTTTGCACTTCTTTGCATTGAATCCTAGCTGCCATACTTCTGACCATTCCTCCAACCTTAAGTCCCTTCTCATCCTTTCCACGCCTCCTGTGTATCAACCCTGTTGCAGATCTTTGTGTCATCTGCAAAGAGGCATACTATTCCTTCCAGTCCCTCTGCAATGTCACTTATGAAGACATTAAAAGGACTGCACCAAAACTGAACCCTGGGTACCCTACTAGTAACCCTCTTTCTTCAGAGTGGACTCCATTTACAATTACCTTTTGTGTCCTGTTGTCCAGCCAATGTTTTACCCAGGCTACCACCCTGGGACCCACTCCCAGGCTGGTTAATTTGACAATTAATCTTTTGTGTGGGACTGTGTCAAATGCTTTGCTAAAGTGTAGGTAGGCCATCTCCACAGCCCCTCCCTGGTCCACTACTTTGGTCACCTAGTCAAATAAATCTATTAGATTCATCTGACATGACCTTTCCGCTGTGAACCCATGTTGCCTTGGGTCCTGTGCCCCACTGGCCTCTAGGTACTCAACTATTCTTTCCTTCAGAAATGACTCCATCACTTTTCCTACCACAGAGGTCAGACTGACAGGTCTGTAGTTTCCTGCCTCTGTCTTGGTCCCACTTTTGTGAAGGGGAATCACATCCACCTTTCTCCAGTCCTCGAGTACCACACCATCCTCCCATGATTTATTAAAAAGAGTAGCCAGTGGTTTCACTAGTTCCCCCCTTAATTCTTTTAGAATTTTGGGGTGAATTCCATCAGGCCCCATTGCTTTGTCCACCTTCAGTTTTAGGAGTTCTTGCAGAATCTTTTCTTCTGTAAAAGGACTGGGATCCACCCCCCCCCCATCAAGACTGCTTCTGTTAATTGGATTAGGCACATCCCCCTCCTCGTTTGTGAATACTGAGCAGAAATATTTGTTCAGTATCCCTGCTTTTTCACTGTCCCTCTCAGCCCACCCACCATCCTTTCTATTCAGCCTCACTATCCCTCCCTTTGTCGTTTTACACTCCCTGATGTACCTATAAAAGGTTTTATCCCCCTTCTTAACTGAGTTGGCTATCTTTTACTCCATTTGAGCCTCTGCTATTCTCACTTCCTTCTCTGCTTCCTTCTGCCTTAACTGGTACAGCTCTCTGTCCTGCTCCTTCTGTGTTTCCTTATACTTCAGGAATGCTATCTTTTTCTTCCTGACTTTCACAGCCACCTCTTTTGAGAACCATAGTGGCTATTTCTTTAGTTTTAATTTGTTTGTTTGCTTCACACAAAGGCTTGTTGCCTCTGTGATGGCAGTTTTGATGATTCCCCATTGTTGCTCCACACCTCCTTCTAGCCTGTTTGCTAGTGCTTTTCTGAGGCACTCTCCCAGCTTGCCAAAGTCAGCCCTCCTGAAGTCCAGTACCCTCACTTTTGTATGGCTTGACTCTGTAGCTGAGTTTAATGTGAACCACACTGTTTGATGGTCACTTGTTCCAAGATGGCAACCCACTTCTAGATCTGAGATCCTGTCACTGCCCCCATTTGAGAGTATGAGGTCTAAGATTGCTCCCTCATGAGTGGGTTCCGAAACTAGCTGTCTGAATCTTGCCACCTGTAGGGCATCAAGAGTGGCCCTGCTCTTGGATGTGGCTGCAGCATATGTGCTCCAGTTAACATCTGGCACATTCAGGTCTCCCATCAACAGTATCTCCCCTTTCTCTGCCTTTCTAAGAATGCCTTCTATCCTTGTCCATTCCCTCCCCTGACATGGGGGTCTGTGCACAACCCCTGTACGGATTGTGGTGCCCTTTCCAGTCTCCAAGGTGACCCACAGTGCCTCCTCTCCTCCCTGTTTACTCTTTTGTTCAGTTGCTTTTATCCCTTCCTTTACATAAAGAGCTACTCCTCCCCCTCTTCTCCCCTGCCTGTCTCTTCTGTAGGTTATGTACCCTGGTATGTTAACATCCCAGTCATGGTTCTCTGTGTGCCATGTTTCTGTGACTAAAATGATATCCAGGCATCCCTCTTCCATCAAGGCCACCAGTTCAGGGAGCTTGTTGCCCAGACTATGGGCATTGGTACTCATTACCCTCCTTTTCCTGATGGTCTTACTCCTTTTTGCCCCATCCCTGTCCTTCTTGCCTTTGTCACTTTCTCCATTTACCCCTGCCCTTCTCCCTATTGACACCTCTATGTTGGTGTTTACTGCACTTACTACCGTGATTTTTTTTGGGGGCTAGGATTTCCTGCTCCTTTCAGTGTCTCCCCTTGGCTAGTTTAAGTAGCATAATAGAGCATTTAAATCTGTCATCTAGGATCCTGGTTCCCTCCTGGACAGATGCAGCCCATCATGCCAGTATAGGCTTGCATCACTCCAGGTGGACCCCAGTCCCCAATGAAACCAATCCTGAGCTCCACAGTTTTCAACCATGATTGAATCCCCATGGTGCGGAACATCCTAACCTCTCCTACACCATAGATGGGCAGCACCTCCAAGAAGGTTACGTGCATGCTACTTGTCTAAGGCCCCTCCCCAATTCCACAAACTCTTCCTGCACTTCTCTAATCCCTTCTTAGCCAGGTCATTTGTCCCTAGGTGGACAATGACATCCAGCTCCCTCCCAGTGAATTGCAAGCCCTGTCAGTGGAACCTGATTTCATCTCTTTTCACAGAGATAAAGTGGTCCTTAGAACTAACAGAAAGTTCTTGCCTAAAGTGGTTTCAGATTTCCACCTGAATCAGTCTATGCCTCTCCCTGTTTTCTTCACTGATCATTCTTCCTCAGGAGAGAGGAGGCTACATAGTTTGGATGTTAAAAGGGCCCTCAGCTACTACGTAGAGTGCACCAAGGGTCACAAGTTTGACTCCCTCCAGTTGTTCCTCACATACAGAGAAGTTGGGAAGGGCAAACCTGCCACCAAGAGATCTATTGCCAGGTGGATTGTGTCTTTTATACAATTCTGCTATGAAAAACTGGGAAAAACTCCACCCTCAGACCTGAGGGCTCATTCCACAACAGGTACAGCTGCTTCCCTGGCTGCTGCCAGGGATATCCCTCTCTTAGAAATTTGTCAAGCAGCCACCTGGAAAACAGTCCATACTTTTACCAATCATTACCCTCTGGATATCCAGGCTATGACTGATGCTTGGTTTGGCACAGCAGTACTTCAGAGCCTATTCCCAAAGTAGGTTCTGTCCCTCCTCCGTGGAGGTACTGCTTGATAGTCTGCACTTGTCAGAATACAGCAAGACTTCATGTTGTTTGAAGAAAAAATTACTCACCTTAGTAATTATGTTTCTTCTAGTGGAGTCTTGCTGTATTCTGACCTCCCCCCTACCTCCCCTCTCAGAACCTAGATTTTTTGGGATGTGGGTGGGCAGGCACAGTGTTGGCACCATGGGGTGCCCCTTTACACCCTCTCTTTCTCATGGGGTGGGATGTTATTTCATTTTATTGTGTTTTGTGTTTGGATTTCCTGACTTGAGTCTTCCTTTGAGAACCCAAAAGATTATTTTTCTGCCAGTTGGCTAGTAAAAATTTTACAGTTTCCACACAGAACACCTAGTGAGTTTTGACTGTAAAGATCTGATGGTCGCAGTTCAAAATACAAAAGGCAGAGACATCAACCGAGCTCGAGATGAACATTCTATGCCCTGCATAGAAAAGTTAACCCATTGTTCTCCAGGGCAGTTTAAAAGGCTTGGGGCTAACTGCACTTGTCAGAATACAGCAAGACTCCACTAGAAGAAACATAATTACTAAGGTGAGTAATTTTTTCTTCAAGACCGATTAATGAAATGACAGTGACAGTGCTCATGAGGAGGGGTTCCAAGAACCCCATGTTGAAAATTTTGGGCAAAATTCCTAAAAATGGTTGAGATATCAACCTAAGTTGAAAACCCCGTTGGCTTCTATTATACAGTGCTTACCTTTGATTCTTCGGTTTCCTAGTTGGCTTTGAAGAGTGCAGATATGTCCCAGTCCTCAGAACATGACAGTGCCAACCTCTGGAGGTAAGTATGGGGTAAGGGGGGGTAAGGGGAGGTGGGTGCTCAGTGGGAAGGTGGGGATGGGGGGGGGAACTGGGGAGATGACGTGGAACCATTTTCTTTTTTACAGGCTTAAACAAAAAGAGGTCATGGTGGTTTTCTTTATTTACAAGTACAAAAAATAAATACATTTGGGCCCTCTGGGGTGGGCTCCCAGTGTGCCACATGAGTTGGGGAGGGGTACATGATGCAGACATGGGGATTGGGCACCCCGATGTCAGCAGGGGAACGGAGGGTGCAGGGCAGACAGCACACAGTGGGAGGGTTTGATTAGATGCCCAGGGCTGGGATGGGAGTGGGGAGAACAGCAGCAGTGGGAGGGAGCATGAGGGTTTAATGAAAGATTCTGGGATGGTGGGGGAACGGAGGATGCAGGGTGGACTGCAGCAGTGGGAGTTAGCAGGAGGGTCTGCAGAGTTGCAATGCCAGCTATGCAAATGAGAATAATGAAGTGCACTGTCTCATTGGTGCAGTTCATTTATCTCATGTGTGGCCAGCTCCCCGCTGTGAAATTCTGACGGCAGTCACATTCTGCTTCAGAGGTCATTGGTGTGTCAGAGTCAAACCCATTGTACAGTACTCTGCACCAGACTCATCCCTGATACACCTCTCAAATGCGGTACTGTCCCAAGGTGTTTCTTATGCAAATGAAAGGAAACACAAAAATGGTTAGACAGTAAGTGGTTACAACCTCCCCCCACCCCCATCAAAAAAAGGAAATCAAATACTTATCTTTGCTGCTAAGTCACAAAGCAATTGAGTAAAGTGAACAGCAGACTGCATCCTTGTCCGTGTAAAGTTGTGGAATGGCCTGTCAATGTCTTTCCAGTTTGCATATCTTTTTGGCATAAATGGAGCAGTACATGTGAAAAGGGCTGATGAATAGTTTCAAACAGATCCTCCAAAGGAGTACAGCCAAGCAATCTAATTCCTTCAGGAGCTCCTTTTTATTATTTAGCTTTTAGAGAATTTCCAGAAGTGAGAAATGTATATATATTTCTACTTGGCAGTTGTGTGTACTAAAGTGCTTGACCACACACAGACTGTCAGAGAGGGTGAGTTAAATAGTGCAGTAACAGTGGCAGCAGCAGCAGCAGCAGTATTTTATTGCCAGCAGTACTGATATCTGATTTGAGGGAGAATTTCCAGAGGTGAGAAATTTATATATTTGTGCTTGGCAGTTGTGTGTACTAAAGTGTTCGATAACACAGACTGTCCAAGATGGTGAATTAAACAGCATACTAGCACAGGCACCAGTAGCATATAATTATTAACATTACTGATTTCGGGTTTGGGAGAACTATTTGCAGAAGTGAGAAACTTATATCTTGTGCTGGCAGTTGTGTGTACTACAGTGCTTGATAACATAGGCTGTCCAAGAGGGTGAATTAAACAGCATAGTAGCACAGGCACCAGCAGCAGTTAATTACCAACACTTTATTATTAACATTACTGATTTGGGGTTTAGGAGAACTATTTCCAGACGTGAGAAACTTATGTCTTGATCTTGGCAGCTGCGTGTACTACAGTGCTTGAGATATGGACACTTGAGACAAACCATGGGGGAACAGAAGTAATGTGTGTTGTGATTAATGCACAACAAACACAAAATGCATAAAGAACAGTGTTGGGGGCAGTGACACACAGCACAGTACCATGTGACAGTGGCAGTACTATTAACCTGTAGCCATCTGATATCTTTATTCCAGTAGTTGAGGAAAATTTTCAGAAAAGATAGTGAGAAACAGAAAGAAAGAAAAGGTGTGATGTCTGAAAATCAGAAACACAGCATCATGAAACGAAATATAGATAGGAAATATTTTTGTATTTTTTGGGGGGAAGCTAGAACTGAAGCAGATATTATAGAAATACATACTGTGTAGCAGTAACAGAAATAAAGATATGCAAACAGACAGAGAAATAAGGAGGATAGATGAAAAATGTTCTTTTTTCCTTTTAAGTTTTTTAATTTTCTTTTCATTTTTACAATTTAAGAAATGGTAAAAGACAAAGATAAAAGAAAATAGCCAGATTGTAGGGCTATGGCCTGGGGACAGAGGGTACACCACCACTTCTGAGTTCTGCCAAACCATCCAGAATCCAGAATTGTTTGCTGGTTGTGGAGCACTACCTCCAACAGCTCCTTCATCCTTGCAACTTGCCAGGAGAGCTCTTCTACCTCCCTGTGGTGTTATTCCACTTCCACATAGGTGGATGTGGGAGGAGGATCTGAGGCCGGCCTCTCAGGTGCCCCCCGCTGCACCACTCAAGGCCAGCTGTAGGTCCCTATCATGGTCTCCTCTGTTTCCCCCTCCTTCACCTGTGCACCACCATGTCTCTTTCTCTTCCCCTTGCCCAGCACAGAAGAAGAACTAGGGATGGCACTACCTACACCCCTCTCACCACCTTTCTGTCTCAGTTGTTCCTCCCACTCTTTAAAGTGTCTCCCTGGAAGGTGTGTTTGCTGCCCATCTGTCCCCAGATGAATCCCCATTTCCCATGCTGAACAACAGTGTGGCACAATTTGCAGGTGGCCACACTGTTGTCAGTGGGGTCCATTTCAAAAAAGTCCCACACAAGGGACTTTGGCTGCTGCTGATGAGAGGAAGAGTGAGATAGTCCTGGCTGCATCTCTTTAGGTGCTGGTGGTGGTGATGGTGGTTGCACAATTGTTGCTGTTGGTGCCATTGCTTCATCTCCTTGCTGGGGCCATGGGTGCTGCACTATGGGGGAGGTGTTGGGTGCTGCTGCTGTCTCCTCCTGCTGCTGCCACTGTCATGCACAGATCCTGGTTGGGTGAAAACCCTATCTCCCCTCTGCTGCCTGCACCCCGCTCTCCTCCTGACCATTCCCAGTCCCACTCATTTTAAGCACAACAAAAAAAAACAGTAAAAAGAGTGAAAAAAAAAAACACACTAAAAGAGGTAAAAAATAACAGAAATAAGTGTTTAATATAAACAAAATACAGGTAAACAACAACTAAACAAAGACTAACTGTAAAGTAAAACTAATATATACAATAGGCAAAAGATAGGTGAAAAGTTGTGTGTTTTTTTGGTCTAGCTTTGTGAAGCAAAATTTCAGTCTTGACCCCTTTCACTCACTAGCACAGACTGCAAAGTGAAACTAAGGATGAGTCCGTACATAGCAAGCAAGCAAGCAATATTTTATTTCTAAAAAGTGCTTTTCCCAGAGATCAAAGCACTTGTACATATCTAGTAACACAAAGCTTAAAATAATCACAGTTAAAACGTTAAAAAGTACATATCAGCAAATTAAGCTTCTTAAAATTCTGGGAAAGCAAGTTCAAATAAATACATTTTTAATGCAGATTTAAAACTCTCCACAGTCAGGTACTCTCATACCCAATGAGGTAGAAGGTTCCACAGGCTTGGGGACACAAACACATACAGTAGAACAGTAGCATGTGACCTGCAGAAGTTGTTTCCATGTGACCTCAAGCACTTGTTTACCATCAGTCGGCTTGTTTTGAGCCGACTTCACCTAACTGTATTAATGGCTAAGTCACATAGGTGAATTTACAGGCTGACAGCAAAAATTTTCAGATTGCTCTGCGGAGGCAGAGTCAGTGACTTCACTGGAAATTCACCAGCAAATTAAAACTTCACAACATCTCTACCCTGCTGACAACAGTAAATGAGATGGCAGAGCAGAGAACATGGGGAAAATAAATATTTCAACAAACATGGAGACCGCATGCTGCTCAAGGCCAGGTGCTGCTATTCATAGCAAACAATCTCAGGGAACAATTGGGGGGTGAAGAGTCAGTGTAACTTGAAGCACCAGAGTTTGTGCATTTCTTGAACCACTTGAATAAAAAGTATTTAGTAACTTGCTCCTTTTAGTGTGCGCTGTTCTTTTTTGTTTCCTGAAAGCATGTATCTCCCTCCTTCATGCCATATGTTTCCTGCCAGGCTGAACTATCAGACATTAGGGGTGGTGATAAGGAGGCTTTGAATCATAATTTAAAAATTACTCTACAGCCAGGTCTTTGATCAGCTCCATGAAGGGCACTTCAGGATAGAGAAAAAGAAGGCCGTTGCCCAAAGTCATGCCTGGTGGCCAAATTTGGATATTGAACTAAAGGCCCATGCCTGCAACTCTTGTCAAGTACTCACCCACTGCACCCTTGGCAATGGCCAAAGGTTCCATGGCAGCAAATTCACATGGATTATGTGGGACTCTTTGAAAACTCGGTATGCTCCTGGTGGTGGTGGATGCTCATTCTCAGTGGCCTGACATATGAAATGACTTCAACCACAGTAGAAGCCACTATCCAGGAGTTACAGAGTATACTGATTCAGTATGGCATTCTGTAGCAGATTATACGTGACAATGGTCCAGT
Organism: Neoceratodus forsteri; assembly: GCA_016271365.2. Taxonomy (NCBI): domain Eukaryota; kingdom Metazoa; phylum Chordata; order Ceratodontiformes; family Ceratodontidae; genus Neoceratodus; species Neoceratodus forsteri. The sequence goes on along the minus strand of CM057454.1, from coordinate 870,288,322 downwards.
GTTTATTGAATTTGAGAGATTCATAAAGGCTTGTGGAATTCACCATATATATGCAGCATCATACATCCAGCCACTATTGAGCTAGCTGAATGTTTCTTCCAAACCTTAAAGCAGTCCTTACATTCAGCTCAGGCAGAGCTGACTTTATTACAGATGTTAGACCATTTTCTTTTTGTGTACAGGAGTATACCACATTCAGCAACTCACTAATCTCCAGCAATGCTGGTAGTGAAATGGAGGCTGCACAGCTGCCTGGACATTTGAAAGCAGACCTGGCTGGAAGGCTGGTCAGTACACAGGATTCTCAAAGTCAGTATCATCTGAAATGATCCAGTTTTGTTTTTTTTTGATTGATTGGTTGGTTGGTTGATTGACTGATTGATTTCAAAGCTTTTTGCAGGAAACACATATTGAACTGGTAACCCTTGTTCTTTCTTCATTTTCTGATATACCTGAAGAAGGCAAACAACACAAGAAGGAGGCTCCAGGTGACCAAATGGAGGTGCCAAATCCACAAAAATGAAACTCCAGTAGTAAAAGGCGATGGCTACAAACTCCAAGACTGCAACACCAACCCTAGGGTATGTTAAAAATATTTATTAAAATTACAGTTAAAGAGTAGCACCTCCCTCGTGACAAAAGCAATGGTAACACTTGTTCTTTCTTCATTTCCTAATATACTTGAAAAAGGTCTTATCATTCCAAGCTGAGAAGCTGAGGTACAAGATCACATTTCCAGTGGAGAAATTCTACCTATTTCAGCAACTGGGAGAACTGGAGCACTGGGAGGTTAACTGATTTATTCAGTTATTCAGGATCTCACATTGAGTAAGAGGCTCTGGGAAGGTTTGAACTTGTGATCACCTGGTTTCCAACAAAGGTCTAACTAGTAGAACATACTGCCTCCACTAGCTGCAGAGGGGACCACAAAGGCTGCCAACTGCTGACAGTCTTTTTTTATAATCCTCTTTGCCCAGGATAGATCATCTAAAATGCAAGAAGAAATTACTCCATGTAGTAATTCAAACAACATGAAGTCTTGCTGTATTCTGACAAATTGCAGTGAGGTCAAACCTTCGAACTGCCCCAGAGATGAAAGAGTTAACTTTCCATGCCAGGCATGGAATGCTGAGCTCGAGCTTGGTTGAGACTGTTGCTGTTTGAACTCAAACCGTCAGATTCTTTACTCCGCCTCACTGAACAGTCGCTCTGGAGAATTTCTCCTTTGCTCGGTTCCATTTGTCGGTTAAAGTACCATTTTTCTCAGTTTCTACCAAATTTAAACCGTAACCTATCGGTTCAGTCTCTGTCTGTGGTTTTGTGAGTACTAGACAGACTTATTTTTTGTTATATTTCTGTGTGGAACTTGTAAATGTGGGATCGGTTCGGTTTGAACCGATCAGGTTGTTTAAAAGAACTTTATTCTGCTTTTAGAGTGTGGTAACTGGTTCTTATCGGTTCTAAAAAAAAACAGATTTTATTACGTTTTTCCACACGACCGTAACACGGTCAGGAACCGATAAGGGTGTCTTACATGGATTGCCGAAAAGGGTAACTTTTGTTAGACTGGCCATGTCTGAGAAACCCAAAAGAAAAACAGGGCCCACTAGGTTTCAACACTGTAGTGTGTGTGGGGAAGTCTTTGCTAAGGCTGATCCTCACACCACCTGTGTTTATTGTCTGGGGTTTGACCACCTCGATTCAGACTGCCAGATTTGTAAAAATTTTCCTGCAGCTACCCTGGAAAAAAGAGTTGGTAGGCTCAGGGAAAGGGAGGCCAAGAAGTCCGCTGACCCCGATGGCCAGCCTGGATCGGTTCCAACTGAACCAGAAGGAGTGCCCTCTGACCAGGGCGAAACTTCTTGAACCAAAGGAGAACCGATTCGAGGATCGGTTCGGTTAAAGAACAAGAAGGATAAATCAGCGGTGCAGATCCAAAAGTTCTTTCTCCGACTGCTGATGAAATAGCCAAAGCGATAAAAATTGTTCAGTCGCTATCCTGGTTCCAGCCGAACCGGCACCGATGGGAAAGGCGTTAGGATTCGGTTGGTTCCACGGTTCCGGATTATGATTTAGAGGAATTTTATGAACCAGAGGAGGAGGAAGGAGAGTATGAGGAAAGTGAGTGTGATTATGAAAGTCTGGATGTGCCCATTGACCCAGACATCTCCCCAGACAGACCTTCAGGAGTGTCTCCTCCTAGGCTTTCTGAGTCTCCTTCCCATTTTATGTTTTACAAGAAAGTGGCTGAAACTCTTCAGCTTCCTATGGAAGAAGCTGTGGATGACCAGGAGGAGCCTGACTATGTTGAAATGATGGATATCCCAGAGTCCAGGAGGCTGTCTATTCCCCTTCATAAGTCCTTTGGGAAACAGACATTAAAAATTTTAAAGACTCCTAATTCTATACCTTCTGTGGATAAGAGAATGGACAAGAGGTATACTCTATCAGGCTCAGATACGGAGTTCCTTACCCAGCAATGCAGCCATGTTGGGGTAGTGCAGGCTGCTGCCTGTGATAAGGCAAATATACCCTTGGCTTCTCACCCCCCAGATAAGGACTCCAAGAGGATTGATGCCATGGCAAAGAAGCAGTACATGGCAGCATCCTTGGGACTAGGCAGGCTAATTATATGGCTTATACAGCTAGATATCAGAAATCTAGATGGGACACTGTACATGGCTTTAGCTAAACAGGTCCCTGGCCAGCTGGCCAAGGAGCTGGAGCAGGTGGCTGCTGATGGTATTGAGGCATCCAAGGTGCAATTCCATGCTGCAGTGGACTCCAATGATGTTTCATCTAGAGTAATGGCTACATCTGTGGCCCTTCGTAGGATGGCTTGGCTCAGATGTACTAGCCTTTCTCAGGATACCCAGACTAAGGCCATGGATTTTCCTGTTGTGGGTAATTCTCTGTTTGGGAAGCAAACAGAGAACTACATGAAGAAAATGGATGAGTACAGGACAACCTACAGGAGTGCTCAGGCCAAGGAAAGGCAAGCCACTCCTCAGAGACAGCATCCCAGGGACAGGGGCAGGCCTTTTCATAGGCCTTTCTACCAAACCCAGGCCTCCTCTTCTGCTTATGCTCATAGGGGGTTCTTTAGAGGGAGAGACAGATGGGGTACAAACAGGCCTGCTTCCACCCCTCAACCTAAAGCCCCTGCCAAACAAACACCCTGATGGGTTTGCCAGGGCCGATTCTCCACCACCTCTAGGGGGCAGGCTGGCTTACTTTGTCCAGGACTGGATGTCTTTAACTTCAGACAAATGGTTCCTGGAAGTAGTAAGCCAGGGGCTGGTTCTCAGCTTCAAAAAATTTCTAAAGATGAGAACCAGATCCTTTCCACCTGCAAATCATTCAGAGGCACTTGCCCTAGAGGCAGAGGTCTCTTCCCTCTTGGCTCTCAGAGCCATAGAGAGGGTTCCACCCCTACACAAAGGGAAAGGATTGTACTCCAGGTACTTCCTCACCCCCAAAAAGACAGGAGAATGGCGGTCCATCCTGGATCTCAGATATTTAAACAAGCACCTTTTAAAGCCAAAATTCAAAATGGTGACTCTGGGAATAATTCTACCCTCTCTAAGGCCAGGGGACTGGCTAGTCTCCCTGGACCTCAAGGATACCTATTTCCATATTCTCATCAGCCCCGCCGAAGTACCTCAGTTCGGAGCTGCCCTCAGGCCACTACCAATTCAGAGCAATGCCCTTCGGCCTAACTTCTGCTCCAAGGGTGTTCACAAAATGCATGGCAGTAGTAGTTGCCTTCCTAAGGAGAAAAGGGATCTCCATATTTCCATACCTGGACGACTGGCTCATAGTAGGCCAGTCACCAGACCAAGTCAAGTTACACCTACAGATAACTCAGCAACTGCTCACTTCTCTAGGTTTCCTGCTGAATCTTTCAAAGTCAGTTCTAGAGCCTGTGCAGCTCCTCACCTTCATAGGGGCAGAGCTGGATACAGTAAAAGCAAGAGCCTTCCTTCCCCTGGACAGGGCAGGGACACTTATTTCTCTGGCCTCTTCATTCACCCCTCAGGTGTCTCGGCCAGCAAGGTATTTTCTGCAACTCCTAGGATACATGGCTGCCTCTACAGCAGTGGTGCAGGGAGCAAGATTTCAAATGAGGGACATTCAGTTCCACTTGAGAGCCTTTTGGTCTCAAAGAGGACCCTCTGACCAAACTAATTCCAGTGACTCGAACCCTGATCCAGGCATTACAGTGGTGGCTGGATCAGGACAATCTAAGACAGGAGTTCCTTTTGTCACTCAGTCTCATTCTCTAATCCTTACTACAGATGCCTCCCTCTTGGGGTGGGAGCACACTTGGGACTAACCACCCAAGGGCTGTGGTCTCCTCAGGAATCTCTGCTTCACATCAGTCTATTAGAACTCAGAGCAGTGTTTCTAGCACTTCAAGCTTTTTCCAAGTCTATTCAGAACAAAGTTGTTCAGATCAGGACAGACAATACCACCACAATGTGGTATATTAACAAGCAAGGGGGCACTCGGTCTATGGCCTTGTGCACAGAGACAATGAAGTTATGGTCTCTGGCCTATTCCCTGAACACCTCTCTTACAGCAATACACCTCCCAGGCAAGGACAATGCCCTGGCAGATGCTCTCAGCAGGATATCTCAGGGCCATCATGAATGGTCCTTGGATCCCCTGATTTTGAAGGTGATCTTCTCCAGATGGGGCACCCCACAGATAGATCTTTTTGCAGCCCCAGACAATCACCAACTTCCTCTCTTTTGCTGCAGGCCCCCAGTGTTGGGCTTAGTCCCCCTGGATGCCCTAGTTCTCAATTGGGAAGGGAAGTTCCTGTATGCTTTTCCCCCCTTCCCTCTCTTGTTCAAGGTGTTAGTCAAAATCAGGTCTCAACCCTGCAAGGTGATTCTGATTGCTCCAGACTGGGCCAGGCAGCCCTGGTACCCTCTGTTGTTGTCCTTAGCAGTCCACCTTCCCCTATCTCTTCCCAGGAATTACAACCTGTTAACATGTGCTCAGGGGAGGGTTTGGTATCCGAATCTCAAATCTCTCAATCTCAAGGCCTGGCTCTTGAAGAGTTAGAGTTTGCTGATTTGCACCTCTCTCAAGGTGTTATGGATATTCTAAAGGCTTCTCGGAAGCCTTCCACCAGAAACACTTACAACTCCAAGTGGAAAAGATTTTCTATATGGTGCTCTGGGAAACATATTTCCCCAGAGTCTGCTAGCCTGTCCACAGTCCTGGACTATATGGTTCATCTTAATACCTTGGGGCTCAGACCAGCTACACTAAGAGTGCATCTGGTAGCTGTCTCTGCTTTCCTTTCAGTAGGTAAGCCTTCTTCCCTTTCAGCCCATCCTGTTTTCTCTAAATTTTTCAAGGGATTGCTTCATATCAATCCTCCATTCAGGGACCCTGCCCCTGTTTGGGACCTTAATGTTTGCATTGCCCAGCTTATGCAACCCCCTTTTGAGCCTTTATCCTCAGCAGAGCTTAAGTACTTGACTTGGAAAACTGTTTTCTTGGAGGCCATCACTTCTGCCAGGTGCATAAGCGAGTTACAAGCCCTGTCAGTGGAGCCTGATTTTATCTCTTTCCATAGAGATAAGGTGGTCCTCAGGACTAATAGGAAGTTTTTGCCTAAGGTGGTTTCAGACTTCCACCTTAGCCAGTCTATGTCTCTTCCTGTTTTCTTCACTGACCATTCCTCCTCTGGGGAGAGGAGGCTGCACAGTTTGGATGCGAAAAGGGCCCTTAGCTACTACATAGAGCATACCAAGGGTCACAGGTTTGACTCCCTCCAACTGTTCCTCACTTATGGTGAGGTTGGTAATTGAAAACCTGCCACTAAGAGATCTATTGCCAGGTGTATTGTCTCTTGCATTCAATTTTGCTATGAAAAACTAGGTAGGACTCCACCCTCAGGCCTGAGGGCTCACTCTACCAGAAGTACAGCTGCTTCCCTGGCTGCTGCCAGGGATATTCCTATCTTAGAGATTTGTCAAGCAGCTACCTGGAAAAAAGTTCATACTTTTACCAAGCATTACTCTCTGGATATCCAGGCTAGGAGTGATGCTCGGTTTGGCACAGCAGTGCCTCAGAGCCTATTTCCTAGGTAGGTTCTGTCCCTCCTCTATGGAGGTACTGCTTGGTAGTCTGCAATTTGTCAGAATACAGCAAGACTTCATGTTGTTTGAAGAAAAGATTACTCACCTTAGTAATGTTGTTTCTTCTAATGGAGTCTTGCTGTATTCTGACCTCCCCCCATGCCTCCCCTCTCAGAACCTTTGTTTTGGGATGTGGGTGGGCAGTAGCAGTGTTGGCACTCAAGAGGTGCCCCACCCCTTATTTATCGCCCCTTTAGGTGGGTGGGTGTTGTGTTTGTTTCATTTTTTGGGTTTCCTGACTTGAATCTTTGTTTTGGGACCAAAAAAATCTGTTTATTATATTTAGTAGCCAGTTGGCTAGTATAGGTTTACAGCTTCCACACAGGACACTCAGTGAGTATAGCTCATAAAGATCTGACGGTTTGAGCTCAAACAGCAACAGACAGAGTCTCAACCGAGCTCGAGCTCAGAGTTCCATGCCTGGCATGGAAAGTTAACTCTTTCATCTCCGGGGCAGTTCGAAGGTTGGACCTCACTGCAATTTGTCAGAATACAGCAAGACTCCATTAGAAGAAACAACATTACTAAGGTGAGTAATTTTTTCTTATGTTGCTTCTAGATGGTATACTGTGTGAGTCATACAAATAGCAGAATCTCAACTTGCTGTTCTTGCCCCAGTAACAGAACTTTAGAATGTTTAAAGTTCAAACTCTGTAGTGTGGTCATACTCCCTCTAACATTCATAAGGCAGATCTATAGCTGAAGAACAGGAGAGAACAGAGACCATTCAACTAACCTATGCTATGTAGGAAGAAATGCAAATGCATTAAGAAATGACAAATCACAATATGAAATGTTGTAAAAACTGCTTTGTTTTAAATTGTAAAATACTCAAGCAAGAACTTTGCCTGATGTGGAGAGCCTGTTTTATATATGTTCTAAAAGGGGAGGTAGGGAGATCTCATATGTCTCACAAATACACCCTCTAGAAGAAACATCATTACTATAGTGAATATTATTTTCTACTAGCAACAGAAGTGTATTTGTGATGTCATGCAAATAGTAGAGTCTAAGTAGTAGTTGGGAGGCAGGTTTTAGAATCTATTTAAGAAAAAGTTTATGAAGCACAGAAATACCATAGCTGGCATCCCTTCTAGCTTGGGTGTCCAGACAGTAGTGAGAAGAGAAGGGGTTATGGTAGGCCATGTGGCTGCCTTGCACATTTCTAGCAAGGGTATACTCCTTAATACTGCTACTGTGGCACATGTAACTCTGGTGGAATGTATACTTAAACCATTTGGTGGCTTCTTACCAGTCTTAGTACAGCAGAATTCAATATAAGAGGCAATCCATTGAGAGACAGTCTTCTCTTTTGCAGCAGGCTATTCTCTCCTGCCTCACCATAAGTGACAAACATATCCCTGTTTTTAGTTCTAGACTGTTCAGTCCTTTTCATGTAAGAACACAAAGCCCTGTTGATGCCCAGACTGTGAAGTTTCTCTTCTCCTACATTGGAGCAAGGCTTTGGAAAGAATGTAGGCAATGTTATAGATTGATTCGTGTGAAATGAGAAAACCACTTTAGGTATAAAGCTCACACTTGTTCTAAGCACCATCTTGTCCCTATGAAACACCATGAAATTAAAGTCTGTACAAAGTGCTTGCAACTGACTGGCCCTTCTAGCCAATGTAATGGCTACAAAAACCTAGGTTTCCAGGTTAAATATCTAAGCTCTGATGAAAACAGAGACTCAAAAGGATGGTTTATCAGTTGTGGAAGAATTCAGTTTAAGTCCCATGGTGTGGCTGGTTTCCTCACAGGAGAATACAGATGACTCTAGGCCTTTAGAAAAATCCCTTAAACACTGAATGAGCTGCAAGGGATTTTTCTGTACCTACAGATTTGAAAGCAGAACTAGCTGCCAAGTGCACTTTAAGGGTAGATAGTTTTAGACCTTGGACCTTTAGGTGTACCAAGTTATCCAAAACTGCGGATATATTTGCAGTATGGAATCTTTTCCATTTTGAAGTATAAGTTTTTCCACTTGCTACCTTTCTAGCAACTTTCAAAACTTCCAGGACCTGGTTTTGAAGTTCTAAGGTTCAAGTTAGAATATATTTATGGAATTGCATCATACCCTGGAGTGCTTTATTGCATTTATAATATGAGTTTAAAACTTAAAAATCATGAAAAAAGAAAGTGAAATCTGAACTGTACAGTAATGTGTAATTAATGCACAGTCGTGTGACCATTCTGGCCAATCAGATTGCTTGTTAGAGTCAAGCTGTTTTTGCACATTGGACTAGTCTTACTCTGATGATTCATGATTTCAAATGAAGGGATATGAACTCTGGGTGAGATACACTGCCCTGGGGCAGAGTCTGCAGTTCCTGTCTCAGTGGCAAGTCTCTTGCTATTCTCTGCAACATTATCTGCATCAGTGAGATCCAAGACTGCCTTGCCCAATCTGGTGCTATCAGAATAATTGTAACAGTCACCCTTCTCAATCTCAAAAATACCTTGTGGATTAGTGGAGATAGAGGGAATTCATACAGGAATCTGTTTTCTAAGGCAGAGCTGGTGCATCCCCTGGCACTGTCTCCACTAAGGGAAGTCTGCAAAACAGAAAGGAGTAGCTTTCTGTTTTCCCAAGAGAAAATAAATCTAACTTAGGCATTTCACAACTCTGAAAACTTGAGTTCAAAGCCCTTGATTCAGAGACTGTACATATGTTCCATGCCCATTTCTGCTAAGTGAATCTGCTAGTGCATTCTCCTTACATTGTAGATGTCCTGTAGAGAGGTTTGTATTTAAGCTGTAAGCCTGATTTCACATCCATATTAAATACTGTACAGAGTTCTGATGATGTGGTGCTTCCATGATGATTTATGTTTTTATTTATTTATTTATTTATGATCTAGGATTGACACCATTGACAGCAAGCTCATTATATTGGTTCCACATCAGAGGTTATACAAAAATAGACGAACAAAATTATTCAAAAATATACAAGGCAAAAAGAGATAGGACATATATGATTTCATATACTTGAGAATTCAATACTCATGGTGAGAGTAAGGGAATGTGCAGGTAAGATTAGAAATATTAGTGCAGGCTGAGGGGACCCAAAGCCACAGGCATCTCATTGTCAGTTGGATATAGAGTACTGTGGGCACCCACATCAGTCACAAGTATTGCCAGCAGAAGATTGCAAGAGAAAGTGGACACACAGACACTACCAAGGGGAGTACATCAGCCAGAGGCTTCATCCAGATTGATTAGTGCTTGGGGAAGAAGCATGGGTCTAAGGATTGGTGGGGAGCAAGGGGAAACCAGCCTGGAAGGCTTTACGTAGGAAAGAGGGAGGTAGAAAGGGCAGAGCAGAAGGGGATGGGGGTAGGAGGAGACATACAAGGCAGGTGAAGCAGGTACCCAGAGGGATAGGAAAAATTAGTAGTCAGGCTAGAGGAGGGGCAGAGATGAATGGGACTAAGGTTGATTAAAGCAGTCACAACTGGAGCACAGAGCTAGATGTTGTCTCAGGTTTCTTTTGAAGGGGCTGAGTGAGGTGAGGGAAGAGATGTCAGGGTGAAAAGAGTTCAGCCAACATGGGGTGCAGTATGCAAAAGATCTTAAACCCAAAGATGTCCTACAGAGCGGGATTTTGAAGATTTGGCTGTCAGAGCTGCATGTGCAGTGTACATTATCGCAAGAGGAGAGTAGATTCTGAACACCAGGGGGGCAACAAGACAAGACTAGCTTTTTTAGCTATCAGACAAGACTGGAACATGAGTCTGCAGAGAGTTGCAACCAGTTAGTCTGTGCGTATAGGTCGCAAGTGTGCATCAGTCGAGGTGATCCCATGGCAAGCCGATAAGCTTTGCTCAGGGCAACTTTAATGCAGTAAAGGGTGGCGTCTGTGGCTGAACCATAGATTACCAGCCCATAATCTATGAGCGATACTACAGAACTATGGACAGCTATTTTGAGTGCCTCCGGGGTAAGACTGTGCATGTGCCTGTAAAGCAGTCCAGTGCGAGTGTTGACTGCTTTTGCAACAGTGTCGATGTGCTGGGTGAAAGACATTGTGCTATCAACCATGATCCCCAGATATTTAAAGGTTTGCACCAACTCCAATGGAGAACCCAACTCGTTTGTGATGAGGAGGGGTAAGCTTTGTGTCTGTTGTGGGTGGAGGAGAACAGCATCGTTTTTGTCTTTTTATAGTTCATCACTAATTTATGTTCTTTAAACCAGCCTTCAACAGTCATGAAATTACATTTATTTATTTATTTATTTAAGGTATCAGAATTGGAAACCTTTGAGGCAGAGACTCATTTACAAATGCTCCACGTCAGAGTACATAGGACAGTGTAGACAAATATATATCAAGATACAGTAGGGGTGTAGAAAATTGCTATACAAGGAAGTAGCTAAAGTTATCATTACAGTTTTCTCAAAGTTAAGTAGCAGGTGTAGTAAAATCCTATACAAGGTATTAGCTAAAGTTATCATTACAGTTTTCTCAGAGATAAATAACACTTGAAGAACATAGTAATAACACAAATGAACTAAGGTGTGGAACATAGTAGGGGGAAAGCCCTAGTCAGGAAATGTGTCTCAGCCAGGTGGGGGGGGGGAAACAGCTGCCAAGCTGGCAGGCACGGTCTGGAGAAAAAACAAGGGGGGGGAGGAAGGGGAGCCACAGCTATGGGCAATTACAGCAGCTGGAGATGAAGAGATGGTGTTGGAGAGATGTTTTGAATGAACCAATCCTTTGTTCAGAAGTGATTGCAGCAGGGAAGGAGTGAAACCAGGTTGGAGCTCTGTAGTGAAAGGACCTCTGGGCCAGGGAGGTCCTGACTCTGGGTACATGGAGAGAGTGCCTGGAGGAGCTACGGGTGGAGAAGGTGGGGGAGAAGAGTGGATGATTGTGTGGACAGGCCGGGGGGGGTGCTAAACCTGCTACAATTTTCTTAGCGAAGAGGCATGACTGGTAGAGCAGCCTTTCATTAAAGTTGAGCACATTTGCCAGGGAATACAGTGTACAGGTGTGAGTAAGCCTGTTGGTATCTGTGAGCAGATGGAAAGCCTTTTTAAGTGACAATTTGATTTTGCTGAGGGCAGTGTTGTCCACAGCCCTGTAGATCAGGAGGCCATAATCGACTAGGGATAGGACAGAGGAAGTTATGGCCAGCCTCAGGGCTTCAGTGGGGAGACAGTCCCTGTGGTGGTAAAGCAGCCCAATTCGGGAGTTGACACCAGAGCAGAGAGTATGCATATGATTGTGGAAGGAATGAGCAGGGTCGAAGGTTAAGCCAAGGTATTTGAAGGAGTTTACTTGTTCAAGGGGAAGGTGTTTATTGGACAAGTCTCATAGGGTGGAGTCTTTGTGTCTACTTTGGTTGTGTGAAAAGAGTATGATCTTTGTTTTTTTAATGTTTAGTACCAGCCTGCATTCAGTAAACCATTTTTCGGTTAGATTAAATGAGTTTTGGTGGGCATTTTGTAGGGTGGTAGGGTCCAGGTGGGTGGAGAACAGGACCACATCATCAGCATAAAGAAGAACTTTTTCTGAGCAGATATTAGGAAGTGTATTTAGATATAGACTAAAAAACATTGTAGCTTGTATTGTAGGGCATTCGGGTCAGGGTCGCTAGCAAACAGGACAACGTCATCCGCGTATAAAAGAAGATGACCTTGGCTAAAGCGTGGAAGTTGATTTAGGAAAATGTTAAGAGTGGGCCAGGATGGACCCTTGGGGAACCCCAGAGCGGATGGGCCAGCTGTCTTGATAGGGTGTTACCAATCCTAACTTGCTGACACCTGTTCAGCAGGTAACTATTGAACTATGCAACCGTATCTGAAGAAAGGCCAATATCAGATAGCTGTTTGACCAGAAGGGTATGATTTACCGTGACAAAAACTTTGGTTAAATCAACATAGGTGGTGCCAACAAGGAGACATTTGCCAATGGAGTTATGAATGTATCCAGAGAATTCAAGCAGTGCTGTGGTCGTACTGTGCCCACGTCTGAACCCGTGTTGTTTTGGGCATAGGAGCTGTTACTTTTACAGGTAGTCAGTCAATTGGTCAGCTACAATTCTCTCCAAGGCCTTCAAAATGGGAGGAAGGATAGAAATTGGCCTGTAATTCCCAGAGAGAGACCAATCACCACTCTTGAAAATAGGTGTCACTATGGTCGCTTTCTACTTGTCATGGAATTGCGAGAGCCTAAGGGATAAGTTGATAGCATGGGTGAGTAGCGCCAGAATTTCGTCAAGTGTCAGCACAACAATTTAAGATCAAGGGTGTCACCACTGAACCTTGATTTACCCAGAACCTTAAAGTGGTATTTTCTTACTTCCATAGGTGTAAGGGCTTTGAAGTGGAAAGGTGGGTGGGAACAGGTAGGATCCCTGAACCCATTTGGTGCAGCAGGATAGGGCTGATTGAAGAAATCTGGGGGAGAACTCCACTCAGATCTGTGAAGGCATCGTTAAGTGCATTTACAATTGTTCTAGGGTCCATAGATGGTGCACCATCGATGTTTAGCATGGTAGGGGAAGATTTATTGTCTTTACCAGTAACTTCTTTTATGTTGATCCAGAATTTTCAGCCGTCGCTCCAAGTACGGGAGAGGGCTTCCTTAAAGTATTGGCTTTTTGCTGCACGTATTGCCCTTGTGCAATCATTTCAGACTTTCTTATAGTTCTGCATGTCAGCCTGTTTTCCAGAGGCCCGAGTGCTTATCTAGAGGTGGTCTCTCGATTTTAGTTGGTTCCGCAGGTCAGGGGTGAACCAGGGATTGCTAAGGCTTTTGAAGTTCCGTGTTTTGAATGGGGCATGTCTATCACATGCAGAGCTGAAGTGATTGATGGAATGTTCAAGGGCAGCATTAACATTTCCAGAGTTATATACTAGCGACCAGTCTTGTACAATAGTTGGAGGTCCGCTTTGAGTAATTCGAGATGGCCCCGGTTTAGAACTCCATTTGTGACTGTTCTCACGGGGGGCTTGGTGAATTTATTTGACCATTGAAACATGACTGGCGAGTGGTCACTAAGGGTGTACAGGAGTACAGCTGTCCCACTTATATGGTCAGGGCAGTTAGATAGGACCCAGTCCAGTAAGGTTGTTGCATTGTATGATTGTTATTATGACTGTTTGGTTCTGCAACAGGGAGGCAAATGACTTCATGGAAAAAAAGTACTACTCAGGGCTCCAGCAAGTTTGTGCTCCTTTCTTTCATGAAGGACCCTAATTCAATTCAGTTTTCCCCTCTAGATATGTCATTTTAATTTTATTTTAATTTTTTATTATTGTTAGCTAGTTAGCAAAATTGTTCATTTTCACAAGCAACAAGTTATAAAATAATACCCAATAAATACAATACAATACAGACTTAAACTACAATATAAAGTAACAATACCGTTTTGCACATATATTGAACATTAAATATAAGTGCACTCATTCATTAAAATAAGTCATTGTTTTAATCTGGTTTTAAATGCTCTGATGATTGTACAGCTATGGAATTATAGAAGGTTGATGCCCTGTATATAACAGTTTCAAACCCCAGGAAATCTTACTGTATTCTGACAAGTGCGGTATGGTCTCACCATAGGACTGCCCTGGCGCCAAAATGGTTAATAGACTCTATGCTATTAGTGGAATGTTAGGCTTGAGCTCGGTTTTCAAATCACTGTCCCTGGTTGCACTTCCTGCAACCATCAGATTCTTTAATCTGCTTGCCTCAGTAAGATGTCTCCGGAGAGCTCTCCTTCACTTTGACTGAAGAAAGTTATTTTCTCAGTTTATTCAAAGTCTGTTTATTTATTTCGATTTTTATTTGTTGAATTTTGAACTTTTACCGGTGTAACTCTCAGTTTATTTTGGTTCTAACCAACCGATAAATGTCACAGACCAAGAAACGAATGGGCCCCACAGGTTTCCAACATTGTACTGAGTGTGGGGAACCGTTCACAAAAACAGATCCTCATCTTATTTGTGTTTTTTGTTTGGGGTTTGACCACCTCAAGGAGGATTGTGAAATTTGTATAAACTTCCCTCAGTCGCTGCTTGAGAGGTGATTAAAGCGACTGCAGGAGAAGATGTCTGAAAAAGCCTCTGAACCGGAAACAGACAAAATGGCTGTGGGCCAAAAGGAACCAGAGGAAGAACCCTCTGACAAGGGTGATAGTTCTTTGTCAAAGAAACGACCTTCTGACTCTGTTGCTAACCCAGCAACTGCAGGAAAAGAAAAAAGAAACATGCAGTGGTTGAACAGCAACCGAAGGCATCGGTTCCAACCGCTGAAGAAATGGCAAATGCTATTAGAATCATTCAGTCGCTTAAACCGGCAACCCTGGTCTTGGTTGAAAAGTGACCGCGTTTAAATACCTCAGGCTCTACCTCGGTTCCCAGTTCTTTGGAACCTGAAATAGAGACCTTTGTGGGGGGAATATGATGAAGATGATGATGACTATGGGGAACCGATTGAACCAGATATTTCCCCTGATCCTCATCGTCCTGATTCCCCTGATAAGGGAACTGAGGACTACATCTCACATTTCCAGTTTATTAAACAGGTGGCCCAATTTCTGGACCTCCCCACTCAGGAATCAACTGATGAGGAGGAAGAACAGGATTACAGGGAAATGATGGATGTTCCAGCGTCTAAAAGAATATTGTTGCCCATCCATAAGTCTTTAAAAAAGCAGGTTACAAAAGTCCTGCATACCCCAACTTCTATACCACCAGTTGATAGAAAGGTGGACAAGAAATATTGGGTGGTTAAGGGTGGTGCAAAATTTCTCTTTGGGCACCCTAGCCATGAAGGAGTGGTGCAGGCTGCAGCCCATGATACGGCAGGCATTCCCTTAGCATCACACCCTCCAGAAAAGGATTCCAGGAAAATGGATTCCAGTGCTAAAAAGCAATATCTGGGGTCTTCTCTGGCTATCAAGTAGGCTTTGTACATGGCCTATGTTGGCAGGTACCAAAAAACCCTGTGGAATACTGTGATGGAAATCACAAAATCTGACCCAGCCCCTGTAGCAACAGATTTAGAAGAAGCTGCAAAAAGGGGCACAGAGGCTTCTAAATTCCAGTTTAGAATGGCTGTGGATAGTAATGATACTGCAGCAAGGCAAATGGCTTTCTCAGAGTCTCTCAGGAGGTTTGTTTGGCTCAGGACTACTAGTTGGATTCAACATACCCAGTCCAAGGCCATGGACTTTCCATGTGAGTCTCTGTCTCTGTTTGGTGAGTAGACAGAGGCTTACATGAAGAAAATGGATGAATACAAAGCAGCATATCAGAGTGCTGCTGTCAAAGACAAGGCTGCTATACCCCAGAAGCAGCAGGCTAGGGGGCACAGGGGCAGAGCCTATAGACCATTCTTCCAGCTTCAAGCTTGCTCACACTACCAGCAGCAAAGAAGCTACATTAGAGGCAGGGGCAGGAGAGGTGGCAACTGAACCGGCCCCAGCACTCATCCAACATCCCTTCCCAAGCAGACACCATGAGAGGTCTGCTCGGGTTGCCTCCCCAGTTCAGATAGGAAGCAGACTGACCCATTACCTCCAGGAATGGCAATCCATCACCACAGACAGGTGGGTTCTGGAGGTAGTGAGCCAAGGCCTGGCACTCAGCTTCAAACTCAGATTAAAGCTGAGGACAAGGGTCTTCTGACCCTCCTCCCCATCGGAATCACTGCCACTAGAAAAGGAGATATTAAATCTATCTTTGGGAGCAGTAGAGCCACTTCCTCTGCCACAGAGAGAAAAGGGCCTTTATTCAAGATACTTCCTCACAACCAAGAAATCAGGGGAGTGGCGACCCATATTGCAGCTCAGGCACCTAAACAAGCATTTGCTGAAACCAAAATTCAAAATGGTCACCTTAACTACAATTCTGCCAACACTAAGGCAAGGGGACTGGTTGGCATCCCTAGATTTAAAGGATGCATACTTCCACATCCCAATAAGACATTCTCACAGAAAGTTCCTTAGATTCAGACTGCCATCAGACCACTATCAGTTCAGGACAATGCCTTTCGGACTTACTTCTGCTCCAGGGGTGTTCACAAAATGCTTGGCTGTGATTGAGGCACACCTAAGGAGGCAGGGCGTGGCAGTTTTCCCCTATCTGGATGACTGGCTAGTCATAGGGCAGTTCCCCCAGCAGGTCAAGCAGTCCCTGGGGTTAACACAGGGACTTTTGCAGTCCCTAGGGTTCCTGATAAACCTGAAACAGTTAGTGCTACAACCAGTACAGCTCCTGGAGTTCATAGGGGCCAAACTGGATTCAGTGAGAGGAAAGGCTTTTTTTTCCGCGAGACAGGGCAAGCACCCTGGTACAGCTGGCAAGCTCTTTCAAGCCTCACAGTCTCAGGCCAGCCAGATACTTCCTACAGTTGTTGGGCCACATGGAAGCTTCAGCAGCCACAGTGTCAGGGGCAACATTTCAGATGAGGGATGTTCAATGACACCTCAGACAATACTGGCACCAGAAAAAAGATTCTTTATCAAAGCTGGTTCCAGTTACACAAACCTTTCTGCAAGCTCTTCAGTGGTAGCTGGACTTGCAAAATCTCAGACAGGGAGTTCCATTCCTACAGGAGCAACCTTCTGTGGTGCTCACCACAGATGCATCCCTCCTAGGCTGGGGGGCATACCTAGGGGAGCATACTGTTCACGGTACATGGTCCAGACAGAAGTCTCTTCTTCACATCAACCTGCTGGAGCTCAGAGCAGTCTCCCTAGCACTGCAGGCATTTGCCAGCATGCTTCAGGGAAAGGTGGTCCAGGTCAGAACAGACAACATGACCACAATGTACTACATCAGCAAACAGGAAGGCACAAGGTCTACGCCACTGTGCACAGAAGACATGAAAATATGGAGTTTGGCCTATTCTCTGGACATTCTGTTGTCAGCAGTTCATCTACCAGAAAAGACAATGTGCTGGCAGATGCACTGAGCAGGGTAAATCAGAACCATCATGAAAGGTCCCTGAACAAACAGGTACTACAGGTAGTGCTCAAGAGGTGGGGCATCCCAGAGATAGATCTCTTTGCTTCCCCAGACAACTACCAGCTCCCAAAGTATTGTTGCAGGCCCCCAGTGAGAGGTTTAGTACCACTGTATGCACTGATTCTGGATTAGACAAGGAAGTTCTTGTATGCCTCTCCCCCCATTTCCCTTGTTGCTAAGAGTCCTGAACAGGCTCAGATCCCAGCCAGCCACAGTGATCCTCATTGCCTCAGACTGGGCCAGGCAGCCATAGTGCTCCCTGGTTCTGGCACTATCAGTAGCCAAGCCAATCAGCCTCCCCAGGAGGTGCAACTTACTGACTTCAGCCCAGGGCAGGATCCTGTACCCGAACCTCTGGTCTCTCAGACTCAAGGCCTGGCTTTTGAGGACCTACAGTATGCCAACCTGCATCTTTCAGAAGGTGTCATGGAGGTCCTTATGGTTTTCAGAAAGCCCTTTTCCAGTAAGATTTACACTTCCAAATGGAATATATTTTATATTTGGTGTCGGAATAAGAGCTTGGACCATAATCAGGTAGGATTGCCTGTGGTCTTGGATTACCTAGCCCATCTTCATTCTCTGGGCCTAAGGCCCTCCACATTGAAGGTGCATCTGACTGCAGTCTCTGCCTACCTGTCAGCAGGTAAGGTATCATCTCTGGCCTCCAATTCAGTGTCTAGAAAGTTCTTTAAGGGGTTGCTACATTTGCATCCATCTCATAGAACTCCTGCTCCAGTGTGGGATTTGAACATTTGCATAGCAAACCTTATGCAATCTCCTTTTGAGCCTATGTCATCAGCTGATCTCAAGCATGTAACTTGGAAGACTGTTCCTAGTTGCCATTACCTCTGTCAGAAGGATCAGCGAGATTCAGGCCTTGTCCATGGAGGCTGACTATGTGGCCTTTCGTAGGGACAAGGTGGTCCTTAGACCAACAATAAATTCCTTCCCAAGGTAGTCTCTGACTTTCACATAAATCAGTCCATCACACTACCAGTCTTCTTTACTGACCATTCCTCCTCAGGTGAGCGTAGACTGAATAGCTTGGATGTTAAAAGAGCTATCAGCTACTACCTAGAGCATAAAGAAAGTCAAAGAGGGAACAGAAACCAACTCTTTCTGCCTTATGGAGAAGTGGGAAAAGGTAAACCTGCCATGAAGAGTTCCATAGCAAGGTGGATTATGGCATGTATCCAATTCTGTTATGGTAAACTGGGCAAACAGCCCCCTCAAGGGGTCAGGGCCCACTCCACCAGAGGGACAGCTGCATCAATAGCAGCTTCAAGAGACATCCCTTTGTTGGAAATCTGTAAAGCAGCTACCTGGAAAAGAGTTCACACATTTACTAAAATTATTGCCTGGATACTGAGGCCAGGAGTGATGCCAGGTTTGGCACAGCAGTTCTGCAGAACCTGTTTGCTAAATAGGTCATCTACCTGCCTCCAAAGGCACTGCATGGGTAGTCTGAACTTGTCAGAATACAGTAAGATTTCCTGGGGTTTGAAGAAAACACTATTTACCATAGTAATCTTGTTTCTTCTAAATGAATCTTACTGTATTCTGAGCTCCCACCCTTCCTCCCCTGCTAGGACCTACAGGGCACTGCACATTGCCGGATATACTATGGTATCCTTAAACTAGGTAACCTGAGTCTCGGGATACTGACCTCACTGGCCCAAAATCCAGCCTGCCAAATCAATCAGATGCCTGAAAATACGATTTCAAGCATCTGATTGAAAAATCATTTGGTATATTGGGGGGCTTTGCACCCCGAACCCCCCCCATGTGGGGGACTCTGCCCCCACATCCACCATAACTAAAATATCTAACTCTGAGGGGGAGCAGACCTCAGAGTTAGAAATAAAATGTTACAGGGGCTGGACTGCTAAAATACATGCTGTCTGTAGCGTGGCTAGAACCCACGCCTACATAGCATGCTGGCCAGGTCATCATGGTGTAGTCCACAACACCAGTGGGGCAGCTCAGCCAGCCTTCTGATTTTTCCTCCTTTAAATGGTACGGACAGGGGTAAGGTAGCAAGCTGTCACATCCTCTACCTTACCCCTGTCAACATCCCCCTCAGGATCTATCATGCCAGGATGCTCACTGTCCAGATACTGAACCTCTCAGGCAATACTGCCCAGGCCGGTCAGTGTCGGGATAGTGAGCCTCAGTACTTCATAAGGGTACCACACTGCCTGTACCACTAATGTTGGAAACCTATGGATACCTATTAGTTTCTTGGGCATCTGCTGACTTGAGTCTTAGAGATGCCCTCTGTTATTTAAGCGGTTTTACCCTAAGTAAGGGTATTTATGGTTAGTTAAACTTAGATTAGTTAATTAGTACTATTAGCTTCTGCATGCTTCATAAGAATCTGATGGTTTCAGGAAGTGCAACCAGGGACAGTGATTTGAAAACCAAGCTTGAGCCTAACATTCCACTATTAGCATAGGTTCTATTAACCATTTTGGTTCCGAGACAGTCCTATGGTGAGACCATTCTGCACTTGTCAGAATACAGTAGAATTCCCTTAGAAGAAACAAGATTACTATGGTAAGTAATGTTTTATTTTTTTCAATTGATTTTTTGAATAATTGGATTCTAAAAACATGTTTGCTCTGGGACCTAGTTCCCTGTGAATTTATAGCTCTAGGGAACAGTGGCATAACTATTTAAGGTAACTGGCCTATAATTCCCTTATGGAACATAGTGCCTATCTTTAAGTTGCATCTATTTTCTAATTAAAGACAACCTGCTACTTTTAAGAAAGTACAGTGATGTGTTCTTCTTGGGAGATTGGTCATAAATCGAAGTGCACTATTATAAGTCGCTTTTAGTTTAGTACGAATTCTATCGCTAGTAGCTGAATATACAATCAACCCATAATCAAGTACACTAAACAATAGGCTATGTGTCAATAATCTTTGTGATTCTGGTACAAGATAAAATTGAACTCTAAATAGTACCCCCAATCTCTGATGGACCAATTTAATAACATTTCTAATATGAAGTTCGAAGGAAAGGTTGCAATCTAATATAATACCTAAATATTTAAAACTTTTAACAGTTTCAGTGAGTTCACCTGTTAGATCTACTACAGTGAGGTTACATTCTCTTTTCTTTCGTGGTCCTATACAAATCATTGCTTTTGATTTTTTTAGTGTTTAACGCCATGAGTCTGAACAAGAGCCATTCCTGAAACGAATAGAAATCTTTTTGTACAACCCTCAGAACATTCTCACACTGAGCCCAGTACTGAAAACAACTGCATCATCTGCATACAGGGTTATCTCTTATTCTTTACAAGATTCAGGGGCAGAATTCATAAACAATGAAAAAAGAAGGGGACCTAAAATTGAGCCCTGTAGTACCCCATGTTTAATCAACTGGGATTCTGAAACACTTCCAGCAATTCTTGTTCTATACATCCTATTACCCAAGTAGCTATCAAACTGCTTTATTACATTATTTGAAAAATGTAATTCAGAAAGAGAGTCTAACACCAAATAATGATCAACAAGGTTGAAGGCCTTGGTAAGGTCCACAAATACTGCTGCGGCAGAGTGCCCTTCATCCAGAGCACCCTGCACGCAGTTTGTGAACCTCACCAAGGCCATCTCAGTATTGTGTTTTGACCTAAATCCATGTTGTGAACTGGTTAACAAGTTGTATTTTTCCAAATAATTCATTATTTGATCAAAGATGATCCTCTACAGAATTTTTGAGAATGGGGCCAGAAAAGAAATCAGTCAGTAGTTGGAAACACATTCCCTGCTAAGAGATTTAACCCTTGCTGTGCCGCAGACTGATATATCAGTCCAGAATTCCTATACGTTCTAAATCTGTTGGTAGCCTTAGGGCTAAACATATGTTTTATGATTACCAATTTCCAAAGCTTGGAAAAAAACCCATGACACAAAGAGTAATTAAATAAGAATGTTATTGGGGAGGCCAGTTCATTGATCCCCAGCTAAATAAGCTTAAAGTCAATATAATCTGGGCCAATAGTAGGATGTGAGTTGTGTTTTAATACATAATCCTTAACTAGTTTGGGTGTAATATTTTGTAAATAAAATTTTGGATGATTGATGTTACTATCTGTTTGTGAATTGAAGACAGATTCCATGGTGTTAAAACAAGTACTAAAGTTATCTAAATCACTAAAGTAATTGTTAAACATTTTAGCTACCATAGTAGGTTCACTAAACAACTTAGTTCCATCAAGTAATGAAATAGTATATGCCTTTGTTTCCCTTCCTAATAGGCAAATTAATGTTTGCCAGGTTTTTTGGGGGCCAAAAGAGTAAATCTGCTTGGTTGTAAAGAAATGCATTTTAGCCTTTCTAGTTTCGGATTTACCTTTATTGCGTAACGTCTTATAGTTCTGTAACATCACAGTACCCCTACTGACCATATATTTTTCCAACTTATATCTCTTTGTCTCTTTAATTCTGAGAGCTCAGGGGTTACCCATTTGTTTTTGTTTTGTTTTCTTTCTTGATTGTTTGTTTTTCCCTAATTCTTATTTTTTCCTTTGGTGCACTTGTATCAGCTACTTCAGTAAATAGCTGACTAAATGTTCTAGTACACCGTCAATATCCTTAATTGATTCCAAACAGGACCAATCAACTTCACTACAAGCCCCATTCATGATCTCAGTATTAAAACTTTTCACATTTCTGGATTCTAAATAAAGTGGAGGATTTACTATTGATCTAATGGTCCACTCACAAAAGACTGGACAGTTGTCACTGATGGCATCTGTTAATACTCCCTACTTAATGATCTTATTGGGATGTGTGACCACTACCCAGTCCAGTGTAGTGCTTCTGGTAGTTTTGTAATTAAAAGTAGTGATGTCAGTAATTAACTGCTGGACACCTGTCTCTAAAAATAAATTCTTAACATCATCATTTTGCTCCAGTCTCCAACTGAAATCGAAGTCCCCTAATAATATCCATTCCCTGTTTGGGGGCAATTTTCTTTTGACTTCAGTTACCAGCTGTAATCCCTTCTCTATCAGTCTGGGAGGAATACAGACTTACGTATCAGTGATATGTTTTTCAGAACCTAAACGTAAATCTACAGTAACCAAATCACAGCCTGATGTGCCCAGTGAACAATCTATTTCTTGTGATTTAATTTTAGAACTTATATAGATCATTATACCACCTCCCCACTTCCCTACTGCCCCGGAGAACTAAGGGTTAAGTTTCCATGCAGGGCATGGAATGTTGAGTTTGAGCTCGGTTGAAGTCTCTGTCTGGAGTGTTTTAAACTCAAACCATCAGAGTCTTTACTGCGCCTCACTGAACGGTCACTCTGGAGATTTCTCCTTCAGCTCGGTTTGAAGTCGGTTAAAGTTTTCAGTTTTTCATCAGTTTAAACCGAAAAAAAGTATCCGCATAGTCGGTTTAGTCTCTGTCTGTGGTGCCGTGAGTACTAGATAGGAATTGTTCTTTATTTCTGTGTGGAACTTGTAAAAGTGCGGTCGGTTCAGCTGAACTGACCATTTGATTGTGAATTTTGCTATATTTAGTGTGTAGTTGCCGGTTCTTATCGGTTCTAAAAAAAACGTGTTTTAACCATTTTTTTCCCATACCCGTGACACGGTTAGGAACCTCTAAGGGAGTCTTGCCTGGTGTTTGCTGAAAAAAGGGTAAGTTTGGTTAGGTTGGCCATGTCTGAGAAACCCAAGAAAAAAACTGGGCCCACTGGGTTTCAACACTGCAGTGAGTGTGGGGAGGTCTTTGCCAAGGCCGATCCCCACACCACCTGTGTTTATTGTCTGGGGTTTGAGCACCTCGATTCAGACTGCCAAATATGTAAAAATTTCCCCAAATCTACCCTTGAGAAGAGATTAGGTAGACTGAGGCAAAGGAGGCTGAGAAGTCCGCTGACCTGGATGGCCAGCCCAGTTCGGTTTGACCCGGCCAATTGCCTCTGACCGAGGCGATACTTCTTCGGGCAAAAGGAGAGCCGATTCTGAAGGATCGGTTCCGACAAAAAGGAAGCGCAAAGATAAATCGACCAGTTTGGATCCAGAGGTTCATGTTCCGACTGCTGAAGAGATAGCCAGGGCAATTCAGATTGTGGAATCGCTCCGTCCGGTTCCGACCGATCTGGCTCCTTCTGGCAGGGGTTCAGTTCGGTTGGTTTCCCTGGTTCAAGAGTATACCCTTGAAGAATTTTATGAAATGGAGTTTGAAGAGGAAGGGAAATTTGAGGATTATGATGCAAGTGAAGGTCTGGATGTGCCTGTGGAACCAGACATCTCCCCAGACAGACCATCTGGTGTTTCCCCTCCTAGGCTTTCTGAGTCCCCTTCCCATTTAATGTTTTACAGGAAAGTGGCTGAAACCCTCCAGCTTTCTATGGAAGAGGCTGTGGAAGATCAAGAAGAGCCTGATTATGTAGAGATAATGGATATCCCAGAGTCCAGGAGACTGTCTATTCCCCTCCATAAATCCTTTTGGGAAACAGACACAAAAATTCTTAAAGTCTCTTAACACTATACCTCCTGTGGATAAAAGAATGGACAAGAGGTATACACTCTCAGGCTCAGACATGGAGTTCTTATATCAGCAATGCAGCCATGTTGGGGTAGTGCAGGCTGCTGCCTGTGACGAGGCAAATATTCCCTTGGCTTCACACCACCCTGACAAGGACTCCAGGAAGATTGATGCCATGGCAAAGAAGCAGTACATGGCATCTTCTTTGGGACTTAGACAGGCGAATTACATGACCTATACAGCCAGGTACCAGAAGTCCAGGTGGGACACTGTACTGGCACTGGCTAAACAGGCCTCCCCCCCCAGCTAGCCAAGGAGCTGGACGCGGTGGCTGCAGATGGGATTGAGGCATCTAAAGTGCAATTTCATGCTGCTGTGGACTCTAATGATGTTTCATCAAGAGTTATGGCTACATCTGTGGCTCTTCAGAGGATAGCTTGGCTCAGATGTACTAGCCTCTCGAAGGACACCCAGGCTAAGGCTATGGATTTTCCTGTAGTGGGTAATTCTCTGTTTGGGGAGCAAAGAGAGAACTACATGAAGAAGATGGACGAGTACAGGACCACTTACAGGAGTGCTCAGGCCAAGGAAAGGCAGGCAACTCCTCAAAGGCAACAGTCTAGGGCAGTCCTTTGCCCCAGTGTAGGGTAGGTACTCTCTCTATAGCTCTTAAAGCTAGGAGAGAAGAAACCTCTGCCTCTAGGGCAAGGGTTTCTGAAAGATTTGCAGCTGGAAAAGATCTGGCTCTCATCTTTGGAAATTTTTTGAAGCTGAGAACCAGTCCCTGGCTTACTACTTCCAGGACCCACTTGTCTGTTGTAATAGACGTCCAGTCCTGGACAAAGTAAGCCAGCCTGCCCCCTACTGGAATAGGAGAGTCAACCCGGGCAGACCCATCAGGGTGTCTGCCTTTTCAAAGGACTTTTTACCAAGCACAGGCCTCTTCTTCCTTTTCACAGAGGGGGTTCTTCAGAGGGAGAGGCAGAAGGGTGATGAGCAGGCCTGCATCCACCCCTCAGCCTAAAGCCCCCTGCCAAGCAGACACCCTGATGGGTCTGCCCGGGTTGACTCTCCTATTCCAGTAGGGGGCAGGCTGGCTTACTTTGTCCAGGACTGGACGTCTATTACAACAGACAAGTGGGTCCTGGAAGTAGTAAGCCAGGGACTGGTTCTCAGCTTCAAAAAATTTCCAAAGATGAGAGCCAGATCTTTTCCAGCTGCAAATCTTTCAGAAACCCTTGCTCTAGAGGCAGAGGTTTCTTCTCTCCTAGCTTTAAGAGCTATAGAGAGAGTACCTACCCTACACTGGGGCAAAGGACTGTACTCCAGGTACTTCCTGACCCCCAAAAAGACAGGGGAGTGGTGACCCATCCTAGACCTGAGATATCTGAACAAACATCTTTTAAAACCAAAGTTCAAGATGGTAACTCTGGAAATAATCCTTCCCTCTCTAAGGCCAGAGGACTGGTTAGCCTCCCTGGACCTCAAAGATGCCTACTTTCACATTCCCATCAGGTGCTCCCACAGAAAGTACCTCAGGTTTGAGTTGCCCTCAGGCCACTATCAATTCAGAGTGATGCTCTTTGGCCTAACCTCAGCTCCAAGGGTTTTCACAAAGTGCCTGGCAGTAGTAGTTGCCTTTCTAAGAAGACAAAAGATTTCCATATTTCCTTATCTGGACAATTGGCTATTAGTGGGTCAGTCTCCAGACCAAGTCAAGTCTCACCTGCAAGTGACCCAGCAAGTGCTCACTTCTCTAGGATTTTTTTCTCAACCTTCCCAAGTCAGTTCTCGAATCAGTCCAGCTCCTTACCTTTATAGGGGCAGAACTGGACACACTCAGAACAAGAGCCTTTCTTCCTCTAGAAAGGGCAAGGGCTCTTATGGAACTAGCTTCTTCCTTCAGCCTTCAAGTATCTCGACCAGCAAGGCATTTCCTCCAGCTCTTGGGCCACATGGCAGCTTCAACAGCAGTGGTCCAAGGGTCAAGATTCAGGATGAGAGATACTCAGTTCCACTTGAGAGCTTACTGGTCTCAGAGAAAGGACTCCCTTACCAAACTGATTCCAGTGACTCCGACCTTGATCCAGGCCCTCCAGTGGTGGCAGGATCAGGACAATTTAAGGCAAGGTATTCCTTTTGTTGCTCAGCCTTGTTCAGTGGTCCTTACCATGGATGCTTCTCTTCTGGGCTGGGGAGCCCACCTGGGGTCTCTTACTGCCCAGGGGCTGTGGTCCCCCAAGAATCCCTTCTCCACATCAATCTTCTAGAGCTCAGGGCAGTTATTCTGGCTCTAAAAGCATTCTCACAGTCAGTTCAGAACAAGGTGGTTCAAGTCAGAACAGACAACACTACCACCATGTGGCACATCAACAAGCAGGGAGGCACTCGGTCCATGGCCTTGTGCACAGAAGCCATGAATTTGTGGTCCCTGGCTTATTCCCTGCAAGCCTCTCTTGTAGCAGTTCACCTTCCAGGCAAGGACAATGTGCTAGCAGATGCACTGAGCAAGATTTCTTGGGACCATCACGAATGGTCCCTGGACCCCAGTTGTTGAAAGTGATTTTTTTTTAAGATGGGACACTCCAGAGATAGATCTCTTTGCAGTCCCAGACAATCAGCAACTCTCTCTCTTTTGTTGCAGACCTTCAGTCTTGGGCTCAGTCCCACTGGATGCCCTGATTCTGAATTGGGAAGGGAAGTTTCTGTATGCCTTTCCCCCCTTCCCACTCCTGTTCATAGTTTCAGTCAAAATAAGGTCTCAACCTTGCAAGGTGATTCTGGTTGCTCCAGATTGGGTCAGACAGCCCTGGTACCCCCTGTTGCTGTCCCTAGCAGTCCATCTTCCCCTGTCTCTTCCCAGGAATTACAACCTATTAACATCCTTTCAGGGGAGGATTTGGTACCCCAATCTTCAGTCCCTCAATCTCAAGGCATGGCTCTTGAAGAGTTAGAGTTTGCAGATCTGCATCTTTCCCAAGGAATTCTGGACATCCTCAAGGCTTCTCGAAAGCCCTCCACCAGAAAGGCTTACAACTCCAAATGGAAAAGATTCAGCATTTGGTGTTCTAAGAAGAATATTTCTCCAGACACTGCTGAATTGCCTATGGTTCTGGATTATATGGTCCATCTTAATGGCCTAGGCCTCAGACCAGCTACTCTCAAGGTACACTTGTCAGCTGTTTCTGCATTTTTGTCTGTGGGGAAGCCTTCCTCACTATCTTCCCATCCTGTGTTCTGTAAATTTTTTAAAGGATTGTTTCACACCAATCCCCTTTTAGAGACCCTGCCCCTGCCTGGGATTTGAATGTTTGCATTGCTCAGCTTATGCAACCCCCTTTGAGCCTATGTCTTCAGCAGAGCTTAAGTACTTGACTTGGAAAACTGTGTTCTTGGTAGCCATTACTTCTGCCAGGCGTATCAGTGAATTGCAAGCCCTGTCAGTGGAACCTGATTTTATCTCCTTTCATAGGGATAAAGTGGTCCTTAGAACCAATAGAAGGTTCTTGCCCAAAGTGGTTTCAGACTTCTATTTAAACCAGTCTGTGTCTCTCCCTGTTTTCTTCACTGATCATTCTTCCTCAGGAGAGAGGAGGCTATACAATTTAGATGTCAAAAGAGCCCTTAGTTACTACATAGAGCATACCAAGGGTCACAGGTTTGACTCCCTCCAGTTGTTTCTCACTTATGGAGAAGTGGGAAAGGGCAAACCTGCCACCAAAAGATCTATTGCCAGGTGGATTATGTCTTGTATACAATTCTGCTATGAAAAACTGGGAAAAACTCCACCCTCAGGCCTGAGGACTCATTCCACAAGAGGTACAGCTGCTTCCCTGGCTGCGGCCAGGAATATTCCTCTCCAAGAAATTTATCAAACAGACACCTGGAAAACAGTCCATACCTTTACCAAGCATTACTCCCTGGATATCCAGGCTAGGAGTGATGCTCAGTCTGGCACAGCAGTACTTCAGAGCCTATTCCCAAAGTAGGTTCTGTCCCTCCTCCTTGGAGGTACTGCTTGGTCGTCTACAATTGTCAGAATACAGCAAGACTTCATGTTGTTTGAAAAAAAAATACTCACTTTAGTAATTATATTTCTTCTAATGGAGTCTTGCTGTATTCTGACCTCCCTCCCTGCCTCCCCTCTCAGAACCTGTTTTTGGGAAGTGGGTGGGCAGGTGCAGTGTTGCACCCCAGGGGTGTAGTTGCTGGCACCCTCCTCCCTTTTGTTTGGGTACTAATTTATTATTGTTATTTTTTTAAGTACATTGGGTTTCGTTTTTGGGTTTTCTGACTTGAGTCTTCCTTGGGGATCCCAACTTTTCAGCCAGTTGGCTAGTAGAATTTTTACAATTTCCACATAGAATTTTTAGTTTAGTTGGGCTCATAAGAATCTGACGGTTTGAGTTTAAAACACTCTAGACAGAGACTTCAACTGAGCTCGAGCTCAGCGTTCCATGCCTGCATGGAAAGTTAACCCTTAGTTCTCCGGGGCAGTTCAAAGGTTGGGAATCACTGCAATTGTCAGAATACAGCAAGACTCCATTAGAAGAAATATAATTACTAAGGTGAGTAATTTTTTCTTCTCAGCAGAATTGAACCTTCTTGCACCTTATTGATACCTCTGAAGTAATTTAATGTTTCTTTCATGTCTCCCCTTTCCCTCATTTTCCTCTAGAGAGTACATATTTAACTCCCTGAGTCTTTCCCCATAGTGCTTCTGGTGCAGGCCATGCACCAGTTTTGTTGCCCTTCTCTGTACTGCCTTCACCCAATCTATATCTTTTCTGAGATGGCTGGGACCTCCAGAAAAAATTTTTGCAACAGTAACAGCAAATAGGGATCATAGTAACATAAAGAAAAGAGAAGCAAGAAGAATATAAAGTCAGTTAGTTTAACGTTGAATCAGTTCATGAGAACTTTGCGTCCCGGTCTGCATTCATAGTTTAATTCAGTTGTAACCATTAAAGTATTGTATTCCCTTCTCTCTAAAGATATCTTGTGACTTTGTATGTATCCCAGGCAGTAGAAATGTCTTCCTGTGGCTTACCCAGGCACTTAAAACAAGCAAGAAAAAACCCTCCTACTTTTTAAGAAAAACAACCAGCTTTGTTTGTTTAGACAGCTGTGCTGTCCAGCAGTAGGTATCACAAAGAGAGAGAGAGAGAGAGAGAAGGGGTTGCCTTTGTGTGGCTGCAGAGGTAAGGAAGAGAAATGAACCCAACCGTTTTTCAGGGAATGCAATTTGATTTCATATATCACTTTACATGCATGATGTATCTTACAGATAAGGTCTTAAGAGTTGGTGGCAAGTGACTTACTCTGTACAGGTAAAGGGATACAGCTTCATCCCCAAGAGATGCAAACTGGACATGTCACTTTATCAATCATTTAAAATAACACAAGTTTAGTTTCACATTCTTACTCTGAGAGAAGCAAGTAAAATCAATCTGCATGGTTAGGAAACAAAAGAATTCACACCTCTGGATGAGTGGGGGAGGGATACCAGCAAACAAGTTTCTCAGTTTGCAAATGGTAGTAAATTAAGCACTGAAATTTAACAAAGAAAAAGGCCCATAAAACACTATGGAGGAGGGTTCAACTTGCAAAAAAAGGAAGTACTGAGGAGGGCTCAACTGGTATCCTGTGATATGGGCAGACTGCAAGTGGGAGCCTGCCAAAACAGTGACCCACTTGCGGTGACTGCCCTGACAGCAATGATGTGGGGTTGGTGACTGGATAGGGAGGGTTCACGAAATAGTGATGGGATATCACATGTGTATACACACCTGGGGGGTGCAGCATGCTGAATGAGGGGCAGGAGGTTTTGTGAGGGGTGGTACCGTGGGTTGCCACCGAGCTGGCATTGTGGCATGGTGGGGTGGGTGCTGGCCTATGGTGGTGGGGATGCAGGGTTCAGTACTGGGTGCTGGCAGGTTTTTATTGCACCCAGGAGCTGTGGGGGTGCAGCCACCCTGCATAAAAGTAAAACAACATGATTTTTGCACTGCTTTCACTGGTGCCGGGATTCCATATCACCGAAACTGAATTTCGGCAAAGTGGAGTTGCAATAAGGGCATTCGGCATTCCAAATTCGCCCTAATCACATGAATCCAGCTCAACTTAAGCACTAAAACTTAACAAAGAAAAGGCCCATAAAACACTATAGAGGAGGTTTCAACTTGGAAAAAAAGACAGTACTGGGGAGGGCTTAATTAGCTTCTTAAACAGGGATCAGTTATGGGTCTGCTCCTATTTAACGCCTACATCTCTGATATCGGGGGGGTATCGGGTGGGAAATGAGCCACTTTGTCGGTGACTCTAAGCTTGGGGCGGTAATGGATGGGGAAGAGGGTAGAGTGGCCCTGCAGGGGAACCTGGATACCCTGGAGGGGTGGTCACACACCTGGAAGATGAAATTTAACTCCAGTAAATGCAAAGTACTTCACCTAGGGTGTAGAAACCCAGAGCATGTGTACACCCTGGTGGGGGGGACACTCTACAGGCTTTGGTTGGGGAAAAAGACCTGGGGGTTCTGTTGGATGTCAAGATGAATAATTCTGAGCAATGCAGGTGGGATGCAGCCAGGCCAATAGAATGTTGGGCTGCATCACCAGGGGAATTACCTCAAGAAACAGGGAGGTGATTCTGTTGCTGTACAAAAGCCTGGTTAGACCACACCTCGAGTACTGCAGGTAGTTTTGGTGACTGCACCTAAGGAAGGACATCTTGCTCCTGGAGCAGATTCAGAGGGGGGCAACTAGGATGATCTGGGGGCTGGGGGATAGGACATATCAGGAGTGACTTGAGGAGCTCAACCTCTTCTCACTGGCAGAGAGGAGGGACAGGGGGATATGATTGAGGTCTTCAGGTGCCTGAAAGGAGTAAATAAGGTAAGCCTAAATGGTTTCCTTCAGAGGAAGAAGGGAAGTGTCACTGGGGGCACAGCAGGAGGCTGGAGGGTGGAAGACTCAGGGGGAAAGGAGGAGGCAGTACTTCACAGAAAGAGTGGTGGAACCATGAAATGCACTGCCTGATGAACTAGTGGGGGTATCTACAGTGGATGGGTTCAAGAGGGACTGGGACAGGTATAGGTGGGGGTAAAGTGGAGGAATGCTTGTCCAGGGGGGAACTTTGGTGGGGGGGTGAGTATGGGAGGAACCAGGAAGATGGTGATGGTACCCGTTCAGGGTGCTGACTCCCAAGCAGACTCGATAGACCTTGTGGCCTACTCTGCTGGCATTTTAGTATGTTAGTATGTTAAGCCAGAGGAAAAATAGTGCTCTCCAGCTGCCATACACATACAGGCAGCATAGTAATGAGGCTTCAGTGGAGGACACTATTTTTAACACTTCATCATGCCATATGGTAGGTAATTGATGCAGGGAGTCCTTTTCTCAAAGCAAAATGTCTGCAGGGCTATGCCCACTGCAGCCATAAAAACTGTAAGTCGGCACCATATAATGGCTGCTACCACAACATTACAGTTCACTTATGTGTACCTAGCATAGGTAATAAGTAGAGGATAACTTACCTGGGTCCCAGAAGTATGAGATGGGGGTCTCAGAGCCACGTCGATTCATACTTATAAAATAAGAGGCAGAGCACTAGAGAAGGCGGGGTGGAGATGGTCATGAAAATCACTAGACAGGAGAGCTGTGTGAGTGTGTGTATATTGCAGGGGGTGGAGTCTGGCAGCCCCTACTGAACCACAGGTTAAACCTTTTCAATTTAGTATGTTGCTGTCAGTTGTGTAAGTGCTTGAGCAACTTTACTTTGATGAGTTACTGTGCCTTGACTCTTTTCTCTGGATTCCAAACCTTAGTTGAGGGGTCAAAAGAATTTTGACAAGGCTAAAGGAATTATTTTTTTGATATTTTCTTTATGCGCCTCCTTCTCTGAACCTCAGACTCTGGTGGGGGACACATGGCATGACCTGATCCCTTCTGCCTGAAGCCCCATTCCTACCTTTCGGACCCAGGGAACTTACCCTTGCTTTCTCTGACAACCCAGCCCCCCCCGGACCTAAGCCTCCCGGAGTGGGACTGCCAACTTGTCCTGGCAACCTTTCTGGAATCTAGACAGGGTACCATGGAGTGAGGTGAGTACTAAAGGCACACTGTGGACCCAGCACTGGGAATGGAGGTCAGCCCCCTGTCCCCACCATCACCTATTGAGGATCAGAGCCATTTTCCGTGTTCGCTTTGTTTCCCCTGGAGCACGGATGTGCAATGACATTGGCGCAGACATGCTGCCGACATCTGCCGCTGCTCTACCCTTCTCTGTGATGGCTGCTGCGGGACCTCTGATCTCCATTGGGGGCTGCTCATGAGCTGAGTGAAGCCCACATCCCACCCCAGGAGAAGAGAGCAGTCCTTCAGATTTTCAATCTGCTCCCTCCCCAGCTGACATCCAGTGGCCTGAGTCTGTCCCCAAACCTGGGTCACCAGTGTAGCACAAGATAAGGCATCCAGCACCTCAGCCCTCAGCACCACTGGGCTGGCAAGGCTAAAAGAAATTGGTAGCTAAAAGAGCCAAAAGACCAAAAAGTGATGTAACAGAATCCACCACCTCCCACTCATGAAATAGACCCAATAACACGAAGGAAAGGAAAGAAAACAGTGTTGGGAAAATCTTTGGGAAACCAAGGTTATTGAGTTACCCTTCCCTATAAGCTTTTAAAAATGATGATGCTATCTGTAGATGCGCTTGGTGGAGTTTGGGATCTGGATCTCTAAGTTTCAAGCAGGATGAAGTAAGTGACTATGATCTTGAGAATGTGAGCTGGTATGTTCTTTCTGGAAGCAGGGATGACTGCTGCACTCCATATAAATGGCTAGAAAAGATTAGGAAGCAAGATCCAAATGAGAGCAGTACTCCGGCATGAAGGTTGAACCATGACATAGTCATGAAGTAATAGTTTCAGGACACAGAAGGCATTGAGTAGAATCAGAAAGTCTGTACAAAGCTTGTGGTTGGTTGAGGACTTGAATAGGACACCAAGCTGAGTTTGTAGTGAAACAGAATATGTGATCTCCTCTATTACTTCGGTTAGTTTTTGATCTTGGTAAAGTATGGATAAAGTGACCTGCTGGTGCTTTCTTGAAGTGTTTTTTTGTTAGGTGAAGACAGAAGAAGAGGGCTCTTAATCCAGCATCCACCAGAGCATGTGTAGCAGGTCCAAAGGAGAAAAGCACCATTGGAACAGCTGAACACGATGAACAAAAACAGAAGCACCAACCAGGAGCTGCAGGGGATACAAATGAAGGTTGCAAAACAGACATCCAAAAGCAGCCACTGAAGGGAAAAAAGCTATGATTGAATCTGCCAGCGACAGGAGACAACTGGCAGGCAGAGGAAAGCAGGGAGCTGGTAACTAGAATGGGAGAGGAAAATGGAAAGAAGCACAAGCAAGAAGACACCAAAAGCACACTAAAAAGAGACAGACAGGTGGCAGCAGGCTACAGACTACAAGCAGCTAGAGCAGAAATGCACAAAGAAAGGGAGCAGAGCAGCAGCAGCATTAACAAAGCACCAGAAAGAGAGAGAACAAGACAGCAGCATGGAAATGAAAGGCAAAGCACAGCAAATGAAGCCAGGAAAGAAAACAAAGGAAACAAAAAACAGAGGGAGGGAGGAACAGAAGCTAACAGAACATGCAGGCAACAGAAAGCAGAACAGCAGTAGCAGAAGGAGCACAAACAGTACATCAAGGAACAAACAACAGACAGAGGCAAAGCAGATGGGAGCAAGGAGATATATGGAGAGTGGCACAAAACAAAATGGCAGAGAAACTGGAGGCAGCACTAAGGTAAATCCACATCTGAAAAACACTAGGCAGAGGAGGTGTGTGAATGTGTGGGTTATGTAGGGCAGGGGGTGGTGTCTGGCAGCCCTTTATCGAATCACATGTAAAACCTTTTAATTGTCTAATGTGTAGGGGTAGTGTCCAGTCAGACCAATAGAAATAAAGGGGAAAATGGATTGCTCTGGGGCAAAAACAGTAGTTAGAGTAGAGTCAGAGTAGAGAAGTACGTGAGGCACGGGATGAGCACTAAATTAAAGTAAAAGATATTTTAGAGAACAATTTCTGTTTCAGGAAAAGGTGAAAGAGAAAGTGGAAAATGAGAAATATAAATAGAGAAGCGATATGGAGATTGAGAAATAGACAGACACAAAAGCCCCATCCACACGGACGAATCTGTGGCATTGTTGCTGGTGCACAGCAGCAGAATCGTTGCTGCTGTGCACATCTGAAAGCCACAGTTTTGCCATTTGGGGGTTGCGTTTCATTCTCTCTGCAATCCCTGTTTTTTTGGGATCAGGTTGTGGTGCAAGTGTTTTGCACCATTTTATTTGCCCATGTGAACAGCCCACACCACACACAGCATTGTGACAGGCTTTTCCCAGCTTGCACTTCTATGTCACTTACTTGAAGTCACAGTAATTTTTCACACTCGAGGTCAGCTAAAGATTGTTTCTAGTGGCATAAACATAGCTGAACTCGGGGAAGTGATTTTTTTTAGAAACCCGAGGGCTAAAATGTGGAGAAAAAAACAGAGTCTTAGAGTCAAGCCGTGGCAATGGTCATGCGCATATGCATATGCATAAGTGCATGTCCAGTGTCACAGCTGGACTCCAAGACCATGGGATTTTTTTCCTCATTATAGCCCTCGGCTTTCTAAAAGTATAATTTCCCCGAGTTTGGCTATGCTTAGGCTACTAGAAACAATCTTTAGCTGAACTCGGGTCAGAAGACCCATCTGCAATTGCTGTGTCACCATCACCCCAACTCAACTGCCCCCTCCCATCGGAACCCTCCTTCCCACACCAGAATTTCGGAAGGGCATCTCATGAGCACTCCAGAGCCATGCTGTCTGAATGCTGCTCCACAGCATTTCAGCATACATGGCCACAACAAATTACACAGCACTGGAGTAATTCTCTTGCCATGTGAACGAGGTAAAAGAAATAAAGAGGGACAGGGGGTTGTAAGGCTGACCCCTCAGAGCCTTGTATGGTCTGTATTTGAATGTAATAGAGCCCTGATGATTCAGTGGGTTAGTGTGGGGCTGCTTTGTGAAATGGGTCCATTTCTTTTAAAATAGAGTATTCCTAGTGTTTAGTGGGTCCCGGAAATGCTTCTACCTTCCTGAACTGGTAGTCAAAATCAAATCAAATCAAATCAGTATTTATTTGTAGTGCGCTTTTCAAAATACCAAAGCACAAATACATAGCAAGGATAACAAATATCAATAATAAATACAAATATAAAAACATTAAAAGGCAAAAGGTAGACTAGATGTTATATTTGAAAAGCTAACTCAGATAAGCAGCTCTTCAATGAAGCTTTAAAAGACTCAGTGGACAGGCACTCTCTAATCCAATGAGGTAGAGAATTCCACAGGGTTGGGGCCACAAAAGAAAAAGCTCTGGCCCCAGATGACTGAACACGAACCCTGAGAATCTCCAGCAATCCCTCATAGGCGGAATGGAGTGGGCAGACAGGGCAGTAGGACCTAAGGAGATCTTGCAAGTAACCCAGTCCCAGTCCATGTAGGGTCTTGTAGGTCAGTAACGCGACCTTGAAGGTGATCCTCCAGCACACCAGCAGCCAGTGCAGTTCGCACAGCACAGGTGTGATATGGCAAGTTCTTGGTAACCCAGTCAACAACCTGGCTGCAGCGTTCTGCACCAGCTGCAGGCGACGGAGATCCACCACTGGCAACCCTAGATAAAGAGCATTGCAGTAGTCAAGACACGAAGAAATAAAGGTGCGAACCAACACAGGAAAGTCATTGTGCGGAACAAGGTGTTTTATCTGGGCTATATTCCTCAGATGGTAAAAAGAGGGTTTGACAACAGCTGACACCTGTATCTTAAGTGTCAGCTTGCTGTCAAGTATTACACCCAGATTTAGCACCTGTTCAGAAGGTCTCAACTGGTTACCTCCTAACACAAGGCCAGAGGGAAACCCAGGAGCCAACTTCTTTACACAGTGTCCCGGGTCCACCACCAACACCTCAGTCTTGTCTGGATGCAGTCTCAACCAGTTTGCACTCATCCAGTCCTGAATCTCAGCGAGGCAGTTGTTAAAGACTGATAATGCGTCATTCTGTTCGGGTACAAAGGACATATAGAGCTGAGTGTCATCTGCATAGCAGTGAAACTCAGCCCATAACACCTTATAATGTCTCCCAACGGCAGCATGTACACCGTGAATAACATGGGGTAGAGCACAGAAACCTGCGGCACCCCACGAGACAGAGCAGAGGGTGCAGAGGAAAAAATTCCTGATACTACCCTCTGAGTTCTGCCCATGAGGAAAGAATGGAACCATCTGAGGACTGTCCCCAACAGTCCACAGAGTAGCCGCAGGCATTCTAGCAACATCCCATGGTCCACGGTGTCAAATGCTGCAGAGAGATCAAGGAGAACCAAGATCGAATGGCTCCTCCAATCTCTCGCTATTAGGAGATCATTCAATACTCGAACCAATGCCGTCTCGATACTATGCCTCTTCCTGAAACCAGACTGGAGAGGATCATAGACCTCATGGGTGGTAAGAAAGTCACCGAGCTGCAATGCGACTACTTTCTCAATAACCTTGCCCAAAAAGGGCAGGTTAGAGATCGGTCTGTAGTTAGCAAGACAGTCTGGGTCAAG
Source organism: Neoceratodus forsteri (assembly GCA_016271365.2). Classification (NCBI taxonomy): domain Eukaryota; kingdom Metazoa; phylum Chordata; order Ceratodontiformes; family Ceratodontidae; genus Neoceratodus; species Neoceratodus forsteri. The sequence continues at coordinate 870,252,006 of CM057454.1, read as the reverse complement.
GGAAGGTTTCTTTAAAAGGGGAGTCATGATAGCCTCTTTCAGAGATTCTGGGAACACCCCTTGTTCCAATGAGCACCAGACTATCTCAGCAAGGATTGGTCCAATCGCATCCACGCACCCCACAAGGAGGCACATAGGACCAGGATCCAAACTACAGCAAGTCAGTCACAAGCCCCGGACAGTCTTCATGATATCCATGATCGCTGGCTGGTCAAAATCTGTCCAGACAGACCGAGGGCCTGTGACCTCGCATCGATCACTGCCATGCTCATTTGAATGCATTTTGCGGATCTCCAACCTGATCGATGACACCTTATCATCAAAGAACCGAGCAAACTCATCACACTTTATTTGTGAAAAAGCTCTCCGACCCCACAGGCAGGCTGGATTGTACAGCCTGTCCACGGTCCGGAGGAGCTGAGCTGGTCGATTCCTTAATGCAGCTATCTCCCTGGACAGGAACTCTGCCTTCTTATGGGAGATTACTGATTGATAGTCCATATAATGGGCAATCAATCTAAGCCTGTCACCTTCTAGGCCGGATTTCCGCCAGCAGCGTTCCAATCTTCACCCCACTCTTCTCAACTCCCTCAATGCCCCATCAAACCAAGGGGAACGAGGGCGGAGGGAGAGGGGGCGAACACGGACGGGTGCTATGGAATCCAGAGCCTTCAGCACCATACTATTATATTGCACTACTAAGACATCTGGTTCCATGCACTCCATAGGCCAACTCGATAGGTCCAGCACCGCTATCAGACCCTCAGGGGTCACACCTCTCAAAGGGCGGTACTGAACCATCTCCAAAGGGGTTGGTCTCATGGGGGGGCTGCTAAATTGAACCTTATAGAGTGATGGTCAGGCCACCCAACTGGTTCCACCACCAGCTCCATGATCTCCATCCCCAGGGTGAACATCAGATCCACAGAGTGACCCTGAATATGGGTTGCAGCGGTAACCACCTGTGTGAAGCCCAATGAGATCATCAGTTGGAGAAAGTTTTGACCAAAATGCTAGAGTTCATCGTCGACCCAGGCATTGAAATCCCCCAGGACCAACCACCTGGAGGGTTCCAAGACTATGTCGACAATGAAGTCTGCAACTTCCTGCAGAAAAACTTTCTCATCACCAGGTGGATGGTAGATGAGCAAGATTCTGCTGCCCACACCTGCTCCCATGATACGCTCGAAGGATCTAGGGGTCACCACTGGAACCTCTACAAGGTCCAATTCTGATTTAAAACAATTAGCGACCCCCCCCCCTTTTGATCCAGTCTCGGGCGATGTATCACAGAGTACCTGGCTGGAACAGCTGACTCCAATATGGGACCAGCATTCTCATCCAGCCAGGTCTCGGTGATGCAAGCCAGGTCAGATGACTGAACAAGATCAGCAATAATTGCTGTCTTGTTCTTTATAGTCCTTTATGTCTGCCGCCTCCTCAGCATCTCTTTGGCCAGAGGAGTAGTAAGCTAAACTGAAAAGTGCAACAACACTTGCTTGAAAGATGCTAGGTGCATCGAGTATTCTCCCCCAGAGAAGGTCTAGGAAAGACTTGGTTAAGAAGATGGAGGAGGGTGTGTGCAGCTGGAAGCCACTGAAGAAATGTGACAAGAGTTGCCAATGAGAGAACTGCATCCGTAGCTACCTGACAATAGCCTGAAGAGGGTAAATGTTGAGGAAAGCCAGGTGAGAAAGCAGAGCGATGACCAGAACTGCTTAGAAGAGGTGGCAGGCACTACTACTGGATGCCACTCCTGTAGTTGTGTGTACTGTAGGTGGACCTGGTGGCAGCACAGCCAGGAACAGTATCCAGAAATTGAAGGGTAAAGAATATTGATGCTATTTCAGTCACACCATGGATTTAATCGGCACAGAGATAGAGCACAAAGAGGCTGAACACAGAGATTAAAGGACTTGCACAGGATAACACTGTGAACAGTGGCTGTGAGGTTATAACCTAGGTCTCCAGGTTCACAGCAGTGTGCACTAACTACTAGATCAAACAGCTTATCTGTTGTCAGCTGAGATCTGAAAACTGCTACGGAAAGAATAGAGAAACTGGATTTGTGGGGGAGCCAGCTCTTCTTGAGTTACAGTATCCAAAAAGGCTGGCACTCACAGTGCAGGTGAAAAGGTGCTACCACAAGGGGTGGCTAGCACTACAACTATGCAAACAGCAGTACGTGCTGCAAGACCACACAGATCAAGCAAAACAGCAAATGCAGAGACAGACTTCTTGAGACTATGGGCTGGATTTTCAAACAGTGCCGAATGCCACAAGCCCCAGGTACGCTGAACATATGGCACACTGAGCTTACGGCTTCCCCCTGACAGGAAATTGGGATTTGCTATCCTGTGCAGCAATTGTCACAAGTCAGACCAACTTTTTGCTGCTCTAGATTCTGTCAATCCCAGGTACTCTTTTACGGGGCTTGTGTCAAATATATGGCGCAAATTTCCATAAATCATGTAAATGGTCACAACTGTGCCCAACTTACTAAAATTTGGTGCAGTTGCAGCAAAGGTGTTTGGCATAGCTGCACCAAAAGAGGGTTGGATGCAAGGCTTGATCCAAGCCCTACATCCTACTTCGAAAATCCAGTCCTGTACAACTCAGTGCAGGTACAGACAGACACTCTACCCACTGTGCAGATGCCCCCGCACTTCATGTGGTAGAGCTTTGTCAGGGAACCCCCGATGAAACTCTACTCAGCGAAGCATCAGGGCATCTGCACATTGGGTAGATTGTCTGCCTGTACCTGCACTGAGATATAATCTCTATAAATGTGTCTCTGCATTTGCTCTTTTGCTTGATCTGTGTGGTTCTTAAAGTGTGCACCACTGTTTGCCTTGTTCTTGAGTTACAGCCTTGCAGAATAACTCAGATGATCATTGGTTAAGACTGGTGACATCTACCCCAACTGCCTGGCAGTAGGGATTTTTTTCCACATTTTGTTATGGACTTTTTAAAGACTCTTGTCCAATAGACTTTTTCATAAACATTAAAGCAATGCCATTCCTAATAGTAACATCTGTTGTTCCTTGTTCTGATCTCCCTTGCACAAGAAAGAAAAAATGGAGTCAATAGCAAGTGTATTTGTGGGCTCTGCATATTTTTATTCCAGCATCAGAAGGTATGAAGCTTTGTCCACAATGCTGTCATCAGAAAAATTTGGGGTAATTTGAGGTAGTATGTCTCCTTCGTAGGTGCAGTTGACTGAGGAGACCAGACATTGTGTTAGCCTGGGACCCTCTGAGGTATTTACCCCAGATGTGAGTGGGCCCACCTGGGTTCTTTTCATAAGGCAGTAACTGGTGGCTCAGAACTTACCATGCTTATCCAGTGCTGCCCAGAAGTTACCCACTCTTCATTTCTCACTTCTCACCAAGACACGTGAGATATCATTAGTCGCCAATTGATATTTATTGTGGTCTAGTAGCACAATAACAATTCATGGGTTTACAACAATCAGTGCAGTTTCCAGCTTTCGTGTCCTGCGCTCTCCATTTATTTATTTGTTGATGTATGTATATATGTATTTATTTATTTATTTATGTATGTTTAAAACTTTTACCAGGAAAGACATACTGAGTCAGTAACAGCTTGTTTCCAGATATGTCGGGGGAGTGTGGGGGGTAAAGTATACACTACAATAGGTACAAAAGTAAAACTACAGTGCCCTTCACCAGGCCCAAAGTAATTTATGCTGAGGGTTAACAGCTCACTCCAGTGCCTCTCATGGCAGGTGGCTGCCACTAGGGTTATAGCCCCCACACCTATAGGGACTATGGTGTCCGAGGATCCCAACTGTTACTAGGATAGTCAGGTCTCCTCTACTTCCTTTAGCTTGTCTCATAGGAACTCTTACTTTATTTTCTCTTTACAGATTGTACCCATTCACTGACCACTTCTTAGACCCTACCCAGACTCAAATACCAGAGGGGTGTATCCACAATCAGATGGGTGTGTCCCTGGGGAAGAAATCACAAAGGGTCCTCTTCTATGGACTCCTCCTTCACTCTCTCTGGGACTTGTTCCAAGCTTCTTCTATTCACTAAGCTCCACTGAATCCTGAGTACCCAAGGGACCTAGCCCTAACCATATATCTGCTAGACATACTATCTCGAGCCCCCCTAGCTCCCTGAGCAGCAGTAATAACATTCTTTCCCTAGCAAAAGGGAGGGGGTGTTACATACTCCTCCACCTTAATTGATTGTTGTCCCCAACAATCAAGAGGATGCGACACTTCACATCTACCCTTTGTCCATAGGGAGTGGCCAAACTACCTATAAGTCAACAACCAGTATGGCATCCATACCTCTCAACCTTTTGTCACTGAAATGAGGGACATGGTCATTTTTTGGACACTAAAAATGAGGGACAATGAGGGACATAGATCCTCAGAATGAGGGGCACATCCTCAAACATGGACATACAAGCTCAGAACACTGTGAAAACCATAGTGTTTACTTGTACAAAGTTTATTTTGGATTTAGTATTTTATAATATTAAGAGTTTTTGCTTTGAAATCTGAATTCACAGCACATTCTCTGTGTGGGCAGCACCTTTTCCATGAGGGACGGATGAGGGACAGAGCGATTTTAAAGGGCAAAATGATAGATGTCCCCCATAATGAGGGACACTTGAGAGGTATGATGGCATCTACAGACAGGGTGAGGACCATGACTGCTCTTGTCTAGCCCCACAGGTCCATGCTTCCAATGCTACCTACTTCAACCCTGCTTCCACCTGTGTCCTCCAGTGGCCAACTAGAAATTTCCAACCTGTAATTTCCTTGGATCCCAAAAGTAATGTACAGCAATAACTGCACACCTCCTCTGTTACCTTGGAGATGAGGGAAGTTAGTGTTGGGGCCAGTTTTATTTGTCTTGAGATGATTCCATGTTAACTATGCATGACTGTCAGTGGAGCACCTTTTTCCATTTTTGGTTTGTGTTATCTCTACTGTACCATACAGTACCCATGAGTTCCCTATGTCCATTTAGACTCAGCACAACATGCATACATATACTTTTGTTACATAAAAATATAAAATACTAGAAGGCAAATAATTCATGGTACACCAACAGGGCTCAAGTCCACTCTGAATGCAAAAGTCTAAAAAATCCAGTTCCAGTTGGCCTGACTGGATCCTGCAGGTAATGAATGCCACCAACCTGACTCCACTGGACCATATCTCTGTCTTGGAGCCCCTGAAAATGATGAAAAACACAAACACACACATCATCACCCAATTCAACAATTGGCAGCCTATTCAGACCCACAATAGTTATTTATAAATGCCTGAGTGGGTCTTGGTCACAAGTTTTCTGTACAGGGCCTTGAATGCAATGGTTTTGGTATCAATCCTTCCATCTCTGTGGGTCAGGATGACAGTGTAGGTACTGATGCTTTGGACAAGAGGCGTCTGACAGACAGGCCTACAACGCAGAATGCAATGAGTGCACTTGGGCCATTAGGCAGGCCAAGGCAGAGCACTGCCAGACCACCCTCACATCCACTTGGGGTTCAGCCCGGACCTTCTGGAATAATATGAAAGAGGTAAATGGGAAGTTCCGCTTCCCCCCACTATCTCATTTCTCCATCAATGGCACCTCCACCACAGATCCACTCCTCATAGCCGATTGCCTTAACACTGCCTTCTCTGACCTAAGCTCGGTCCTCCCCAGCAGCTTCTTTGACCCAATCCCCACCTCTCTCCCTCCTGTCCTGCATTGCCCACCATTTTACCTGCGCACCCTAGCCCCCCATGAAGCCAGAACGCACCTGCTAAAAGCCTTAGGCAGCAGTAATCCCAGCAGTGACCCCCTCAACTCCAGGATCCTCCGTATGGTCTTGGACAAAGTCCTAGTCCCCCTGACTGACCTTCTAAACCGGTCTCTATGCCTGGGTCAGTTTCCAAGTGCTTGGAAAACTGCTGAAATCACACCCATACATAAGAGTGACAACCGATCCACCCCCAACAATTACTGGCCCATCTCCATCCTCCCCCCACTCTCTAAAGCCCTTGAAAAAGTGGTGTTGATCCAGCTCTCTGAATAACTAACCAAGTATGACATCATGTGCACAGAGCAGCATGGTTTCCGCCCAGGACACAGTACAACCACGGCTCTCCTGGAATTCTCCCAACACCTGCATGCTGCTCTCGACTCTGGCAACCTTGCAGGAGCAGTGTTCACTGACCTCTGCAAGGCCTTTGACACTGTTTGTCATCCCCCTTCTACTCGACTCTCTCCACCAACTTGGCTTCTCTGGTGGTCCCATTTCCTGGTTCTCTAGCTACCTCTCTGCTAGATCCCTATGTGTCAAGATCAGCAGCTCACTCTCCAGCACTCTTCCCATTCGCTCCGGGGTCCCTCAGGGCTCCATCCTGGGTCAATACATTTTAGTCTCTACCTCAACACCCTCCCCAGCTCATGTACCAGTAAAATGCTCCTCTATGCCGACAATGTAGTCCTTGTTGCCTCACATCCCAGTCCCACCTCCCTCCAATTATCCCTCCAGCAAGCTTACAACCAAGACAAAAAGGTGGTTCGGAGACCACAGACTGGTCATTAACCTAAAGAAAACCAAATCAATGCTCTTCTCCCACCACCAAAATAAAGCTAAAAATACCCCACTCTTGATTATCCCCAGCACTCTGCACCTGCTAGAAGAAGTGACCACATACAAGTACCTAGGCATCACGTTCTATACTGCCCTCTCCTTCCACACCCACATTAATTCCCTGTCAGCTGCCATTAACTCTTGGATTGGCCTACTATACTGGCATAGGGACTGCCTGCCTCAGATTGCCCTCAGGCTGGCCATCACCTCCTCTGTCTTGTCCCTCGTGGACTATGGCTTGCCCATCTACGTTGCAGCTGACAACACTGCCCTCTCCAAAATCCAACTCTCTTCAATAAGGCCGGTAGGCTCCTGACCGGTGCCCCCAGCTGTACTCACACCTGCTTTCTCTATACTACCACCAATCTTCTCAACTTTGAGGAGCGACTGCTCTACCAGACCTGCCTTCTCGCTAAGAAATCTCTGCTAGGACTCTCCCCCCTCGGGGGTCTCCACCTCCCTACAGCAGCCATCTTCATCCGTCACCACCCATAGCTCTGTTAAGGCCACTTTCAAGGTGCCCAGAACCAAGACCTCTCTTGCCCAGAGATCCTTCCTCTACCGAGTCCCCCCCTGGTTCAACACCCTCCCTAGCTGCATCTCCAACTTGCCAAAAATTGGTTCCTTCAAAACAGCCCTTCAGAACTATATCTTTAATACCCGCTGTTGTAGGTGCAACTAACCCCCTGTTGTAACCTGTGGTTCCCCCCCCCCCGCCTTGCCCCCTGGCTCGACAATGTTCACTGGACAGCCTTTCTCTCCCCCAGACCTACCCCTTCCCTACTAGGTCCAAACAGGGATGTAACCCACTGTCTTCTCTGAGGACCTACTATATCCATGAGTGTAACTCACAATTTTGTAACATTATGTAACCTAAGTAACATACAAACTACTACATTATGTAATCTAAGTGTATCTATGCTAAATGTTCCTTTTACTGCACTCGTAATGTTATCCTCTGTTTTAATCTGCACTGTAATAACTGTCTTGATGTCTGCCCCCCCCCCCGCGATGAGGTGCCTTTGTAAATGAGTCTCTGACTCAAAGGTTGTAAACCCAATTTGTAATGAATAAATGAATATTTCCACAACTCCAAACAATGATCTCCACAGATAGTCCTTAGCAAAAAGTCCTTAGTCACCTTTTTCATCTTGGCTACTGCTTGGTATCAAAGTCACTCATCTAGATGGTCCTTCATTTCAGTGGGAGGTAAGATGCCTGCCAGGCTGGGCATCCGTCTTCAGTGCTGTAAGTAGCACTGGATTTTTATCCTTCTGTGTCCCCTTCTAAGCACTTTTAAAAAAGAAATTTGAAGAATCCTCGATAGTTGTTACTTCCCAGTTGTTTTTGGGAAGTGACATATTTTTAAAATTTGTTTTCGCTAAATAGTGATAGTATCAAGGTAGGGTTGGGACTAGATAGGGGTAAAGTGAGATAGAGTAGGATCTTAGGTTTTTAATTTTTTAGTTTTCCCTATTGATTTTCATCCAGAGAGCTTTCTGCATATTTTTTTCATTGTACCTGTGGATGCAGGAGTTCCTGGCTTGAAAGAAAGGCCAGTTTTAATCTTCAAGGAGCTGTCAGCTGGGACACCCGGGGAAGGAAAACAGCAAGAGGGAGATGCTGGCTTAAAGATCTGTGATGGCCATGGGCGGCTAAAATGGGGGGGTCAGGCCATGGCCTCCCCACTTTTATTCATGGGGGGGCATAAATGTATTTCCCCTCACCACCCTTTTTGACTTGTTTTTAAAGGTGTTAACACATTTAAAAAGAAAATGTCAAAAAGTGTGGGATGGGGCTGCATGTTTTAAAAATGTAGTTGTCTGCAATGTGCTTTGTGAGATCATGGATGCTGTGCCGACTTGCAATTTGCTGTCAGTATGTCTGCAGAGCTGATAGTTGATGCCATTGGTGGTTAGACGTCACCTTGGTAATGACTACTGGCTGCTCGACAACCAATGAAAATTTCATGTCACTCAGGCAGTTTCAAACGGCCGCTCACCATCACTGATAAAGAAGTCTGAGGTAAAGAAATTTAATTGAAGCTCTGTTTATTTTTTTCACCAAAATTATTGTGTTCTGTTGGTCTGAGTTAAGGTTCTTAGAATTTGTGAATAGCAAGTGTAGTATTTTAGAAAATGGGTAAGTGTGAAATCGACACACTCGTTATTGGCTAAAAGAGCCAACCAGCTGGGCCAAATATAAATAGCAAGTCCCAGTCTCTGTTGCCTCATTTAGTTCTGAGAGTAATCTGCCAATATAACTTTGAAAATTGCAACTGTCATCTTGTTGGTCACCTTGTTTAGCCAGCCATGGTTGACCAGTCTCCCCACTGTCCCCTGTCAAGAGCTGCTGTCACAGACTGCTCCAAAACTGAAATTTCAAAGTGCAGCTTGCAGGTAAAAAGAAGGTTGGCTGCAAAATCCTAAGCTGATTAGATCAACTGTCAGTTACCTACTACTGTAGCTCCCCATCCAATATTTTACACAAATGCCCCAATAGGCACTGTGTATGAGAGCAGCGGTACTGTCTTAGTTTTCCATACCACAGCTGGATGTACACCTGCGGTCAGAAAAAAAAATAACCGACCCTCTCCCAGACAGTCGCAATATGGAAGCTAGCTGTCTCCCTCTCTCTCAACCCAGTGAGGGCATTCGCAGTTGAGAAAATTTTACTTTTTTTGTACCAAAATATCATCTTCTCCTTCAGCCGATCTTTATCAGGAGAACATGAAAATAAAATTTAGAAAGTGATCAGCGAAGTACCTGTCTCAAACTACTCTGAAATACAGCCGGTGTTTTCCCAGCTGTAAGTATTGTGGTCTGTAGAGTAGACACTTTGATACTGGTTCACACTGTCTTGTCGGGTCCTATTTCAGACTGGCCAGCGCTGTTAAACAGGTGATTAAAATAAAAATCACAATTACTATTTCTTCTTGTTTTCATTATTTACATTTAAAAAAAATATTGGCAGCAGTCTGATGGGTCTTCATGCACTCTCAGTTCCCGACTTTGTTTACCCACTCGTCACGCACTGCCCCCCCCTGCTGCTGGAGGGAGCACACTGCAGTCTTAGTGGATTGAATAAATAAATAATCAAAGCACAAATAAAGGCCTTTTACCAGTCTTAGATGTGTGTGTGTGTGTGTGTGTGTGTGTGTGTGCACGCGTGCATGCTGGTGGTGGGTTGACCATGACAACACATCACTCTTGAGTGTGTGGGGAGCACAGTCCCTAACCTAAACAAATGAAACCCGCCTATGCTACACTAACCCCCGCAGTGCAAATTGAAGACTAAGCCTCGCTCAATCCTTCACAAACTGCATCGGTGGGTCCCTTACTTCTCCACTGTCCCCAAATTGATTTTGCCTAAAAAATATCCACTGTTCCTCCTAAATTTAGGGGTTCTGTTGCAGAAGAGTATGGATTCAACGCATAACACCATGCCAGATTTTAGTGTTACAGTCTATTTTTCCTTCAGAAAATGCTTTACACCAGGGCACTGTGGAGTCCAAGTAAGATGACGGTTTAAAACTGGAGCTCTAGACAACCTTAGCTTTATTATAATTTAAAAGTCATTTTGTAAGTAGTGATACCAAAAATAAAGTACTCAACATCAATCAGAATAGCTGTGGAAGAGAAATGGGGAACCCAAAAAAAGGCAAGTCGCACCAAGACGGAGTGAGAAGCAGAAATGTTGGAGGCCCTCCAAACACGAGGTCTGTGCAAGCCCTCATGGAAGTTCCTTCCAAGGATATGAGTGTTGAAATGCTCCAAAACATTGGGCATAAAATAAATACTTTAATTGCTTCAGTAGCAACTTTATCAGGGAAGTCTGATACCCTAGCCAACAGCGTCTCCACATTGGAGACAGAAATGACTGTGCTGCAGACTACATCGACGGAGACAAAACAACAAGCAGCAGCGGCTATGGGAGCAACAAGTAAAGTGGTGAAAGAAAATTCACATCTATGTACTAAGCTAGAAATGCTGGAGAATCAGGCTTGCTCCTTAAATCTGAGGGTCTTTGGTCTGCCAGAACGTAACGATTTTTATCACCTGCAATTGTTCCTCAAAGAGTGGTTGGAACAACAATTTGGCCAGCCCTTACAACAGCATAATATCAGCATTCAAAGGGCTTATAGGGTGGCTTACCAAGGAAGGCAGGATAACCCTGAAGCCCCTAGAGTTATTGTGGCAGTCCAGGATGGAATGGGTACCAGGGATTACATCCTTGCCTCGGCACAGCAAAAATGAACACTTCTCTTTGAGGGGCAACATGTACGCTTATATTTTGACCTGAGCTACACTACGAGGCAGTGGAGAAAACAATTTGATGGGATCTGAGTGATCCTGAAGGAGGCAGACATCTTGCATGGGCTGGTTTTCCCAACCAGACTGAGAATACTACACCAGGGCGATGTGTTCATTTTTACTGATCCGAACAAAGCACTGAAGTGGGCCCAACACCATGCACCCATCTCCTGTCGGAGAGATGCCTCTCCCCAATCTGAATCATAAGACAGTGAAGACCTGGACACTTGAGGAGACCCTTAGAGAGTGCAGGTTTGCTCTTGGTCTCATTGACTGTATTGAGTTTATTCCTTTCCCTATTTGGACTTTTTCCACACGATTACTTAGTTTAAAAAGTTTGATTATAAGGGGAAGGTGCAGTTACTTCATGGTGGTTTATATGAAGCAAGAGAGGGGAGAGGGATAAAATTTTTCTCCGTATGCTTTTAAGCTGGTGCATTCTTATTTGAAGTTTCCACATTAAATGGAGAATTTTCTATCATTAAACTCATTGGGGCAGTCACAGTTAGACGTGTCTGTTTACAGTCTGGTATCAGTTATGCTTGCCTGATTTTGTTATTAATTTTCAGAGCTGGGGAAATTTTGGAGCTGCAGCTTACTTCTAGATTATAACCGTTTGTAGGTTATGTACCTTATGATAAAGCACTTGACATTCTTATTTTTCTTTAACAGGAAATAGTAATCGGATAATGTTTGTTTAAAGCTTAACTGTTTAATTCCATGCACAGGCTCACTTTTGCAGCAATTACAGTGGATTTTTCCTTTTATATAAAACAGTATATTAACTGTCTCTAATTACCCCTTCATGACATATCTTATGAATGCAGTACAATTTTATAACCGAATGTATTAAGAGGAGTGGCATCCTCACTGGCATTATGTGATGTGAAATCATCTGAATGGATTGTACCAGGATAATGACTGTATGTTCATTGATAATCAATAAACATAAAGTATAAAAAAAAAAGAAAATGCTTTACACCAAGCCAACCAATACTGCAGGATTGTTGAGCTAGTATTAGAATGTTTTAAATATGTCCCTTTGGACATTGGTCCCTGATTTTGGACTCTTGTCTCTCATTTTTTTAAAGCCTCGTCCCTGGTTTGCTGGTAGTAAGGTACGCAGAATGCTGGCTCCTTAGTCCTTCACTTACACTGAAACTGCTGTACCAATTCCACTGTGACAAGGTCAAAATTCAGAACAAAACATGAAAGGAAATTTCAGGACTGACCTGGGAAATTCAGGACAGGTGGTCAGTCACTCTATTTCTGAGCTTGGATGACCGCGTGTGTCCCACTCACATTATGCTGGCTAGTGTGCTTTTTCATTTTCCCACATTTCAGTGGCAAATACAATACTCTTAACAAAGAAACACTTACAGTTGCTGCTCTTGGCTTCTTCAAAGGGCAACTCCGTCTACATCTCACTTCAGCTAGCCACTGTGACTGTTTCACCTAACCTGGGGTCCTACGTTCCCTGCATGTTACTTTAGTCAGCTCAGCAACCCCCCTTCTGCCATGCCCTCCTTCCCCTGTCCCCCTTTCTCACCCATCCTCCCCTTTCTCCCCCACACCCACCACCCTCCTTCTGGCACTTACTGACAATTTCCCTCCCTCCCTGCTGTGCTCCCATCCTCTCTCACCCTTTGACAACAGCCTCCCAGCCCGCCTACCCCACCTTCCCTACCCTCTCACCAGCAGCTCTTACATTATAGTTTGCCCTTGGTTGTGATCTCATTCCACCTAACATTGGCTCTTTTTGAGGTATTCTAATTAACTAAGCCTCAGCCGCGTGCTTCTATTTTTACTGTAACTATATGTAATTATGTCATCCTCTGTATGTATGTTTCTCTCCATTCCCTGACATGGAACCTTTGTAAATGAAAATGAGCAGTCCCTGCTCAAAGGTATTTTGGGATCCTAGAATTCAATAAATAAAAAAATAAATAAATAAAATGGTTGATAGTTATGGGCAGAGGTAACCTCTGTCAGGAACATAATAAGATGTAAGCTGGGAGAGGTAACTCACTGTACGAGTCTTTTGTTTGATTTATGGAGAAAAGGAAAGTGTCCATTCCAGGCAGGGTTGAAGTTACAATATGAGTTTGTTGGGATAATGGAGCTGCACAACATTTAAGTTCCCAATGTGGGGTAGTGGGTTGCTATGAGTTGGTTGGGTTAACATGTGCAGCCTGGTACCTAGTTATTGTTGTTTGGGTATGGGTGTGGGGTGTGGGTCTATGACTATACTGTTTACTTAACATGGAGCTAAGCGAAGAAGATGCATGTCCCAAGTTATGGGGCAGGGTGGTGTTGGTATGAGTGTGGGGTTAGGGAAACTGTGCAGGGGAAGGGCCAAGTAACTGGGTAGCACACTTGTGAAGTTCCACAAGTTGTTCAACCCGTAAGATTGTTTGTAGACTGTCACTCTGGCAAGGGGCGTTTCAGTGTATTTTGATGGGCATTGGAAAAATCTCAGTGTTGTGAAGGGGAAATCTTACTCACAGATGTTCTGACCTTGATAGTCCGAGGGAGAGGGTTTTCAAGGAGGAGTAAAGAAATAATGTTACCCCTCCATTGATCACTGGAGAGGCCACGCCTCGAGTATTCTATCTTGTTCTGGAGCCCTCACCTGAAGAAAGATCAAGACCACAGAGTATTTGACCTGAAGCAGGGGACTGAAATGATACAGGGTCAGCAAAGAAAATATTAAGTCAGCCTGAACTATGTACATTGGAGACCATGGGGGCATGCTAGAGACCTCTGAGTACATGAAAGGGATACGCAGTAGATAATCATTACTTGTTTAAGGTCAAATAAATAATTTTGCAAACATGCAATCTCCCAAAGGATACATTCCAATACTCTATTAAGCCTAGAAAATATTTTTTTCCTAAGCTGCTGGCTGTAGTATGTGACTATAAAACTCTGCTAAAATATAAACACATCTGGCACTATGCAAGAACATTTCATTTGCACAGCGCTGCTCCATGCCACTCACTTATATCAAAGGTACAGGTATGATGTTTCATACACATCCTACTCATTTTAGGTCTGTAGTTAGTTAAAAGTTTTACATCTATTTATTATGTGGCTTACTTCACACACAGTACTGTAGTCCCCGTGCAAAACTTCGAAAGTTGCAGATTTTTTAGTACCGCACTTTACTTATTACCACTTGTAACTTTCTTTCTTTAGGAAACAGAACTACTCAAAGCATGCCACATTATTATTGGTCAGACTAAGTGGCGAGAGCCCAAACTTGTTGGAATGGTAATTTATTTCAAATATTAATTAATAACATGTTTCGATTTTATATTGTGAGATAATGTGCCGCTGTCACAGTAAAGATTTGTGCATGTATGCTGTGTTGAATGGAGCATATGGTATATAGTGGTGGTGGGGTGTGGCTGATTACTTCATTGATCTTTGCCTATGCTACGTGTGGGTGGAGTTAGGGTAATCAATTTCATCTTAATTTGGAGGGGGCGCTTGACAGTGGCTCCCAATTATCTCAGATTTTGTGTGTAGTGAATGGTGTGTTGCACAGAACCTATGCAACATGGGTTAGCTCTCCTAGTTCTTTTTTTTTCTGTGTGTGTGTGGTGGAGATGTCAGTGTTTGGAGTGTGTGTGTGTGTGTGTGTAGGAAGGGTGGTGGTGGCAGGTGGTTTTGAACACTAGAGACCACATCACTGAATTTAGGTGGGGCTTTAAACTCAAAACAAAACAGAAAATAACAGTGCATAAGCAATAACACCTGAATTTTGAAATAAGGAAGAAGCACTTGAGCTTCATTCAGGACAGGAAGAGCACAAAGGAAACAAAAATATTCATAAGAGACTGTCATGTTGTTGGGTTTTTTTTTTTTTGGGGGACTGGATGTGATACTGAGCACCAAGTGTTGGTCAACTTAGGGAAACTGACACGAACTAGACTTGATATTTCAATTCACTAATTTTGAGTAATACAGGCAACCACCATGTTGTACTGAGCTGCCAGGACATTGAGGAGAATGATGTCATTGTTGCTAGAATAACATCAGCACTCATCCAAGATTCTGCCTGCTGATCTGAAACTGTTGAAGGGATTATCTGTGAAACCATCAAATAAGACAGGCAGTACAATAGAAAACAAACATGAGAAATGACAGTTCTTGGACAGTATTTGCAATATATATGGATTGATTGTGCTCATGGTGAACAAATAAAATATGCTAAAAGCATGTTAAAAACAATGCAGTTGATCTATGAAGGCCATCATAGAGTAAACAATATATATATATATATATATATATATATATATATATATATTGGCTATGCAATGGGCTGACTCAAATATGAAATTTATCTTCAAGTATGAGGGAGCAGGACCACAACTCGTGAGTGGCAAAGCCACACATGAGTTATGAAACTCCTGCCCATTCACAAGTGAGGATAAATTGTCTATTTTGAGTCAGGCCATTGTATATTTGATATATACAACAGTAGTTTACAAGTTATAGCTTTTAAATTTGCAGTTTGTCTGAAGATTGTGCTACTTTTCTTTGATTTTTACAGCTGGATTCAGTGCTGCACTGGGCATTGTGATGTCATTAGCTTTGTGAAAGCTGCTGTCTTATTGGTTTGGTATTCTACTGCGACAGCAGTAACTTAAAAAATATACATTGTGACAACAGTAACAGCAATATATTTGGATAGTTTGCTGTTACTAATGTCATTAGCTACGATATCTTTTTTATCTTGTCATTTTCACCCCCACTCCTAGTGTGTGTGTGTGTGTGTGTGTGTGTGTGTGTGTGTGTATATATATATATCTACAGTATATGTGTGTATATGTATATGTGTATATATATATATATATATACACATACAGTATGTATATATATATTGTTGTGTATATATACACATACATGGGATAAGCACTGGTCCGTGTTAAGATATCAGAAATATCTTTGCAAGTTGGCTTTGATCTCAGTGACCTCATGAGTGGCAGAGCCACGAGTGAGTAGTCACTGAGGTCAAAGTTTACAAGTGATGATATTTCTAATATCTTAACACAGACGACCTCATATTTGATGCATACAGTGGCAATGATCAAATTCCCGGCAAACCGTCTGGGTTTCCTTATGTTGACTTTTTTTTTTTGGTAAGGTTTAAATGTGGGACTAATTGTAATGCAGCTTTTTATTCTGCCATTTTCGAGTGACCATGCATGTATGCAGTTTTGATTGAAGTGCGATTGTTTTGCAACTCACAGTTGTCACAGATTCAAATATTTAATATTACCTGGCTTCTAACTGGTTTTTAACAATGTGGGTGAAATAGTAATTGCTTCTTATTGGTGGCTGAAATCTGTGGTTTCCATGGTGCTGCCTGTCTATGGCAAGGGTGAGGTGAGGGTACTTTGCACCATGCGATTCAATGAATGGTTGAAAAAATGGTGCAGCGCACAGGGGTTTTGCTTCATTGGAGACTGGGATTCCACCTGGAGGGATAACAGCCTATACTGGCAGGATGGTCTGCATCTGTCCAGGAAGGAACAAGTCTTCTGTGTGATCAGTTTAAATGCTCCATTGGCAAGCTTGTAAACTTGACAAGGGGGAGACTCTGATAAGTAGCAGGAAATTCCCAGCCTCCCCCTACAAAACAGCATACTAAATGAGGTAAAGACCAAGGTAGAAAGGACAGTAGGGAGCAGGACGGGGTATATGGAGAAAGCAAAGTCAATGAGGACAGGGATGGTGCTGTAAGAGGTAAAGCCATCAAAAAATGGAGAGCAATGAGTACCAATGTCCATAGTCTGGGTAACAAGCTTCCTGAATTAGTGGCCTTTATGGAGTAGGAACATCTGGATATTGTGGCAGTCACAGAAACATGGTACACACAGAACCATGACTGGGACATAAACATACCAGGATACACTATCTACAAGAGGGACAGGGCGGGTAAAAGAGGAGGAGAAGTAGCTCTCTACATAAGGAAAGTAATCAAAGCAACAGAACAAAAGGGTAAACAGGGAGGAGAGGAAGCACTGTGGGTCAATTTGGAGACAGGCAATGGCACCACAATCCACACAGGAGATATATACAGACCCCCATCTCAGGGGAGGAAATGGACAAGAAGATGATAGAAAGTGTCCTTAGAATGGCAGAGAAAGGAGAGATATTGCTAATGGGGGAGCTGAATATGCCAGATGTTAACTGGAGTGCATTTGCAGCAGCCACTTCCAAGAGTGGGGTAATTTTAGATGCCCTACAGAGGGCATGTCTTAGACAACTAGTATAGGAACCCACTTGAGAGGAAGCAATCTTAGGCCTGGCACTCTCAAATGGAGATGGCAAGAGGAACACAGATTTAGAAGTGGGTAGCCATCTGGGAGCTAGTGACCATCGAACAGTATGGTTCATTATAAACACAGCAGTAGAGTCAAGCCATACAAAGGCAGAGCTACTGGACTTCAGGAGGGCTGACTTTGCCAAAATGGGTGAGTGCCTAAGGAATGCACTAGCAAATGGGTGGGAAAGAGGGGTGGAGGAACAACAGGGAATAATCAAAACTGCCATCACAGAGGCAACAAGCCTTTGTGTGAAGCAAATAAACAAAACAAAATGATGTAAGAATCCACTATGGTTCTCAAAGGAGGTGGCAGAGAAGGTTAGGGAGAAAAAGAGAGCATTCAGGAAGTACAAGGAATCACAGAAGGAGCAGGACAGAGAATTGTATCAGTTGAAGCAAAAGGAAGCAGGAAAGGCAGTCAGAACAGCAAAGGCCCAAACTGAGGAAAAGATAGCCAACTTAGTTAAGAAGGCGGATAAAATCTTTTTTAGCTACATTAGGGAGCGAAGGAAGATCAAGGGAGGGATAGTGAGGCTTAATAAAGGGGAAGGGGTGGGCAGAGGGTGACTGTGAAAAGGCAAAGACACTAAACAAATATTTTTGCTCAGTATTCACAAATAAAGAGGGGGGGGGATCTAAACCAAACAATAGAAACACATTGAATAGCAGCCTTTTCACAGAGGAAAGGGTTCTGAAGGAACTCTTAAAACTGAAGGTGGACAAAGCAATGGGGCCTGATGGGATTCATCCCAGAATTCTAAAAGAGCTAAGGGTAGGACTAGTGACACCACTGACTACCCTCTTTAATAAATCATGGGAGGATGGGGTGGTACCTGAGGACTGGAGGAGGGCAGATGCTATTCCACTTCACAAAAGTAGGAGCAGGGCAGAAGCAGAAAACTACAGACTTGTTAATTTAACCTCAGTGATAGGGAAAATGATGGAATCACTTCTGAAGGAAAGAATTGTTTAGTACCTAGAGGCCAGAGGGGCCCAGGACCCAAGGCAGCATGGAGTCACAGCAGGAAGGTCATGGTAGATAAATCTAATAGATTTCTTTGACTGTGCGACCAAAATAGTAAATCAGGGAGGGGCTGTGGACATGGCCTAGCTAGACTTTAGCAAGGCATTTGACAAAGTCCCACACAAAAGATTAATATACAAGTTGGCCACCCTGGAAGTGGGTGCCAAGATGGTAGCCTGGGTAAAGAACTGGCTGAAGAACAGGACACAGAAGGTAATAGTAAACCAAGTCAACTCTGAAGAAAGGGGGGTTACTAGTGGGGTACCACAGGGTTCAGTACTAGGACCGGTCCTCTTTAATATCTTTATATGCAACATTGCAGAGGGACTGGAAGGAAAAGTATGTCTCTTTGCAGACGACACAAAGATCTGCAACAGAGTTGATACACAAGGTGGGGTGGAAAGGATGAGAAGGGTCTTGGCAAGGTTGGAGAAATGGTCAAATGTATGGCAGTTTAGATTCAATGCTAAGAAGTGCAAAGTAATGCACCTAGGAAACAAAAACCCAGGGGAAGAGTACACAATGGGGGTGAGATACTAACAACAACAAAAATGGAAAGGGACCTGGGGGTAGTCATATCAGATGACCTAAAGGTGAGCAAGCAATGTGAGAGGGCAGTAAGGAGGACAGAGGGATTCTGGGATGTATAGGGAGAGGCATCACCAATAGAAAACAGGAAATTGTTATCCCTCTGTACAGACAGCTGGTGAGACCCCATCTGGAGTACTGCGTGCTATTCTGGAGACCCAATCTCTGCAAAGACATAGACAGGATGGAGGCAGTCCAGAGGAGGGCAGCTAAAATAGTGCAGAGTCTGCACCAGAAGACACAGCAAAAGAGACTTAAGGAGCTTAATATGTATAACCTCGAGGAGAGGAGGGAGAGGGGGGACATGATAGAAACTTTCAAGTACCTTAAGGGAATCAACATAGTCCAAGAGGGTAGCATCTGTCAGAAAAAGAGGTGTGCAAGGACAAGCGGGTACAATTTGAAGCGGGGGGGGGTGGCTCAGAGGTAATGTGAGGAAGTACTTTTTCTCAGAAAGGGTTGTGGATGCATGGAACAGCCTTCCTGAGTTGGTTGTGGAGTCACAAACAGTGGTGGAATTCAAGAATGCATGGGACAGGCATAAGGCAATTCTAGGGGCTGGAGGTAGGAAGAAGCAGGCTGTTGGTTAGCTAGGATCTGCAGCTTATCCATTAGGTAGGGAAATGAGCAGACTGGGTGGGCCAAGTGGTCCTTCAAACAACATGAAGTCTTGCTATATTATGACATATGCAGTGAGTCCCAACCTTCGAACTGCTCCGGAGGTGAAAGAGTTAACTTTCCATGCCAGGCATGGAACCTTGAGCGCGAGCTCAGTTGAAAACTCTGTCTGTTGTTCTTAAATTCAAACTGTCAGATTCTTTACTCCGCCTCACTGAACAGTCGCTCGGAGAATTTCTCCTTCTGCTCGGTTCATTTGTGCCGGTTAAAAGTATTATTTTATCGCTTTTTGACCGAACTAAACCGCAACCGGGTCGGTTCAAGCTCTGCCTGTGGTATTGTGGGCAATAGGCTTACATTTATTTTATTCTGTATGGAACTTGAACGCTTTTCGGTTCAGTTTGAACCGATCAGGTTATTCTCAAACTTTACTAGTCCTTATTTAGAGTGTGGTTCCCGGTTCTTATCGGTTCTAAAAAAAACTGATTTCATTATGTTTTTTTCCACGACCCGTGACACGGTTGGGAACTGATAAGAGAGTCTTGCTTGGCGGATTGCCATAAATGGGCAAGTATGGTTAGGCTGATACTATGTCTGAGAAACCCAAAAGAAAAAACGGGCCCACTGGGTTTCAGCACTGTAGTATTTGTGGGGAAGCCTTTGCTAAGGCTGACCCACACACCACCTGTGCGTAGTGTCTGGGGTTTGACCACCTCAATGCAGACTGCCAGATTTGTAAGAATTTTCCTGCTGCCACCATAGAAAAGAGAGTTGGTAGGCTCAGGGAAAGGGAGGCCAAAAAGTCCGCTGACCCGGATGGCCAGCCCGGTTTGGTTCCAACAGAACCGGAAGGAGTGCCCTCTGACCAGGGCGATACTTCCTCGGGCAAATGAAGAGCCAGCTCTGAGGAGCCAGTTCCAACTAAAAGGACTAGAAAGTCAGTTAGTGGGGAGCCAAAAGTTCTTTCTCCAACCGCTGAGGAAATAGCTAAAACAATTCAAATTGTCCAGTCACTTTCCCCGGTTCTGACCGAACCGACACCATCAGGGAAGCGCTCGGTTCGGCCGGTTCCACCAGTTCAAGATTATGATTTTGAGGATTTTTATGAACCGGAGGAGGGGGAAGAGGAGTATGAGGAGAGTGAATGTGGTTTTGAAGGTCTGGATGTGCCCATTGAACCGGACATCTCTCCAGACAGACCGTCAGGGGTTTCTCCTCCCAGGCTATCTAAGTCCTCTTCTCATTTTATGTTCTATAAGAAAGTTGCTGAAACTCTCCAGCTCCCTGTTGAGGAAGCTGTTGATGACCAAGAGGAGCCTGATTATGTAGAAATGATGGATATTCCAGAGTCTGGAGACTGTCTATTCCTTTGCATAAATCTTTTCGAAACAGACAGTAAAATTCTAAAACTCCTCACACTATACCTCCTGTTGATAAAAGGATGGACAAGAGGTATACATTATCAGGCTCTGATACGGAGTTCCTCACACAGCAATGCAGCCACATGGGGTAGTGCAGGCTGCAGCCTGTGACAAGGCAAATGTTCCTCTAGCTTCGCACCCCCCCCCCGAAAAGGACTCCAGGAGGATTGATGCCATGGCAAAGAAACAGTACATGGCAGCATCTTTGGGACTCAGACAGGCAAATTATATGGCTTATGCTGCTAGGTACCAGAAATCCAGATGGGATACTGTACTGGCCCTGGCAAAACAGGCCTCTGACCAGCTTGCCAGGGAGCTGGAACAGGTGGCTGCAGATGGTATTGAGGCATCCAAGGTGCAATTTCATGCTGCAGTAGACTTTGATGTGTCATCAAGGGTCATGGCTACATCGGTGGCGCTTCGCAGAATGGCTTGGCTCAGATGTACTACCCTGTCACAGGATACCAGTCTAAGGCCATGGATTTTCCTGTTGTGGGCAATTCTCTGTTGGGGAGCAGACAGAGAATTACATGAAGAAAATGGATGAATATAGGACCACCTATAGGAGTGCACAGGCCAAGGAAGGCAGGCCACTCCTCAAAGGCAGCATCCCAGGGGCAGGGGCAGGCCTTTTCATAGGCCTTTTTACCAAGTCCAGGCCTCCTCTTCTGCTTTTCCCAGAGGGGGTTCTTTAGAGGGAGAGGCAGACGGGGTACAAGCAAGCCTGCTTCCACCCCTCAGCCCAAAGCCCCTGCCAAGCAGGCACCCTGATGGGGTGGCCAGGGCCGATTCTCTACTACCTGTAGGGGGCAGGCTGGCTTACTTTGTCCAGGACTGGAAGTCTTTAACATCAGACAAGTGGGTCCTGGAAGTAGTAAGCCAGGGACTAGTTCTCAGCTTCAAAAAATTTCCAAAGATGAGACCCAGGTCCTTTCCACCTGCAAATCCATCAGAGACACTTGCCCTAGAAATAGAATTTTCTACCCTCCTGGCTCTCAGAGCTGTGGAAAGGGTTCCACCCCTACACCAGGGCAAAGGGTTGTACTCCAGGTACTTCCTTACCCCAAAAAAGACAGGAGAATGGAGGCCCATCCTGGATCTCAGATACCTAAACAAGCACCTTTTAAAACCAAAATTCAAAATGGTGACTCTGGGAATTATTTTACCCTCTCTAAGGCCAGGGGACTGGCTAGCGTCCCTGGACCTCAAGGATGCCTACTTCCATGTTCTTATCAGAAGCTCCCATTAAAAGTACCTCAGATTCGAGTTGACCTCGGGCCATTACCAGTTCAGAGCAATGCCCTTCGGCCTCACCTCTGCCCCGAGGGTATTCACAAAATGCCTGGCAGTAGCAGTTGCCCACTTAAGAAGGCAAAAGATTGCCATCTTTCCTTACCTGGACAACTGGCTCATAGTAGGCCAGTCTCCAGAACAAGTCAAACTTCACCTTCAGGTAACTCAGCAACTGCTCACATCTCTAGGTTTTCTCCTCAATCTTCCAAAGTCAGTTCTAGAGCCTGTCCAGCTCCTCACCTTCATAGGTGCAGAACTGAACACAAAAGAGGCCAGAGCCTTCCTCCCTCTGGAAAGAGCAAGGACCCTGGTCTCTCTGGCCTCCTCTTTTACCCTGCAGGTCTCTCGACCAGCAAGGCATTTTCTGCAGCTCCTGGGGCACATGGCTACTTCTACAGCAGTAGTTCAGGGAGCAAGATTTCAGATGAGGGACGTCCAATTCCATTTGAGAGCCTTTTGGTCTCAAAGTAGAGACCCTCTAACCAAATTGATCCCAGTGACTCAAACCCCGATCCAAGCCCTTCAGTGGTGGCAGGACCAGAGCAATCTGAGACAGGGGGTCCCCTTCACATCTCAGTCTCACTCCTTAATCCTTACTACAGATGCATCCCTCTTGGGGTGGGGAGCTCACATGGGCAATCTCACTACCCAGGGATTGTGGTCCCCACAGGAATCTCTGCTCCACATCAATCTGTTGGAACTCAGAGCAGTTTTTCTAGCACTTCAAGTTTTTTCCACATCTGTTCAGAATAAAGTCGTACAGGTCAGAACAGACAAAACCACTACAATGTGGTACATCAACAAGCAAGGAGGCACTCGGTCTACAGCCTTGTGCACCGAAGCAATGAAGTTGTGGTCTCTGGCTTATTCCCTGAACACTTCCCTTATAGCAGTTCACCTCCCAGGCAAGGACAATGTCCTGGCAGATACTCTCAGCAGGATTTCCCAGGGCCATCACGAATGGTCACTGGTTCCCCTAGTACTGGAGGTAGTATTTGCCAGATGGGGCACCCCACAGATAGATCTTTTTGCAGCCCCAGACAATCACCAACTTCCCCTTTTTTGCTGCAGGCCCACAGTGTTGGGCTCAGTCCCTCTGGATGCCTTCCTTCTCAGTTGGGAAGGGAAGTTTCTCTATGCTTTCCCCCCTTCCCTCTTCTGTTCAAGGTGCTAGTCAAAATCAGATCTCAACCCTGCAAGATGATCCTGATTGCTCCAGATTGGACCAGACAGCCCTGGTACCCACTCCTTATGTCCTTAGCAGTCCACCTTCCTGTGTCTTCCCAGGAATCACAACCTGTTATCCTGTGCCCAGGGGAGAATTTGGTACCCGAACCTCAAATCTCTCAATCTCAAGGCCTGGCTCTTGAAGAGTTAGAGTTTGCTGACCTACACCTCTCCCAAGGTGTATTGGATATCTTGAAGGCTTCTAGAAAGCCTTCCACCAGGGCTACTTATAATTCCAAATGGAAGAGATTTTCCATATGGTGTTCTGGCAGGCATATTTCCCCAGAATCTGCTGATTTACCCACAGTCCTGGATTATATGGTGTATTTGAATACTTTGGGGCTGAGACCAGCTACCCTAAAAGTGCATCTGGCTGCCGTGTCTGCTTTCTTATCAGCAGGTAAACCCTCTTCTCTTTCGGCTCATCCTGTATTCTCCAAGTTTTTCAAGGGGTTGCTTCACACCAACCCCCCATTCAGGGACCCTGCCCCTGCCTGGGATCTTAATATTTGCATTGCTCAGCTTATGCAACCCCCTTTTGAGTCCTTGTCTTCAGCAGAGCTTAAGTACTTGACTTGGAAAACTGTGTTTTTGGTAGCCATCACTTCTGCCAGGTGCATAAGTGAATTACAAGCATTGTCAGTGGAACCTGATTTTATCTCCTTTCATAGAGATAAGGTGGTCCTCAGGACTAACAGGAAGTTCTTGCCTAAGGTGGTTTCAGACTTCCACCTTAATCAATCTATTTCTCTTCCTGTGTACTTCACTGACCATTCCTCCTCTGGCGAGAGGAGACTGCGCAGTTTAGATGTCAAAAGAGCCCTAGTTACTACATAAGGCATACCAAGGGTCACAGGTTTGACTCTCTCAACTGTTCCTCACTTATGGTGAGGTTGGTAAAGGAAACCTGCCACTAAAGATCCATTGCCAGGTGGATTGTCTCTTGTATCAATTTTGCTATGAGAAACTGGGTAAGGTTCCTTCCTCAGGCCTGAGGGCTCACTCTACTAGAGGTACAGCTGCATCTCTGGCTGCTGCCAGGGACATCCCTTTCCTAGAGATATGTCAAGCAGCTACCTGGAAAACAGTTCACACTTCTACCAAGCATTACTCCCTGGACATCCAGGCTAGGAGTGATGCTCGGTTTGGCACAGCTGTGCTTCACAGCCTATTTCCTAAGTAGGTTCTGTCCCTCCTCATGGAGGTACTGCTGTGTAGTCTGCATATGTCATAATATAGCAAGACTTCATGTTGTTTGAAGAAAAATACTCACCTTAGTAATGTTGTTTCTTCTAATGGAGTCTTGCTATATTATGACCTCCCCGCCTGCCCCTCTCAGAACCTCTACTTTTGGGATGTGGGTGGGCAGTGTAGTGTTGGCACTTTGTAGATGCCACCTTATTTTCACCCTCCTTTTGGGGTGTTTGGGTGTTATGTTTTATTTTTGATCCCTGACTTGAGTCTTTGTTTTGGGACCAAGAAAATGTGTTCTTATATTTAGTAGCCAGTTGGCTGAGTGTGCGTTTATGGCTTCCACACAGAACCTTAGTGAGTTTTGCTCGTAAAGATCTGACAGTTTGAGTTTGAAGAACAACAGACAGAGTTTTCAACCGAGCTCGCGCTCAAGGTTCCATGCCTGGCATGGAAAGTTAACTCTTTCACCTCCGGAGCAGTTCGAAGGTTGGGACTCACTGCATATGTCATAATATAGCAAGACTCCATTAGAAGAAACAACATTACTAAGGTGGGTAATTTTTTCTTATCTGCCGTCAAATTCTATGTTTCTATTTTTTATTTACCATGCCAGAGGGATTACTGATGGGATTATTGGTACACACGCAGAGTCAGAGGATGCAATGAAAACTACGTTAATACGTGGCGAGACTTCAGGTACATTTCATCACGTTCATTTTTTCACAAACTCTGTTTTATGGCTATACTGAAATAACCATGGCAATAAACTTCTGTAGAGCTTGCAGTTCAACTACTCTATTTTTGAGGCATGATTGTTTATTAATCGAAGTATATTGCCTTTTCTTTTTCGTGGTGCTCACTGCTACAATTGACACTGTTGGTGCCCCATTCCTACACTATGCTCACACACGCACTCACCATGGACGATTTTGCCTGACACATTTTTCAGATATTGTTACAGTACTGTAGTATTCTTGCAAAAAAAATCATAATGCTTTGCTTGATTTATGCACAGAGATAAATGATTGACAATCATTTCAGAAATGCTTTTTTTTTTCAGAACTTACCAACATACTACTTGTGAAGTTAATGCTAATGGGTTAACAGTTGAACCATACTGTTTGGTCTGTTTGTATTGTAGATGCTATCCTGTGCAAATGCAGCTTGTTCATTTTTGATAGACATAATAGTTATCTGTTTAATTCACACACTTTTGACTGTTCTGAGCAGGCTCATAGGTTTAACATTTACATCTAGCAGGAACCAGCAAGATGTGTTTCAAAACCAAGTTCTATTTTTTTTTTAATTAACTTTTGGTTTACTACATTTAATATTGGACTTATGTGGACGTGCAAGACTACAAACATCCCTTTCAGCAGTGCAAATTTTGTTGCTGGACAGCAGTGCAGAAGTTACAGCAACTGTATTTTGTTGTCTATTGATATATTCTTTTGGGGAGCTTTACTAAACATTGCAAGAACAGTGATCTGATATCTAGCTCAAATACGTCAACTGACACCAATATAACACACGTTACTGCTATCCAAGCAGCTCCCACATGTCCTCAAGGAAATCTAAATAGTCCTTAACAAACAGCTACATGTTTATAACCACAAAACTTAAATGTGTACTAACACTTTGACACCTTTATATCTACTGCTTTTGTTGAAAGTTAAGTTAAAAAATTTATTATCTTGTTTTTACATTATGGTTGCTGTATTGACAGATGCCTTTGAGGGAAAAAAAACAACAAGGTGCTTATTAAGCCATGTTTACAAGCTTACACATGTAATATGACAATGACAGGCTTCATTTCACAAATATAGCTTTATTTTTTTTTTTTTTTATTTTTACATTTTTCCACAGCTACTTTTTTTGTCTTACAGTGTGCTAAATAATTATCTGCATGCAATGGGACAGTTTATTTCACTGTTATATGTTACTTATTGTGTAGTATTTCAGTTATTTACATGCACAAAAAACATACTTCTATACAACACTAGTGTTTTTATAGGATGTTTTCCTCCCAAGTTAAATAATTAAATTTTCAACAATTTATAATACTGCACATACATTTTAAATCTTTTTTTTATTATAGTCCTGTCATAAAACAAAAGTGCACACATAACAGTCACAGGACTTTCTGTGTTACATGTTAACATTAATACATCTTGTAAATGGGAAAAAGACAAACAGATAATTGTCTATACTTTTATTCTTTCTACTAGCTCTAATTGCAGCTAACCAAATTAAACATTTGAAATAAATACACAGAAAAAAACTTAGAAATGCATCGGGAGATGATACTACATTTTAAGCATGCACAAAATGAGAAAAATATATATCTTCATGCTTTATCTTTTTATTTTTCAATGTCATTCATAAGGGATAGTGGTGGTCATGACTTCTGCAAATATCACCTGCGGGATTTCCAATCTTGTCAATGTGTGACTGATGAATTCTGAATGGGGAAAAAAATTACAGAAACTATTTATTAAGTGTATTGGAAACAGATGTTGATAACTATGGACTGCAAGTGGAACTTACAATGTTTTAAATTTATATACAATCTACAGATTCTCTCATTATAACAATATTTTTAATAAGTTATTCACATTTCAATCTAATGTCTAGCAAGCTTTTATGGAGGCAGCATAATGTGGTGATTAAGAAATATGAACTGCAAACCTGGAGACATGGGCTTAAGGCCCATCAACTCTCACTTGCATACTGTGTAACACTGAACAAGCTACTTTACTTATTTGTAATTTTAGGTCAAATCTGTGAACAAACTCTGACTTAGTGTACTTTTACTAGTTAAACAATTTTACTTTTAACTTCAGCTTCTATATTTCTATTATTTTTACTTTTCCGATTTCATTAATGACACAGATGCAGATAAAAAAACTGCAGCAAATAATGAAGGGGAATACAACTATATCACATTTACAAACTTGCTATCAGAAATACTGCAATATGATTTGCTATTAAGATTATTACTAATACCCATTTACAGAAATTGAGGTCAAATCCATATTTGGGCATTAAGAATTTTATATATGGCCATTCCACCTGATTGAAAGCCTTTTTGGCATCTACTAACATAAGAGAAAGATCTTTATCCTTACAACAATCCAATAAATTTAGCATTCATCGTATATCGGAATTCAACATCCGCCCCTTAATAAACCTGTTCTGGTCTTGATGAATTACTAGAGGTAGGATCTTTTCTAGTCTGGTGGCCAGGATTTTTGATAACATTTTTGCATCAGAATTCATAAGTGATATGGGACGATATGATCTTAATTGCTGAGGGTCTTTATCCTTTTTAGGGAATAGCAATATGGTGGCTTCACAAAGGGATGGAATAAATTTCTGAGACAGAAATATATAATCAGATACTTCTTTTAGGGGGATAATAATTTTATGTATCATAAGTTTATAAAGGTTGATAGGGAGACCATCTGGACCAGCTGCCTTTTCAGATGGTAATGCCTGGATTGCTTTTAAAATTTCCTCACACGTGATCTCCTGGTCCAGCTGTGAATGTAATTCTAAGGAAACTGTAGGGATTTCATATCCTCGAAAAAGTGTTCTCAACTATCGAAGGCCTCTGATATTTTTGAGGTATATAGTGCTGATAAAAGTTGCAAAAAGCTTGATTAATTTCTATAGGGGAATTTTGTATATTGCCCTCAGAATCCTTTATCTGAATAATTAACAACTTCTACTTTGCTGCCTTTAGTTGCCAGGCCATCAATGTATCTATCTTCTTACCCATAAAATAATAATTGCTATGGGTAGAAAAGAGCTGTCTTTCTGCTTGTTCAGCCGCAATTGCATTGTACTGTTCCCTAAGTGATGCCAATTCAGGGATATATTCCATGTCATTTGATGCCATATGACTACTCTCCAGTACTGAGATTTTCTGTTCCAGGTTTAATAACTTCTGTTGCTGAACCCGACTACGTTTAATACTGTATGATGTTATAACCCCCCTTAGGTATGCCTTGAATGCTTTCCATACTCAAGGTACCGAAATTTTGGCTGTCCTATTTTGTTCAAAGAAAACCTCAATTTCTCGACCCAAAACTTTAAGAAAATCCCTATCCTTATAAAGAATTGGGTCCATCTTAAAGCTTAAATTTCTAGGTTGAGTAATAAGCTATAAATTTAGCACTAAGGGAGCATGATCAGATATTATAATGTTCTTGTATTGAGTTTCATTAACTTGGTATTCAATAGATTGTGAAATCAAGGGATAATCTATTCTTGAATACATTTGGTGCAGAGCAGAAAAAAAAGAAAATTGTTTAATATCTGGATTCTGCCTGTACCAAATATCAACGAGATTATAATCTTCCATATAATTAATTATCTTAATTGCTGCCGAAGACATATGAACTGAAATTATTGATGACCAGTCCAAAAAAGGATTTAGAATAGTGTTAAAATCACATGCAGTAATATAAGGGGCAGCAAAATGAGCTAGTTTCAAAAATAGATGATTATAAACATTGGGGGGAATCTTCATTTGGACAATACACATTCACAATAGTGTAAATGCTGCCCATCCAACTAATCTATCCTATTATATATATCCCATTTGAGTCACTATACTGTTTCATTACTGTGATATCTAGGATCTTTCAAAAAAACACAGCAGTCCCACGTGACAAACTTGTGTAGGGAGCATTAATTCCTGGACTCCATTTCTTAGCCAAAAATTGAAATTCAGTATCACTCAAATGTGTCTCATGCATTAAAATACAATTTGCACCAGTTTTTTCAATATAGTTAAATACTTTCCTTGAATTCACTTGGTCTTAAATCCCTTTCACGTTCCATGATATAATTTTAAGTCGATTAGCCACTGTTCACATAGTTAATATACAGTGACCATGCTACATGTTTTATATATAACTTACCTTTTTTACCATCACCATAACAATACTCTATTTTTTTAGCCACTTTAACCCTCTCACGATTAATTTCCCCTCCCACCCATCCATACAAAAACTGATAAACAAACCATAATTTCCCACCATCCCACATTTAACCCATTTGTTATTGTACAAGGATGTATGATTAACACTATGCAGAACATACTGGGCAAAAAGATACATCCTTTGTACAGCCCCCTCGTTCTCAGTCTCAGTGAGCAAGCTGGTTGACAAATGAAAAGAGGTCAAGCAAGACACCAAAAGTCCATCATTAATTCCTTTAATCTTTTCTTTTTAAGGTTATTCACCTGTAGAAAGAAAAAGAAAAAGAAAGAGAGAAAAAATATATTCTTCTTCTTTCTTTCTCTCCACTTCCCCCTTTACGGTGCTTCTGCTTCTTTATAGAAATCAAGTCTATCAGCTAAATTAGTTCTCTGTTGCAGTCATCATTTGGGATTTCAGGTGTTGCTCTGCTTTCTTTGGATCTGAAAAGATCCAAGATCTGCCATGTAAAAAGTACCGGATTCTTACAGGATGAAGAATAGAATATTTAATGTCTCTTTGCTGCTGTAAATGGGTGGAGATCTTGTATTCCAGTGTGGTGGCCAGGATAAAAACTAATCAGGAATTATCATCCCCTATAATTTTACAAAGAGGTACCCATCAGAGCTGTCCCCTCTCCCCGTTAATTTTTGCACTCATTATTGAGCCATTGGCCATAGCCATTAGAGCTTTGCAGTTAATTGAAGGTCCTATTATTAATAATTATCCACACAAGATTAGTTTACATGCCGATGACTTGATGACATGATGCTGTACATAAACAATTTTAATCATAGCTTTCAGCATATAATAAATTTATTAAATCAATTTAACTCCTTTACAGGTTATAGAGTAAATTGGACCAAAACAGAGGTTATGGAAACAGATAATCATTTACAGATCCATTCATTTCCCCCACTTAATTATCAGATTCATAAAGTTTCTCAGGTTAACTATCTTGGGGTAAAAATAGATAATGGTCTGAAAGAGATATTTCAGTTGAACCATATCAGAATAACGGATGAAATCCCTTTTGACACATTGGGGGCTTTACCATTGACACTTATGGGACAGGTTAATGTCATCAAAATGACTGTACTTCCAAAAATTTTATTTTTATTTCAAACATTACCCATAATAACTGATGAAAATTTTTTCAATGGGCTTGATGGCATATTGAGGAAATTGTTATGGAAAGGTCAGAAGCCCCATCTTAAATTAGATAAATTATATTTACACAGTTCTGAAGTGGGCTTAGCTTTACCCCATTTTAAATGTTATTATTATGTGGCAACTTTGGCTGCTGCCCCAGCGTGGTTTGTGGCAGATGCTAAGGACCCTTCTTGGAGCATGGAAACTAGCCACACGAGATATTCAAATATTAAACATGTTTTATATGTAGGTTTGAATAAATTCAAAATTAGGGAATTGTTAAAGTGTACACAAACAATGCTTCATGTTTGGAGCTAGGTTTTGTACAATCAGAGCTTTAAAAATATATGTCGCTCCATGCACTGATTTATAAAAATAATAAGTTCCCACCATTTTTGTTTAATCCTATACTCAAACAATGGTATGACAAGGGTTTGAGGTAATTTAGTCAATTTTGCCAAGAAGGTGCTGTATATGATTATGACACACTAAAGCACAGACACAATTTATTAAATGAACAGTCTTTTTTCCTTCAAGTTAGAAATTATATTCATGGCATGCTTAAACAAGGTCCCCACTGTATGATGAATCAAATATAGGATGTTTTATCAAAGGGAACAAAAGCGAAATTAATATCACAATTTTTTCAAATTATTCTACCCAAGACAGTAGATTTGTCATCTCAACTCAAAACTAAATGGAAACAGAAATTGCAGAGGGCTATTCCAAGGGGATCTGGAATATCACTGTAACTATGAAAAGGTGGGGATTGAGATCAATTTGATTATAACAGGTAATTTTTAATGTTATGCATAGAACTCATTATACCCCAGCCCAATTACATAAAATTAATCCATCAATATGGATTCTGAGATGTGATAACAATGTGGGTACTTTAGAACATATTCTCATTACCTGTCCCCAGCTTACTTCATGGTGGGATCAGATCATTGGGTTATTGTCCAAAATACTAAAAGTGAATTTGATTAAGAATGCAGATTGGATGCTTATTAGGATTGATAATATAATGGAAGTCTTCAGCCCTCCCAACAATATTTGATTAATATTAGCATGGCT
The DNA here is from genome assembly GCA_016271365.2 of Neoceratodus forsteri. Classification (NCBI taxonomy): domain Eukaryota; kingdom Metazoa; phylum Chordata; order Ceratodontiformes; family Ceratodontidae; genus Neoceratodus; species Neoceratodus forsteri. The sequence goes on along the minus strand of CM057454.1, from coordinate 870,220,147 downwards.
ATGGCCTTTAAGCAAATTCTGCTCAGGTGGAAGGATCCCACACCCCCACTTTTTAATATATGGATGAATTTCATGAGTGTGATACACACTCTTGAACATATTCATTACTGCACAATTAAGCAGATGAACAAATTCAATGATATGTGGCTTCCCTTTCATGAAATGCTGTTAGCTAATAAGTAGAGGTTTTATCTTGTATTATTTATTTAGTATGGTATTGATATATGGATACATTATTGTTAAGACCCGTGATCTTAAACCACACTGTGACTGTTTGTATTTTTTCTTTTTGCTATGATTATTAATAAAAAGGATAATGAATTTTGGAAAAAAATAGATTATTACTACTATACATTTATTCATGTTACACTGTTGTGTACAACCTGATGTTAATGACACATGGATTCTTACTTTTACAAATATCTACTCGGGCGCTGCTGAGTGATTGAAATTATGGGTTCTGTTTCTGTGTCAACATCCTTCAACTGTTGATAGATTTATCATTTTTACTGCAATACTCTATATTGGTGAGGGAACAATTTCCTAGTTTTCAGTATGGATTGCACAAGCAGGAGAGTACCTGCTAGTTTCTCATTCTTGTTCCCAATTATACACATAGTATAGTGATCAACAGAATGATAATCTAACACCTTGCATTATTTTCTCTTTTATTATTGATTTCCATTACTTACCACTAGTCTGAATCACTGTCACTTATGAGCTGTCTGCTTCATGAGCGCTTCATCTGCCTAGCCCTGGATTCTGCATAGACAGTGGAACAAGCAAAAAATATGAGTACGATGAAAATACATTATTTCTATGCATTGGCTGTTGCTGTGATTTTTCTTTGGGGGGTACTCACTCAGACTGTATTAAAGTTAACAGCACAGTATAGCTGGAGGCTAAATAACACAATAGCTCACAACATGGTAGTATGTGTTACTTTTTCTTATGATGATTTTAACAATTCTGTATATGATTTCTACACTTGTACATAGGCCAGCCATTGTCTTTGTGGTTTTCAAAGGCTGAGCTCTACTGCATTACTATTGGCTGGAAATGCCAATGACTTATTTATGACTTCATCAATAACATTAGCAATAATAGTTATGCTACATCAAATAATTATTTGTTACTGTTACAAAAAAAAAAACTATGTAAACAAGAAAAATTTGATTTGGTCATGCCAAACTAAACTATACTTACCACTAACTATTTTAAATGATATTTTGTTTGCCTGAAAAGCAGGCTGGTAAAATATACCCTCAAATCCAGTGTTTGCTTGCAGAGGTTTTCAAGTGGCATTCAAGTAGGATGACTAAGATGACCTGTGGCTATGAGTTCATGGGGCCTACTTGTAGTTATTATGTCAGAGATAGCTTTTTGCTGCTTCTCATTCAATTTGCTGTAATCATTTATACTCTTAAGATTTTTGTGACCTATAATTTGCATAATTTCTGTAGGCTGCACACCTGAGTCATTCAGTGTCTGCACCGAGTGCTTTCTTGCACTGTGATTTGTTAATTTTTTACTGGTCTCAATATTTGCAGCTTTTACCATCAATGTTGCTACTGTTGACAACATATTTGTACCTATTGACTGGTTTTTGTACCAGCAAACAGTACTTGATAGTGACAGAGTGGACATTTACTGCCAAGTAAAATGGACTGTCAACAGTTAGTGTTTAGGGAGGGCACCTAGACTTGTACTCATTGTAAGCCATTGCAGGGCACCTGTCTGCCTTTGCTGGGGTCTCATATGCTCTTGGACAGATTTTACGTTGATCTTTGTGATTTACTCCTGTACGAGTTTTCGTACTTCTTTCAATGTTATATTCTAAATATTGAGTTCCATTTTCATCTCATTGGAGTGTTATGTCTCCCCATCACAGATCCCTCATTTCCTGGCAACCCCTTAATCCAAAATATAGACTGCAGATAAGTTACATTGTATTAATTAGTGAGCCTGGGCCTAGCTGCCCTTTCTCATAAAGTTCATCTGTCAAGTCACTGGTTAGTTCATCTGCTGCATTCCTGCTACAACCTTTCCCAACACTTTTCAACTGTTTGCTTTTGGCTTGTAGGATTTTTCTGGTTTGCTGAAATGCTTGGTCACTTCTTAAAAGGGAAGGGTATGCATTTATTTTTAGATGCCTCTCTATTGATTGAAACATGCAATGTAAGGTCACAGGCTCATATTCATCCCCATTTTTCTTTCTGGCTCCCATGAGGTAAGAACAGATATATTTATTCAGTAAGGCCGGGGGTAGCTGAGATATCTCTCTTGCATCACCAAGTTTATTATTCACAAATGTCTCACCCAAACACTTTTATGTCATACAGTGTCTTTCTGTACACATTAGCATTGCTATTTCTTGAAAGAAAATGTGCAATTTCTTTTTCTATGTCTAGGGCATTACTTGCAGTAACTACATCATTTGAATGCCCCAGCTGTGTAGTATTTACATCCGTGGGTCTAGTTGAATTGCCTGCTTCTTCTGTGACATAGTTAAAAGGCATTTGCTGTCCTTCAGACACTACTTGTGTATCACTGAATATGCTTACTGCCTCTTCAGGAATTGTGTCCACTGCTGTTGAATGTGGCACCAGCTCACTCACTGTTGAATTTGCTGTATTTGCGTAAGGCACAGACACAAGTTGGATTACAGCACTGCTGGTTGATGCCCTTTGCTACTGTGCCATTTTTTCATTGCACCCACTATCAGGATCTGTTAAGAGCGCATGGTCTTGCTCATAGGAGCTTATTAAGTCATCTAATTCTATTTCAAAACTGGTGTTCATTTTTACTGTTATGGTTACTTTTTCAATTTTGTTAATTACGAATTGGTCTACTATCAGAAGTGTAACTGACACTCTGCAATTTGATTAATCTTTTATACCTCTGGTTGATTTACTAAGTGGTACAGTGAGATTTTACTAATACTCTTACATTTGCTCCTACGTTTACAGTTTCTACACATTTTCTTTCAAAGTTAAGGTGTGGGAATGTGCTGCAATATTTTGTTTTTTACAAAGCTACAAGACCCCTTTTACTACGTGCTTGTTTTGACATGGGGACACCTTTATGTGCTGCAAACTTGAGATCATGGACCATCACTAGGATGTCAGTGTATTCGGGTAGAATCTTGAGTATCCAGCGGTTTGGGCTGCTGCTTTACGTTTTTTTGTAATTAAAAAAAAACATTCACTTATTTACGGGGTGGCAGGACTGTACATTCACACTGCAGGCTCACGTTACTGCATCATTGTCTTCTGTAAAAGTAAGGAGATGAACTGAAAAAAAACACATAAACAGAGCTGCGTTTTAAATTTGAGTGGCACGCGGTACAGTGCAGGTATAATTATGACGCAGCTTCTAAGTGGATTCTCTGCAGTGTGGCGACAGTGATGCACAAGATATCAACTGTAACATCAACAACATTGATATCTTGCAAAATATCACTATCACTGTCATCACAATCAAATATATCACTTTTATCTTGCCAGGAATTTGATCACTACCAGTATATATATGTGTGTGTGTATGTGTATGTGTGTATATATATATATATATATATATGTGTGTGTGTGTGTATGTATGTATGTATATATATATTTATGTAATGGGGGTGAGGATAAAAAATTACAAATATCGCCAATATCCTGGAGTGGTCAGACCTACAGTGAGGATATCATGTTTATCCTCACTGTAGGTCATTTATCCACACAGTAGGTCACTGAAAGGCACTATCTGCATTTCACCAGAAAGCCAGCATAAAGTGCAGTTGGCCAGAGCTCACCCTCCTTATGCACCCCAAATTCACTCACTCAATCATGCTACAGCTCTAACTCAAAATCTCCTCTGTTGGAAACCGGCATTCACACTGACAGGTATGTTTTTCTTTCTCTATTTTACAGCTTTCTCAGGCAAAATAAACAAAATACAGAACAAAATCACGCAGAGCAGTCAACACCTCACTCCCTTCCAAAACTCAACATCCACTCTGTAACTGACAGTAACTCTGTTACATGAAGGATGTCAGCTGCAGCCCAGAGATCTCCAAAAGAAAGGCAGGATCAACCAGATACACAACACTTGCAAAATAAACTTTACTCCGAAAAATAAAACAATAAAAAAACAAACTACCGCTTCCTCACTAAGTAGGAGCTCGACCACCATGTTTAAAAAAACTGCTCAGCCCACCCACAAAAAAACTGAGGTTAGTCAAATACCACATTATCAATGGCACCACATAGACACACTAACAACCACGCTACCATCCCTACCCACTGCAAATACAGACACAATACTTCTGCAACAAATGATTAAAATAAATAACAAAAAATGAATTAAAACAACACAAAACCTAAATAAAAAACATTTCTCATTACATAAATAAGAAACACAATGGGTCTACTGGAAATATCACTGATATTTCCCCTCCTGTAGTTTGACCTTGTGGCCTCACTCTTTGCTCTGCCACTTGTGAGGTCATAAGGTCAAATTGCATTCTGGGAAAATATCAGTGATATATCCAGTAGAGCCACTGTGTATCCCTTACATATATTATACTGGCACAGTAGTGCGAGTATAGTTAGGGTTGCCCGGCCACTTCTATGTTAAACCCCAAATTTTGCACTTTAATAACTTTGGCACCATATGATGGATTTGCCTGAAATTTTGCATGTATGGTCTAGTACCATAGATCTCTGGATCTGGTAAATTGTGTTATGGTCAGATGAGCAGTTGTGCAACTGCAGAGTGCCCAAAAATGTAAAAAAGGGGGGGTTTGTGCAGTTCTTTGCTCTTGGCTACAGCCCACATGATTTGTCTATTTAGTCTGAAATCTTCAGGAAAGATGCAGTCTTGAAAAAATATTAAACCGTTCAAAAGTTATTCTAAAAACAAATTTGTCATTATAGACAATGAGGAAAAAATATATGTGTCTCTAGAAAGCTGCCGCCATTACATTTTACTGTTGCAAATGGCCCTTTTACTGTTGTGTGGTGGCCATCTTGTTTTCAGTTAGAGAGAGAGAAAAATGCCTGGCGTTTAAATTTAGGACCCCCTAGTTAAACACTGACTGTTGTATTTACCTAGTCAGGTCCTGAGGATCACTGCACTGTCTTTCTGGGGGGGAACCCCCAAAAATGCCTTTTTGAAGATCAGATCTCCCATAGTGTGGCAAATTGGGACAGAAATCACTGTGACACTTTTGCAAATCATGAAAGTGTCATACCTATTTTTGCGAAACTGTTTCAATTTGCAACATTACTTTGCCTCCCAAAAAAACATTCTTTGTAATCCTGCTGCACCACAATGGTTAGGGCTTTTGGCCCTGGTCCCACAGATCTGCCTTTTGGTGGTTTGGTCCCAAACCATTTAACGGGCCCATAGTTACAGTGCTCCAAAGTTGAGAAATTTCCCATAGGCTAACATTGCAGAGTCAGTGGTGACTTTGGGTGCACGTATCTCGGAAACAGTGCAAGATACAGATTTTTTGTTTTGAAGTCATGAATACCACTGCAGTGGAATTTTTTTCATAGTTGCTATGGTTACTGAGATATTGCCAAATACATGTTACAAGGCTTCTTTTTGAGTACTATGAGGCTGCTATATCAATCAATCAAAACTTTATTTTTATAGCACCTTTCCAAACCAAGGTGCTGTACAAAAGACAAAAACAACCAATAAAGATAAAACAGTAAATTAATATCCATATTCTGAAAAGGCTAGGCTAAATAGATAAGTTTTTAATTCAATTTTAAACCTATCCATGGTCAGGCACTCTCTCGACCGACGAGGTAGAGAATTCCACAGGGTTGGAGCCGCAAAAGAAAAGGATCATGAGCCAGATGTCTTTAACTGAACCCTGGGAATTTCTAGCAATCCCTCATTGGTAGAACGGAGTTGGTGGAGGGGGCAGTGGGGGATCAAGAGATCTTTCAGGTAGCCGGGTCCCTGATCATGTAGGGCTTTGAAGGTTAGCAAGCCATATGGCTCCATACTTATGTGTAAGTGGGGGTGCAGGGCCCAGAGGGCCCACGCTCCCACATATGCATATCAATTTGAAAAAATTGGCAACTTGTGGAGAGCACAGGGCCCAGAGGGCCAGCACTCCCACTACCACATACTAGTTACTAGTTAGATTACACTTTCTCAAAAAGAACGGAAATTCATTGTTTCATTCATTTGGGGTGTATTAGTAGGGGGTATTACAAGTCATAAGAGGGAGGTAATAATCCTCTTTACAAGAAACTGGTTAGGCCCCATCTGGAATTATGCATGCAGCACTAGAGGTCATACCTTTACAAGGACATTAACCAAATTGAGGCAGTCCAGAGAAGGGCAACCAAAATGGTGCAGGGACTGCATCAGAAAACATATGAGGACAGATTAACAGAGCTCAATATGTATACCCTACAGCAAAGGAGGGAGAGAGGTGATATGCTTGAAACATTCAAACACCTTAAGAGCATTAACAAGGTGAAAGAGTCTAACATGTTTCAATATAAGAAAGATAGCAGAACAAGAGGACACAGCATGAGATTAGAAGAAGGCTGATTAAGGGGTAATGTGAGGAAGTTCTTTTTCACATAAGGGTGGTGGATGCATGGAACGACCTACCTCAGGAAGTAGTGGCTATGAATACAGTGCAGGGCTTCAAACAGGCATAGGATAGGCATAGGGGAGCAATACAGATGAGTTTGAATAGATAGGCCATTGACAGATCAAAGGCCAGTGGCACATTCGTAAGGTAGAAAAGAAATGGGCAGAGTGAATGGGCCTTGTGGTTCTTATCTGCCATCAACTTCTATGTTTCTATATTTCATTGCAAAAAAACTCTGTTAATGCATCAGTTAGGGTTGAAAGCACAGCGACAAATGTATGTAAATGTGATGTTAGGGTTAGCCCCCTACCACCCCACCACCACCATCCCCACCACCATCCCCTTCACCCTCCTCTCACCAACAGACGTTGGGGTGTGCTATGGGGTTGTCAGGCCATACTCTCACTCCATTCTCCTATGCTGTAGTATGTCAGCTTGTTTATACATGGAATGAGGTGAGAGTTGGGTCTGATGACCCCATGGCACATCTCGATGTCTGTTGGTGAGTGGAGGGTTGGGGTGGGGTGGTGGGGGGAATCCTAGCATCACATTTCCATGCTTTTGTCACTGTGCTATCAACTCTAACTGATGCATTGACAGAGTTTTTGCAATGAATATATATATATATATATATATATATATATATATATATACACACACACACACAACAGGAGTACATAACAGGAGTGGGGGTGAAAACGACAAGATAAAAAAGACATCAGTAACAGCAAGATATCAAAAAATATCTTATTGTTACTGTTCTCATAATGGACATTTTTTAAGTTACTGTCATCACAGTGGAATACTCAACCAATCAGAGAACAGCTTTTACAGTGCTGATGACATCACAATGCCTAGTGCAGTACTGAATCAAGCAGTTAAAATCAAAGAAAGCAGCAACATTTTTAAATAAACTGCAGATTTAAATGCTATAACTTGTAAACTACTGTCGTATATATCAAATATACAACGGGCTGACTCAAAATAGGCAATTTATCTTCACTTGTGAGTGGGCAGGACTTACATTAGTCACTTGTGGCTCTGCCACTCATGAGTTATGGTCCTGCCCCCTCACACTTGAAGATAAATTGTATATTTTGAGTCAGCCCATTGTATATCCCATATAGATAGATATATATATATATAGATATATATATATATAGATATATATACCCATTATGTATCTTTGTTGTTGCTGGATAAGGAAGCTATATAATTAACAGATTCTTGAAATGTTATTTAATTAATAATTTTAGATACAGTGACAGGATAACAGTTTACCTTTACTTGTTAGAAAATGCTGAACATGAATTTACTTGAAACAAATTCTGAATTTTAATTGAAAATGTAAAATTAACTTACTGCACTAAATTAATTTCTTAGTGTTGTCATCATATAATACAAATAAAAGTCTATCAAAGAGAAATTGTGTCTTTTGATTTCATTATATTGCATTACTTATGCACATACTGTATTTCTGAATGTATACCTAGCAGCAGAACCTTTGACAGTTAAGTAAAACAAGAATGCTTAAGGTAGTAAGGATTGTACTGTACAGCTCACCTCAAGGTAAGCAGTGTCAGTGGCTCAGCAGGTAGCACACCCACCGCTGAGGCCCGGGAGATCGGAAGGCTGTGGGTTCTATCCCCACACCAGGCACTTGTGTTAAATCCCTATACTGACACTGTAGTGCAGCATGAGGGGGGTGCTGCACTCCTGAGGTGTCATCTTTTGGATGAGTCGTTAAACCGAGGTCCCATCTGCCTGTTCTAGTGGTAGTTCAGGTGGATGTTAAAGATCCCATGGCACTTCTCGAAAAGAGTAGGGGAATTTTTATTGAATAATTTAGACTTCATAACAAAAACAATACAAAATTAATCAGACAGATACAAATATTTAGAAAACATTAAATATTCTCACATTTTTATTTCAAACAACATGAAGTCTTGCTGCATTCTGACTATTGCAGTGATCTCCAACCTTTGAACTGCCCCGGAGAACAGAGTTAACTTTCCATGCAAGGCATGGAACGCTGAGCTCGAGCTCGGTTGAAGCCTCTGTCTGCTGTTGTTTGAACCCCAACCTCCAAATTCTTTACTCCGCCTCACTGAACAGTCGCTCCGGAGATTTCTCCTTCGCTCGGTTCAAAAAAGTCGGTTAAAGTGTCGTTTTTTCTCTCGGTTTCAACCGAATTTCTACAATCTAACCTGTCGGTTAAGTCTCTGTCTGTGGTACCGTGAGTACTAGATAGGTTTTCTATATTAGTTTTCTGTGTGGAACTTGTAAACATTAGATCGGTTCAGTTTGAAATGATCAGGTTTGTGAAAAAGGTTTTTCTGTTCTATTAGAGTGTGGTAACCGGTCCATATCGGTTCTGAAAAAAACGGATTTCATTATGGTTTTTTCCAAGACCCGTAACACAGTCAGGAACCGATAGGGGTGTCTTGCCTGGCAGACTGCCAAAAAAAGGGTAAGTTTTGGTTAGGACTGGCCATGTCTGAGAAACCCAAGAAAAAAAACGGGCCAACTGGGTTTCAACACTGTAGTGTGTGTGGGGAAGCTGTTGCTAAGGCTGATCCCCACACCAGCTGTGTTTATTGTCTGGGGTTTGACCACCTCGATTCAGACTGCCAAATTTGTAAAAGTTTTCCCAAAGCTACCCTGGATAACAGAGTAGGTAGACTGAGGGAAAGGGAGGCCGAGAAGTCCGCTGACCCGGATGGCCAGCCCAGTTTGTTTCTGGCCAAACCAGAAGGAGTGCCCTCTGACCAGGGCAAAACTTCTTCTGGCAAAAGGAGAACTGACTCTGAGGAGTCGGTTCTGGTTAAAAGAAAAAGAAGGGATAAGTCAGCTGGTTTGGATCCACAAGTTTTTTTTCCGACCACTGATGAAATAGCCAAAGCGATAAGGATAGTTCAATCGCTAACTTCGGTTCCAACTGAACCGGCACCATCGGTTAGGGGCTCGGTTCAGTCAGTTCCCCCGGTTCCAGATTATACTTTAGAAGAATTTTATGAACTGGAGGAGGAGGAGGGAGAGTATGAAGATAGTGATGGTGATTATGAAAGTCTGGATGTGCCCATTGACCCGGACATCTCCCCAGACAGACCTTCAGGTGTTTCTCCTCCTAGGCTTTCTGAGTCCCCTTCCCACTTTATGTTTTATAAAAAAGTGGCTGAAACCCTCCAGCTTCCTATGGAAGAAGCAGTAGAGGATCAGGAGGAGCCTGATTACGTTGAGATGGTGGACATCCCAGAGTCCAGGAGATTGTCTATTCCCCTCCATAAGTCTTTTGGGAAACAGACATTTAAGATTTTGAAAACTCCTAATTCCATACCTCCTGTGGACAGAAGAATGGACAAGAGGTATACTCTTTCAGGCTCAGACATGGAGTTCCTTTCCCAGCAATGAAGCCATGTTGGAGTAGTGCAGGCTGCTGCCTGTGATAAGACAAATATACCCTTGGCTTCACACCCCCCAGATAAGGACTCCAGGAGGATTGATGCCATGGCAAAGAAACAGTGCATAGCAGCATCTTTGGGACTCAGGCAGGCTAATTATGTTGCCTACACAGCTAGATACCAGAAGTCCAGGTGGGACACTGTGATGGATCTAGCTAAACAGGCCCCTGACCAGCTTGCCAAGGAGCTGGAGCGGGTGGCTGTGGATGGGATTGAGGCATCCAAGGTGCAATTTCATGCTGCTGTGGACTCTGGTGATGTTTCATCTAGAGTCATGGCTACATCTGTGGCCCTTCGAAGGATGGCTTGGCTCAGATGTACTAGCCTGTCACAGGATACCCAGGCTAAAGCCATGGATTTTCCTGTCATTGGTAATTCTCTGTTTGGGGAGCAGACAGAGAACTACATGAAGAAAATGGACGAGTACAGGAGTGCTCAGGCCAAAGAAAGGCAAGCCACTCCCCAGAGGCAGCATTCCAGGGGCAGGGGCAGGCCTTTTCATAGGCCTTTTTACCAAGCCCAGGCCTCCTCTTCTGCCTTTGTTCAGAGGGGGTTCTTTAGAGGGAGAGGCAGACGGAGTATAAGCAGGCCTGCTCCCACCCCTCAGCCTAAAGCCCCTGCCAAGCAGGCACCCTGATGGGTCTGCCCGGGACGATTCTTCACTACCTGTAGGGGGCAGACTGGCTTACTTTGTCCAGGACTGGAAGTCTTTAACATCAGACAAGTGGATCCTGGAAGTAGTAAGCCAGGGACTGGTTCTCAGCTTCAAAAAATTTCCCAAGATGAGAACCAGATCCTTTCCACCTGCAAATCCTTCAGAGGCCCTTGCCCTACGAGCAGAGGTCTCTTCCCTCTTGGCTCTCAGAGCCATAGAAATGGTTACACCCCTACACAGGGGAAAAGGATTGTACTCCAGGTACTTTCTAACTCCCAAAAAGACAGGAGAATGGCGGCCCATCCTGGATCTGAGATATTTAAACAAGCACCTTTTAAAGCCAAAATTCAAAATGGTGACTCTGGGAATAATTCTGCCCTCTCTAAGGCCAGGGGACTGGCTAGCCTCCCTGGACCTCAAGGATGCCTATTTTTTCATTCCCATCAGGTGCTCCCACAGAAAGTACCTCAGGTTCGAGTTGCCCTCAGGCCACTATCAATTCAGGGCAATGCCCTTTGGCCTAACAAAAGCCCCAAGGGTGTTCACAAAATGTCTGGCAGTAGTGGTTGCTTTCCTAAGGAGAAAAAAGATCCCCATCTTTCCATTCCTGGACGACTGGCTCATAGTGGGTCAGTCTCCAGACCAAGTCAAGTCACATCAACAGATAACTCAGCAACTGCTCACTTCCTTAGGATTCATCCTAAATCTTTCAAAGTCAGTTCTGAAGCCAGTACAGCTCCTCACCTTTATAGGGGTGGAACTGGATACAATAAGGGCAAGAGCCTTCCTTCCCCTGAACAGGGCAAGGACCCTTATGAAACTGGCCTCTTCATTCACCCTTCAGGTGTCTTGACCAGCAAGGCGCTTTCTGCAGCTCCTGGGCCACATGGCAGCCACTATGGCAGTGGTCCAGGGAGCAAGATTTCAGATGAGGGACATTCAGTTCCACTTAAGAGCCTTCTGGTCCCAGAGAAAGGATTCCCTGACCAAACTAGTCCCAGTGACTCGAACCCTGATCCAGGCTTTGCAATGGTGGCAGGATCAGGACAATCTAAGGCAAGGAGTTCCTTTCGTCACTCAATCTCATTCTCTAATCCTTACCACAGATGCCACCCTCTTGGGCTGGGGAGCCCACTTGGGGGATCTGACCACCAAAGGGCTGTGGTCACCTCAATAATCTCTGCTTCACATCAATCTCTTGGAACTCAGAGCAGTGTTTCTGGCACTGCAAGTTTTTTCCAAGTCTGTGCAGAACAAAGTAGTCCAGATCAGAACAGACAATACCACCACAATGTGGTACCTCAACAAGCAAGGGGGGCACTCGGTCTACGGCCTTGTGCACAGAAGCAATGAAGTTGTGATCTCTGGCCTATTCTCTGCAAACTTCTCTGACAGCAGTGCACCTCCCAGGGAAGGACAATGTCCTGGCAGATGCTCTCAGCAGGATATCTCAGGGCCACCATGAATGGTCCCTAGATCCCCTAATTTTGAAGGTGATTTTCTCCACATGGGGCATTCCACAGATAGATCTTTTTGTAGCCCCAGACAATCACCAACTTCCTCTTTTTTGCTGCAGACCCCCAGTATTGGGCTCAGTCCCCCTGGATACTCGAGTTCTTAATTGGGAAGGGAAGTTCCTGTATGCTTCCCCCCCCCCTTCCCTCTTCTGTTCAAGGTACTAGTCAAAATCAGGTCTCAACCCTGCAAAGTGATTCTGATTGCTCCAGACTGGGCCAGAAAGCCCTGGTACCCACTGTTGCTGTCCTTAGCAGTCCACCTTCCCCTGTCTCTTCCCAGGAATTACTACTTGTTGACATCCTCTCAGGGGAGGGTTTGGTATCCGAATCACAAATCTCTCAATCTCAAGACCTGGCTCTTTAAGAGTTAGAGTTCGCTGAGCTGCACCTCTCTCAAGGTGTTTTGGATATTCTAAAGGCTTCTCAAAAGCCTTCTACCAGAAAGACTTACAACTCCAAATGGAAAAGGTTCACTATTTGGTGCTCTGGTAAGCATATTCCTCTAGAATCTGCTCGGTTGCCTACAGTCCTGGACTATATGGTTCATCTCAATGGCTTGGGACTCAGACCAGCTACACTCAAAGTACATTTGGCAGCTGTTTCTGCTTTTTTGTCAGTAGGCAAGCCCTCTTCTCTTTCAGCTCATCCTGTATTTTGCAAATTCTTCATGGGATTGTTGCACACCAACCCTCCCTTCAGGGACTCTGCTGCTGCTTGGGACCTAAATGTTTGCATTGCTCATCTTATGCAACCCCCTTTTGAGCCTTAGTCTTCTGCAGAACTTAAGTACTTGACTTAGAAAACTGTGTTTTTGGTAGCCATTACCTCTGCCAGGCGCATCAGTGAATTGCAAACCCTGTCAGTGGAGCCTGATTTTATCTCTTTTCATAGAGATAAGGTGGTCCTAAGAACTAACAGGAAGTTTTTGCCTAAGGTGCTCTCAGATTTCCACCTTAACCAATCTATGTCTCTCCCTGTTTTCTTCACTGACCATTCCTCCTCTGGAGAGAGGAGGCTGCACAGCTTGGATGTTAAGAGGGCCCTTAGCTAGTATATAGAGCGCACTAAGGGTCACAGGTTTGACTCCCTCCGATTGTTCCTCACTTATGGAGAGGTCAGTAAGGGAAAACCTGCCACTAAAAGATCTATTGCCAGGTGGATTGTCTCTTGCATACAATTCTGCTACGAAAAATTGGGTAGAATCCCACCCTCAGGCCTGAGGGCTCACTCTACTAGAGGTACAGCTGCTTTCCTGGCTGCTGCCAGGGATATTCCTATCTTAGAGATGTGTCAAGCAGCCACCTGGAAGACAGTCCATACTTTTACCAAGCATTACTCTCTGGATATCCAGGCTAGGAGTGATGCTCAGTTTGGCACAGCAGTACTTCAGAGTCTGTTCCCAAAGTAGGTTCTGTCCCTCCTCCATGGAGGTACTGCTTGGTAGTCTGCAATAGTCATAATACAGCAAGACTTCATGTTGTTTGAAGAAAAAATTACTCACCTTAGTAATGTTGTTTCTTCTAATGGAGTCTTGCTGTATTCTGATTCCCCCCGCCTCCCCTCTCAGAACCTGGTTTTGGGATGTGGGTGGGCAGGAGCAGTGTTGGCACCCTAGAGATGCCTCCTTTCTCACCCTCTTTAATTTTTGGGTGTGTGTTGTGTTTTGTTTTTTGGGTTTCCTAACTTGAGTCTTTGCTTTGAAACCAAAAATCCTTTTATTAAATTTAGTTGCCAGTTGGCTAGTGTGAGTTTACAGTTTCCACACAGGATGCCCAGTGAGTATAGCTCGTAAAGATCTGGTGGTTGGGGTTCAAACAACAGCAGACAGAGGCTTCAACTGAGCTCGAGCTCAGCGTTCCATGCCTTGCATGGAAAGTTAACTCTTTGTTCTCCGGGGCAGTTCAAAGTTTGGAGATCACTGCAATAGTCAGAATACAGCAAGACTCCATTAGAAGAAACAACATTACTAAGGTGAGTAATTTTTTCTTCTGGTCTTTAACCTGCCCTTAAAAAAAAGTATATTCCCCAGTTTGATGCATTCTACAATGGGCATCCTTTAAACCAGCGGTGTAAATTATATGATTTAGTGTGCTGGAATCGCAAAACAGTTTTGAAGTTTGTAACCCCCTATCTGTCTGATGCAGGCCACAGTAAAATCCCCTAGCAAACCACCATCTAGAGGTGTATAGAAATTGATGTACTTCATTAAATAAGGCTACTCTAGTAACCTTCGTTTGTGGGGCATATATTGCCACCAATCTAAAACATTCACCACCATATGACAGATCAAGTAATAAAGTTCTCACAGGATGAATATCTAGTAACCTATTAACTTTGATATCAGAATTAGTGAAAAGAATCCCAATTCCATCACAGGACTCTGTCCCAATTGACCAAAATGGTGCCTCTAATGGCCAGGCTCGAGATGCAGCCCATAATTCTCCATTAGACAAATAATATCACAGTCTACTGCCTGGAGTGAGAACATCGTACTAGTTAATTTTTTTGCTCCCTTTATACTGTTGACATTAATGGTAGCTATTGAGAGGGAGTCCATTTTAGAGTATGGTGCCAAAACTATTCCCTATTACAAAATCACATGATAGTCTTGCTTTCCTGCACTGCCTAGTTCTTTTGGCAATAGAATCCAACCCCCCACTTTCGTCATTGTCTGTGGTGGACAGCAATGAAGATGTGTTAGTATTGTCATCCTATGACTCCCTGTCCGTGGTTTCCTTTTTTGAAATTATATTTTATTAAATTTCCAACATAACATATTAAACATGCAACTAAACAAACAAACAATATTGGTGCAATTATTAATCCTCAGTTCAAGTATCACATATCTCTAATATATCTCTATAAATACATTATTCGGGAGTTAAAAGAAGGGTAGAGTCTTTCATTTTTGGAGCAAGTAATGACACAAATTCTACAATCTTCAATACATATAGGAGTTACTACAAAAATAATATAGAATATGAAATATAAAATACAGTGTACAGGATTGGGCCTAGGCTGATCAATTCCATAAAACATATACTTATTTAAATCTGATCATTATCTCACCGCACTTAAATGCCTTATGCAATCTGAGATGGAAGGCCATTCCTTTTGGGTATATTTCCCACCAACATCTCCCCACCTTACTGTTGTTTAGCCAGGAGGTCCACTACATTTATCTGGTTCACTTTAACCAAATAATGAAAATAAGGGAGCCATTTAGCTATATATATATATTTCTTTTTGGAGTCTCAACTTTGCTGTTAGGTGTTCCATCTCCATTAGCTTGGCAATGTTATCTCACCAGGATTTTTTATCAGGGATCTGTGGGATCAGCCATTTTTGGGTTACCGCTTTCAATGCGGCTGCTATTAAAATATTGAACAAGTATATGAGTGATTTGGTTTTTAAACCAGCCGGCGGAAGCCCTAGTATGAACGTAGATAGTGTCATTGGTAGGGCCATGCCCAAGATTGGACTACTTTCTTTGGCAATTTCCACCCAATATGATTGCAACCTGGGACATGACCAAAATATATGAGTATGGTTACCCACCCCTTTACAGCCCCACCAACAAAGATTTGAAAAGTGGGACCTGTAATGTTGAGTTATGACTGGTGTTCAAAAATGACGTTGTACCACTCTCCACCTATAATCTCTCCAAGATGGGGATGCTGTGGTTGTAAAGACCCCCCCCCCCATATCTGACCCCATTCATCCTCAGTCACATTTATCCCTGCCTCTACAGACCATTTTTTTAACCATATCCTTTGAGTCTATTTGCAATGTTGAAAGTAGATATACAATCTGTGTTACTCAGCCCCTAGATGGTGGTGTATTTGCTAATGTGATCAATAATTGTGAAAGTTGGTTACTACTTGATTGGAGTTGGGTTTTACGGGGTTCAGTTGTCAGGTAATGCCTGAACTGTAAGAATCTGAAAAATTATTTTTTGGGGTAAATTGAACTCCCGGATAATTTTTGGAAGGACTTTAATGTTCCTTCTATAAAGAATTGGTTAATTTTATTTTATCCTAGTCATTCCCATAATCTTAACCCTCCTTCTAATTTAAAGGGTAGAAAGTATATACTGATCTTAATGGAGTATCTAGAGATTGGTGCATTGGGAGGCTATGCCCCCTACAGATTTCTATCCATGTTTGAATAAGATTATGAACCCATACATTACTATAATGGAATGTCTGGATGTTCCGATCATCCATCAACAATATGTCGCCCATAGAGGGCAAGTCTCCCCCCTCCTCTTCACTTCCATCCATGCAGGGACCTCTGTTTTGTACAGGTATGGAACAAAGTTTTGTAGCTGGGCAGCTCAGAAATACCATCTAAAGTCAGGCAGTGCTAGACCTCCCCTTTCCTTGGAGGCCACTAATACTGACCATCTAATCCTTGGCCTTCTTCCATTCCATATGAATCTAGACAACATAGCATGGAGTGATTTCCAAAAATTTGTCAGGGGCCTAATTGGAAGGACTGTAAATAAGAATAAGAATCTTGCTAATAAGTTCATGCGAATGGTTTCAATCTTACCCATGAGGATCAGGGGCAGTTCTCTCCACCTCTTACAGTCTTTCTGGGCTTCTGTAAGTAATCTATGGTAGTTTTTCTTTGTACAGAAGGTCTAGATTTCAAGGTATCCAGGCTCCCAAATAACACAGCCCATTTATGGCCCATTTTAGACTGCCCGGAAGTGGGGGGAGAGGGTTCATAGTCCGTCCAATGGATAACAACTCTGTCTATGATTCATTTATTTTGTAACCAGAAAAGGACCCAAAAGTCTTAAGCTTCTGTATTATCCCTTGAATCTCTTGTATTGGGTCATTTATATACAATAAGGTGTCCTCTGCATATAATGAGATGCAGATTTCTTCCCCACCCAATGTGATCACACGGAAATCTGGGGTTTGTCTAATGTATGCTGCTAGGGGTTCTGTACTTAAAGCAAACAGAAGGAGGTGACAATGGCTATCCCTGTCATGTGCCTGTACCAATATTAAAGGTGTTAGAAATCATACCATTGGCTTTAATCTGTGCCATGGGGTTTTCATAAAGATTGGCTAGCCACGCCTTAAAGCGGGGTCCGAAATCAAAACCAAAACCCTCCAGTGTCCTCTGCAAGTATCTCCAATCTAGCCTGTCAAATGCCTTTTCAGCGTCGACTGACATCACTGCTTGCATTGTATTCTCTGGGAGGCTCTCCACCTCAGGCATTGTATTTAAAAGAAGACGTATATTGTCTTGTATATGCCAACCTGACATGAACCCCATCTGATCTGGATGTATTAGGGTGCAGATCAAGGGTTGCAATCTTACACTAATTGCTTTAGTAAACATTTTTGTGACTACGTTAAGTAATGAGATCAGGTGGTAGTTCGAACTCATGGTTAGGTCTCTTCCTGATTTGGGAAGAACTGTTATTAATGCCTTGTGCCAAGAATCTGGCATTTGTCCCTCTTCATGTGCTACATTACATACTCTGGTCAGGACTGGGGCAAGTTCTTTGACAAAAGTTCTATAAAACTCAGCCGGGAGACTGTCCGGGCCGGGCATTTTGCCACTGTTAAATGATTTTAGGGCTGTAATAATTTGTGCAGTGGAAAATGGGGCTTCTCTTTGATTTCTGTCATCCACCGAAATAGATGGAAGGTTTAGCATATCAAAGAAGCCAGCCATTACCTCCAACTATCTTGAATTTTTTCCTCCCTATACAATTCAGTGTAATATTTAGTGAATTCCTGAAGAATTTCCTCTGGGACTACTGTAGAATTCACTGGATTAGAATCTGTATTTATTTGAATTATATGTCTTTCTGCTTCTTGTTTTTTAAGACGCAGGGCCAAGAGACGGCCCGCCTTGTCTCCGCACTCATAATATTTTTGACGCGTGAATTGCAAAGTATTTTCTACTTGGTGTAACGATAAGGCATTAACCTGTTCCCTGGCCTATTTTATCTTGGGCAGTAGATCAGCCGCTCTGGTAGCTTTATGCTCAGCTTTGAGCTGTCTCAAGATTTCCTCCACTTTAAGTTGTGCAGTCTTGTGTTGTTGTTTTTTATAGGAAGCAAACGATATTGAGTGGCCCCTGATAACTGCTTTAAGGCAGTCCCAAATGTACTTTAATTGGGCTTCCTGATCATCATTCTCCCTTAAAAAATTGTTGATAACCTCCTTAGTGCTATTAACAAACTTTTTGTCATTTAAGAGGCTAACGTTAAACCTCCAGGTCCTTCTTAAGCTAGAGTTGCCCCATTGTAGATAATATACCACCAAGGAGTGATCTGAAAGGGCCATAGGATAGAAGAATATATCCTTAACTGTGTGTGCCCATATTTCCTGTGTGTAAAGTCTGTCTAGCCTTGAGTAGGAATTATTAGCAGGTGAGAAAAAAGTATATTCCCTTCCCGAGGGGTTAAGTAGTCTCCATGGATCTATCAGCCCAGATTCATTTCACAATGTGTACAATAATTTTGAACAGGTTCCACGCCCTCCCCTGTGTGGTGAAGAACAATCTATGAGCCCATCCTCCACACAATTCCAGTCTCCTGCGCATATTATTTGACCCTCAGGTAAAGTGGCAATTAATTGGAATGTCCTCCTTATAAATTCCCCTGTAGGCAGTGTTGGAGCATAAATCGACAGGATATGTAGCATCCGGCCTTGAAATTGACCAGAAATCAATACTAATCTCCCAGAAGCCTCAGAATGTGTAGTAATAACTTTAAATGGGATTCCCCTTCATATCAGGATTGCAACCCCAGCTTTTTTTGATTTTGGATTGGAATCCCCAATTACCTGGCCCACCCATGATCGTCTCAATTTCAAATGTTCCGTATGGGATAATCTAGTCTCCTGGAGACATATTATGTTGCAATTGGCTTTATGAATCTCCTGTAACATCCTTGCCCTTTTAATTACATTATTTATGCCCTTAACATTCCATGTACCAATTTTCAAACTACCCATCTTCTTTCAGTTTTAATAACCCCACCCATTGTCTTTTGGCCCTTATTCTCCAAACTGCCCCATCTTTCTAAAAATATTTGTACCATTTAACATTACCAAAATACATTAACAAATTGTCTAAAACATAAGACATCAACACACATACAACCATTATAGCAGTCAAAAACTCCACCCCTGTCTGCATGTCAAAAGGCAGAGCATAAGCAAGAACATATAGATAAACAAATAACATTGACCTAACAAGATAGAAGACAAAGGTCTTCTGGGTAAGCAGAATCTGTAGTTCTGCATGTGGATCTGAGGGAACACTCATTTCAGGGTAAGGAGTGCTCCAGCCCTCCAGACTTTGCTGCTCCTCCCTCAGTTACGTTTGGACCGCCGGGATGCCAGCCAATCCCGTCCCCAGCGGCCAGATCATTTAGAGAGAGGTTTAAGATTTTTTTTTATCAGTAACAGCAGTTCGTCAGTGCTGTACAGTATTTGCCCAACATACACTGCGTCACATTACCTATTTATGGATTCGAGTCCCCTCCCTGAAGCTGCATCTTGCACATTAGCACACTTAAACAACAAGATCTACCTTGTAAATGGAACTTTTTCCCTACCCATCTGCTTGGAGGAAAATAAGGCTTACAATTATATTTTCTTTTCCCTTTTTCATTATACCCCACTAATTCCCCCCAGGCGATTACCGTATTAAATCTGATTTCCATCTGTCTACAGTTATGACCCCCATAGAATTCTTTACCTGACTTGAAATGAGAATGCTCCCAGGTTAATAAACCTCCCTTTCCACCTTCTAACAGATTGCCAAAATGAAAAGATTGAGTGTTATTAAGAGGTCTAATCAAACACTCAAACAAACCAGGAGTGGGAGCCAAAACACCACTGGACTGGTGTTACTTCATTTCCCTCCAGTGGAAACCTGATCCGTAATCTTTGGTTCCCCCTATAAAGTCCTTACCCACCCAAAAAAGTTTTTACACTATATGAGTACTGAACCATACTTACATACTAAAGTTCAGATTTGGTGAATGTTCGTGAGAGACACTTATAGTTCTCTCAGATAAGCGATTCAGCTCAACAACATCCATTCTGTCATCGGGAGTGGGATCAGGTATTTGGTTCTGCTGTTTTCAGCCATTTAGCAAGCTCAGCATGTAAAGAAATTAAGTCTCTGGGTTTGCGCTTGCCACCCGATGTAGACGAGGGACCACCTTCTGCAGGAGGCCTTCAATCTGAGCTTCCGCTTCTTCTTCTTGCAAATCTGGCAAAGGTAAGTCTAATGACTTCAGGAAAGGGGTCGCAGTAAGGAAGTTATCGAAAGTTTTTACAATATCCTTTGTCTGTACCCAGAGATGAGCCGGGTATCTAACCTGGGCTTTAAGGCCCTTGTTTTTTAATAGTTTAACTATTTGTAAGACTTTCTTCCTTTTGGCTAGGAGCACCGGAGGACAGTCTTGATCAACGTAGACTCATTGGCAGTTTAGATTTAGGTTTTCTTGGCCCATGCCATTCTGAGCACTTTATCTTTCACTGTGTAACTCAAAAACTTGAAAATAATGGACCTCGGGGGTGCTTCTGGTGGGAGTTTTGGGACCAATGCCCTATGTGCTCTCTCTCTATCCCCAATTCAGTGTCTGTAGAGAGATCTAATTCTTTTTGTAGCCACATAGACATGAAGGCTGCAGTGTCTGCTTGTTCGGAGCCCTCCGGGACTCCGAACACTCAAATATTATTTCTTAGGGATCTTGCCTCTGCATCCTCTGCTCTATATGTAAGGTCTCTCTCATCTGTAAAAATATATTAAGGAGCACCCGAAGGCCATGTGTTCTGTTTGTAAGTTCTCCAGATGACTTTCATTTTCTGTTGTAGGTCGTTCTAATTTCTGTAGAGCTTGCCTTATGCCGGTAACTTTTCTATCAATTCTGTTCAACATGTACATTAGTGCCCTTAAATTGGCCCTACCCAATTGCTGCCCCATATCTGAACCGCATTCCTCTTCTTCACCCGAGCCTGCCATCTGTACTGAAGTGGTTGAACTTGCCGGGCTATGATCTCTAGGCTGTGGGAGTGGATTACCTTTATTTTTCTTTTATGAAGCATTTTTAGACAAAATTTTTACATGTGCCGTTGCTCTGATGTTCAGGAAATGTACGAATACACCGATGACCAATTTAGGTTGGGTAAATAAGGCCGATTACTTATGATTTAAGCTGCCAGGAACAGAGCATAGCGAAATCAGGCTTCCATGCTGACGCTTGCGTCACCAGAAGTCCCTATCCATGGTTTCTGGACCTAATAAAGCAAATTAATTTCCCTGTTTCCAATCCTCTGGAAGATCTTCCTTATTTTGTCCCGCATGGACAGACTGAATCTTCACCTATTTCCTGAACCTTGTCCTTTTTTTTGACACTGTTTTAAAACCCCTATTATCCTGGGGGCATGTCAGCTATAATCCTAGACTCATCAGCAGTGTTAGAGGAAGGAGCACTTTTGTGAACCTCCTACCCTACCTGTGTTACCATATCCTCAACCTCAACAGTATGTTCTGGTTCTGCATCTCGTCCTTTGTATTGATTACTACTAACATTCTCAGAGACCTCCATGTTTAGCATAACCATCCCTGTCCTAAGACTCTGCTCCACCACCTTTTTAGCCTGCTGTTGCTGTGCCCTATTGATAATTCCTTCATGAGAGTGGCAATCATCCCTATTATGTGAAACCCAGGTACATCTACCATATGCATGCCCAGTATGTTCACATAAATTGCACCGAAAAAGATTACGACACTTTGAAGAGCTATTCCCTAACTCAAGACAGTGACTACATTTGATGGAATCACAAGCTGAACTTAGGTGTACCCATGACCCACATTTAAAACAGGACCAGGGCTGGCCCACATAAAAAAAGCACCTCTATTCCTACTTAAATAAAATGTGCTAGGCAAATGGATAGTACCAGAGTTATTCACAAACAATTTTACCCTTATTCTCCAACCTCCATCCCAAATCTGTTCGCTGTCTAATGTAGGGGAAGGGGTACCCAAAATCTCACACTGTTGATGAAGCCAAAATAAAATGTCTCCTATATTAACTCCTTCGTTTTGGAACATAACCGTAATGGTTTTAATAGTGGGTTTTATAAGAGGAATTACTTGGAAGGGTGACCAGAGGGGAGTATTTTTACATATATTATATTGTGCCCAAAACCTATCCAAACTAGAAATAGTTTTAAAACTAACATCAAAATTGGCATTTCCAAGATTGATAAGGGCAAAAATCCCAGACGAGAAGAACTTCGTGGAGCCCTTTAGTAAGACCTTAACAATGTAAACTCTGTCTGGAGCCTCCTGTAACCCCCCTTTGTACAGTATCCACACCACATTATGGCATGGAGCAGGTTCTTTCCTGTTCGGAAGTAAATCCTAAAGTTTAAAAGGGTCTTCATGTCTTTCCTCCGTCAACTGAGTGATAACCTCATTAGTAGGGCCTACTTTAATGGCTTCATCCACCTCCCCACCTCTCAAGGCCCTGGAAATATTCTCTGTATCCCCATTATCCAAAACCTCACTGTGTGCAACCTCTACTTCAATCTGCTAAATAGGAACCCTGGACATATCCTGTGATGGTACCTCATTGTAATTATCTGTAACATTGCTGTTATGCACAACATTAGCATCAGTTACTTTCAAAAACACAGTTAATTCATTACCTTGGGGTGTAACGTTGGAGCTCAAGTCTGTATAGATGGTGGCCACTTTCTGCATAGAATTTTCCAGCATGTTCAGATAGGACTGATCCTGTGAGTCCGGTGACCAAGTCCCCATATCAGGCAACTCTCAACTAGCATCCCGTAACGCCCCTTGCGGAGACCAATTCAGGCCTCCCAGTTCTTCTGCCGTTTGATTTTTTGATCCCGCAATATTTGTAGCAGCGGAGCTGTGCGAGAGAGCCCTTTGATGGTCCTGAACCTTGCTCCATCTAGGATGCGCTCTATTTTTAGGAAAAGTGTACACCTTATCAGGAGACCGAGAGCCGACTGTCTCCTTCGATTCAACTGTGTCAGAGGTTACATGCATATTTCGCTGCTATAGAGGGTCCGTTTACAAACGTTTCACAGGCTTTGGGCACACAGAGCATACTCTGTTTGAACTGCCAGCCTGTATAACCACATGCAATGCTAAAGGAGTGGAGTCCAAATTACTTTCAGAACATAGTGCTGCCTGCGCTGCAGCTGCCACATCAACAGGACCGTGTCCCATTTCAACAGGCACATCAATGGCTAAATCAACCATATAAGCTCTGTCCAGGAGGTCATCCAACTCCCTTTCAATTTCTTGATTTCCAACAGTAATTTAGATTTTTTCTTTGACAAGGCAGATTTAGATTTACTCACAGCTCCTTTTTTTGAAACTTCCCTTGCTTAACAACGTTCTCTTTTCTCATACACTGCTTCACAGCTTGGCTTTCTTCCATCAAGTCTTCTCCGGATTCAACTGATCTGTACTCAGCCTCTGTACTGTAATCTCCAACTTTGTAGCCTCTTGGGAGATAAGAACAGTAGAGGAGGCCTGCTGTCCTGCACCTTCAGCATCCATCCTGTCCAGAGGTTCTGCAGCACTGGCCATCCTGTCATAGATGACCAAGGGTTCCCCCTACTGGCTCGAGTGGGGGAATTTCCCCAGTGCCCTGGCCAAATTTCCCCCACTCACTAAAAATATCATCAACAGCTTAATCTGGTTCAAGGTCAGGTTGCATTAATCTGTATCCCCCTTCCCCGGGTCATGCCTGAAAATAGGCAGAATTTGTCTAGTGCACTAATCCGGTCAACAAAAATGAACTAAATATATAAATAATTTGTCCAATTGTATAAGTTATTTATAGGAAATAATCAGTGTGTGACAACAACAAGTGCTACAAAACCATTGCAAAAATTGTAACATTTCCTGCGGGCTGTCCCGACCCTTATTCTATATCCCCCAACATTAAAGCTACTTGAACTGCCACTGGTGATGGCGCTTCTGTTTGTTGGCAGTGGGGCATTTGTCTATTTTTTCGGTGGAGTAAGAACAATGGAAGAGTGTGGGAGTGTTCCCAGTTGGCTATACAGGAAGCTGTGAGGCATGTTTTGAGCCGAGGCTGCTGGAGTGAGACTGCAGCTGCCCATTGGAGTGTCTGTTGGACTGTACTGTTGGACATTGTCCCTGCAAGTGTTACAGGCCCTTTAGGCAGCCAGCACCGTCTCATGATACCCAAGCTAAAGCCATGGATGAACCCTATGAGAATAACTCACTTTTTGGGGAAAAAAACAGAGGCTTACATGAAGAAGGTGGAGGAATACAAGGCCACCTACAGACATAATGCAGCCATGGATCAGCCCTCCACTTCCTATAGGTCCCAGAGTAGGGGAAGCAGGGATAGGGGTCCTACTCCAGGCCCTTTTTCCAGACCAAGTCCCTCCTAGATTACCAGCAGGTCAGGGGGCACTTCAGAGGTAGGGGCAGAAGGGCAAATAGATGGTCCGACTTTGCTCCCCCAGGCCAAGCCTCAACCCAAGCAGAATCCCTGATGTGCTTGCACAGGTCACCTCCCCCCTACCAGTAGGTGGCAGGCTGGCTCACTTCTTCCAAGCTTGGCAGTCCATCACCACAGACAAGTGGGTCTTGTTGGTAGTGAGCCAAGGTCTACCACTAAGCTTCAAAGCTCTCCCCAAACTAAGAAGCAAAATTTTTCTCTCAGCCATTCCACCAGAAAGGGCACTTCTGGAAGCAGAACTGGCCAACCTGTTGCTGATCAGGGCAGTGGAACCTGTCCCTCTCTTGCAGAAGGGCAAAGGGTTCTACTTCAGATATTTTTGAACACAAAAGAACAATGGAGACTGCCAACAAATACTAGAAATCAGATTCCTGAACAAGCACTTAACAAGGCCAAAGTTCAGAATGGTCACCCTGACCATAATAATACCCATTCTCCAGCAGGGAGATTGGCTGCATCCTTGGACCTCAAGGACGCCTACTTTCATATACTAATCTGACCCGGTCATAGAAAGTATCTGAGGTTCCGACTGCTTTCAGCCACTATCAGTTCACAGCCACGCCCTTTGACTTAACCTCAACCCCAAGGGCATTCACAAAGTACCTAGCTGTCGTGTTAGCTCACTTGAGAAGGCAAGGGGTCACAGTATTTCTCTACCTAGATGACTAGTTAGTCATGGGTCAGTCCCCTCAACACACCAGAGGCTCCCTTGCTCTAGTCCAGAGCACCCTAGAATCACCAAGGTTCTTAGTAAATGCCCAGAAGTCCCAGGTGGAACCTGTTCAGGTACTGGACTTCATAGTACCTGCAAGACCTCCTGGTTCCTCATCACCCATCTCGGGCTCTCTGTTCCTCCGAAGGTTGCCTCCTTGTGGTTCCCAGGGTCAGGTTGTGGCATTCTGGAGACCATGCATTCTCAGTTACTGCACTGACCCTGTGGAATGCTTTGCTGAGACATCTAAAGTAGGCACCCTTGGCGGAAACCTTTAAAAAAGGATTAAAAATGCTCCTATTTAATCAGGCATTTGCCCTAAGCTAAAGATTGAAAACTGAAGTTATTACTGTTTTATGACTGAATATTTTAAATGAATGCTAGATAGAATTTAACTGGAAGGGATCTCTGCATTATGCTTTGAAGCATGTTATGTGCCACATATGGATTGTTTTCAAATATTGTTAAGTGCCCCGAGCCACCGGGAAAGGGGTGCTATATAAATAAAGTTTCTATCTATCTATTTATCTATCTATCTATCTATCTATCTATCTATCTATCTATCTATCTATCTAGCTATCTAGGCAAAGCAGACACTCTGCAAGACAGTGCATTCCTCCCTCAGGACAGAGTGAACAGTATTCTGCAGCTGGCAGGGTCCTTCAAACTAAACAGACCCAGGGCTGCAAGGCATTTCCTGCAACTTCTAGGCCACATGGCAATAGCCACAGCCATAATGCCAGGATCAAGATTTCAGATGAGGGGCATCCAGTTCCACCTAAGGGCTCACTGGTCCCAGAGGAGAGATCGTCTGACTAAACTAGTACCTGTTTGAAAAATTCTCTTACAGGCACTGCAATGGTGGATGGACAGGGAAAATCTCAGAGAGGGAACCCCTTTCAAAAGGAGACCCCCCCAGTAGTAATCACTATAGACACCTCCCAGCTAGGGTGGGGGCGCACATGCTCGGCCTCATGGCCAGTGGTACATGGTCACCTCAAGAATCCCTCCTACATATCAACCTGTTGGAGCTCGGGGCAGTGTACCTGGCTCTTCAGTCATTTGCACCTCAGCTAGTGGGCAAGGTGGTGCAGGTCAGGACAGACAACATAACCACCATGTATTACATCAACAAGCAGGGAGGCACCAGGTCAACCTTACTATGCACAGAGGCCATGAAGATCTGGAACCTGGCTTACTCCCTGCAAGTATCTCTGTCAGCCATACACCTGCCAGGCAAGGACAACATTCTGGCAGATTCTTTCAGCAGGATCAGCCAGAACCATCACGTGTGGCCCATCAATACACAGGTACTCCACTCAGTGTTCAGACAGTGGGACACTCCAGAGCTAGATCTCTTTTCCGCCCCAGAAAATCACCAGCTACTACAATTCTGCTGCAGACCTCCAGCAAAAGGGACTGTACCAGAGGATGCCCTGACTTTGGATTGGACAGGCAGATTTCTTTATGCCTTCCCCCCCTTTCCTTTACTGCTCAGGACCCTAATAAAACTCAGGACTCAGCCAGCAACAATTATCTTGGTGGCTCCAGATTAGGGCTGGGAGAACTTGGTGAAGATCTGACCCTTATTAAATAAGAACTGGAACACGGTGAAGTTCTCATTCATTCTGATTAGTTCTGATATATTGACAAATATTTGAAAAAATGTGAAAAAATGCATAAAAGTGGCCAAAGTCAGTCACATTTGACACAGAGGCCCAAAGAAAATAATTTAATATATTATTTGTATAAAAATTAATGTAAAACTGCTAAATAAAAAAGCAATCACTCGCTACTGGTCCCTTCATGGCTGGCCTATAATGGTGGAGTGGCATATCCTGCTCAGTCCGTGACACAACTGTGCTGGGAGAGACAGAGAAAGATGGATAGAGAGAGAGAGAGAGAGACAGACAGACAGAGAGAGAGATGCAAATGCCTATATCATAGCACCACCAAGCACTGCAGGCACTGCCAGGCAGCTAAGACTTTTTTTTTTATTAATGGTGCTGTGTGGGTATTATTTTGATGGATGTTCCAGTCAGAGCCGAACAGGCCAAAGAAATTGATATGAATGATCAAATGAGCAGCACTAAGAGAGCCCACCCAGCCTACCCATGTGAATGATATAACTGCTTCGCATGCTCCAGTGTACTGTGGTATATGGTACACTACCTGGTCCAAGAGGTGGTAATGTTTTCTAGTACTATGACTACTTCTACTGAATCTGATCAACACACTGAATCCTTAAAGAAGAAAAATGAAAGACACAATGATCACCACCACCCAGGCAGGCAGCCAGTCACACATTGCATTGGTCAAGTGCAGTGCAGTCATAAAAAAGTTTGCCACTGTCACTTGAAGACCTGATGACAGACACACAACACAATTACATCCTTCCTAGTTCCACAGCTGCTTCCAGCCACTGCCAAGTAATTTAAGTATCAAAAATAAAATATAGTAATATGATTAATGGGTCTTCCTTTTTTCCGATAGGGAAACCATGGCATAATTTGCCATAATGAAGGAGTGTTCATTACGGCAAACACGCGCCTGATTTCCCTCGCTGTCTTGTAATATCTGCGCCCCGCATGATTCCGCGGTTCACCACTGGTGTCTGCTTGCCAAATGGCTAAGTGACAACAAACTGTCACCTGAACTAGGAGGTAAGTACTAAAAAAAAAAAAAAACTCTGCTGAATATAATAAACCTTCAGAGCTGCCCACAAGTTATAAAAAAATAAACATATTTAAATAATTAAACACTGGTGACTGCGGCCGCACACTTCAACTTAATGGGATCGGCAGCCACAGAGTAACATTTTATTTTATACAATTGCTGAGGTGAAAAAAGGAAAACCCAGCAATTATATAAAATAAAATAAGAGTCAGGGATTATGTAGCATCTAACCCCTCGGGTGTGTGTAAACTTCTCTTTACATACCCCGACCCATACTTTATTCTATTTATAATAATCTCAGCCCAGTTTCTGTAAGTGAGATGTAATCAGGCTAGCATAACACGCAAACACAAACAATAAAGAAATTATATGAATTTCAATTTAATAGCATTTTTTTCTGTGAAGTATTCTCAGTCAAGTATGGGGGACATGAGAAATATACAAAGAGCATTCAAGTTTCTGGGTTTAAGGCATTTGCTAAGTCATGCACTGTATGAAAATTAAAGCAGTACAGTCAGCATCAGTTGCTGAGGGCAAAAAAAGAGACAAGAAGTAGTAGTAAGGACTGGATTAAGGACAAAAAATGATACGTAGTAGTCGTGACTTGTGAGGACAAAAAGTGATAGTAGTAGTAGTAGTAGACAGCAGTACCATGCTTTGCAGATCAGATAGTGGTACCAGGTACCACCAAGTAAGTTTGTAACATGAAATGTAGTTGCTTGCTGTATTTGGACTCTGAACCCACTGATGTTATTATTTTTTTTTTCTATTTTGTGCTGCTCATGTGATCATTCAAGTAATAGGGACCTGGCCTACTCTATCCTGACCTGACTTGTTGCAATTAATTGCTACCTCATGTAGTAGACCCTATTCACAAAAGAGTTTCACCACAGGCACGAATTCTTGAAAGTGTTTTGTGGATAGGGCCTTCTCAGAGCAGTCGGCGTATGTTTTATTCAGGTATCATATACTGCCCTCTCACATTGCATGCCCATCTTTAGGTCATCTGATATGACTACCCCCAGGTTCCTTTCCATTTTTGTTGTTCTTAGTATCTCACCCCCCATTGTGTACTCTTCCCCTGGGTTTTTTTTGCCCAGGTGCATTACTTTGTACTTCTTAGCATTGAATCTAAACTGCCATACATTTGACCATTTCTCCAACCATGCCAAATACCTTCTCATCCTTTCCACTCCACCTTGTGTATTAACCCTGTTGCAGATCTTTGTGTCATCTGCAAAGAGACATACTTTTCCTTCCAGTGCCTCTGTAATGTCACTTATAAAGACATTGAAGAGGACCGGTCCTAGAACTGAACCCTGCGGTACCCCACTAGTAACCCCCCTTTCTTCAGAGTGGACTCCATTTACTATTACCCTCTGTGTCCTGTTCTCCAGCCAATTTTCTACCCAGGCTTCCATCTTGGGATCCACTCCAAGGCTGGCTAACTTGTATATTAATCTTTTGTGTGGGATTGTGTCAAACGCCTTGCTAAAGTCTAGGTAGGCCATGTCCATAGCCCCTCCCTGATCTACTACTTTGGTCACCCAGTCAAAGAAATCTATTAGATTCATCTGACATGACCTTCCCATTGTGAATCCATGCTGCCTTGGGTCCTGTGCCACGCTGGCCTCTAGGTACACAATAATTCTTTGCTTCAGAAGTGATTCCATAATTTTCCCTATCACTGAGGTCAAACTAACAGGCCTGTGGTTTCCTGCCTCTGCCCTGCTCCCACTTTTGTGAAGTAGAATAACACCTGCCCTCCTCCAGTCCTCAGGTACCACCCCATCCTCCCATGATTTTTTAAAGAGGTAGTCTGAGGTATCACTAGTTCTACCCTTAGTTCTTTTAGAATTCTGGGATGAATCCCATCAGACCCCATTGCTTTGTCCACGCTCAATTTCTTCCCTCCCTTACCGTCCCCTGGCAGCCCGAGCTCACTTCCAAACACAGGTCACCGGTGTGGCGCGAGGTGTGGCATATAGCACCTCAGCCCTCAGTGCCACCGGGCTGGCTGGAGCAGCAGCTTTGTGTGTGTGTGTGTGTGTGTTTTGTTTGTTTTTTTCTTTCAGCTGTAATATGGCCTCCTGGAGTGATAAGAAAGATGTCCCATGTAAGGAGCAGAGAGTGTGTGAGGAAAATATGCTTGTCCTGCTCACTGGCCTTTCCTCTATAATTGATGATATCTTTTGGAATTATATGGAAGAGTAAGGAGTTGCAGAACATGCTGTCCATGTCATTTCCTCCAAAGAGGTGAGACAAGAAGTCATGTGGTTTGAGGTGCTGCTGATCTTGCTGTACACGGATCAAGCAAGTTAAAATACTGCTTTGTTCTTTTTTTAAATTGACTATAAGCAAGACCCCTGGAATTCTGCAAGTCTGTGGTTACAGAATTTTCTGCAGAAACACACACACATTTGCAACACACCATAGACTATATACATTGCTGCATAATTCATTGTTTTTAGTGAATTTTCATTTGAATATATTTTTTCCTTAGTGCCAGGCTTCCTTCTTCATCTTGTTTATCCTAAAGCCCTGCCTCTATGCTCAGCATGTAATGTCATTGATGACATCACATTACATTTTAGCCAAGTACAAGACTACATTCTGCCACAGAAATGATTAAATCAAGCCGGCCCGGTGGCACTGAGGACTGAGGCGCTGGTCGCCTTCAAACAACATGAAGTCTTGCTATATTATGACATATGCAGTGAGTCCCAACCTTCGAACTGCTCCGGAGGTGAAAGAGTTAACTTTCCATGCAGGGCATGGAACCTTGAGCGCGACCTCGGTTGAAAACTCTGTCTGTTGTTCTTAAAACTCAAACTGTCAGATTCTTTACTCCGCCTCACTGAACAGTCGCTCCGGAGAGCTCCTTCTGCTCGGTTCGTTTGTCAGTTAAAAAGTATTAAATTATCGTTTATTTGACCGAAATTAAACCGCAACCGGTCGGTTCAAGCTCTGTCTGTGGTATTGTAAGTAATAGATAGGCTTATATTTATTTTATTTTGTGTGGAACTTGTAAACGCTTTTCGGTTCGTTTTGAACCGATCAGTTAATTCTCAAACTTCACTAGTCCTTCATTAGAGTGCGGTTCCCGGTTCTTATCGGTTCTAAAAAAAACGGATTTCATTACGGTTTCCCGTATGTTATGATTTGGGAACGATGGGGAATCTTCTTGGGGTTGCCATAAGCGGGCAAGTTTGGTTAGGCTGGCACTATGTCTGAGAAACCCAAAGAAAACCGGGCCCACTGGGTTTCAGCACTGTGGTGTTTGTGGGAAGCCTTGCTAAGGCTGACCCACACCGCCTGTGTATATTGTCTGGGTTTGACCACCTCAATGAAGACTGCCAGATTTGTAAGAATTTTCCTGCTGCCACCGTAGGAAAGAGAGTTGGTAGGCTCAGGGAAAGGGAGGCCAAAAAGTCCACTGACCCGGATGGCCAGCCCGGATCGGTCCCAACCGAACCAGAGGGAGTGCCCTCTGACCAGGGAGATACTTCCTCGGGCAAACGAAGAGCCAGCTCTGAGGAGCCGGTTCCAACTAAAAGGACTAGTAAGTCAGCTAGTGGGGAGCCAAAAGTTCTTTCTCCAATCGCTGAAGAAATAGCTAAAGCAATTCAAATTGTCCAGTCACTTTCCCCGGTTCCGACCGAACCGACATCATCAAGGAAGCGCTCGGTTCGGCCGGTTCCACCGGTTCAAGATTATGATTTTGAGGATTTTTATGAACCGGAGGAGGGGGAAGAGGAGTATGAGGAGAGTGAATGTGGTTTTGAAAGTCTGGATGTGCCCATTGAACTGGACATCTCTCCAGACAGACTGTCAGGGATTTCTCCCCCCAGGCTATCTGAGTCTCCTTCTCATTTTATGTTCTATAAGAAAGTTGCTGAAACTCTCCAGCTCCCTGTTGAGGAAGCTGTTGATGACCAAGAGGAGCCTGATTATGTAGAAATGATGGATATTCAGAGTCTAGGAGACTGTCTATTCCTTTGCATAAATCTTTTCGGAAACAGACAGTAAAAATTCTAAAAACTCCTCACACTATACCTCCTGTTGATAAAAGGATGGACAAAAGGTATACATTATCAGGCTCTGATATGGAGTTCCTCACACAGCAATGCAGCCATGTGGGGGTAATGCAGGCTGCAGCCTGTGACAAGGCAAATGTTTGTCTAGCTTCCCACCTCCCTGAAAAGGACTCCAGGAGGATTGATGCCATGGCAAAGAAACAGTACATGGCAGCATCTTTGGGACTCAGACAGGCAAATTATATGGCTTATGCTGCTAGGTACCAGAAATCCAGATGGGATACTGTGCTGGCCTGGCAAACAGGTCCCTGACCAGCTTGCACAGAGCTGGAACAGGTGGCTGCAGATGGTATTGAGGCATCCAAGGTGCAATTTCATGCTGCAGTAGACTCTAATGATGTGTCATCAAGGGTCATGGCTACATCTGTGACACTTCGAAGAATGGCTTGGCTCAGATGTACTACCCTGTCACAGGATACCCAGTCTAAGGCCATAGATTTTCCTGTTGTGGGGAATTCTCTGTTTAGGGAGCAGACATAGAATTACATGAAGAAAATGGATTAATATAGGACCCACTATAGGAGTGCACAGGCCAAGGAAAGGCAGGCCACTCCTCAAAGGCAGCTTCCCAGGGGCAGGGGCAGGCCTTTTCACAGGCCTTTTTAGCAAGCCCAGGCCTCCTCTTCTGCTTATGCCCAGAGGGGGTTCTTTAGAGGGAGAGGCAGACGGAGTGCAAGCAAGCCTGCTTCCACCCCTCAGCCCAAAGCCCCTGCCAAGCAGGCACCCTGATGGGGTGGTCAGGGCTGATTCTCTTCTACCTATAGGGGGCAGGCTGGCTTACTTTGTCCAGGACTGGAAGTCTTTAACATCAGACAAGTGGGTCCTGGAAGTAGTAAGCCAGGGACTGGTTCTCAGCTTCAAAAAATTTCCAAAGATGAGAACCAGGTCCTTTCCACCTGCAAATCCATCAGAGGCACTTGCCCTAGAAACAGAAGTTTCTACCCTCCTGGCTCTCAGAGCTGTGGAAAGGGTTCCACCCCTACACTAGGGCAAAGGGTTGTACTCCAGGTACTTCCTTACCCCAAAAAAGACAGGAGACTGGTGGCCCATCCTGGTCCTCAGATACCTAAACAAGCATCTTTTAAAACCAAAATTCAAAATGGTGACTCTGGGAATTATTTTACCTTCTCTAAGGCCAGGGGACTGGCTAGCATCCCTGGACCTCAAGGATGCCTACTTCCATGTTCTCATCAGAAGCCACCATCGAAAATACCTCAGATTCAAACTGCCATCAGGCCATTACCAGTTCAGAGCAATGCCCTTCGGCCTCACCTCTGCCCCGAGGGTATTCACAAAATGCCTGGCAGTAGCAGTTGCCCACTTAAGAAGGCAAAAGATTGCCATCTTTCCTTACCTGGATGACTGGCTCATAGTAGGCCAGTCTCCAGAACAAGTCAAACTTCACCTTCAGGTAACTCAGCAACTGCTCACATCTCTAGGTTTCCTTCTCAATCTTCAAAAGTCAGTTCTAGAGCCTGTCCAGCTCCTCCTTCATAGGTGCAGAACTGAACACAAAAGAGGCCAGAGCCTTCCTCCCTCTGGAAAGGGCAGGACCCTGGTCTCTCTGGCCTCCTCTTTCACCCTGCAAGTCTCTCGACCAGCAGGCATTTTCTGCAGCTCCTGGGGCACATGGCTGCTTCTACAGCAGTGGTGCAGGGAGCAAGATTTCAGATGAGGGACATCCAGTTCCATTTGAGCCTTTTTGTCTCAAAGGAGAGACCCTTTAACAAATTCATCCCAGTGACTCGAACCCTGATCCAAGCCCTTCAGTGGTGGCAGGACCAGAGCAATCTGAGACAGGGGTCCCTTCACCCCTCAGTCTCACTCCTTAATCTTCCTACAGATGCATCCCTCTTGGGGTGGGGAGCTCACATGGGCGATCTCACTACCCAGGGATTGTGGTCCCCACAGGAATCTCTACTTCACATCAATCTGTTGGAACTCAGAGCAGTTTTTCTAGCACTTCAAGTTTTTTCCACATCTGTTCAGAACAAAGTCGTACAGGTCAGGACACCACCACTACAATGCGGTACATCAACAAGCAAGGAGACACTCGGTCTATGGCCTTGTGCACAGAAACAATGAAGTTGTGGTCCCTGGCTTATTCCCTGAACACCTCCCTTACGGCAGTTCACCTCCCAGGCAAGGACAATGTCCTGGCAGATGCTCTCAGCAGGATTTCCCAGGGCCATCACGAATGGTCACTGGATCCCCTAGTACTGGAGGTAGTATTTGCCAGATGGGACACTCCGCAGATAGATCTTTTTGCAGCCCCAGACAATCACCAACTTCCTCTTTTTTGCTGCAGGCCCCCAGTGTTGGGCTCAGTCCCCCTGGATGCCTACCTTCTCAGTTGGGAAGGGAAGTTTCTCTATGCTTTTCCCCCCTTCCCTCTTCTTTTCAAGGTGCTAGTCAAAATCAGATGTCAACCCTGCAAGATGATCCTGATTGCTCCAGATTGGGCCAGGCAGCCCTGGTACCCACTCCTTATGTCCTTAGCAGTCCACCTTCCCCTGTGTCTTCCCAGGAATCACAACCTGTTAACCTGTGCCCAGGGGAGAGTTTGGTACCCGAACCTCAAATCTCTCAATCTCAAGGCCTGGCTCTTGAAGAGTTAGAGTTTGCTGACCTACACCTCTCCCAAGGTGTATTGGATATCTTGAAGGCTTCTAGGAAGCCTTCCACCAGGGCTACTTATAATTCCAAATGGAAGAGATTTTCCATTTGGTGCTCTGGCAGGCATATTTCCCCAGAATCTGCTGACTTACCCACAGTCCTGGATTACATGGTGCATTTGAATACGTTGGGGCTGAGACCAGCTACCCTAAAAGTGCACCTGGCAGCCGTGTCTGCTTTCTTATCAGCAGGTAAACCCTCTTCTCTTTCAGCTCATCCTGTATTCTCCAAGTTTTTCAAGGGGTTGCTTCACACCAACCCCCCTTTCAGGGACCCTGCCCCTGCCTGGGATCTTAATATTTGCATTGCTCAGCTTATGCAACCCCTTTGAGCCCTTGTCTTCAGCAGAGCTTAAGTACTTGACTTGGAAAACTGTGTTTTTGGTAGCCATCACTTCTGCCAGGCGCATAAGTGAATTACAGGCATTGTCAGTGGAACCTGATTTTATCTCCTTTCATATAGATAAGGTGGTCCTCAGGACTAACAGGAAGTTCTTGCCTAAGGTGGTTTCAGACTTCCACCTTAATCAATCTATTTCTCTTCCTGTGTACTTCACTGACCATTCCTCCTCTGGCGAGAGGAGACTGCACAGTTTAGATGTCAAAAGAGCCCTTAGTTACTACATAGAACGTACCAAGGGTCACAGGTTTGACTCCCACCAACTGTTCCTCACTTATGGTGAGGTTGGTAAAGGGAAACCTGTCACTAAAGATCCATTGCCAGGTGGATTGTCTCTTGTATCCAATTTTGCTATGAGAAACTGGGTAAGGTTCCTCCCTCAGGCCTAAGGGCTCACTCTACCAGAGGTACAGCTGTGTCTCTGGCTGCTGCCAGGGACATCCCTATCCTAGATATATGTCAAGCAGCTACATGGAAAACAGTTCACACTTTTACCAAGCATTACTCCCTGATATCCAGGCTAGAAGTGATGCTCGGTTTGGCACAGCTGTGCTTCAGAGCCTATTTCCTAAGTCGTTCTGTCCTCCTCCATGGAGGTACTGCTGTGTAGTCTGTATATATTCATAATAGCAAGACTTCATGTTGTTTGAAGAAAAATTACTCACCTTAGTAATGTTGTTTCTTCTAATGAGTCTTCTATATTATAACCTCCCCCAGCCTGCCCCTCTCAGAACCTCTACTTTTGGGATGTGGGTGGGCAGTGTAGTGTTGGCACTTGGTAGATGCCCACCTTATTTTCACCCTCCTTTTTGGGGTGTTTGGGTGTTATGTTTTTATTTTTCTGGATCCCCTGACTTGAGTCTTTGTTTTGGGACCAAGAAAGATGTGTTCTTATATTTAGTAGCCAGTTGGCTAGTGTAGGTTTAAGGCTTCCACACAGAACCTTAGTGAGTTTTGCTTGTAAAGATCTGACAGTTTGAGTTTGAAGAACAACAGACAGAGTTTTCAACCGCGCTCGTGCTCAAGGTTCCATGCCCTGCATGGAAAGTTAACTCTTTCACCTCCGGAGCAGTTCGAAGGTTGGGACTCACTGCATATGTCATAATATAGCAAGACTCCATTAGAAGAAACAACATTACTAAGGTGAGTAATTTTTTCTTACCTTGCACTATGCCGGAGACCTGGGTTTGGGAACGACCTTGGGTCAATGGGGACCTGGCATGGGGGGGACGGATCGGGATCAAGCAGCTGCAAGGCAGATCTCCCTTCCCAAGAGTGGTTGCCCACACCCCCTGTAGTTCCGCTTCCACCGGGTGGAGGTCCAGTGGCAAGCATAGGCAGTTGGGGGCAGCAGCAACAGCAAGGGGTGGGGTGGAAGGGGCAGAGCCAGTGCCCGGCATGCGCTTGCACCTCCACACATGCGTACGTGCATGTTTGCTGGGGTCCCGGGTATGGGAGAAAAGAAAATGGGGTAAAAATACTAAAAATCCTATATAGAAAAAAAAATAAATGACTAAATCATGCTGCAGAAGCCTAGCAGCCCTACTGCGGAAATCAGGAAAAATGTCACAGAGCAGTAGGGGCCCTTAACTATATGTTTGAATTTCTCCATCTTAGACTCATGTACTCATGCACTAGTTACATTCTAGCCACACTGGAGGAGGTATTATGAATCTATGGGGGAAACATTTGCCTATAAGTAAAAAGTTAATGTTGTGTCACAACAATATTAGAGGCAACTCTCTTTTGGGGACTTTTTGACTTGCACCCATTTGCCATAACATAGTTTTTTAAAAGCATTCAGATAAAGCAAAGTTAACTAGAAACTATATACTAGGATAGCTGAAACATCTGAAAATGGACACAAAGTTTTGAGTGTGGCCCTAAAAATTATCAGGAGCCATATTAACTCATGAGCGTTAGCCTGCACTCCATAGACCTGTTGAGGCATACTGGGGTATGGAACTGCCTTGCTCTATTTAAAAAGCTGAACTTTTACACTATATAAATCTGTTTGACTTTTTTAAATCTGTAACAAACTGGTAACTTGTCTTGGCTTCATCTTGTCTATTCTAGCAACAATTTCTCTCTGTCCTTCCTTTTTAGGGTATTTGTAAATGGGAGGTTGAGCCTGGTCAAGTGATATAGCAAAGGAAGAATATGGTATGGGCTCATATGAGCGACTGTGTGGGTGATGTCTAAGGTGAAATCTTGGGAAAGCACTTGGGAGTATAATGTGGCAGGTTTGTCCCAACATTTCCTGACTGCTAACTGGTTCAACTCCTGCCTCTCAGGTAAACCTCAATTGGTGAAACTTGGACACGCCATATCCCCTTCCCTCCCCATAACCACCGGCGTCCCCCAAGGATCCATAATTGGACCACTCCTGTTCTCCATCTTCTTAAATTTACCTGTTCATCTGCATCCATCCACATGGTATCGTGTAATAATAGTGACCCAAAATGAGCGACTACAAAAATAGCGACTCATTTTGGGCACCCCTGCACAATGGCAAGGGTATGGGATAGCGACCATGGGGAAGGGTGAACAGGAGGCAGGAATAGCAAGGAGAAGGAGCAGGACAAGGAAGGGGTTTTCAGGCACTGATGTACCTGCTGCCACCAAGCTAGCTGTGTGGCATGGTGGTGTGGTTGGCTAGCTCTAGCACAGCAGGTACTGGGTTTGGAACCGGGAGTGTGTACATTTTACCGCAGCCGCAAGCTGCAACACTTATATTTTGCCTGAAATCCAGATTTTTCCCCTTCCCAACATGCACCCCGCTGGAGTTGAGAATCCTATTTCAGGGGGTGTGGGGAACAAAGCCCCCCCCCCGCAAAAACACTTTTTTTCAGTCTGGATGTTAGGTCACTTTTAAGTGTATATCGCCAATTCACTTTTCGGCGATATACAGTCACCATAATAGCGATTGCTGTTTTCCGATCACTGTTATGACATGGAACCCATCCACTTGTACGCAGATGACACAGCCCTATTTTTCTCTGTTTCCGCTCCAGCTAAGTTGAGATCCAAGCTTCAACCTGATTTTGACTCAGTCCAGAAATGGTGTAGGTCCAATCAGTTATCACTAAATGCCAAAAAACGGTCTCTGTGTGCTTTGGAACTAGTTTGAGGCTTTCTAAACTCCCATCCCTCACTTCCTTCCACACACTAGATGGAGACCTAATTGATGACATGTCTTCATTCAAGTACCTTGGTGTATGGCTTGACTGTCACTGCCATTTCTCCCAGCACATTGACGCCATATACAAGAAGCTCTACCCTAAACTTGGTGCCCTCTATAGGCACAAAAGTTGTATTCCCTTGCCTGCCCGTTGAGACATCCTAACCAAGATGATTCTCTCAATTTCTGATTATGGCGACAAAGTCTATGGGCTGCCCCTAGGTCCACCCTGCCAGACTGGAGCCCCTCTTCCACTCCTTCTTCCGCTTCACTCTAAATTTCCCTTCCCACATCCACCATTGTACCCTTTACTCTGCTTTCTCCCTTCCTTCCCTAGAGGATCGTCGTCTACCCCACTGTGTCGCCTTTACTTCAAAATTCTGGTTTTCCTGTCTACCCCCATCTTGACTCCCTCCTCTCTCTCTCTCCACCTCATCTCCCTATTCCCTCCAAAACTTATGGTTTCACTCCCTCCTGCCCCCATCTCGTAGATCACTTGCTGGACAAGCGGCCTTCTCTTTCCGCTTTCCTAAACTTTGGAATTCTCTCCGCTTACCCATTCGCTCTGCCTCCTCCAAACTATCCCTAATCTCTTTGCTCCACTCCCATACCTCTCCCTCCTGCCACTGCCTTTAATTTGCCTGGCCCTCTTTGTCTCTCTCTCTCTCTCTCTCTCCCTTTTTGTAGTCACATGCATAATCCCACTCTCCCTCAGGTCAAGCTACCCAAATGGGTAACAGAGGTTTCTGTTTACATTGTATTTTTATTCCCAATCCCTAAAGCATTATTTTCAGGGCCTACCTGCCTCGCCTGCTATTAGCTGCACGACTACCTCTACCTTCAAGTTATTTATAAATTTCGTATATCAGTCACCACTTAACTTATTTACTCTGACTCATTGTTGTTCATTTATATTTTGTACCTACCATTCTGTAATCATTGTAACTCTGCATCGACCCATTTGTGCATATGTATATATTTTGTACTTTTTGTATTATGTTTCTCTGAGTGACTCCCTCTCCCCTTTCCCCCAGGATGCATCTGGAAAACAGCTCTTCAAGCTCAGTATG
Organism: Neoceratodus forsteri; assembly: GCA_016271365.2. Lineage (NCBI taxonomy): Eukaryota > Metazoa > Chordata > Ceratodontiformes > Ceratodontidae > Neoceratodus > Neoceratodus forsteri. The sequence goes on along the minus strand of CM057454.1, from coordinate 870,180,570 downwards.
TCTTTCCTGGTGAAAAGCTTAAATAAATAATTAAATACATTTCAATTTGTGGATGTTCGCTTATGCATACTGAGGTACGGATCAGGGGTCACATAAGCCTACTATCAAGCATAAAGTAGTAGCAAGAGACAAAATGAACTAGTTGGAGGAACATGACCAGGCTGCAGGGCCCCTCTGTGTTGCCCTGGGTGCAACCAGGAGTAGGCAATAGCTATGGAGTGTCTAATAAGGGCATGGAGCAGTGTATGCACCACATGGCGTCACCTTGTGCAACCCTAAAGTAGACCTGTTCTGTCTGGGGGCAAACATGGGCTCTTTTAGGGCACAGTGCCTGAGACATTGGTAATGCTGCCTCAGACAAAATAGTCTCTCACACACCATCCTTTGGTCTTTGATGAAGAGGTCTTTTGTGTTGACCCAACTTTACTTCTGTGCGAGGTATGGAGTTGGTCCACAGCAAGAGGCGAGGGGTGGACATCGTAGCATGGTATATCTTAAATTAAACTAGATGACTTTTTCTTTGGACAGTTGCACATTCAGGTTCACTTTGAGCTGTAGCAATCATCCCTTTTCTGCACATAGGCATCAGGTTTGTTCAGGGGTACATGGTGGCCACTATAGTTTAAGCAAATATTATACACGATTTCTTATTTCTCAGTAAAGGCACTCAATTAAAAGAACAGTTAATAATGGCCTATGGGTATCAAATGGGGGTAGGCTATACTACACTGAAAATATATTCACTGTCTAATTTATGCACTCTTTTACAGGGGTGCAAGGGGCATCTTGTTAATGTCTTTGTTTTTCTTCATTTTCAAATGAGAGTCACTTGTATTGTACTGTAAATATCTTGTCTGAAACTTTATGAATTGTATTTTTATGCTACATTTTTAATTACCTAAGGCTGAGCAAATAAATCAAGAAACTGAAATTGCCCAAGCCCCAATCTGAAGGACAATGGTAAAAGCAAACAATCCCATGGGTACTCCTTGAAACTAAATAAATATCTATTGTATGTCTAGAGGAATGCATGGGCTATTGCTAGGATGTCCAACAAGCCCCACCCAAGGAAACTGAAGTGCACAGAATTACAACTGGATCCACAAGAGAAATAAAACCTGTAAAATACTTCTCAGAGAACGCAGGTGGCAGCAGCAGATATGAGAAACTAAACAACTCTATGAGGAGGAAGAAAAGTAAACCTACTATGTATGCAGTACTGTTTATGTTTGACACACCTGGCTGAAGAGAGAGGCACCAATAAGGGAAAAGAAATTATAACATTGTAAAACTGTCAGAAAAGTTATCAGACCATGACCCCTGAAGAAGTAGACACAATATCCATGACATTTTGGGGCAAATCATTATATAGATATGGTGGCCAAATAAATAAATGAAGTTTTGATTTTCTGTTTGGTGGGTGAGCTGCCAGTTCTTGATTACCTGTGAATTTGGTCATATGATCTGGCTCCTCCTGCGCTCAGTCTCAGGGATTGGATTTCCTGGGACAAATTCTTGCCCATTGTGTGTAAACAAAGCAGATCCAAATCAAGGTAATCAGGTGTGCTCAGGGTAACAACTGAATCTACAAAAGCCACATACATAGATACATAGACAGTGTCGGCAGATAAGGGCCTATGGCCCACCCATTCTGTCCATTTAAGTTTGTAAGCCACACAGCAGTTCACTCAGTGTCCAACTAGTGTAGTACATGTAAGCAATAATACCCGACAGAGTGGGCGGTATTAGAAATACCCGGACTGCCCAAGGGCATTAGAGCCCCGCCACAGGCGGATGGCCTTACAGCCCCTGGAAGGTCCAGTATTTCCCAACACTGCCCTTCCTATGAAATATCAATCAGTTTTTGTGTTTTTTATTTAAGTGTTTATACTTTGTCTCTGACCGGCCCCATCTGATCTTCTCCCTCAGGCCTGTCACCTACCTCCTCCAAGTACTTACACCATCTTCTATCCCTCATTGCATGTCTACCCCCCATGATGAGGCCTTCAGGATCTCCCCATTCAGAACTCTTCTAGAAGTCCCTTCAGGCACCCAGAAACTGATAGAGGTGGGTGCCATGATCACTAGTGTGGGGCCCGTAAGAGCAGATCTTCATGCAGCATCGGCAAGGTTTTTCCATCATGTCTCTTGTCCCTGTCCCTACGAGCTGCTGCAGCACTAGATTGTGCTATCCCCCAGCTGGGACACAGTGCCATCAGGTCTCTCCAGTCAGGTTGCCCTAGTGCTAGTTCCTGAGTTCTCGCAAACCCGGGACACCAGCATGGAAGTGTGACGTGCTTCCAATGGGCTACCAGATGGCACCTATCAGTCAGGATTTTGACCTTACCTAGTACCATACTAGCAATTATTAATGTCATAAATGACCTCCAATAGCTGTCACTGTTTCCTATATTTTCTTTAACTTCAATATCAAAAACCAGCTCTTCCCCGTTACTCATCACCAGATCTAGTATAACTTAATTCCCAAATTTAGCCCCTATTCTTGTACTGACCCTGCCTATATTCAACTCAGTTTCAGAGAACATGAAGTCCCCCATGACAACAAGACATAGAAACATAGAAACATAGAAGTTGATGGCAGATAAGGACCGCAAGGCCCATCCAGTCTGCCCATTTCTTTTTCTACCTTATGAATGTGCCATCGGCCTTTGCTCTGTCAATGGCCTATCTATTCATACTCATCTGTATTGCTCCTTTATGCCTAACCCATGCCTGTTTGAAGCCCTGCACTGTATTCATATCCACCACTTCCAGAGGTAGGCCATTCCATGCATCCACCACCCTTTCTGTGAAAAAGAACTTATTCACATTACCCCTTAATTGGCCTCCCTCTAACCTCATGCTGTGTCCTCTTGTCATACTATTTTTCCTATATTGAAACATGTTAGACTCTTTCACCTTGTTAATGCCCTTAAGGTGTTTGAATGTTCCGATCATATCACCTCTCTCCCTCCTTTGCTCTATGGTATACATATTGAGCTCCGTTAATCTGTCCTCATATGTTTTCTGATACAGTCCCTGCACCATTTTGGTTGCCGTTCTCTGGACTGCCTCAATTTGATTAATGTCCTTGTGAAGGTGTGGCCTCCAGTACTGCACACAGTACTCCAGATGGGGCCTAACCAGTGTCTTGTAAAGAAGGATTATTACCTCCCTCTTCTGACTTGTGATACCCCTACTAATACACCCCAACATCCCCCTAGCCTTACCTACTACTTTAGTGGTCTGCTTGGATGATTTCAGGCTTTAGTTGCTGTACTTTTCATTTCCTCCTACAGTGCCCTGTCAAACAAAAAGGTGATCTTCCCTTGTCAGTCTTCACCATTCATTACTGCTGGGTGTAAGCCAGAAGCGTGCACCCACCACGGGAGTTTTTTTTTTTTAGGAGTTGGCGCAGACGGCGCCGCCCCCGAGAGTGATGCACTGCGTGATGCATGAGGGGCGGCCATTAGGAGCCACAGACTCCTCCTCCATCCCAATTCTATTTTTCCCGCCGTCAAGGTTGCACCTGCTGTGCGGAGCCAAATTCAGTACTGCATCATAGGCCATATCCTACTCGAAGCCGTCAAGCTCCTTCATCCCGTGTTTCTCGACGTCGTCAACCGGTAAGACCGTTCTCTTTTTCTATATTATTTGGCGATGCTGAGAGCTTTTCTGTATTTTTCCTTAATTGTTTCACATCATGTCTGGTTCGGGAGCAAAACGCAAGTCTACGGCTGGCTGTGTCCCTATGTGTTGGTGCCCTTGTGACTGGCAGTTTTCCATCTCGGACTGTCATGATGTTTGTCTCTGGTGCCTGGAACCCTATCATAATATGGATCATTGTGATGCCTGCATCTCCATGGATCGCCATGTGTTGGAAGTCCGTGCATTTAAAGTCAGACAAGCTCCACTGACTTTCGGAGGATGACGTCGCCCGAGGGCTTCCCAGGCCAGATCTCTCGACCCTTTCTCCGGGTCCCCTCCTAGGTCTATACAGCCTGGCGAGGAGGAAACCTCCTCCACTTCCAGCCTTGCTGAGGAGGAGGTTTCTTCTTCGGCTCTGGAGGAACAGTGTGATCCCTCTCAGGGTCGCGCCATTGGCGCCATCCCTGCAGTTACCTCCGTGGAGGTGTAGGCTCCCCCGGTGTCAAGGCCCCTGGTTGCAGAGCTTGGCTCTGGTGGACCCTTGTTTTCATCTGCCCTTGTCATCGTAGAGTCTAGCACAGCTTGCAGCGCCGGTGATTTGGCCGGGGCTGTCGGCAGTGCTGTTCTGGGTCTCAGAGCTGTTCGCTGCACCAGGGACTTGGACGGCACCGTCGGCGGTGCCGTTCTGAGTTTCTGCACCATCCGCAGTGCCGGGCACTTGGGCAGCACCGTCAGAGGTGCCGTTTTGGGCCTCGGCACCGTTCATGGCACCAGGGACTCAGGAGGCACTGTTCACGGTGTCACGCTGGGCCTTGGCACCGTCCACAGCACCGGGGACTCAGCCGGTGTCATTGGCAGTGCCACACTGGGTCTCAGTGCTGTTTGTGGTGCCGGGGACTCGGGCAGCACCGTTCGCAGTGCAACCCGGGTTCCTGACGCCACCAAATGTGTGGATGACTCTGCGGACATGGTTGGCATTGTGGCCTATGGTGGTACCAGGACTGGTGCTGCCTCTGAGCAGGCTCCTACAGCTGTTGTGATGGAGCCTTCCCCTGTTGACCCCTCCTCAGAGGAGGACAATTCAGGTGAGGACCCAGACCAGCGGCTAGAGTCTTCGGGCTCGGAACCTCCTGTAGGCTGCAGGGCTAGATGTTCCAGTGTTCCTCTCCCAGAGTCCCCAGATCTGGTTAACCCAGATAATTCCATGGTTAGGGGTGGCCTGGAGTCTTCCATGGTGGACCCTTTGGGTATTCCGGAGAGGATACCCTCTTCTCGGAGGTCCCGGGCAGCTGCCATTCCTGGTGCTGCTCAGGTCCTTCAGCAGAGGGGGGAGGACTCTGCCTCAGAGAGTTCCCTTCGGGTCTTGCTCAGCAGGGACCTCCACCACCACTGGTCATGAGGAAGAGGGCTGCTTCGGAGTCCAAAGGATTGAGGGGTAGAGGTCAGGAGGAGACGAGCCCCACCGCCTCAGTGTGTGGGGAGGAGTAGTAGCACTGATCCTCACCTTTCTCGTAAAGTCTCTAAAGTGCATCCTGGTGGTGGTTCTGAGGGTTGCCCTTCTGGACTCATGCAATCCCAGGCGTGTCACAGTGGAGATTCCCCTTCAGGGCTTTTTCTGGAGTTGCCTCTTTCCCTTTCTACTACGCAACCTGGCACGATCTCAGGGTCCCCCGTCTTGGTGATGTCACTACCTGGATCCCAAAGCCCTGGCAGAGGCTGGGAACATGCTATTAGGTGCCCCTCTCCTATCCCTCTGCAACTACCTCCCTCTCTCCCAGGCCATGTGGGGCTCACTGGGCCATTAACTTGGGAGATGTTCAGAGCTACTGCGGTGGCCTTCCTGTCCTATGTCAGGGCCATGGACGAACAGGTTTTCCACCTGTCCCCCCCCCCACCGCAGGAATCTTCTGAGCATTCAAGCGCCACTTCCTCCTCAATCTTCCTCCTCTGAGGAAGAGGAACTTCCTGTCCACCTTTCCTCTGATGCTGATTTCACTGAATATCAGCTTTTCCTTTCGAGGATGGTGTCAGAGCTTCATATCTTCTACATCCATAGGGACAATACCGAGGGGCAGACACATGCTTTCCTTAGTGAATTCAGCGCTCGCCATCTGGTGGTGCCTTCCTGGCCGATCCCCTTCCAGGAGGCGTCTATACGCACATGGCAGTCTCCAGCCACTCTTTCTCCAGCCCTGGAAGATAGGTTCTCTGCCTCACCCATCTTAGGGTTTGATGTTCCTGGACACTCCTTCTGGGCCTCGATGCCTGGTGCATGACAGGCCTCTGGATTTGGATTCTGCTGAATTCGACCAGTGGAAAAGAAGAGTTTTCTCTTCCGGTCATGCATTGTTATGCATCTTATCGCATCAGGCTCACCATGCTGCTTACAACAGGCATCTGTGGTTGATGCTGGCTCAGGTCTTAGCCTCTTTGCCTGACTCAGAGCAGTCTAGACAGGCCATTGCCCTCTCTGCACAGGGTCCTACGATGCCAACGAGGTGGCGTCCAGACTAGTAGGGACAGCGATCTGCATTAGGCGGATGGCATGGCTTCGTCTCTCCAGACTGTCACCCATTGCCCGGTGTAGGGTGGCTAACTCTGCCTTCCAGGGGACCCGCCTTTTTTCCCGCAGGATGAGGAGGCTTCTTCAGGGGCAACCTCCCTCCCCCAGCCCTCAGGGGACACCTCCTTCTTCTCACCCTCCTTAGACTTCCCGGTCTAGTGGTTAGGGTCTCCCACTCCCTACTTTTTACCTGTAGGAGGCTGAGGGATCTGTTCCCTCAGGGTCTACTCAGACCCCCCTTCGGGGGGAGCTTAGTACTTACCCAGCAGTAATGAATGGTGAAGATTGACAAGGGAAGATATGAAAGTACGTACCTACCGTAATTCTTGATCTTCTCTTGTATCTTCACCATTCATTACTGATTCCCTCCCACCTTCCCCTCATGGGCCTCCTTCTTCGGCGTTTCCCCCTTCCTGCTCATTCCTCCTGCTTCTTCGTTGGCCTTTAAGCCCCCCCCCAAAAAAAATCCTATCTTGATTTTTCCATTCTTTTCTGAACGAATCCTATTTTCCTCAAGGTAAAGGGGGAACGAGTTGAATTTATTCTATCCTGAGGGAACTCTTTCTGATTGCCCTTAGGGATTACCTCTTGGTTTTCTTAACCATGTGGTTCAATTCACGGTTAAAGGACCATCCCTCTATGGCTTGCTCCTTTTTTTGTCCTGGTCCCTCTGGCAGGTCATAATCTTCTTTTGTATCAGTTCTTCTGGTTGATGCTCCTAGCACTTCAATTACCTTGAGCTGATACTATTGCCTGGTCTTCAGGGTGTCCAATTGAGTTACTACTCTATCCTTTCATAAAAGGGTGCCCTCTGTAGAGCTCACCCCTCCACACACGCACCTGTGTTAATATTAACAAGGTGCTAAAGGACCTCTTCCTAGTTGGGCGCTCTCTTTCCGGAACAGAATTTCTGCCTCGGCAGCCTGTGAGCTCTCAGCTAGAGTTTAAGAGGTTGGGATGATGGGAGGTTAGAGAATCTGCCCTTTGTGTCCAGTCTGTGAAAGCAGTTCGGAGGAACCTACTTTCAGTCCTATCAAGCGGAATCCTTGATCCCTTGTTTTGGTCCGAACTTATAAGCCTTAAACCGATATATCAGTGGGCAGTATTCTCCCCTCCCAACATCCCTTGTTTTCTCCCTCTTTTCTTCTTTTCCTTTTCTCCTTTTCTTCATCTGTTCCTCCCTTGGGAGCTGCCCCAGAAGTGAGGCCCTGCAGTCCCTTAGGGTAGGCATTTTCTTCTTTTTCTGTCCTCTTCCGGCTTATGCCTTTTTCAGTTTATATACTAACATACTAAAATGCCAGCAGAATAGGTCTAACGGTCTTTCGCATCTGCTTATTTGGTCAGCCCCCACCCTGGGAGCTGACCTTGCTGCCCCCCTCGCCTTCTCTGGCTTCTCCCTTCCCAGTTCCAGATATTCTCGCTGCATTGGATTTTGCTTCCAGAAACCTTCCCTGTACCTGTCCCACCCCTCTGAACCCTTCCACCGTCTCTGCCTCCACCAGCCCCTGGGCAGCATTCCATGGCTCCACCACCCTCTCAGTGAAGTAGCACCTCCTCCTTTCTCCTGAATCTTCCCCTCCAGCTTCCATCCATGCCCTCTAGTTGCCCCTCCTCCTTCCTTCAAGCACCCTGACTGCTCCTCCCCTATTTACCCCTTCATGTACCTGAAGACCCTCTATCATGTCCCCCCGTCCCTTCTCTCTTCCAATGTGTACATATTTAGCTCTTCAAGCCTCTCCCCTAGGTCCTGTCCCCAAGCCCCAACTCATTTTGTTGCCCTCCTCTGGACCCTCTCCAGGAGTTTAATGTCCCTTTAATGTGGACTCCAAAACTGCATGCAGTACTCGAGGTGCGGCCTCACCAAGCAGTTATACAGAAGGAGTATCACTTCCCTCCTTCTGGAGGTGATCCCCCTAGCGATGCATCCCAGCATCCTGTTGGCCTTGGCTGCTGCCCTTCTACAAGTCTCCGAGTTGTTCATCTTGACATCCACCACCCCAGGTCCCTCTCAGCCATCGAGACTTGTAGCATTCCCCCCCCCCAGGGTGTACACTTGGCCCAGGTTTCTGGCCCCCAGGTGCAGTACCTTGCATTTCCCTGCATTGAACCTTAGCTTCCACGTTCTAGACCATCAGAGCTTCCAGGTCCCCCTGTAGGGCCATCCTCCCCTCCTCCCCATCCACCACTGTCCCCAGTTTTGAGTCATCCGCAAAGAGACTCATCTCACTCCTGATACCTGTCCTTATGTCAGAGACGTAGGCGTTGAACAGGAGGGGCCCAACGACTGATCCCTGTGGGACCCCACTAATGACCCTCCTTGGGGATGAGACTATCCCACCAACTATGACCCTCTGGGTCCAGTCCTGGAGGCAATTGCCTATCCATCTGATCATCTGTTTCCCACCCCCATTTCTCCCAGCTTATCCAACAGGCCCTCGTGAGGAACAGAGTCAAATACCTTGCTGAAGTCTAGAAAGAGGACGTCCACTGGTCTATCCTTTCCCTTTTTCTATCCCTCGGCTCTCTTGCCTCACTCTCTTTTTCTTATCCTTATTTCACCTGTCCAGCTAACAGAACTGGGATGGAGGAGGAGTCTGCGATGCCTAATGGCCGCCCCTCGTGCATCACGCGGTGCGTCACTCTCAGGGGCGGCGCCGTTGGCACTGACTCCTAAAAAAAAATTCCTGTGGTGGATGCGCGCCTCTGGCTTACACCCAGCAGTAATGAATGGTGAAGATACAAGAGAAGATCAAGAATTACGATTGGTACGTAATTTCCATTTTTATCGAGTAACCAGGTATGGTAGCATACTGCTTGAAAAAAGTCCTTATACTGATTCAGTTCTAGTGGTATGGTACTCATAAATTATCTATAGTAAGTCACTTGCATTAAAATAGTTCATCCACATCAAAATAGTTACAGCCAGGAGAAAATGGTACTGTTTTGCTAGAAGAGCTAGTGGCTTGCCAGTTAATTGATCATTAAGCCCTAGTATCTGTGATATGTATCAAGGCTGTAACATTCCAGGCATTGCACCCAGAATAATAAGGTCTGGCTTATTGACTCAGTGTTAACTGTTATACTTCCACGGGTGCCAAGATGGGTCACGGCTTTGCCAATCTGTTTGTGGGTTGGGTGGAGGAACAGTTTTTCCTCTAATTCACAGCGACTGTGCCAGAACTCTACAAATGCTACATAGATGACTGTGTGGCAGCTACCTCCTGCTCCAGGGAGACCCTCCAAGTCTTCTTGGACAAGTTTACCACAGTCCATCCTTCCCTTCAGTACACTGTTGAAGTACCCTCCACTACACTGCCTTTTCTGGCTATCAAACTGTCAGTGCAGAACACTGGTCTGAAGATATCAGTTTATTACAAACCCACTGACTCACACAGTTTCCTCCTCCACAGCTCCTTCCATCCCAAACATATCAAGAATGGCCTGCCATATTCACAGTTTCCTAGACTTCGCAGGTTATGCAGTGAAGATGATGATTTTGCTGAGCAGGCCCAAATAATGCAGTTTTTTTTTTATTAACAGGGGTTACCCTAAAAGCACAGTGGACAGCGCACTCTCCTGGGTCAGTAACATGCCCCATAATCTTGACCCCCCGTAGGAAGGATACTGTCACTCAAGAAAAACGACGAATTCCACTACACCTTCTCTTCACTGGATCATCATCAATAACTTTCCTATTTTGCTAACTGACCCCAACATTGGTGCTTCCTTTACAGAACCACCTTTTGCCTTCTACCACCGGCCACCCAACCTGCAGAATCTCCTGGTACGAAGCAGCCTACATACTCCTAATAGTTCCTCCCTATCAGGTACCAAATCTTGCAACAGAACTCACTGCTACACCTGCAAATTTATTTCCCATGTGACTGAAATTCGGGGTCCCACAGGTGTTTTTCACATCACCAAGGAGTTCTCATGCACCTCCACTAATGTGGTGTATTGTATTCTTTGCAGGAAGTGTGCAACTGTTTTTTTTTGAGTTGTTTAACCAGGAGTAGCCCACTAAGCTGAAAGCTTTTTTACAGGTGTGACCTGGGAGCACAGGAAAGTTAAGTGACTTCCTCAGGGTCACACAGTATGCAGGTGGAAGCTGTGGGATTCAAACCCAGGTCTGCTCTGCTGGATGTCACCAGATTAGCAGCTCAGAGCCTTAAACCACTGCGCTATACTGCCTCCCCTATTTACATCAGAGAAACTGGTAGATGCCTTGCTGACCCGTTCAGGGAACATTACAGGGCAGTCAGGAATGGAGACACTGATAAACCCATTGTATCCCACTTTATTTCTGGGGACCACAATGTCAATGATCTTTCTGTTTGTGTCCTTCAGCAGGGCTTCTGGGATTCTGACCATAGAAAAAACATGGAAACCAAGTCAATCATCCACCTTAGCTCCCAGCAGCCCTCCGGTTTAAATGATAGACTTATTTTCTACTAACATCTTTCAGCCACCCCTTGTTTTCCATAAAGTATGCTTGTATTTGTAAACTTCTATTTTCAATTTTACCAGATGTCTCCATCTCTGTCTCCTTCCCCAACACTTGTCAGCTTTCATCCTTCTATTAGTCCATGTTAAGTAATCCCCACCCAGGGACTTCTCTAGCTCATTCACTGCTATTAAGCCTCGTCATTCACATCATCACCTTTTTGTTTTCCTGATTCTCCCTTTATCTTGCCATTTATCACTTCTTCAACCAGAGCCTCCCTCTTTTTTCATTCCCTACATATATATCCCTTATTTTACCTCCCCTCTACACTAACTTTGCTTTTTTTCTCTTTTACATATTTCCTGAAGAAGACCTAATGTCAAAATGTAAATTTTTAGCTCTATTTTCAGCGTGCATTTAATATTACCATTTTGTTTTGCTTTCAGACCACATGCAGCACCTTGTTTTTGTTCAGACATAGTAATGTTGTAATATATGATGTTTCTTTTTTCTTTAATTGACATTATGTGTCCCACCTGGAATTAATTATAAGGTACTATAAAAGTAATTAGTGATTATGATGTAGCCACACCCCCTGACGAAGGCGGTAGCCAAAGTGCTTGGGTATTGGGCACTGTGTTTTGTTGTGTGCCACAATAGATTTTCCATTTGGATGTCATTTCTGATTTTGAGTGGTCATTGTATTGGAGTGCAGTTTCCAGTGAACTTGCATTTCATTTGGGTCTGGCAGACCCGGCACTGCACCCTACTCGATTGCAGTTTGTAGTAAGACTCTTGGATTCACTTGAGCATACTATGGACTGCTCTCCTCCTCCGGGGGGGCAGGGTGGGAAGTCACTGGTGCTTGAGTGACCCCGTGTGGCAGCTAGGAGGTTCAGCATTCGGGACTGTATTTGTAGGGAGGCATGTCAGACGTTCAGCATGTTGCCCTAATGTCATTGCACAACACGCTTCCCAGAGAGAAAAAAACATGGAAAAAAATGGAGATTCCGCCTCTGCAGGATGACGTCTGCCCCCATGTAGTGGACCACATGCTGGCACCCAGGCTCCCACTCCCATGCTACTGACCAGTCTCCATCAGTGGGAAGGACCCCCCAGTGGCTCCTCCCCTTGGGGGTAAGCTGTGGGTGTTCAGGAGTGGAATTAATCCCAGGATGCGGGTGCATGACAAAGTGTGCTTGGACTGATAGGCCGCGGACACAGAGCCCACCAATAAATAAATAAATAAATGGCACGGATCCTCAAACTCTACGGATTTGCAGATCCTGTTCCAGTGATCAAATACTAAGAAACAGATCCCAAAAAACTTTTTTTCTGAAGCAGGGCTAGCCCCTGTTTCACTCATTGTTCCCCAACATAGTAGCTTCTCCTGCTGCCACAGGTTTTTGGAACTCCAATCTCCTGTAGTGCATCTGGATCAGCTGGGCTCCCTCCTCAGGCTCATGCCACCTCTCGCAGGTGCAGGCTTCTCAGATTCCTTCTAGAGGTTAGTCTGGATGTTCTGCTATCTCCTTCCTTGACCACTAAGGTCCTGGAATGACCCACATGTCCTGGCTTCCCACCCTTCAAAGCAGCCATGGCCTGACACCTAGTTGTAATGCCTGCTATTGGATCTGCACCAGCAGCACTGGTTTTGATTTCTTTGCTCCACACTGTCTCTTCAGTGTCATCACTTCTACTGGTTAGCACACAAACCCCATGCTTTTCCATATACAGACTCAGCATCTTCCTTCGCCATTTGTCTCATAGACAAAAAGCCTATATGGTACAGTATGAATTCTGTCTCTTTCTCTGGACTGCAGGTCCTGTCCCTCAGAGATCTCTCTCAGATCTTCCTATCTACAGCCCAAACCCCTTTTATAGCAGTTTTTCAGGGGCATTTCACGTTGGTTCAAATGGTTGTCAGTTTCAAAATAAGAAACCGTATAGATCCCGGAAAAGGCACAAGAATCTGCTGCCCTGTCTTTTCGTAAAGGTGTCCAGATTGCCTTACCAGGAAATTCTGTGACTGGTTGTCTGCAGGGGTCATGGGGTCACATGATGGTGGCTCCCATGGAGTCTTGGGAATCCGCCAAAGGTACTGTTATTACTAGGTTTCAACACTCCCTGCCAATCACATTGCTACACAATGGGAGTCCTGGGGGCTCAGTTCATCAATCAGGTGGCCCCCACCTGTAGAGGGGGTTAAAAGCATAAAAATATGTGTTGGAGGGGTGACACTCATGAAAATGTTTGTTTGTAGGCGCCATTTACTATAAAAAATAACCAATGGAAAGCCACACGCAGACAAGGCATGTGTTCCCATCTTGTGGTTCTGAAGACATCAGAGACCTCTCGAGTTTCAGTCTTATCATGAGGTCCATGATGTCTTCATGACCCCCTGATGGAACCAGTGTCTTGTTGGGCTTGGTTTTCCATCCATTATTCTACATATCCTTTGTACATTCAGGTGTGACCATGAAATTCATTGAATCTGTGAACTGAACTTTGATTTTGCGAGCATTTTCTTCAGAGACAAAAAGTTAAAATGCAATAACTCACTGAATAATTTAGTGACAACTTAAATATGTACCACACCAGTGGTGAATACCTTAGGTGAATGAATTCTTTCTAAAGTGGTAGCATAATATTTATACAGTAAGCATGCAGTGTTACAGCTTATCATAAAACTTATCTTCTGAGAGTGTGTGTATAACATCCCCTTTGACACTTCAACTGTGTACATCAGAATCAAAACAGTTTGGTGATAAGAATAGATAAAGTGGGACCTTTACACATATGGATGGTTTTTAGAAATAAATCTGATAGCTGTTGTGGCAGACTGTAGGTGTCATAACACTCACTGTATGATTTGATTGCTGCTATGGCTTCTGTGTAAGTCATATTCTTCCCTGACTTATGAGTAATGCATGACTTTATGAAAGCGGTTTCTCTAAAATAAATACAGCTTTCTAAACCCTCAACTGCCAGGTATTCACTGTAAGAGGTTGACCATGTTTTTTTTTTTTACTTCAGTTTCATTATTTTTATAGGTTTACTTTGAACTACATAATCCCTTTCCCTCCAGAAGTGACGCAGCATTAAGAGTTATTAAGGAACTGATTTGCACACTGGTTCTGGAGCATGCATTGTCCAGGAAATATGCAGCCATGCTGCACTGTGAATTCCCTTTAACAATTTTGCTGTGCCAGACATGGAAGGAATAATCTTACTGCCTTGAGCAGTGTCAATATGCAGCTCTTTAATGCCGGCCTTGTGGCGCTGAGGGTTGAGGCACTGAATACCACACCTCGCGCTACACTGGCTATGATGGGACAACCGTCTACTAGTTATGTGCATATAATTGTAACATAAATATATGTTTTAGACTTCTGCTTAGGAAAACAGGCCAAGCAGCAGAGCCTCATGGAATCTGGGATTTTAAAAGAGAGGAAAGAAGGGTCTGCCCTCTTACTGACCTAGAATATAAACTAATTAGAGCTTCCTTTTTTGACACCTACCTGTCAGAGCCTTTTGTAAACAGACAACTGCTTTGAACTTAGGAAGACTGCCTTAAAATATTGCATTTTACAACATCAGGAGGGAAGTCATTCCTGACAGATACCGTGAAAGCTCACACAGCTAAGAGAAGTGTTGTTCTGCTGAGAGATCAAAGGGATTTGCCATCCTGTCATGATTCATGCTCTGTGGCTCACTAATTCAAAAGTAGATATTTGTTTTAATTGGAATGTTTAGCAGTGTGCAGAGGCATATGACTGATCCATTAATTACAGGACTAAGAGTGACCTCATGTGCTGTGACATGACAAGGAGGTCGGGACTTTGAACTTTGAATATTGCCAAGCTGTCTGAAGGGACTGTGGCTCACTCTTGTTCCAAATTTTGAAAGAACATACACTCTTGCGTTCTGGACTTAAGAGGCACTTCTGTCAAGCAAGCTAGGTAACACACAACTGAAAACAAGGCATTTTGTTTTGTAATTTCCATTTTCTTTCTGACTGTAAGCATTTTGTATATATGTTCTGTTTGATGCACTGTATTTATTTACTATTTTTAATTTTAGCAAACTTTTTGGTTTCCTTAATCCTGCCTGAGACATTTTCTCATTTTGAGTGTGAATGCTGGAACAGTATTGATAATTCTAACATAACTGTTAAAGTGCTTAATGTGTCACCAAATGCAGCCAGGCTAGCAAGGATCTGTGTAAAGATCCAGGAAGGTAAGGAAATGCCTAGGTCTCAATTGAGTCAGAAGGGGATTTGTGAACCAGGTTGGTTGTGTGCCCGCAGGGTTAAACATTGCACTGCTCTCCCCAAAGAGAGTGTGATATTTGGACCTGTTACCTGGGCATACTAGCTAAAAGGGTTCATATTTGACCCACAGGACTCAAGAGTGGTAGTTGCTCAGATCCAAAACAAACAGGAGGGTGTCCCAGTTTGTCCCCTGTTCACATATTGCACTTCTAGGTTTGGGCACTGTGGGATCAGAGGGCCTGCCCCAGGAGTGCATTTGTGACAGATTTAGTGTTAGCAGTGGGATCTAAAAGATCTGGTTTGCAGTAGTGCAATCTAAAAGGTTTTTTTGCAAACTGTGCAATTATTTGGTGACAGGGGCATTAACAGTCTAGTGTGTTGGATTGACAAACTGTAACAGTTGACACACAGACAAGGCAGAGATTTTAAAAAGAAATATATCATTTTGGTTACAGCTTAAGTTCCATATCTGTTTTATTTTTTTTTCAGGTGCAGGTTAGTGTAGCCATAGATTAGGGAAGAAGATAGCTTTCAGCTACAGCAAATACACTGCAGACCACCCGTAGCACTTGTGCCAGGAAAGAGGAGTCCGCAGTGAGGGGCAAAACAAACAGCACCTCATGGAGGCTTTTCTGGCAGCCGATGCACGAGTGACTGCCCAAGACCTCAAATCACAGTCGGTGACTAGAAGGGACCAGACCTTGGGCATGTGGGGCAAGGGTCCACTGCAGTGTCCAGTCCCAGGGAGGAGTACAGCGGAAGCAGTGTGAACCAACAGCCACAGCAGCAGGGGAAGGTCAGCACCATGCTGGAGCCAGAAAGGATCAGGCTGCAGATAGAGTTAAGGAGAATGGAGCTGGAATTTGAGCAGAAGAAGTTCCAGATGGAGATAGAGAGAGAACTGGAACTTTGTTCAGGGATTCAATATGGCTGCTATTTGGTGACCTGTTTTACTTCAGCTCGTGGTCACGTCTGGACAAAAAGTTTTTCTAGCTATTCCAGTGGATTCTTAGTTGTCCAATGGATAAAAAATGGAAGGAAAGAGGCTCCTCATCCTCTGGTTTCCATTTGTTTATCTGATATGGTCATCTGGATAAGTTTTTTAAAATTGAAATACTGAGCCCGGGAAGTGAAGGAGCATGGGCTGGGGCTGTGGCGCAGTCTGTGAGCTGTTCCCCAATGGCAATTTCAAAACTGGAAAAACCTCAGCAACCAGTTCATCAGCAACAGAGCATTTCAGGAGTAGAAAGCAACAAAAATGTATTATTCTCAGGAGCTGAACATTTACAAGTAATTACCACCGAACAGAGAGCTGATTCTAAGGAAGCAGAAGCATTTGCAGAGACACATGGCCAAGACTGGGAAATACAGATGATCCCAGCTTTTGAGAATGTTAGCTTGTGGATGGCGAAGCTTGATGCTAGATTTGCCAGTATGGAATCGTCTCTTCAGTTGCTGCATAACAAAACAAAGGAGCTGGAGTTAGAATCCCACAGAACAACAGAGGAAGTGGAGAAGCTTAAGAAGCGTATTGAGGTGTGTGAGAATAAAATAATAGCAATAGATGCTATAGTGACTGCTAATATTGTTGGGCATAGTGCAGTTAATTGGAAACTTGAAGCGTTAGAGAACACTAGCAGATCTAAGAATTTAAGGTTCCTGGGGATTCTAAGTTTGTGTGATTCTGAGTTTTCAGAAACTAGAGAGTTAATTAAAAATGTTTTGCAGGAGACCTTTCAATTACCAGAAGATAATCCACCAATAATAATAAAGTTTATAAAGTTGCAACTAAAAGGAAACCAAATGATGTTAAACCTCCTATTTTAGTTCAGTTTATTTTTGAGACTGATTGAGAATTAATCTTGAAGTTAGCTCATTTGTGCAAGAACTTGGAATACCAGGGAAATAAATATTCTATCTTTCTGGACTATGCTATTGCTACCCAGGAGAGAAGATGTTATTTTCTTTATTTAAAGGAGGAAGTTCTGGCGATTGGGGCAAGTTGTGTGCTACAGTCCCCTGCTAAAGTTAAAATTATCTATCAAGGACAAACCTACATATTTTTTGACCCAGATCAACTGACGGATTTTTTAAGATTGCAAAATAAAGAACACAAATCGATGGACTCAATGAATTCAGATGCAGATTTAGTAGCTGCTGCCACCCAAATTGAAACCAGATTTGAAAATGTAAAATCAAGTACTTAAGTACTCAAATAATTGAGACCAGGAATATTTTGCATTTTTATTTTTTTTTAGATCCATCAAAAGTTTCTGTTAACTGATATTAAATTAACATAATATGATTGAAAATGACTGGATTGCTAAGGTTAAATGAATCTTTATTTTGTTTCCCAATTTTTCTTAATAGCCACCAAGTGCGATAATGATATAACAATTCTAAATTTGTGATTGAATCCTCAAGATGGGGACTGTAACATAATATATGTACTATATATATTTAAACATTTCTGGAAAAGCAAAATAAAAAAAAGAGATAGAGAGAGAAGAGAAGCAAGAGCAGTGAGAGGCCGATGGAGAGGAGAGAGAGGGCCAGAGGAAATTTGAACTAGAGAAACTACAACTCCAAAGACCAGCGCCAGAGCAGGTAAGTGGCATGGGTGAACCTCGACATACAGGACTGGGTTACAAATTAAATTCTAAATTGATAGCTGAATTTAAAGAGGGGGAGGATATGGATGCATTTTTAAATTAATTTGAAAAGGTATGCATTCAAGCAAAAATTCCTCACGAGCCCTGGAGATTCCAACTATCCCCGCTGCTTACCGGGAAAGCGTGTGATGCATTGGTTCAAAAGGACAATCAGGACTGTAATGACTATGGCAAACTTAAAACTACCTTGCTAAAAAAGTATGACTTGACAGCTGAAGCATACAGAGTTAAGTTCCACAAGCTCGGGGGGGGGGGTTCTTCCCCAGGCAGCACATTCTGGAATCAAGAGGCTGGCAAGGGTCTTCATGGGGTGAGACCTGAGTGTGCCAGCCTGTGGCCATAATTAAGCTAGAGCCTGGCTTTTTGTTTTCCACTGTAATGCTCGCATCCAGCAACTCTGTGATGTGCACCATAGCCACTGTAGGCCTTGAAGCATACAGCTTGCCTCTGTGGCTGGAAGTTGAAACTTCCAGAGCCTGACCACAGGGGTTGCCAAAGCAGCAGAAGTGGTGCAGAAGTCCTCAATCCTCAGCCACCCATTTACCAGCACCTTGGGCTCATTCCAAAATTGGGTCACTGGAATAGCTAGCTTATCCCAAAACTTCGATAACAAGCATGGGAGCAGGATGCTGTACCCACTGGAAGATTGAGTAACACCTTTCCTATTGATTTTAACTTGAAAATCTAATGAGATGCATTGCATTCATAGCCAGTAATAGAAAAGACTCCATAGTACAATAATTTGCTTAGGAGTTAGTGCAAGGGCAATATGGATAGCAATGGAAAATAGGAAATATATTATTTTGTAGTAACAATTACTAAATTGTCATGAAGTACTGTGCTTCACACCACTTTATAAAATGGCAAGGAAAAAGTTAGAAATGTAATTGGCAGAGAGATGTCACCCTACCATGCATCAACTCTCTATAAACACACAGTCAGATGTCAAATCTAATTTTCCTGTCCAAAAAAACCTATTTAGAGCCATTTTATAAGTGTAATGAACCATTCCACGGTGTGCATCATAGTATTTTAATGCACTTACCAGGGGCATAAGGACACTCAGCCTTCAGCATCATGCCTTAATATACCCCTGGAGTGTGCCTTGAAATCCTATAATGCACTTCCTGTTGTGGCTTATTATTTATGTATTAACTCATTGTCTCCTAGCAGACGCCTGTAGTCGTCAGGAAAATACACTGGTGTGTTCTGAGGACATCTGCAGAAGTCGGATACTGACTCCCAGTGTGCCCTTGCAAGGTCTGGAGAAGTCACTTATATATTTTAATATATAGTGTAACAGCATATAATATATATTTGACTGCATAGCACCGTTGGAAAGGTAATTTTATGCTGAACAACTTTGTCACTGATATTTTATGTATATCATGTATACTTTAGGCTTTATTTGCATGTGCTTCAACTGCATAAAAAACAAAACAAAATTACATATTATTATTTGCATACCACCATTGGAAAGGTAATTTTGTGCTGAACAACTTTGCCACTGGTATTTTGTGTATATCATGTATACTTTAGGAGTTATTCACATTTGTTTATGGTATGGTGTGTATGGCTTATGTTGCCTCTTTTGGTAAAAAAAATAATAAATGACATATGATTATTTGCATACCACCACTGGAAAGATAATTTTGTACTGAATAACTTTGCCACTCATACTTTATGTCTAGCACTTACGGTTCTTGAACTATTAGGATTTGTTTGTGGCAAGCTGACTATTGATTTTGCTTAGAAAACCCAGAATTTACTGTTAAGAGTATACAGGAGACAAGTGGTGCAACTTCAGAGAGCTCCTGTGGAGGCAATGAGTTAACTATTCAAAAATAATGATAGCTTCTTGTTGCAATATATGAAGGGTTGGGTTTTCAAAGGTATATGATGCTGATGCAGCAGCAAGATGCTATGATCCAAATGCCATCTATGTCTGCCTGAATCCATCAGTGTCTGCTTACATCTATATATGACTGCTTGAATCCTTCTGTGTCTGCCTGAATCTATCTGTTTGCCTGAATTCATCTGTCTGCTTGAACCCAGCTGCGTCAGCCTGAATCCATCTGTCTGCCTGAATCTGTCTCTGTCTTCCTAAATCCATCAGTATCTTTTTTTAATCCATCTGTGTTTATTTTGTTTTCAAATGAAGCATCAGTTTGTGACAAAAACTCACAGTTTGTGTCAAAAATTATGACAATTCATTTCTCACACATTGTTGGTCCAAAATAGGATGAGTGGAACTGTTAGACCACCTACTAGATAATCTGACAGTTCTGATCATCACAGATGTAAGTCTGTAGTAGAAAATAGGGACTGATGGGTCCAAGGCAGTGCCATTTGAAAATTGTTCCTGAAGAATATTTTCACACATACTTGACTCTTACTCTGTTTTAATACATTAAAATAATGTGGTATTATTTGCTACATCATAACACACCCCTTTCAATGCCACCTCTACTGCAACCCACTTATCTCTTCCAGTACCCTTGACTAGCTACAGTATACTAGGACCCAAATTCATCTCTCCCAAAAAAAACTTACCTCATTGTGACTCTCAACACATAGCAGAACAATATCATACCCTGCTATGACCTTAAACTACCCTGATGGGACCTCTGTCTGTCCTCCAAGGACTCTATAGTCCCCATAACCCAATGCCGGGACAAATATTCTTACTTACAGATTCCATCACCCACACTTTAAAACCAATCATCCATATTTGATCTCCGCCCGTTACACAGGAATTCCAACACCTCCATCCCCCCAAAATGGACCATGTCGTTCATATTTTAACAACTCCCTTTTTCAAACAACATGAAGTATTGCTATATTCTGACTATTGTAGTTAGCTCCAGCCTTTAAACTGCCCCAGAGAATAAAGGGTTAACTTTCTATGCAGTGCATAGAATGCTGAGCTCGAGCTTGGCTGAGGTCTCTGTATGTTTCCCTTTGAAACTCAACCGTCAGATTCTTTACTCTGTCTCACTGAACAGTCGCTCCGGAGATTTCTCCTTCAGCTCGGTTCAAAAGTCGGTTAAAGTCTTGGTTAAGTTGTCAGTTTTAAACTGAATTTATTTCCGCATAGTCGGTTCAGTCTCTGTCTGCAGTACCATGAGTACTAGATAGGTTTTGTTCTGATTTTCTGTGTTGAAATTGTAAAGTGTTAGATCGGTTTGACTGAACTGATCACTTGTAGTGAATCCTTGTATTTTACTTTAGTGTGTGGTTACCGGTCCTTATCGGTTCTAAAAAAAAACATGTTTTGAACGTTTTTTTACAATACCCATGGCACGGTTAGGAACTGATAAGGGAGTCTTGCCTGGCGGTTACCATAAAAAGGGTAAGTTTGGTTAGGTTGGCCATGTCTGAGAAACCCAAGAAAAAAAATGGGCCCACTGGGTTTCAACACTGCAGTGAGTGTGGGGAGGTCTTTGCTAAGGCCGATCCCCACACCACTTGTGTTTATTGTCTGGGATTTGAACACCTTGATGCAGACTGCCAAATTTGTAAACATTTTCCTAAATCTACCCTTGAAAAGAGATTAGGTAGACTGAGGGAGAAGGAGGCAGAGAAGTCCACTGACCCGGATGGCCAGCCCGGTTCGGTTCCGACCAAACCAGAAGGAGTGCCCTCTGACCAGGGCGAAACTTCTTTGGGCAAGAGGAGAGCCGATTCTGAGGGGTCGGTTCCTACAAAAAGGAAATTCAAAGAAAAATTGACCAGTTTGGATTCAGAGGTTCATGTTCCTACCGCCAAGGAAATAGCCAGAGTGATTTGGATTATGGAATCACTTTGTCTGGTTCCGACTGATCTGGCACCTTTTGGCAGGGGTTCGGTTCAGTCGGTTCCCCCAGTTCAGGGTTATACCCCTGAAAATTTTTATGAACCAGAGTTTGAGGAGGAGGAGGGGGAGTTTGAAGATGTTGGTGATGATGGTGAAAGTCTGGATGTGCCTGTGGAACCGGACATCTCCCCAGACAGACCTTCTGGTGTATCCCCTCCTAAGCTTTCTGAGTCCCCTTCCCACTTTCTGTTTTACAGAAAAGTGGCTAAAAACCCTCCAGCTTCCTATGGAGGAGGCAATGGAGGATCAAGAGGAGCCTGATTATGTGGAAATGATGGACATCCCAGAGTACAGGAGACTGTCTATTCCCCTTCACAAATCCTTTGGGAAGCAGACACAAAAAATCTTAAAGTCTTCCAATTCTGTACCTCCTGTTGACAGAAAGATGGACAAGAGGTACACACTATCAGGCTCAGATACGGAGTTTTCATACCAGCAATGCAGCCATGTTGGGATAGTGTAGGCTGTTGCCTGTGACAAGGCAAACATTCCCATGGCTTCTCACCCCCCCAGACAAAGCCTTCAGGAAGATGGATACTATGGCAAAGAAGCAGTACATGGCATTTTCCTTGGAACTCAGGCAGGCGAACTACATTGCCTATACAGTCAGGTACCAGAAGTCCAGATGGGACACTGTACAGGCACTGGCTAAACAGGCCTCCCCCCAGATGGCCAAGGAGCTGGAGGAGGTGGCTGCTGATGGGACTGAGGCATCGAAGGTACAATTTCATGCTGCTGTGGACACCAATGATGTGTCATCAAGAGTCATGGCTACATCTGTGGCTCTTCGGAGGATGGCTTGGCTCAGATGTATTAGCCTCTCACAGGACACCCAGGCTAAGGCCATGGATTTTCCAGTAGTGGGTAATTCTCTGTTTGGGGAGCAGACAGAGAATTACATGAAGAAAATGGATGAGTACAGGACCACTTACAGGAGTGCTCAGGCCAAGGAAAAGTAGGCAACTCCTCAAAGGCAGCAGTCTAGGGGCAGGGGCAGGCCTTTTCAAAGGCCTTTTTACTAAGCACAGGCCTCTTTTTCCTTTTCTCAGAGGGGGTTCTTCAGAGGGAGAAGCAGAAGGGGGATGAGCAGAGCTGCATCCACTCCTCAGCCTAAAGCCCCTGCCAAGCAGACACCCTGATGGGCCTGCCTGGATCAACTCTCCTATACCAGTAGGGGGCAGGCTGGCTTACTTTGTCCAGGACTGGATGTCAATTACATCAGACTAGTGGGTCCTGGAAGTAGTAAGCCAGGGACTGGTTCTCAGCTTCAAAAAATTTCCAAAGATGAGAGCCAGATCTTTTCCACCTGCAAATTTCTCAGAAACCCTTGCCCTAGAGGCACAGATTTCTTCTCTCCTAGCTTTAAGAGCTGTAGAGAGAGTATCTACCCTACACTGGAGCAAAGGACTGTACTCCAGGTACTTTCTGACCCCCAAAAAGACAGGGGAGTGGTGACCCATCCTAGACCTAAGATATCTAAACAAACATCTTTTAAAACCAAAGTTCAAGATGATAACTCTGGGAATAATCCTTCCCTCTTCAAGGCCAGGGGACTGGTTAGCCTCCCTGGACCTCAAAGATGCCTACTTTCACATTCCCATCAGGTGCTCCCACAGAAAGTACCTCAGGTTCGAGTTACTCTCAGGCAATTATCAGTTCAAAGCAATGCCCTTTGGCCTAATCTCAGCCCCAAGGGTTTTCACAAAGTGCTTGGCAGTAGTAGTTGTCTTTCTAAGAAGGCAAAGATTTCCATTTTTCCATATCTGGACGATTGGTTAATAGTGGGTCAGTCTCCAGACCAAGTCAAGTCTCACCTGCAGGTGACCCAGCAAATGCTCACTTCTCTAGGATTTCTTCTCAACCTTCCCAAGTCAGTTCTCAAACAAGTCCAGCTTCTTACCTTTATAGGGGCAGAACTGGACACACTCAGAGCAAGAGCCTTTCTTCCTCTAGAAAGGGCAAGGGTTCTTATGGAACTAGCTTCTTCCTTCAGCCTTCGGGTATCTCGACCGGCAAGGCATTTCCTCCAGCTCTTGGGCCTCATGGCAGCTTCAACAGCAGTGGTCCAAGGGGCAAGATTACAGATGAGGGATATTCAGTTCCACCTGAGAGTGTTCTGGTCTCAGAGGAAGGATTCCCTTACCAAACTGATCCCAGTGACTCTGACCTTGATCCAAGTCCTCCAGTGGTGGCAGGATCAGGACAATTTAAGATAAGGTGTTCTTTTTGTTGCTCAGCCTTGTTCAGTGATCCTTACCACGGATGCTTCTCTCCTGGGCTGGGGTGTCCATCTGGGATCCCTTACTGCCCACGGGCTGTGGTCCCCCCAAGAATCCCTTCTCCACATCAATATTCTAGAGCTCAGAGCAGTTTTTCTGGCTCTAAAAGCATTCTGACAGTCAGTACAGAACAAGGTGGTTCAAGTCAGAACAGACAACACCACCACCATGTGGTACATCAACAAGCAGGAAGGCACTCAGTCCACAGCCTTGTGCACAGAAGCCATGAAGTTGTGGCCCCTGACTTATTCCCTGCAAACCTCTCTTGTAGCAGTTCACCTTCCAGGCAAGGGCAATGTGCTAGCAGATGCACTGAGCATGATTTTTCAGCGTCATCATGAATGGTCCTGGACCCTCAAGTGTTGAAAGTAATTTGTTCAAGGTGGGGCACTCCAGAGATAGATCTCTTTGCAGCCCAGACAATCACCAACTCCCTCTCTTTTGTTGCAGACTTCCAGTCTTGGGCTCAGTCCCTCTGGACGCTCTGATCCTGAATTGGGAAGGGAAGTTTCTGTATGGTTTTCCCCCTTCCCACTCCTGTTCAAAGTTTTGGTAAAGATAAGGTCTCAACCTTGCAAGGTGATTCTGATTGCTCCAGATTGGGCCAGACAACCCTGGTACCCCCTGTTGCTGTCTCTAGCAGTCCATCTTCCCCTGTCTCTTCCCAGGAATTACAACCTGTTAACATCCTCTCAGGGAAGGATTTGGTACCCCCAATCTTCAGTCTCTCAATCTCAAAGCATGGCTCTTGAAGAGTTAGAGGTTGCAGATCTGCGTCTTTCCTAAGGGGTTCTGGATATCCTCAAGGCTTCTTGAAAGCCCTCCACCAGAAAGACTTACAACTCCAAATGGTAAAGATTCAGCATTTGGTGTTCTAAGAAGCATGTTTCTCCAGATACTGCTGAATTGCCTATGGTTCTGGATTATATGGTCCATCTCAATGGCCCTGGCCTCAGACAAGCTACTCTCAAAGTACACCTGTCAGCTGTTTCTGTGTTTTTGTCAGTGAGAAAGTCTTCCTCACTATCTTCCCATCCTGTGTTCTGTACATTTTTTAAAGGATTGCTTCACACCAATCCTCCTTTTAGAGACCTTCCCCCTGCCTGGGATTTGAATGTTTGCATTGCTCAACTCATGCAACCCCCCCTTTGAGCCTATGTCTTCATCAGAGCTTACTGTAAGTACTTGACTTGGAAAACTGTGTACCTGGTAGCCATTACCTCTGTCAGGCATATCAGTGAATTGCAAGCCCTGTCAGTGGAATCTGATTTTATCTAATTTCACAGGGATGAAGTGGTCCTTAGAACCAATAGAAGGTTCTTGCCCAAAGTGGTTTCAGACTTCCATTTAAACCAGTCTGTGTCTCTCCCTGTTTTCTTCACTGATCATTCTTCCTTAGAAGAGAGGAGGCTACACAGTTTAGATGTCAAAAGAGTCCTTAGTTACCACATAGAGTGTACCAAGGGTCACAGGTTTGACTCCCTCCAGTTGTTCCTCACTTATGGAGAAGTGGGAAAAGGCAAACCTGCCACCAAAAGATCTATTGCCAGGTGGATTGTGTCTTGTATACAATTCTGCTGTGAAAAACTGGAAAAAATTCCACCCTCAAGCCTGAGGGCTCATTCCACAATAGGTACAGCTGCTTCCCTGGCTACTGCCAGGGATGTCCCTCTCTTAGAAATGTGTCAAGCAGCCACCTGGAAAACAGTCCATACCTTTACCAAGCATTGCTCTCTGGATATCCAGGCTAGGAGTGATGCTCGGTTTGGCACAGCAGTGCTTCAGAGCCTATTCCCAAAGTAGGTTCTGTCCCTGCTCCTTGGAGGTACTGCTTGGTAGTCTGCAATTGTCAGAATATAACAAGACTTCATGTTGTTTGAAGAAAAAATTACTCACCTTAGTAATTATGTTTCTTCTAATGGAGTCTTGCTGTATTCTGACCTCCCTCCCTCCCTGCCTCCCCTCTCAGAACCTGTTTTTGGGAAGTGGGTGAGCAGGTGCAGTGTTGCACCCCAGGGTTGTTTTGTTTGCACCCTTTGGTTTGGGTGCTGATTTATGATTGTTATTTATAGTACATTGGGTTTTGGTTTTTGGGTTTCCTGACATGAGTCTTCCTTGAGAATCCAAAACCTTTTTTCAGCCAGTTGGCTAGTAAGAATTTTTACAATTTCCACATTGAATTTTTAGTTAGTTGGGCTCGTAAGAATCTGACGGTTTTGGTTTGAATCACTCCAGACAGAGACTTCAACCGAGCTCGAGCTCGGCATTCTATGCCCTGCATAGAAAGTTAACTATTTGTTCTCCGGGGCAGTTCAAAGGTTGGGAATCACTGCAATTGTCAGAATACAGCAAGACTCTATTAGAAGAAACATAATTACTAAGGTGAGTAATTTTTTCCTTGAGCCTATGTCCTCAGCAGAGCTTAAGTACTTGACTTGGAAAACTATGCTTTTGGTAGCCATTACCTCTGCCAGATGTATCAGTGAACTGCAAGCCCTGTCAGTGGAACCTGATTTTATCTCTTTCCATAGAGAGAAAGTAGTCCTTAGAACCAATAGGAGGTTCTTGCCTAAAGTGGTTTCAGACTTCCACTTGAATCAGTCCATGTCTCTCCATGTCTTCTTCACTGATCATTCTTCCTCAGGAGAGAGAAGGCTACATAGTTTGGATGTTAAAAGAGCCCTTGGCTACTACATAGAGTGTACCAAGGGTCACAGGTTTGATTCCCTCCATTTATTTCTCACTTATGGGGAAGTGGGAAAGGGCAAACCTGCCACTAAGAGAATTATTGCCAGGTGGATTGTGGCTTGTATACAATTCTGCTATGAGAAATTAGGAAAGATCCCACCCTCAAGCCTGAGGGCTCACTGTACAAGAGGTACAGCTGCTTCACTGGCTGCTGCCAGGGATATCCCGCTCTTAGAAATTTGTCAAGCAGTCACCTGGAAAATGGTCCATACCTTTACCAAGTATTACGCTCTGGGAATCCAGGCTAGGAGTGATGCTCAGTTTGGCACAGCAGTACTTCAGAGCCTATTCTCAAAGTAGGTTCTGTCCTCCATGAAGGTACTGCTTGCTAGTCTGCAATAGTCAGAATACAGCAAGACTTCATGTTGTTTGAAGAAAAAATTGCTCATCTTAATAATGATGTTTCTTCTAATGGAGTCTTGCTGTATTCTGACCTCCCTCCTTGCCTCCCCTCTCAGAACCTGTGTTTGGGAAGTGGGTGGGCAGGTGCAGTGTTGTACCCCAGAGGTGCCTATTACACACCCTCCTCTTTTTTGTTTGGGTGTTTTTTTGTTGTTATTGTTATCCTTTATTGGGGTGGGTTTTGGGTTTCCTGACTTGAGTCTTTTTGGAAATCCAAAACTCCTTGTTGCCAGTTGGCTAGTAAGAAATTTTACAATTTCCACATAGGATAGTTAGAGAGTTTTTTTTCGTCAGAATCTGACGGTTGAGTTTCAAAGAGAAACAGACAGAGACCTCAACTGAGCTCGAGCTCAGCATTCTATGCACTGCATAGAAAGTTAACCCTTTGTTCTCCAGGGCAGTTTAAAGGCTGGAGCTAACTGCAATAGTCAGAATACAGCAAGACTCCATTAGAAGAAACATAATTACTAAGGTGAATATTTTTTTCTCCCATTCCAGGACTCCCACCATCCTAACAAGGGTTCCACCCTGTGACACCACCTATCACACAAGAATGCTAACTGTCACAGAAACTTAACCATTATCTTTGTAAATCAATGGTCCTGTACCAGCTGTGCTGGAGACATACACTTATGGGCACTAGCCTTCTGTATGCCTACTTCTTCCTAGTATGAATGCTGTCACTACTAATGTGGTAACAAAAGGCAAACATGTTTCCTACCTCCCAAGAAGGACACCACCATTCCCAAGCAACCTAAATTTCCTCTGCTGGGATCCCTAGTGCCCCCAGAAAATCCCTATCAACCTCTTTGTGACCCAGCCACCCTCATTATGACCTCATGATCCCACCATAACCATGACTGCACCATAGGAACTTCACTGCCTTCATTATGACCCAACATTTCTTCTCAGGGACCAATCTCTGCTCAGGGACATCAATAGACTTTGAATTTGATGACAGATAAGGACCACTTGGCCCACCCAGTCTGCCCATTTCCCTACCTATTGGATAAGCTGCAGATTCTAGTTAACCAACAGCCTACTTCCTGCAACCCCCCACTATAATTGCCTTATGTCTGTCCCATGCATGTTTGAATTCTCCCACTGTTTTAGACCCCACAACCTCTCCAAGAAAGCGGTTCCATGCGTCCACCACTCTCTCCATGAAAAATAATTTCCTCACATTACCCCTGAGCCGTCCCCCCTCTAACTTTAAATTGTGCCCCCTTGTTCTTACACATCTCTTTTTCTGAAAGATGCTACCCTCCTGGACTTTGTTGCAATGATCATCATCTTCTTGGTGACCCTGTCCTCTGCTACCAAGACACAAACTTTTCCATATAAGACCTTATCATCTTCACTGTGACCCTCGTCTTACCCAGCAAAACTCCAGCTTCCTTCACAAGGATCCTATCACCTCATTTTTGTACCATCTCACCTTTCACCCCCAAAACCTGCTGTTAACAACACCTCCAACAGTACCAGTACCATCAGGAACAGATGCATCACTTGTATGAGGGTCGATCAAAAAGTGTGCAGCCTGACACAGAAAGAAATGTACTATGCATCTAGTATTAGGGTATGTTCATGAAAATGTTGTACCAAATTGTGACATGAGGGGTTAATTTTCAAATGCAGAGTAGATAATTTTTCTCTAGCATTTTAACATGCCATGACCCTACAGTGAAAAATGCACTGTGTTGCAAGATAACTGACTTTTATATGACCAAGAAAAATAAGCTTCAGTGTTCTGAATGTACCAGTGGACACCAACCTTGTGTTCTGAATGTACCAGTGGATACCAACCTTGTGTTCTGAATGTACAGCGGACACCAACCTCATGTTCTGAATGTATAGTGGACACCAAACATGCATTGCCAATGTGATAAAGACCAGCAAACAACAATGTAGGTTTATAAAAGTTTACTAGTTGAGATCTATGTTGTCAAGAATTACATATTTATGTACTGAAGTGCACTGAAACAAGAAAAAACATCAATAAGGTATAAAAAATTAAAACATCATAGAAAAGATTGTGCAAAGCAAATTATCATACTGTCCAACACTTTAAATGCTGTCAATTCCAACAACTCTTGAGCTTTTTATATTTTGTGGTGATAGTTTGCAGTTCATCCTGTGCAATTGTAAAGCTTCCATTTCCTGACAGATGTACAGGTCCAGGGAAAAGTCTCTGCTGTCTCGCCATATCAGTGTCCTGCTGTTGTGGCCATGTGAGATGCCAATTTGCATGCTGATCCTGGAATTTGACAGTGAAAGTACACTGTAGTTCATTAAATGCAAGCACTTGCCTGATAAAAAACTGTTTGGAATAGTAGACTGCATAGAATTTTTCCAGCTGTATCTTGTCTGGGTTTAATTTTCTTTTTAGCAGATGGACAGTCAGCAAGCACACTAGGGACAGAAGCAGTGGAGAAGGCCATTGCTGAAGTTTTGTGAGTAGAAGAATTGTCCATTGCTTCAGTGCCTGAAGCAGCAATCAGGTCGGTTAATGAAGTGTTAGTTACAGCAAAGGGGGTCTGTCAGTAGATTGGCAGGAGTAAAGGAGGGGTCAAGTCACTGCGGTCTGTTAGTAGAGTGGCAAGAGCAGAGGAGAGGTCAGTCACTAGAGTGCTGGAAATAGCAGGAGTGTCCGTATCTGCAGTGCTGTACTCATGGGCACTCTTTTTTGTGCACCGAGTTGTAGAGGAGTGTGTCACTGGCATTGCTGGACAGTGTCATTCCTGAGTTTAAGCATTTGAGCTGTCTGAGAAGTACTGGTGCTGCAGTGTTTCAGTCTGAGCCTCTTTGAAGTCCATTGATCCACATGCTCCATGTTTGCACATGGGCCATCATCATTTTGGCACTTGAGGTAGACAAAAGACAGTGCTTTGGTGGCAACCACACCACCTTCCACAGATCTTACACTCTGGACATGTCTTGTCCCAGGAAAAGCTATAACATCAGGTCATTTTGACATTCTTATGGATTTGTCAGGCACCCAGAAAAATTTCCTCTTGGAATGCCCACACCCATCACTTGGAGGTTCTCTGGTCAGATTATCATGCATTACATGAACATCTCTTCTGCTGTTGAAATGATAGCTATTTGTGATTTCACAGCCCTGGTTGCTGACCATTTCACCACACCACTTTCCCCATCAAAGGGGTGCTTACCATAATGCGATCCAAAAATTGACACATTCAACAGGAAATCCACACTCTGATGAAGCCTTTGAAATTTCATAGAAGGACCGTTTTGATTTGTACTGACTGGCACAGCCACCTGTGAAATGTACCTTCTTCGTAATGTTTATGTGGTGAGTGTTCATGATGTATTCACTGGCCATCTTACCAAAATGCCGAACTGCACGGTGGCAATGTGTGAGGTCATCTGAGATGAATACCAGGTATTCCATGACAAGGTCATTACAATGTGAGCACCTGTAATATTTAACTATCTGGTGCACTGTAGCCTACTCGTGATGCCAGTGGCAGGACTGGATCTCATCCTGGTACTTGCAGGCATAGTTTTCAGCAAAGTCCAGCACAATGACAACCCAGCCTTGTGGTAGATTTGTCTTGAGTAATGCGAATTGCATTATTTGCCACAATGCCACATGTAGATGGTGACCGAGAAACTGTAGGGC
The DNA here is from genome assembly GCA_016271365.2 of Neoceratodus forsteri. Taxonomy (NCBI): domain Eukaryota; kingdom Metazoa; phylum Chordata; order Ceratodontiformes; family Ceratodontidae; genus Neoceratodus; species Neoceratodus forsteri. The sequence continues at coordinate 870,150,039 of CM057454.1, read as the reverse complement.
TTCCAATAAGTTGTTGCAACGTGGTCTTGTTGCTGACCGACACTTTGCTGGATGTTTTTGTGTTAATGCCATCATTTGTTTTCTTCACTGTGATGGTATCCCACTGGTACCATCTCAATATTTCTAACCCATGTTGATTCAATAGAGCCTCTGCATGTTTTTCAATTGCCTTCACTGCACAAGCCCCACATATCTTCTCCAGACAGTCTTTTCTGAAAAACATGGAACCTTCATTTGCACACATTGTCAACTCCACAGTTTTGTAAATATTGGTGACTTTGCACTCTGGCAGTTTGTAAGAATCTGCCATGTGGTTTAATGATAGCAGTTTTAAAGTGGCATTTTCACAGTTCTCGCATAGGCACTTGTCCAGTTTCTGTTGTCTGGCAAGTTTTCTATGCTTGTAGCACAAACTGTTGAACTTGATGGTATTGATATGATACTCTGGGTGTTGTTTCAGAAATTCTACATGTAGTAAATGAAGGAGTTTTGATAGGAACAACTTGAACATTGGCTTCTTTTTAAGAATGTCTTATTGTATGGCAGAGGGGTTTCTGACTGTTCAAAAAAGCTTTTTACTTTGTAATTTCCAGAGGCAATACAGAATTGTGTATGCTTTTTACATGCTTCCGTTCACTATGAGATGCATTCACGAGTGTTGCCCAGCTAATTCCAAGGGTTGTGCTTACGTACATAGCATCTTGTATTTTTTCAGCACCAAAACTGCTCTGACCCGCTCCCGTTCCTGTTGTGTATTCTTCACATTTTTCTTTATGACATCCATAATGTTTACCTCCAAATTGTGACATAATTTCATGTTTAGTCCTCTTCTTGACACTGCTGCCTGCTTTGCAGGTGAACTTGATATTATCGCTTATCACTTTATTGTTGATGCAAACCATGCAGGTGACTTAGGCAGTCCTGCTTGCGTCCTTTGAATTGCCTTTCCGTTAGCACCATCTGATCGGGTATCCCCGACTGGAGCTGGATCACTGAAATTTACTTGCACTGCTACTGTTGTGGCTGTGTTTATTTGTTTCATAGTGGAGGAAAGGAAGAAACAAAGAGATTGCCCATCAGTTGCTTCATAGCAGATGAAACAATGGAACAAAAAGTGGACAATTACTTCATAATGAGGAAAAAGAAGAAAAAAGAGATTGCCCATCAGTTGCTTCACAGCAGATGAAATGGCAGAACAGAAAGTGGGCAATTACTTCACAGTGGGAACGAGAAAGAAACAGAGATTGACCATCAGTTACTTCACAGCACATGAAACAACAGAATGCAGAAGGTGGACAATTACATCACAGCTGGTGGAAGAAGATCACCCATCAGTTGCTACACAACACAGTGTTGTGAATGTAAGGAGAATGGTGCACCGCAAAAGCAGCTAAATTCCAATACAGCTATCATTTGTATACCACCATCACACATGGTGTTAAAGTGAATTTCTGACTAGTTGCTATAAGGTATTGGGCTTCATAGCCCAATACCTTATAGTAGCATGAGCGCACCCCTACAAAAAATATAAATTTAAAGTTCATAGTTTTAGCATGGGATGGGATTATAACTGGCGCCGAACACTCAGTCAGTCGATCCCTTCCAGCTTCCGGATGACCCTGCTCTGTCCCAACTACTCCCCTATGCTCTCTGAAACTGTGACTTGTGGCCAGGGAGAATGTGTGGTTGAGCACCATACAAGTCTATAGGGGTTATTTTTAAAGCCATTTTTTAGTCATTTGTAACAGTTCTAGAGGAAAATTAAAGTCATCACTTAACTAGTAGGGTCCCTACTAGTTAAGCGACTGCTTAAATTTTCCTCAAGGACTGTTAAAAATGACTAAAAGTCAGCTTTAAAAATAGCCCCCATAGACTTTTATGGGGCTGGCTCTCACGCTCTCCATGGCCACACATCACAGTATCAAAGAGCACGGGGTGGAGTTTGGGTATAGCGGTGGCACCAGGAAGCTGGAAGGGATTGGTTGGCCTAGGGTTCTATGCCAGTTATAATCCCTTCCCATGCTAAAATTACTAACTTTAAAATTAAACTTTTTGCAAGGTTGAGCTCAGGACGATATAAGGTATTGGGCTATGAAGCCCAATACCCTATATCAGAAACTTCCTTTAAAATGGCTGCACGCTGAGTGCCTAACAAAAGAGGACTGTATTCAGCATGCAGCCATGTTAAGACTATGCAGGACACATTAGGAAGCACATTTCAGCAAAACATTGAGAAACATTTTAAAAACAAGCCCCAAAGTACCTAGGAACCCCCCCATTCCCACAACTACATGGTCTGAACATGGCTGAGGGTCAAGAAGCAAACAATGGCCTGCTCAGCACCCAGCCATGTGGTAGGTGGTTACACAAAAGCATATGGACATCAGGGCCCAGCAGCACAGAAATAAGCACAGCAGGCAAACCATTTCACAGAAAAACATTTAGTAGCAGATAGGCAATACTTTGCACTCCCCCCCCATTTCCCAAATGACCACAGACCACAAGGTCTCTAAATGGCTGAAGGTTGAGCAGCAATCGATGGTCTGCACAGCATCCATGCAGGGGGTTGTTACACAAAAGCAGATGGAGATAAGGTCCCAGTACCACAGAAATGGACACAACAGGCAAACCATTTCGCATAAAAACATTTAGGAGCAGACAGGCAATACTTTGCACTTCCCCCCATCCCCCAAATGACCACAGACTGCAAGGTGTTAAAATGACAGAAGGTTGAGCAGCAAACAATGGCCTGCTCAGCATCCAGCCATGTGGAGACCATGTGGTGGGTGGTTACACAAAATTCTGTCAGGCATGATTAAGCTGGGGGGATTCTGGGAAGCACAGGGAGAGGCATTACCAGTAGAAAACAGGAGGATGTTATCCCTCTGTACAGACAGTTGGTGAGACCATATCTGGAGTACTGTGTGCAGTTCTGGAGATCCCATCTCCAGAAGGACATAGACAGGATGGAAGCAGTCCAGAGGACGGCAACAACAAGGATGCAGGGTCTGTACTATAAGCTATACTAGGAGAGACTAAAGGAGCTTAATATATATATGCTAGAGGAAAGGAGGGAGAGGGTGGACATGATAGAGACCTTTAAGTACCTCAAGGGAATCAACAATGTCCAAGAGGGCAGTATATTTCAGAAAAATAGATGTGCAAGAACAATGGGCCACAATTTGAAGATAGAGGGGGAAGGCTCAGGGGCAACGTGAGAAAGTATTTTTTCACAGAGAGGGTGGTGGATGCATATAATGGCCTTCCTGAGGAGGTTGTGGGGTCAATAACAGTGGAGAGATTCAAGAATGCATGGGACAGATATAAAGCAATTCTGGTGAAGAGCAGAAGGAAGTTGGCTGTTGGTTCGCTAGGATCTGCAGCTTTTCCAATATGTAGGGAAATGGGTAGACTGGGTGGGCCAGGTGATCCTTATCTGCCATCAAAGTCTATGTTTCTATGTTAAGCATCAGCACAGCAAAACATGGATTTAAAAAAAAATACAATGGACATTACAAAACATCATGGAGACTGTTACCGACTGACAATATGAAATGCAACAGAAACAGCTTTTTTGGACCAGCCCAAACAATACTTTGTCCCCCAACAACCACAGATTGCATGGTCTCAACATTGTCTGCTCAGCATCCAGCCATGTGGAGGCCATACAGTGAGTGGATTTAAAAATTGTATACAACAAATCATGGATTTAAACAAGCATTTTGGTAGCTGGAAGGCCGAGCATAAGTACTAAATCACCCTCCAGCCACAGAAGCAAACATCAGCGGGCAGCAAAAAGTAAATAAATCACACTGCTGGAGTCCAAATAAGCTGCACAATGATCCCCTGTCCCTTAAACTGGCAGACCTGTTCAGAACCTTACCTTTTGGTGCTCTGAGTGCACTTTGGATGACTGGGTCTCTTCTTCATTCTGAATACGCAACGGCTGCTCCAGGTGGACACCAACACTTTCTACTGTACAAAAAACAGCAAGAAAGGGGGCAAACACTTATGTACAGCAGATTTTACACCTCCCACTGGCCACCTATGTCTCAGGGGAAAACTGGAATCCCGAAACAATCGGGGGGAAGGGGGCGTTCTGAATGTATCTAAAAGGAGCATGGACACCATTGGTTGGAAGGGTTGAAAAAGATGACCTGACTCAAACGATAAAGAGTAGGCAAGATGTACTACCTGACAATATAGCAAGGCAGCACTGGTAACACACAGCAGCATTAAAAAAATGGATGTACATATCAAAAAGTAATTGATTATTATATTCTGAATGTACTAGCTGAGGACACCAACTAGTACATTCAGAACACATTTTGGAGGTACTTCAAACTATAAAAATAATGGGTAAAATAACATAGGTAGGGTAAAAGAACTACAGGACAGCATCTGGATTGTTGAAAGCATATCTTATTTAAACAGAAAAAAATGGCAGAATTGACAGAATACATACAACTAAAACATGCAGACTTTCCATATCATAATTTAGGACCAATAAAACAGCAGGAAAATTGGGTTGGACAACAACAACAAAATTCCAGGCAGCTGAGGACCGCAGTTTTATTATATGTATCTCTACATATACAAAGCATTAAAACAGTATTTCAAATATTATTTTTTATTTTTTTCCTTACTTTATATCACACTCTTAACATTTCCATTCCATTGGTACAAGATTTTCATGAACATAGCCATTATCTTCAGTGTATAGTTACACTAATATGAATAGAATATGACCTACTGGTATAATGATATATTGTTTTCTTTTGCAGGTAAATGCCAGACAATGTTTGATAGGTGATGATCATGTGAGAATGGAGAAAACTGACATAAGAAACAATCATCAAGTACCTCCATATCAAAGGATTGACTCCAATGCAAATCCATGAGGATATGGTCAACACACTTGGGACAGAAGCACCTTCATATTCAACTGTCAAGAAATGGGCTACTGAATTTAAGCGTGGCAGAAGACGTGTTGAAGGTGATCCCAGATCAGGGTGCCCAAGGGGGGTGACTACTGAGGAGAATATTGACGCAGTCCATCAAATGGTGATGAAAGACAGACAAGTGACTATACAACATGTAGCTAGCACCTTGGGCATCAGTTTTGGAGCAGTACAATCAGTCTTGACTGAAAACCTGGGCATAGGCAAAGTGTCAGTAAGATGGATGCCAAGAATGTTGACACCTGATCAGAAATTAGCCAGAAGGAACATTTCAAGCCAATTTCTTGCACAATACAGGAGGGATCCAGTAAACGTTAACAGTTGAATTGTAACAGTGGATGAAACCTGAGTTCACCATTTTGATCTGGAGTCTAAACAGCAAAGCAAGCAATGGAAACCATGTATATCCAATGCCAAAGAAGTTCAAGCAGGCCACTTCAAGTGATAAAATCATGGCCTCGGTCTTCTGAGACTCTGAAGATGTGATCATGATTGATTATCTTGAAAAAGGAAGGACAATAACTGGTGAGTACTATGCTGAACAACTGCCCAAGCTGAGAGAAGCCATCAAAGCCAAATGACATGGAAACTTGAGGTGAGGTGTTTTGATCCTGCAAGACAATGCTTCACCCCACACAGCAACAGGTTGCAGTGGCTGCTGCAACAGAATGTGGGTATGAACTGCTTCCTCACCCACCCTACTCACCGGCTCTTACTCCTTCAGACTTCTACCTGTTCCCAAAACTGAAAGCTGAACTCTGTGGAAAGAGATTTGTTGACAATGAAGTGACAGCAGCGGTGGAGGGGTTTTGGGGAGGCCAAGACACAGAATTCTACCATGAGGGGATAACAATGCTAGCATAAAGCTGGACTAAGTGTATTAAACTGAAAGGAGACAATGTTGAAAATAAAATAATTCCAGGTTCATAGTGCATTTCTTTCTGTGTCAGGCTGCAAACTTTTTGATTGACCCTTGCATATGCAGGTAGGAGCAGAGTAAACTGAGTATAAGGAACAAAGTTCCCCTTAGTGTTGCAAAATGAAAATTCCATTTGCTACATGATATGAAGCTTTATTTTTATGGCAAACATCTGTCAATAGTACTCTGGGCACATTATAACACCACTGAACTGCAAATTAAATACATCACAGAAGGAATACATGAACAGCATCCTACTGAACTATTAATTACAATAGCATCATTTTCTTCAACAGTCCCAGAGACATGCATGCTACCTACTAAGCCACAGGAACTGCAATAAGAAGAAGTTTGGGGTTCAGGTATTTTTTATATAATCTGTGTCAGCTCCTGAAAGGATTCTTGATCCCAGTTCTGGATACAGTCTATTGGTAGGTCAGGCAGAAATGCTAATCATAATGACCCCTCTGCTACTAAATACCTGAATACTTCCTCTTCCAGCCATTGCAACACTATGTAAATCACTAGCCGAGTGATTAGGGTAACAGTTTTTTGTGTGAACTGGCAAGGATATGTTGTGCTCATCTAAGATATGCAGCAGCACTAACCCACCAAAATGTATACTTTTCCGAACTTAGGAATGTTCGTTTCATGTAAATTCTTTAGTAACAGGCACAAGGCCTGTTTACAGTTGTGACACGGGGAACACTGGGAAGACTTGTTGAGGGTCACAGAGTATGCAAGTGGAGGTTTTGGGACTTAAGCTTAGATCTGCAGGATGTACCTAGTTCATTCACAGCCCATTGCTCTAACCTCTAGGCTCTACTGCCCTCCCATACTGTATAGGATTTTTCCATATTTAGTGGAATAAATACTCTAGAGTCAGTGTGCACAGCTGTGTTGTAAGTTGAAATGTCTATCTATACACAGGCTTATCAGTAAAAGATAAGCTATTCTGTAAATGACTACTTTCTCAATTTTATTTGTTTGTATTCCTCGTTCTCTCAGTAGAACCCATACTATGCAAATGGTACAAACCTGAAGTGAGATCTGTGCTCAGTGTGCTCAATCTAAAGATGGGTCATGAACAGCGTACAGTGAATTAAGCAGGACCTCAGATGCTGAATTTTTCCTAAACAGTGCCTGGAACTGCTACGTACATTACAGGGTTCACAGTGTTATAGTGGGTACCAGACCTGATGTGGCACATAACCTCTAAAGGAGTGTTATTGTTGTGGGGATCCTATTTACAGCAGTACAGTCTGTATGAGGAGAACAGTTTATCTGGCTCATAGTCAGTCTGCTTAGGGCAGTAGTGGGATTAACAATCAAGCAAGAAGACACAGAAGGGTGTTAATTGTTATTTTTTTTGTTTATGTATTTAGTTGTTTTTTACTGGGAAGGTGAACTAGACAAGAGCATTGCCTATTTTCAGGCACAACCCGGGAGAGTTACAGACAACATAAGCATCAATAACAGGTGATACAACACAAAGCATCAACAATGGTCAAATATAATAATTAGTGACCCTAGAAGTTATGTTATAAATTTGCATCCAGGTGGATTGTTAAGTATGTTTGTAACACGGCTCTCTGTCGGGCGGCGGAAAGGAGCGCGGCGATTGGCTCAACGGCCACAGCTGACTGAAACCGAGCGGGTATTGCCACGCGTAACGCCTCGCCGGCTAAAAAACAGCTGTAGCCATGGAGGCACCCGGTGGTAGCGCCCGCTGCGGCAGTACCGGAGTGGCCAGGAGGCAGAGGGTGCAGCACTGAGCAAGCAGTAGACATGCCAGAGATGGCATCGGGAGCGTGCCCCCCCCCGCCGCAGCTACCCAGAGAAGCTGGCTCGGCATGCCTGTCCCGCCTAACACCCCAACGGATCACAGCACCTCCGCCCCCCCCAGATGCACAGCGGCGGGTCCCGGGAGCCTGCACCACACGCCGGCCCCCTCAGTGAGTGTGGCAACCCCCCCCTCCTCCCGCGTCGCAGAGCGTTCGAGCGAACAACAGGAGGTGCCTGCTCATTCTGTGGAAATGGGTGCTGCCGGAACATACAGGTCGCCGCAGGTGAGCGTGCAACCGATCCTGGCTGCCGGAGGTGATGCCGGTAACATAAGCTTGTCGTGCGCGCGGCGAGCCTATAAAGACTATATTAATCATTTTCATTGGTTTCACCGGTGATTAATGCCCACTGGGGGGCTTCTCTACGTGGCATTAATCCACCGGTAGAGCCCTCAGCCGGCAGTGATTAATGCTTACTTATCACATAATAACCAAAACCCTGGAGTGTCTCGTTGTGCATGCAAAAAGGCTAACATAAAAAAAAATGTAAACATTTCAATTTAGATAGTTTTTTCTTTTGATTTGTTGTTAAAATAAAAAAAAAAACAGTTCATCCACTAATAATAATAAACCACTAAGGGGTACTTAGTTCATGGACTGGCCTCTGAGACCTCTCCTTTCCCCACACACGGCACACATCTAACACCACCATGCAAGTCTAATGTGAAGTACAGCAGTTTTTAAAATTTACGGCTAGGGCAGTGAGTCCCTCCCCCCGGTCACATACTACTAAAACTAAGAAAGTCTGACTCTGAAGTACGGTCTGTATGCTGACCATACCTCTTCCCATTTTGGGATGTGTTGGCAAGTGCATCTGGAGTTTCTCCCAGGAGCAGGAAGAGGTTAGGGTTTATTTTTACATAGCACTACTCTCGGAGAACTCAAAGTGCTGCAAATAAAATACAAAAGAAAAAAAAACAATAAGACAGTAAATAGCAACACACAGCAAATACATTAAAAATGTAAAACGTCTCCGAATCAGTACAAGGGTATAGTTAGAGATATTTAAATACAGGAAATGGGAGATTGGGTAGGCTTGTTGGAAAAGCCACCTACAAACCTCAGTCTTGAAGTGGCTCTCAGAGTTTAAACTGCAGACATTTGGGGGGAAGGGAATTCCAGAGGCTTGGAACTGCATCAGAAAATACCCTGTCCCTAGCCAAATATAAATCTGGAAAGTGGGCCAGCAGTAGCCCCAGACTCCTGGAACACAGGCTTTACTCAGATTGTTGGGGGTCAGCACCTCAGGGAGGTAGATGGGGCCCAGATTGTTCAGGGCCTTAAATGTTAGAAGAATAAGCCAGTAGTCCCTTCAGAGGATTTTTTTTTTTTTTTTTCTTCTTTATCCCCTTCCTAGCTGCCGACCTCCTGGTAATTCTGCCCGGTCACGGGCCACCGGCTTCCCCCACCCCCAGATCGGCCACGGCTCCCCGCGATACCCGTGATTACCTCACGGGCGGAGCTGCAGGGTGCGGACCCAAACACCCTGCAGAGACCGGAATTGGTCGGGAAGCTGGCCTGGGGGCTAATCAAAGCCGTATGGGCTTCATGCGTAGGCAGTCGGCACGTCCATTTTCCTGGTTTTCTGGGAGGCGGGGATGTGCAATGGCGTCGAGCGTCGCCGCCTCAGTCAGCGGCGCCTGGTCGGTTCGCGATACCCGGCCTCCGCCGAAGTCGCTGAGGCTCGGACACTGTCCGTCCTCCTCGGAGAAGGAGAGCAGCCCGTGAGGGCGCCGATCCTTCTCCCCGTTGGTTTCTCCAGCCGACCCGAGTCCGCTCTCAACCCGGTCGCTGCATCGCAAGCGGAAATCCAACCGCTGCACCGACGGGCCGGCTAAGGATTTTTAAAAATGAGCATACTGTACCAGAACTAGGCAGGCTTTATTAGCATCCTACTGGGGCAGGATTTAAGTATCATAGAAACTTAGAAACATAGATTTTGAAGGCAGATAAGGACCGCTTGGCCCACCCAGTCTGCTCATTTCCCTACCTAATGGATAAGCTGCAGATCCTAGTTAACCAGCAGCCTACTTCTTCCTACCCCCACCCCCTAGAATTGCCTTATGACTGTCCCATGCATGCTTGAATTCCACCATAGTTTTTGACTCCACAACCTCCAGCCATTCCATGCATCCACAACCCTCTCTGTGAAAAAATACTTCCTTAAATTACCTCTGAGCCGCCCCCCCTCTATCTTAAAATTGTGCCCCTTTGTTCTTGCACACCTCTTTTTTTGAAAGATGCTACCCTCTTGGACTTTGTTGATTCCCTTGAGGCACTTGAAAGTTTCTGTCATGTCCCCCCTCTCCCTCCTTTCCTCGAGGCTATACATATTAACCTCCTTAAGTCTCTCTTCATATGTCTTCTGGTGCAGACCCAGCACCATCTTAGTTGCCCTCCTCTGGACAGCTTCCATCCTGTCTATGTCTTTGCGGAGATTGGGTCTCCAGAACTGCAAGCAGTACTCCAGATGCGGTCTCACCAACTGTCTGTACAGAGGAATAATAACTTCCTGTTTTCTACTGGTGATGCCTCTCCCTATGCATCCCAGTATCCCCCAGCCCTCCTTGCTGCCCTCTCACATTGCTTGCCCACCTTTAGGTCATCTGATATGACTACCCCCAGGTCCATTTCCATTTTTGTTGTTGTTAGTATCTCACCCCCCGTTGAGTACTCTTCCCCTGGTTTTGTTTCCCAGGTGCATTACCTTGCACTTCTTAGCATTGAATCTAAGCTGCCATACATTTGACCATTCCTCTAACCTTGCCAAGTCCCTTCTCATCCTTTCCACCCCACCTTGTGCATCAACTCTGTTGCAGATCTTTGTGTCATCTGCAGAGACATATTTTTCCTTCCAGTCCCTCTGCAATGTCGCTTATAAAGACATTGAAGAGGACCGGTCCTTATCTGAACCCTCATGGTACCCCACTAGTAACCCCTTTTCAGAGTGGACTCCATTTACTATTACTCTGTGTCCTATTTTCCAGCCATTCTTTACCCAGGCTGTCATCTTGGAACCCACTCCCAGGCTGGCTAACTTGTATATTAATCTTTGTGTGGGACTGTCAAATGCCTTGCTAAAGTCTAGGTAGGCCATGTCCACAGCCCCTCCCTGATCTACTACTTTGGTCACCCAGTCAAAGAAATCTATCAGATTTGTCTGGCATGACCTTCCCGCTGTGAATCCATGCTGCCTTGGGTCCTGTGCCCCTCTGGTCTCTAGATACTCAACAATTCTTTTCTTCAGAAGTGATTCCATCATTTTCCCTACCACTGTTGGTTCTTATGCTCCAGGAGTATCCAGAGCCAAGGGTGGTGAGCATGGGCTGCATTTGGATCATCTCTGGGAATATGTGGGACTCTCTGGCATAGTTTTGCATTGTTTGAGTCCTTCCTTCATGGCAGATCTCAAAGGGTAGTGATGAGTAATTTACTGTTGTGCCCAAGGGACTTGCACTGTGGGATTCCCCAGGAATTGGTCCTCTTGCCCATGTTGGTTTTAGTGTATATGCTACCCTTGGGCAAGATCATTAGGCAGTATGGAGTTGGGTTTCACTACTATGTAGATGATACTCAACTCTGTCTTTTGCACCTCAGGACTAGGGGACGGTGGACGTGCTGAACTAATGTTTGGCATAAATTCAGGGCTGGATGCCCTCAAGCTGGCTGAGGCTCAATCCCCAAAAAAATGAAGTACTGGTGTTGGAGCCGGGTTGGAAAGGGGAAACGACAGTGTCTGAGGGGATTACCAAACCTTTGTCTTGGTGTCTCTCATCTTGACGCTGTCCATCAGGTGAACAATCTAGGCTTCATTCTGGATGAAAGGCTAACACTGGAGGCTCAGGTGTCGGCAGTTATCCAGAGTGGTTTCTGTCACCTCAGAAACATCAGCTAGCTTAGCTTCATTCCCGTGATCCCCCTGAGAGCCTTCCTTCACTAGTACATGCCTTAGTGATGTCCCACCTCGAGTACTGCAATGCCCTCTACCTCGGAGTCAGCAGACGTGCACTATGATGCCTGCAGTTGATGCAGAATGCAGCTGCAAGATTATTAACACATCTTTCTTGATCAAGTCATATGACTCCTGCACTGCAGGAGCTCCACTGCCTGCCGGTAAAGTGGCACACCTCTTGTAAGATGGGGTTATTAACCTGTAAGACCTTGCACGGCCAGGGTCCTGATTACCCATGTGATCTCTTGCACCTGTACTGCCCTGTTCACCCCTCCATGCTTTCAATGAGGACCTCCTCATAATCCCCAAAACTTGGTTAAACACATCTGGGGACAGAGCCTTTGGGGTGGCAGGTTCATCACTCTGGAACTCATTACCAAGGGCTCTGAGAGAGGCTTCATCAGTTGAAATATTTAAAAAGAATCTTAAAACCTACTTCTATGCCCAGGTTTTTGGCTCTATTATAGACTCTTGATTTTAGTTTATTATTTAACCTACAAATATATGTGAATTTTATGTTTGATGTCCATATTTAGTTTTATTGTATATCTTAATTGATGTTAGCTGACTGTGGTGTGATTTTTATTCTACCTATGTAGCTGGTGAGTGTTGATGCATATTATTTTTTGTAATGGTACCCTGGGCCTCTGGGGAAGGGCACCAGAGATAAATAAAGCTACTACTATTACTACTATCATCACCACCACCACTACTACCACTACAACTACTACTACCACCACTACTACTATCATCACCACCACCACTACTACCACTACAACTACTACCACCACCACCACTACTACCACTACAACTACTACTATTACTACAACCACCACCAACACTACTACCACTACAACTACTACTACCACCACTACAACTACTACCACCACCACCACTACTATTACTACAACCACCACCAACACTACTACCACTACAACTACTACTACCACCACCACTACTATTACTACCACCACCAACACTACTACTACTACAACTACTACCACCACTACTACTACCACTACAACTACTACCACCACCACTACTATTACTACAACCACCACCAACACTACTACTACTACAACTACTACCACCACTACTACCACTACAACTACTACTACTACCACCACCACTACTATTACTACCACCACCAACACTACTACCACTACAACTACTACCCCCACCACCACCATTATTACTATCACCACTACTACCACCACCACCACTACTACTACTACAACAACTAAAATGGTGCAGGATCAGCATCAGAAGCCCTATGAGGAAAGACTAAAGGACTTCAATATGTACACCCTGGAAGAGAGGAGGGAGGGGGATATGATAAAGACCTTTAAATACCTCATAGGGTAAATAAGTTACAGGTACAGGTATAAGGTTTCTGCCATTAAACAACTCATCAGGCTCCTCCCTTCCCCTCCCTGCCAAAGATGCCCCTAGGTACCCTTCCCTACTAAGGCCTAACCTACTCTAGGAGACCTCGTACAGTCATTGTGTACAAGTACCCTTACTGTACTGAATTTCCTGCTTCTCAGCTGTACTATTCCATGTGCTTGTTTATACTACATTGTAAATATGATTGTCTCTACAGTGCTTGTATATTACCTGCCAGTCAAGTCCAATGTCTACACTGTATTTTCTATAGGATGTACTTACTGTTCCGTAGTTGTTTCTGTTACTGTCTGTAACTAAAAGATTTGTTTTACTACTGTATACTTCTGTGTACTCCTTGTACCCAGGTCGCACTGGAAACAAGCCTCGGCTCAGTGTGCCTTTCCCAGTCATCAATTTTAAATAAAATAAATAAATAAATAAACTAAGGTACAGGAAGAAAGTATTTTTCAGGACAAAAAGTGCTCAAGAACAAGGGGACATGCTATGATGCTGGAGGTGTGTAGACTCAGGAGAGAGATGTGAGGAAGTACTTCTTCACAGAAAGAGTGGTGGATTCCTGGAATAGCCTTCTAGCAGAGATTGTGGGGGTGAAAACAGTGATGAGGTTCAAGAATGCATGGGATAGGCATGAGACAATCTTAGGAAAGGACGGGAGGATGGAAAATAGGCCAGAGATCAAGTAGGGTCTGTGGTGATACTGAAGGTAGGGAAAATGGGCACACTGAGTGGGACAAGTGGCCCTTATCTGCCATCAGATTCTATATTTCTACGTTTCTATCTATGCATCATGTCCAGCACACATGCCTATAAAATAGCTTCCCTTCAGGAGTATTAAAAAAAAGACCAAAGAACAAATTGCTCCTCTGTGCCTCATGCTCCTAGAAAACAGAAAAAACATGTTTGTTTCCACCAGTTCCCCATCTCCCATCTGTTCCTCCAAAACCTGCTGTAGCTTACTCATGGTCCCAATAGCCAGATATCAGTCTCATCCTCCTGCTCCGACCATACCCCAACACTGCGCACCTGGCTACACTCTTTTTTTTTTTTTCAGAATCTTGTCCAGCTGCCTAAAAAACAACCAGAAATATAAATTTATTTTAAATCCACTCCCTGTTCTAGAGTGAAACACCGCAGTATACAAGCCAAATATAAGTACTAGAGAAATCTTGCCACGGTGGTATTTAAACAAAGTGATGCCTGCTTCAGAAGTGGCTTCACGCATGAAGAGCTGGGGCTGTTGGACACACAGTGGTCTCTTTGCCGCACTCCAGTGTCTCTACTTACATTTATTTGCTATTTGGCAGCAATAAATTACTTGCTTACTTTAAATATTCTGATATTTGTATTCCTTCACTGGAGCTCCCTGCTCCTGGCTCTGGTCCCTTTCTCACCCTGGACCATCTCCTGGACCATACTACCCCAATCACCTTCCCCCTCAACCCAGCTCTTCTCATCCAACTTAATCCTCCTGCAATGCCTCCTGGAAATCCCCAGACCCCTGCATCAGTTACACACTTCCACAGGGAGGGGAACAGCCCAGAAGGGGCATAGAGCATACAACTGAAAGAAGTATGTGATTCTGCCTAAAGGCTCAGGCAAGCACATTCAGTAAATTACAGTTTCTAGTACAAGCTAAGAACCTCCCACTTCCCCTCACGCAACCTCAACCTACACACATCCTCAAACAACACACACACTTAAATAAAATTATACTGCAAACATAAAACCATATAACCTAACTTAGCCACACACACACACACATATATCCTAAAACCCCCACTCCTACCACCCACCAGCACAAACCCCAGATCATCCCACTAAAACCATAAAACTTGAGCAGCAAAAAGAGGAGAACCTATGCCAAGGAGTCCCAGCTTAATAAAGTTCCATAGGTCCAACTGCAACTACACAAAGTCAAATTTCAGAAAACTCAAGTCCAAACTAAAAGCACCACTGGGCATGTGCACTAAAATGAACTAAATAAAAAGCTGGGTTTTTAGTAGTCAGTGGCTATCCTTGCTTTCACCAAGGGACCACAAACAGAAACACAAAATGTAGGTGCAGGCTCTGCCCTCGCACCACAGAGCCTTTCTGAAACCAGATTGCTCAGAATGTATGACAGAGCAGTGAAGTACTTAAATCCAGACAATGTCCATAAATGACCACAGAAATCACTGCATAAGTCTGCAAATCAAAGTAACCTTCTGATAATTATGAGTCTTAACTTAGTCCTGAGGGATTCAGAATTCTGGGCACACCACAGGCTGACAACAGACCAGCTGCAGTTTGAACAAAGCTTCCTTTAGAAGGTGAATCCCTGCTCTCAATTCCATCCCACAAAATAGTTGCCCTCCTCTCAATGGCCTCCCCTCTGTTTACATCCTTCTGGAGATGTGGTCTCCAGAGCTGGACACAGTATTCTAGATGGGGTCTTGCCAGCAATCTACACAGAGGCAACACCACCACCACCTTTTTTCTGTTGGTGATACCCCTCTCTGTGCACCCCAGCAGCCCACTAGCCCTCCTGACTGCCTTGTCACATTGCCTTGCCACCTTTAAGTCATCAGATATAATTACCTACTGGACCCTTTCCAGCTTGGTGGTCATCAATACCCCTCCACCCATTCTGTACTCCGCCCCTGGGTTTCTGTTCCCTAAGTGCATTATTTTGCATTTTTTCACTTTGAAACCCAGCTACCATACCCTTGACCGCTCCTCAAGTTTTCTCATGTCTCTGCTCATCCTTTCCACTCACACACACACACACACACCCCAGAGTGTCAACCTTGTAGCAGATTTCGATGTAATCCGCAAAGAGCAGACCTTCCCTTCCACCTCCTCTGCAATGTCAGTTATAAAGACATTAAAGAGGACTGGTCCCAATACTGATCCCTGAGGCATCCTGCTGGTCACCCTCCTTTCCTTGGAGTGAATTCCATTTACCACCACCTTCTGCCACCTATCTACTAACTAATTTCTTTCCCAGTTTACCATCATTGGACCTACTCCTAAGCTACCCAGCTTGCTTGCTAGTCTCCTATGTGAACCCAGTACCTCACCCACCCCAGACACAGGCCAACCCCTGACACCACAGCGCAGCTCAACAATCCACCATAAAGCCACCCCCTACATCCTCTCCGCCCCCTCCCAGCCCATGCTTGCCGTGCTCGCTTCCTCCCCCACGTGCGCGTGTACATATAGCGACATCCTGTCACCCAATTCACCCTTCCCCACATCTGGTCACCCTACCCTCACCATCACCATTCAGGATTTTACCCTGAAGGCATCACCATTACAGATGGTGCCCTTCTCCATGCGCCCACATCACAGGCTACTCTTTTACCCTGATCTAATTCCTTGGTCACTCAATCAAACAAATCAATCAGATTAATTTGACATGACCTCCACCCCTCCAATGAATCCATGCTGCTTCGATTCTTGTAGCCCATTGTATTAGAAACATAGAAACATAGACTTTGACAGCAGATAAGGATCGCTTGGCCCACCCAATCTGCCCATTTCCCTACCTATTGGGTAAGCTGCAGATCCTAGTTAACCAACAGCCTACTTTTTCCTAACCCCCACCAGATTTGCCTTATGTCTGTCCCATGCATTCTTGAATTCTCCCTCTGTTTTTGACCCCATAGCCTCCTCAGAAGGCCATTCCATGTACCCACCACTCTCTCCATGAAAAAATATTTCCTCACATTGCCCGTGAGCCTTCCCGAGGCCTCTGTCTTCAAATTGTGCCCCCTTGTTCTTGCACATCTCTTTTTCTAAAAGATGATACCCTCTTGGACTTTGTTGATTCCCTTGAAGTACTTGAACATTTCTATCATGTTCCCTCTCTACCTCCTTTCCCTGAGGGTATACATATTAAGCTCCTTTAGTCTCTCTTCATATAACTTCAGGTGCAGACCCTGCATCATTTTAGTTGCCCTCCTCTGGACTGCCTGCACCCTGTCTATGTCCTCGTGGAGATGGGGTCTCCAGAACTGCATGCAGTACTCCATATGGGGTCTCACCAACTGTCTGTACAGAGGGATAACAACTTCTTGTTTTCTACTGGTGATGCCTCTCCCTATACGTCCCAGTAGTCCCCCAGCCCTCCTTACTGCCTTCTCATATTGCCTGCTTACCTTTAGGTCATCTGATATGACTACCCCAGGTCCCTTTCCATTTTTGTTGTTGTTAGTACCCCCACCATTGTGTAGTCTCCCCCCTTGATTTTTCCTGGGTGCATTACTTTGCACTTCTTCCTTTACTATGTGATTCAAGATATTCCACAATCCCTTCCTTCAGCAGTGATTCTATCAGGTTGACTGACCTATAATTGCCAGCCTCCTCCTTACTACCACTTTTGTGAAGTGGGACTACATCTGCCCTCCTACAGTCCTCCTGAACCATTCCTGTTTCCAGTGAGCTGTTAAATAGGATTGTCAGAAGTGCAGCCATTACCTCTCTAAGATCCCTCAGTACCACTGGATCCATCCCATCTGGCCCCATTGCTTTACCCACTTTCAGATTAGTGACTGTCTTCAGGACTCTCTCTGAAAATGGACTAATGTCCTCCTCCTTTAAATGTTCCTGTTACATTTTTTACACCCTCCTCCCCATCAATACTTAATAAAAGTATTGGTTCAGAAAGCCTGCTTTTTCCTGGTCTCCCTCTGTACAGCTCCCTCCTTCCCTTTTTCACTTTACAGTCCCTCCACTGGTCTTTTTCTTTTCATTTAAATACCTAAAAAATACATTGCTCCCCCCCCCTCCCACTACCACCTGAGCTATTGTCTCGTTAGTTGGCAGCTTCATGCTCCATACTGCTTTCCCTGCTTTCTCTGATATACCTCCTTATCCCCTTCCCTCTGTGTCTCCCTATACATTCTGAATAACCCCCCTTTAACCGTTACATTTTCCACCACGTTTTTTGAGAACCATAGCAGTCACTTTCTCCTCTTTATCTTTTCTCATTGCTTGATGCAGAGGTTTGTTGCTTTCATTATGCCCCCTTTTTGCTTCACCCACTGTTCTTCCACCCCAGCCAGGGCCCATAGAGTTAAGACTGATAGGTATGTAGTTACCTGGTTGTTCTTTGCCCCCCACCCCATGGAGTGGGACTCTATCTGCTGCTTTCCAGTCTTTTGGAACTACCTGGTATGAACTGAGCTATTCAATAGCTCTAGAAGTGGTTCCACTTTCTCATGGTCTGCTGGTTTTCCTATGGGTCAAGTGCAGGAGCACTTTCATTCAGTAGAAGGCAGCTGGCAATGGAGGAGGGCCACAGCCCCTCCCTGGTCTACTACTTTGGTCACCCAGTCAAAGAAATCAATTAGATTCATCTGACATGACCTTTCTGCTGTGAACCCATGCTGCCTTGGGTCCTGTGCCCCACTGGCTTCTAGGTACTCGACAATTCTTTTCTTCAGAAGTGATTCCATCACTTTCCCTACCACAGAAGTCAAACTGACAGGTTTGTAGTTTGCTGCCTCTGTCTTGGTCCCACTTTTATGAAGGGGAATCACACCTGCCTTCCTTCAGTCCTCAGGTACCACACCATCCTCCCATAATTTGTCAAAGAGGGTAGTCAGTGGTGTCACTAGTTCTCTGCTTAATTCTTTTAGAATTCTGGGGTGAATTCCATCTGGTCCCATTGCTTTGTCCACCTTCAGTTTTAGGAGTTCTTTCAGAACTCTTTCTTCTGTGAAAGGACTGGGATCGACCCCCCCATCCAGAGTGCTTCTGTTAATTGGATTAGGCACCTCCCCCACCTCCTCTTTTGTGAACACTGAACAGAAGTATTCATTCAGCATCCCTGCTTTTTCACTATCCCTCTCTGCCCACCCACCGTCCATTCTATTCAGCCTCACTATCCCTCCCTTTGTCTTTCTACGCTCCCTGATATACCTATAAAAGGTTTTATCCCCCTTCTTAACCGAGTTGACTATCTTTTCCTCAGTTTGGGCCTTTGTTATTCTGACTACCCTCCCTGCTTGCTTCTGCCTTAACTGGTACAGTTCTCTGTCCTGCTCCTTCTGTGTTTCCTTATACTTCCTAAATGCTATCTTTTTCTTCCTAACCTTCCCCGCCACCTCTTTTGAGAACCATAGTGGTTTTTTCTTTCATTTTGATTTGTTTATTTGCTTCACACAAAGGCTTGTTGCCTCTGTGATGGCAGTTTTGATATTTCCCCAATTGTTGCTCCACCGCTCCTTCTTGCCTGTTTGCTAGTGCTTTTCTAAGGCACTCTCCCATCTTGCCAAAATCAGCCCTCCTGAAGTCCAGAACCCTCACTTTTATGTGGCTTGACTCTGTAGCTGAGTTTATCGTGAACCACTCAAATGGCTACCCACTTCTAGATTTGAGATCCTCTCACTGTCCCCATTTGAGAGTACAAGGTCTAAGATTTCTCTTTCATGAGTAGGTTCCGAAACTAGCTGTCTGAGGCATGCCACCTGAAGGGCATTGAGAATGGCCCTGCTTTTGGATGTGGCTGCAGCAAAGGTGCTCCAGTTAACATCTGGCATATAAAGGCCTCCCATTAACAGTATCTCCCCTTTCTCTACCATCCTAAGTATGCCTTCTATCATATCCTTGTCCATTCCCTCCACTGACATGGGGGTCTGTATACAACCCCTGTGTGGATTGTGGTGCCATTTTCAGTCTCTAAGGTGACCCACAGTGCCTCCTCTCCTCCCTGTTTACTCTTTTATTCAGTTGCTTTTATCCTTTCCCTTACATAGAGAGTTACTCCGCCCCCTCTTCTCCCCTCTCTGTCTCTCCTGTAGGTTGTGTACCCTGGTATGTTAACATCCCAGTCATAGTTCTCTGTGTACCTTGTTTCTGTGACTGCTATGATATCCAGGCATCCCTCTTCCATCAAGGCCACCAGTTCAGGGAGCTTGTTGCCCAGACTACGGGCATTGATACTCATTACCCTCCATTTCTTGATGGCCTTACCCCTTTTTGCCCCATTCCTGTCCTTATTGCATTTGTCACTTTCTCCATTTACCCCTGCGCTTCTTCCTATCGACATCTCTATGTTGGTGTCTACCTCACTTAGTACCCTAATTTCTTTTGGGGGGGCTAGGATTTCCCTGCTCCTCTCCAGTGCCTCCCCCCCTTGGCTAGTTTAAATGCTTGCCAATGAAGCATTTTAACCTATCACCTAGGATCCTGGCTCCCCTCCTGGACAGATGCAGGCCATCACACCAGTATAGGCCTGCATCCCTCCAGGTGGACCCCCCAGTCCCTAATGAAACCAAATCCCTGAGCTCTGCACCAGTTTTTCAACCACTGATTGAATCCCATGGTGTGGAGCACCCTAGCCTCACCCGTGCCATAGACAGGTAGCACCTCCGAGAAGGTTACCATGCGTGTTATTTGTCTAAGGCCCCTCCCCATCTCCACAAACACTTCTTGCACTGCTCTGATCCCTTTCTTAGCCAGGCCATTTGTCCCTAGGTGGACAATGACATCCAGCTCCCTTCTCTGTGCAGCTGCTCCTGCGATCCTGAGGATTCACTTCCTGTCCCTCCAAGCCATGGCGCCAGGCAGGCGCCTTACCTCCCTCTCCCCTTCCTCCCCCAGTGCTACCTTTCTAACAATGGAGTCCCCCACCAGGAGTTGTTTCCTTCCCCTGTGGGGTCCTATGCCACCCTCCTGTGGGTCTTCTTTGTGGAGGTTCCCAGCATCCTCCTTGGTCTCCACTATGGGTGCCTACATAGGGGAACCACACTTTTCTAGAACGACATAGAATTTGTGGAGAGGTATAACTGGAGGGATGCACCTCCGTTCCACCACCCTCACCCTCCCTGAACCTACTGTGGTCCAACTGCTCCTCTTTCTTGGCAACCTCTGAGGCAACGGCAATGGCCCTGGTGGTCCCTGGGTGAGAGAGGATGTCCCACAAATCCTGGCCAACTCAGCCTGGAGATGAGCAACCTCCTCCCTCAGCCCAGAGAGGTGCCTGCAGATGGGACAACACCACATCCTCCAGAACGTCTCCCGGAAGACTGCTGCTCCACAGCCACTGCACTGCACCACTCCTATCATGTCTTATTTCTGGCCCCTTAATTGTTGTTTGGAATACTTACTCTTTCCTCTGTTTGTTTATTTCTTTTTTTTCTCTCCCTACTTACGTACTGCCTCTGTGCCCTTTTAGTTCCTGATCTTCCTGTTCTGAGACAAGACGTTCCCATATTTCTCAGTAGTCTCCTTACTTGCTCAGAGTCAGACCTCCAGCAGCTGAGTGGGGAGAGACGGAGAGCTATTCATGCCCTTTTAGGATGGTGAGTCTTTGGTGGCTCAGTGATCACTCACTTCCTGCTCCCAAACAGGAAGTTCCTGTTGTCAGTCAAATCCTGTGCCTCTAAAAGTAGAACTGCCTTTGGGTGTGGGGGTGGAGGGGAAGGAAGGAGGGCAATATAGTCCCAGTAGAGAAGTTTAGTTATACCAGCAGCTTCTGGTGCTCTGCTTGTTCTCTGGCAGAAGCTATCTAGGGCAGTATTTAAATCTGGTTTTAATCTGGCTCCTTCTAGCTAAACCACACCCCCTACTTTGCAAATCTTTCTACACTTGGTAGCCAGCCATGGAGGTATGCAGGTTGTGCCAGTTGCCCTTTGTTGGAGATTTTTTTTTAGTAAAAAAATTATGAAATTATGGGTGCTGGGGAGGAGAGTAGGATGAGGATTCTTGCATAGAGTGGGGACAGGAGATTGTGTATTTTAAAGGACTGGGCTGGGGAGGAGGGAAGAGGGTGGAGGGCTGTTTTTTTCTCTTTATTTTCTAACAAGCACTCAAATAACAAATATCGAATGCCCAAATGTTTGGGGGCCTAAATATTCAAAATAAGGTTTCAAACAACATGAAGTCTTGCTGTATTCTGACAATTTGAAGTTAGTTCCAGCTCTTGAACTGCCCTGGAGAGTGAAGGGTTAATTTCTATGTCAGGCATAGAACGTTGGGCTCGAGCTCGGTTGAAAACTCTGTCTATGTCCTTTCAAACCCAAACCATCAGATTCTTTACTCCGCCTCACTGAACAGTTGCTCCGGAGATTTCTCCTTCAGCTCGGTTCTTTGCGGTTAAAGTTTCGGTTGTAGTCCGATTTTCGGTCCGTTTTTCCGGTTCGAGACTCTGTCTGTGATACCGTAAGTACTTAGCATTGTAGCTGTGTGTGGAAATTGTGAAAATGTTCCAATCGGTTAGGCTGAACCGATCTTCTAGTAAGGAAAAAGTTAGTCTGTGTTTACTGGTCTGTATCGGTTTAAAAAAAATTAAATTTTATCGATTTTTTCCATCACCCGTGACACAGTGTGAAACTGATAGGGGAGTCTTGCCTGGCAGTTGCCATATAAAGGGTAAGTTGGTTAGGTTGGCCATGTCTGAGAAACCCAAGAAAAAAACCGGGCCCACTGGGTTTTAACACTGCGGTGTGTGTGGGGAGGACTTTGCTAAGGCCGATCCCCACACCACCTGTGTTTACTGTCTGGGGTTTGACCACCTCGATTCAGACTGCCAAATTTGTAAGAATTTCCCTAAGTCTACCCTGGATAAAAGGTTAGGTAGACTTAGGGATAAGGAGGCAGAGAAATCCACTGACCCGGAAGGCCAGCCCGGTTCGGTTCCTACCAAACCAGGAGGAGTGCCTTCCGACCAGGGCGATACTTCTTCGGGCAAGAGGAGAGCTGATCCTGAGGGATTGGTTCCTACAAAAACAAAATGAAAGGATAAATCAGCTGGTTCAGTTCCAGAGCTGCATGTTCCAACCGCCGAAGAAATAGCCAAAGCGATTCGGATTGTGGAATTGCTTTGTCCGGTTCCGACCCATCCGGCGCCTTCTGGCAGAGGTTCGGTTCGGTCGGTTCCTCCGGTTCAGGATTATTCCCCTGAAGATTTTTACAAACCAGAGTTTGATGGGGAGGGGAAGTTTGAAGAGGATGATTATGACGGTGGAAGTCTGGATGTGCCTGTAGAAGCGGGCATCTCCCCAGACAAACCTTCTGGTGTTTCCCCTCCTAGACTTTCTGAGTCCCCTTCCCACTTTCTGTTCTACAGGAAAGTGGCTCAAACCCTCCAGCTGCCTATTAAGGAGGCTGTAGAGGATCAAGAGGAGCCTGACTTCATAGAGTTGATGGACATCCCAGAGTCTAAGAGACTGTCTATTCCCCTTCATAAGTCATTTGGGAAACAGACACTAAAAAATCTTTGGTCTCCTAATTCTGTACCTCCTGTTGACAAAAGAATGGACAAGAGGTATACCTTGTCAGGCTCAGATATGGAATTTACCAACAATGCAGCCATGTTGGGATAGTGCAGGCTGCTGCCTGTGACAAGGCAAACATCCCCTTAGCTTCACACCCCCCAGACAAAGATTCCAGGAAGATATGTGCCATGGCAAAGAAACAGTACTTGGCATCATCTTTGGGACTCAGGCAGGCTAATTATATGGCCTATACAGCCAGGTGCCAGAAGTCCAGGTGGGACACTGTACTGGCACTGGCTAAACAGGCTTCCACCCAGCTAGCCAAGGAGCTGGAGGGGGTGGCTGCTGATGGGATTGAGGCATCAAAGGTGCAATTGCATGCTGCTGTGGACTCCAATGATGTGTCATCAAGAGTCATGGCTACATCTGTGGCTCTTCGGAGAATGGCATGGCTCAGATGTACTAGCCTTTCGCATGACGCCCAGGCTAAGGCCATGGATTTTCCTGTAGTGGGTAATTCTCTGTTTGGGGAGCAGACAGAGAATTACATGAAGAAAATGGATGAAAACAGGACCACTTATAGGAGTGCCCAGGCCAAGGAGAGGCAGGCAACTCCTCAGAGGCAGCAGTCTAGAGGCAGGGGCAGGCCTTTTCACAGGCCTTTCTACCAGGCACGGGCCTCCTCTTCTTTTTCTCAGAGGGGGTTCTCCAGAGGGAGAGGCAGAAGGGGGGTGAGCAGAGCTGCCTCCACCTCTCAGCCTAAGGCTCCTGCCAAGCAGATGCCCTGATGTGTTAGCCCGGGTCAACTCCCCCATTCCAGTGGGAGGCAGGCTGACTTGCTTTGTCCAGGACTGGATGTCTGTTACCTCAGACAAGTGGGTCCTGGAGGTTGTAAGCCAGGGGCTGGTTCTCAGTTTCAACAGTTTTCCAAAACTGAGACCCAGATCCTTTCCAACTGCAAATACATCAGAAACCCTTGCCCTAGAGGCAGAGGTTTTGTCTCTACTGACTTTAAAGGCCATGGAGAGAGTTCCTACTCCATACAGGGACAAAGATCTGTACTCCAGGTACTTCCTTACCCCGAAAAAGACAAGGGAGTGGCGACCCATCCTAGATCTAAGATACTTAAGCAAGCACCTAGTAAAGCCAGAGTTCAAGATGGTGACTCTGGGAACAATTCTTCCTTCTCTGAGGCCAGGAGACTGGCTAGCCTCCTTGGACCTCAAAGATGCCTACTTTCACATTCCAATCAGGTGCTCCACAGAAAGCACCTCAGGTTCGAAATGCCCTCAGGCCATTACCAGTTCAGAGCAATGCCCTTTGGTCTAACTTCAGCTCCAAGGGTGTTCACAAAGTGCCTAGCAGTAGTGGTAGCCTTTTTAAGAAGAAAAAGGATTTCAATCTTTCCGTATCTGGACCATTGGCTCCTTGTGGTCCAGTCCCCAGACCAAGTCAAGTCAGATCTGCAGGTTACCTAGAAAGTTCTCACTTCCCTGGGGTTCCTTCTCAATCTTCCCAAGTCAGTTCTCGAACCAGTACAGCTCCTCATTTTTATAGGAACAGAGTTGGACACCCTCAAGGCAAAAGCCTTCCTTCCTCTGGAAAGGGCAAAAGCCATCTCTCAGCTGGCCTCTTCCTTTCTCCCTCTGGTTTCTTGACCAACAAGGCATTTTCTGCAGCTTCTGGGCCACATGGCAGCTTCCATAGCGGTGGTCCAAGGGGCCAAGTTTCAGATGAGGGACATTCAGTTCCATCTGAGAACCTTTTGGTCCCAAAGGAAAGTTCCTCTTACCAAGCTAGTTCCTGTCACTCAGACCTTAATTTAGGCCCTTCAGTGGTGGCAGGACCTGGACAATCTGAGGCAGGGTGTTCCATTTGTCACTCAGACTCACTCTGTGGTTCTTACCACAGATGCTTCCTTTTTGGGGTGAGGAGCCCATCTGGGGGCTCTCACTGCCCAGGGACTCTGGTCCCATCAGGACTTCCTTCTTCACATCAACCTTCTGGAGCTCAGGGCAGTATTCCTTGCCCTACAAGCTTTCTCTCAGTCAGTACAGAACAAGGTGGTTCAGGTCAGGACGGACAACACTACCACCATGTGGTACATCAACAAGCAGGGAGGCACTCGGTCCACAGCCTTGTGCATGGAGGCCATGAAAATATGGTCCCTGGCTTATTCCCTACAGACCTCTGTGGTAGCAGTCCACCTCCCAGGAAAGAACAATGTGCTAGCAGATGCATTGAGCAGGATTTCCCAGGGCCATCATGAATGGTCTTTGGATCCTTTGATATTGAAGGTGATTTTCTCAAGGTGGGGCACTCCAGAGATAGATCTCTTTGCAGCCCCAGACAATCATCAACTTCCTTTGTTTTGTTGCAGACCCCCAGTCTTGGGCTCAATCCCTCTGGATGTTGTGATTTTGAACTGGGAAGGGAAATTTCTTTATGCCTTCCCTCCCTTCCATCTACTGTTCAAGGTTCTAGTCAAGGTAAGGTCACAGTCTTGCAAAGTGGTTCTGATTGCTCCAGATTGGGGCCAGGCAAGCTTGGTACCCCTGTTGCTGTCCCTAGCAGTCCATCTTCCCCTGTCTATTCCCAGGAATTACAAACTGTTAACCTCCTTTCAGGGGAGGATTTGGTACCCCAATCTTCAGTCACTCAATCTCAAGGCATGGCTCTTGAAGAGTTAGAGTATGCAGATTTGCATCTGTCCCAAGGGGTTCTGGATATTCTCAAAGCTTCTTGAAAGCCTGCCACAAGAAAAACGTACAACTCCAAATGGAAAAGGTTTAGCATTTGGTGTGCCAAGAAGCATATATCCCCAGACACTGCTGAGTTGTCTACAGTTTTGGATTATATGGTCCATCTTAATGGCCTAGGCTTCAAACCAGCTACTCTCAAAGTTCATTTGTCAGCTGTTTCTGCTTTCCTGTCAGTGAGGAAGTCTTCTCTCTGTCATCTCACCCTGTATTCTGTACATTTTCAAAGGATTGCTTCATACCAATCCCCTTTAGGATCCTGCCCTGCCTGGGATTTGAATATTTGTATTGCTCAGCTTATGCAACCCCTTTGAGCCTATGTCCTCAGCAGAGCTCAAGTACTTGACTTGGAAAACTGTGTTTTTGGTTGCTGTTACTTCTGCCAGGCGTATCAGTGAATTGCAAGCCCTGTCAGTGGAGCCTGACTTCATCTCTTTCCAAACAGATAAGGTGGTCCTTAGAACCAATAGAAGGTTCCTATTTAAAGTGGTTTCTGATTTCCACTTAAATCAGTCTATGTCTCTTCCAGTGTTCTTCACTGATCACACCTCCTCAGGGGGATGGAGGCTACACAGTTTAGATGTTAAAAGGGCCCTTAGTTACTACATAGAATGTACAAAGGGTCACAGGTTTGACTCCCTTCAGTTGTTCCTTACTTATGGGGAAGTAGGTAAGGGAAAACCTGCCACCAAGAGAACCATTGTCAGGTGGATTGTGTCCTGTATTCAATTCTGCTATGAAAAGCTGGGAAAAACTGCAGCCTCAGGCCTGAGGTCTCATTCCACTAGAGGTACAGCTGCATTTCTGGCTGCAGCTAGGGATATCCCTTTGTTAGAAATCTGTCAAGCAGTCACCTGGAAAACAGTTCATACCTTCACCAAGCATTACTCTCTGGATATCCAGTCTAGGAGTGATGTTAGGTTTGGCACAGCAGTGCTTCAGATCCTATTCCCAAAGTAGGTTCTGTCCCTCCTCCTCGGAGGTACTGCTTGGTAGTCTGCAAATTGTCAGAATACAGCAAGACTTCACGTTGTTTGAAGAAAAAAATTACTCACCTTAGTAATTGTATTTCTTCTAATGGAGTCTTGCTGTATTCTGACCTCCTTCCCTGCCTCCCCTCTCCGAACCTGTTTTGGGGAAGTGGGTGGGCAGGTGCAGTGTTGCACCCTAGGGGTGTCTTTTCCCCACTCTTGTTGTGTGGGGTGCCTTGTAATTGTTAAATTAAGATTTTTTTGTTCTTATTATCTGGTTTTTGGTTCTTTGGGTTTCCTGACTTGAGTCTTTTGGGGAATCCAAAGTCTTTGTTACCAGTTGGCTACTAGGAGTTTTTACAATTTCCACATTTAGTCAGTGAGTTTTAGCTCATAAGAATCTGATGGTTTGGGTTTGAAAGGACACAGACAGAGTTTACAACCGAGCTCGAGCCCAACGTTCTATGCCTGGCATAGAAATTAACCTTTCACTCTCCAGGGCAGTTCAAGAGCTGGAGCTAACTGCAAATTGTCAGAATATAGCAAGACTCCATTAGAAGAAATACAATTACTAAGGTGAGTAATTTTTCTTTTCTATCACTTCGAACAACCATACATACACACACACACACATATATGCATGCATCATGCACACATGAAAATAAAGATATGATGAGGGAGGAGGGCAAAAAGGACAGACTTCAGGAGTAAACCATAAGGTGGCTAAAAGATATTAGTAGAAAATAGGTCTCTCATTAAATCAGAGGGCTGATGGGAGCAACATCTGTCAACCGTGGCATGCAAGTGTACAAGTATGGGTATGCCTGCACACATTTCCATTTAGGGTATGTGTGGCCATACTCACATGGGCATTCCAGCTACCTGTATGTGTGCATATCCATTTTCATTTTTCCCAGATGCCCTTGTCTCCTTCCCACAGCTTTGTCACCTTTCAGCCTTCTTACAATGGCCTGTTAACCAGACCATACTTGAAGACTCAGCTCATTCAGTCCTGCTGTGCCTTTTCCTGCACATGATCACCGTTTTGTTTTCCAGCTTCTATTCTTACCTTACCTATTATCATGTTTGCTCCTAGATCCACACCCTATTTTCTTTCCTCATGTATGTTTTCCTTATTTTCCTTTTCCTCTCCTCTCCTCTAACTTTGCTATTTTCTCTTTATAGATCATTCTTGGAGAAGACCTATGGTCTAAACATTGATGCTGCCTCTATTTTCTGTTTTAGTGTGTATTTAATATTACCTTTTTGTTTTGTTTCCACCCACACATGGAAACAGCACCTTGTTTTTTGTTTCAAATATTGCATGATGTTGCAAATATTTATTGATTTGCTTTATTTTATTCATTTTTTCAGTACTTAATGGAATTAGGGCCCTATTCAGAGGAGGGATTAGCAAATACATGACTACCTGTTGCCAGCCCATGGAGCACTGCTCCCTGAAATGGTCTCTCTCATACACGTGTGTGGAGATGGGGGGACCAGTGCAGCGCTTTTCCTGGCACCACCTTTTATTCAAACCTTGATCCTGCCAGGAAGTGAATCACTTGCACCATGGCAACAGGGATTCATGGAATATTACAGTCTGTGGCAAGGATTGCCATATCCCCAGAGAAAGAAGAAATGTGTCAACCCAGGGAGGTGCATAAGTATTACAGCAGTGTCCTCCGTGCCACACTGTACACACACCTCAGCTGCCAGTAGCCATAAACAAGTGGCTTGGTAAATGCCATGGATGACAGCCCACCCCTGTACAAAACCAACCACAATGTCAGGTGTGCTCAGACCGATGACAGCAATGCTCCTCTGGCATGACAAACTCCATAAAATGCAAACTGTCCAGAACGGAAAGAGGGCACTCAGATAAAGGAATCAAACTATTTCAGATTACCTTATCACAGGGTGTATCATGCACTTTTATTGAAGCAAGAAAGTTTTATAAGTGTATACCACAAACTGCATAAATCACCCGTGGAGCGCACACACTACCTCAGCAGCTTCAAACCACTCTGGCTCTTCCTCAGGAGGATGTGGATCACAGCCCCACCCTGGCACATCCTTGAACCTAGCCATCCACATAGCTCCATGGTCAATATGGGATCAGAGCTGGAAGGGTGTATATGTCTTGCCAGAGGGGGGGTGAGAATGTCACAGTGACCTCATATGTAGTCATATCATAGTAGAGAAGGCATAAATGCAGCATGTATGTTTCACAAATAGGGGCCTAAATTTAGTTTTATCTGTCTCAAAACATGCCAGCAATGTTACTTCTTGTTCAGCCAGCAGTGAGTACAGGAAGACTTATTGGCTCATACTCTCCTTGGCTGGGAGCTAAGAGCCTAACCTCCACGATGCATTCAAAAGGGAGACATGGAACCCAAATGATGATCTACAGGCTTAGATTGGATTTTATGTACAGGAGTCTTGTAAAACCCAGATAGACACATTTATGGTTTGTTCATAGCTGGCTCCATGGCACTTAGCAGGGGGAGATCGCTTTTGCATGCTGGTGAGCCAGGTTCATGCCCAGGCCCAAGATGGCAAGAGCAGAGGCTAGTGGGGAAGATCAGAGAGTCCACTCAGATGCTTTCCTCCCAGGAGAAGGTTCTGGTACAGAACTGCTCACAGAATGACACTGGTAGGTGCTTTGTGGAGGCACTGTTGGCAGCATGGGTGACCATGGGCTGCCTGGCATCCACCCCCAGGTTTGTAACAACTGTGCACACTAACACAGAGGAAGGTGAGCAGAGAAAAATGGTAAAAAAAATTACCACTGGTGGCAGGATGACAAGTGAGGCCTGTCACCACCCATGTTCACTGGGCACTCCGAAACGAGTCTTTGAGGACTACATCATGGCGATCCATGTTACCCACAATCCACTGTAAGGGAGACGGCTGAAAACAGGACCTCCCTCCCTCCCTCCCAGGAGGGTAAGCCAGTGGGGAAAGGCACTGTGGTTGATGAAATATTGATCCAACTTGACTAGGTGGGGACCCTGGATGGGAGTTAGAGGCAAAGCACCCCCCAAAAATGTATGGTACGTTCTTCCTGATGAATACACATGAAGTGTATTTCAGCTAGATACTAGTCTCGGCAAGTCCCTGAGTCAGATGCGGTCACTGTTAGAGTGTTCCAGTTCTGATATTTCATGCTTCCTGGTTGCTACATTGCTGCTTAAATCTACTCTGTCTTTTGATTTTGATAGGTTTTAAATTGTATCCTGGATGAAAAACAAATAATTGGAATGACGTGAACTTTACTTACTGTATTTAATAACTTGGTGCATACCAGAAGTTGCAATTCAAACCACAGAACTTTTGATTAATTATATGGCTATTGTTGGCATTTCATCTGACTGCATTCAAAGGGTTTTGTGTCTTATGTTGTAATTGTTGACAGAAAATAGTGTAACACTCCATTGAAGGTGGGTCTATTGTACAGTAAACACGTTAATCTTACCTGGATCTTTTTTACATGAAAAGAGTTCAGGGTTGGAATTTGGATTTTATTGCTTTATTTAAACAGCTGTGTATAGCTTAGTAAGTTTGTCAGCAAAAAAAAAAATCAGGCTGAAATTTTGCAGTACAGCCATATTGCTATTCTATTCCTAGTATGACTTACCTCGCCTAGCTTTTTTTTTTTTTAAATGGTTTGCCAAGGAATGTTTTTTTTTTTAACCATGGAGATGTCTGAATAGAACACGCATGCCTATCAATACTCCACTCCTAGTCATTATTGCATAACTGGTCAGGTCCCCAAAAAAAGCTTTTCAGAATGCTATGCTCTAATTGATAATATGTTTGCAAACTTATGATGAGTAAAAATGCTCTTATATCCAGAAACAAGATTAAGAGATCATTTAAACAGATCTTAATTTGCATAATGCATATCTATATAACTCAGCATACATTTGTAAACCAGTACTAGTATATTTCTGTAAGACTCTGGTAGAAAATCCATCATGGTTTTCTATAAAACACGAGTGCCCCTACTGTATATTCAGAGCCACCTGCGTGCGCTGCACAGACAGGAGCACTGTGCAGCAAATAGTGCACAGCAGGCTGGGGGGGGACAATATTCAAACAGCATGCTCTGACCAAGGCAGGCTAACTATCTGAATATGAGGCTGTGGCAGCACAGAGCATAGTACCTGTGCATTGCACAGACACAGGCCCTAACTGAACATAGCCCATAGGTGCCCAGCGGAGATGAGGTGGCCCATACAGGGCAGGGCCAGGGCTCTTGTGGGCCATATTCAGCCCTAACATGTTAATGGATTCATTAGGTATGCAAGGCACTATGGATTACATGCATTTCCATTAGCATGTGTACACTGGACGCCCCCCCGCCCCCACCCCTGAGTGCTGACCTGTCAGGTCTTGAGCTCAGCTTTCCTAGATGTGATGTCATCAAGTGGAGGAACTGCTAGTCATAGAATTAAGATGGTGGCTGTGCTGGGCTGACCATCGGGAGCAGCAAGAGCAGTTGATATTTTTAGTATATTTTATCATTTATCATTATCGTTTATCATTCTTTTAGTGGTTTTGTTGTTTTTAATCTGTTTTATCCTGCTGCCTGGGTGCTAAGAACTGCAATATTAGAACACATCAGCTATAAATATAACTTCTCTTACTTGAATTACAGTAGCTGACTAACGGTTTTCTCAGCCAACCAAGGAGGAAACATGAAGAACGTGAAGACTGGCAGAAGGTTAATGGAGGTCTTCTGAGCTGGGACCCGGAAGACATTTGGAGGAGATTTTTACGTGCAGGATGAATGCTATGAAGTACTGCGGAGTACTGAGGAGGTTCGACTGTGGTTGTCTGCGGACTGACGGAGCGAACTCCTTCAAGGTGTCTGGCCTTGACCTGGTGGTGTGCAGTAGTGTTGCTGCCGGTGGGCGGCTGCACTGTGGCACTTCTGTTCTGCTGCCTGGTTGCCAGTGGGGGGGGAGTGGTGGGGTCCGGGGAAAGGTCTGGGCAGCAGTGAAGTTGAAGCAGAGGTGAGACTGCTGTGCCTGGAGCTATAGCTGCATGGAAACCATCTCCCAGTGTTCCGGGTTGGAGTGGGACAGAATGAACTGGCAGTTCTGCCCATTTGTCTCTATTGTGGTTGGGAGCTGACTAAACTGTCAGTGAGACTGCCAATATGCTGGTCGAATGAGAGCTATTTAAACTGGAGTTTCTATTAGTCTCTTCCTTGGTGTGGCCTGGACTTAACTGGACTGGCAGTGAGAGTGCCGTGAGTTGATAATTTCTTGGTGAAAAGTAAACTTTATGACCACAGAGTTTTGGAGCAGTGAGAGTGTCCGGCTTTAGTGGAATTTTTGGACATGGACTGGGAAGTGAGAGTTTCTATAGCTGATATTTTTCATCTGGAGTGTGGCAATATTTTTAATTTAGTTAAAATTTTATGTTGTGTTTGTTATTTATATTTAAAACAGGGTTTTATTTTGTAATTGCGTTGGCTTAAGGGGTTGCTGTATTGTGGGAGGTGTGGGTTTAATTGTTTATATTGATTTAGTTTAAGGGGTTGTTCTTAATTGTTATTTGTGTGAAATGTGTCTGGGACAGGGATTTGTAAGGTGCAGCTACATTGGGGGACTATCTCTGAGACCTCCATCCCTTTGAGCTCCCTGGACTTTCAGCTGAGGCTCACAGGAGGTGTAGAGCCTTGGGAATAGCTCGGGGAGGTCTGGTGGTGGTGGTGGTACCTGAGTGGCTGTCAGAGTATCTGGGATTCAGGTGGTGAGGTCAAGGAGATGCCCTAGGGTGAAATGGGAATTGGAGAGGGGGTTGCCATGTTTAGTTCCCATACCCAAGGGTTCCACGATGGATTGTGGGCAGTTAGCTGGTTCGGCTGCCTCACCTCATCCTACTCAGGTTGTGTTATGTGTTGTGTTATGCAATGCCAGGTCAATGAGGAATAAGACTGCCATAATGGTGGACTTGATATCCTCGGTTGACCTGGTCTGCATCACAGAGACCTAGTTGGATGAAAATGCCGACCCCATTTTGGAGGCGGCAGTTCCATCTGGGTACTCTGTGATACACAACCTGAGGGAGGATTGCAGGGGTGGGGGGTAGCCATTTGCTTTAAAACCAGCCTGAACCTCATGGTGCTACCTGTAGGTCACACGTGATCGTTCGAGTGTGTGGCCACTCGAGGGGGTGTAGGGTCAGGTTTCAAGGTCCTTATGCTTTATCGTCTACCTGGGGTACATGGGGATTTTGTTATTTAGGTCGAGGAGCTCGTCATCAGTCAGGTGCTGGAGTCTCCCAGGTGGTTAATTCTGGGGGACTTCAATGCCTGGTTCGACAGCGGGCTCTTGGGTTTTGGGAATGATCTCCTAGGAAGCATGGGGGCCCTGGGCCTCTCGCAAAAAGTAACAACAGCTACGCACTTGGGTGGCCACACATTGGATTTATTTTTTTCATTAGGCTTAGATGTTAATGACCTCAGTGTTGATCCTGTATTTTGGTCGGATCATAACACTGTGAGCTTCACGCTTGGTGGCACCCCCCCCGATGGTCCTGCTGCTGTGAAGATGGTCCAGTACCACCCATTAAGAGGAGTTTCCTCAACTGGACTATAGGTGATGCTGGACCTATCAAGTGTTGGGCTGGCTTGTGTGATTGGAGCAGAGGAAGCAGTGGTGGCATATAATGGGGCGGTTGCTGTGCCCTTTGATTTCATCACACCCATTCGTGTCCGTCCCTTGTCCACTTGCCAAAGACCTTCTTGGTTTGATGAGGATCTCTGGAGTTTAAAGATCAAGGGGCAGAGGTAAGAGAGGTGCTGGAGGAGATCTGGCTTGCTGGAGGACAGGTTGGCCCTGAGGTTGTATTATACCAACTGTCAGGGGGCAGTCTCCTGTAAGAAGGTGGAATATCTGTCTAGGGAGATTGCTGCGGCAAAGAACAGATTAGTTCAGCTTTTCTGCACAGTGGATGGGCTATTACATCCTGCCTGTCTCTGTGTTTGGGGAGCAGGTTCGAGCACTAGGTGTGAGGAGCTGTCTGTATTCTTTGCCAACTAGGTGTCCTCTATCAGGGATGAGGTCTCCTCGAGTACTCTCGAAGGGGATGCATGGTCCGGTCTGGAGAGTATCGAAACACTCCTCCTGCCCGGGATGAGTTTCAGCTGGTTGGAATGGAGGAGGTGGTGAAAATAATCTTGAAGCTGCAGCCAACCCAGTGTGAACTGGACCCAGGTCTGACCCAACTATTGGTTGGATGTTTGGACCTGGTGGGGCCTGTGATTGCTGGGGTTGTCTGGAGTTCCTTGAGGAGTGGGTCTTCCCAATGGCCTTGAAAGAGGCCTTGGTTAGACCCCGTTTGAAAAAAAATTCTCTTTGGACCCGGACTGCCTCAGCAATTACGGGCCAGTCTCAAACCTTCCATTTTTAGGGAAGGTTATTGAAAAAGTGGTGACCATGCAGCTCGAGAGACATCTTGCCTCTTCCTCCACCTATGGACCTTACCAGTCTGAGTTTCGTGATGGGGCATAGTACAGAGACCACCCTGGTGAGGGTGCTTAATGACCTCCTGGTGGCAAGGTACAGGAGAGACCGGACTATCTTGGTCCTCCTGGACCTCTCTGCAATGTTTGACACCGTGGACCATGAGGTGCTGCTTGATCACCTGCGGTTTTGGTGTGGCTTGTCTGGTAATGTCATCAACTGGTTCAGGTCATAACTGACAGGCAGAGTGCAGAGGGGGATGATGGGGTTAGCCTCATCTAACCTGAAGCCTCTGTGCTGTGGGGCACCACAAGGTTCGGTCTTGTCACCCTTGTTGTTCGTGGTGTACATGCTGCCACTGGGGGATATTATCAGGTAGTATGGGCTGGGATTTCACTGCTATGCAGGTGATACCCAGCTGTACCTGTCCTGTGCGCCCAATATCTGGGTGTCTGACTGTATTTAACAGCTGTCTCGATGAGATCCAGGCTTGGATGACTCAAAATTGGCTTAAGCTTAACCCAGACAAGACAGAGGTACTTGTTGTGGCTCCAGTTCATCGAGGCAGAGGGCGTTGTGAGGGGTTACCCCCTGGCCTTGTGTTGGGGTATGTTCCCCTTACTCCATCTAGACTGGTGAAGGATTTGGGTGTGATCCTGGATGACGGTTTGACGCTTGATGCTCAGGTGTCAGCCATCATCAGGAGTGGATTTTATCATCTTAGAAACATTGCACGAATCTGAGCCCTGATACCGCCAGAGGATCTGACCACACTGGTACATGCATTCCTCACTTCCAGGCTGGACTATTGTAATGCCCTGTACCTAGGGTTATCTTGGGGCAACCTCTGCAGGCTGCAGCTGGTGCAGAATGTGGTGGCAAGACTACTGACTGGGGCAAGACAGGGTGATCATATCACCCCAGTTCTTGGCGGACTGCACTGGCTGCCAGTCAGGTGGAGGACTGTCTTCAAGGTAGGGCTCCTGACCTACAAGACCCTACACAAAAGGGGTCCTGTCTATCTGCAAGATCCTCTTGCCCCCTAGCATCCACCTCGGGCACTCTGTTCTGCCGGGGGAGGCCTCCTTGGAGTTCCCAGAGTGAGGCTGCAGCATTCTGGGGACAGGGCATTTCAGTGGCGGTGCCCACTCTGTGGAACTCCCTTCCTAGTTATCTAAGGGAGTCCCCCTCGGTAGAAGCCTTTAAGACAGTACTAAAAACATATCTGTTCCAGCAGGCTTTTAATGACTGATTTTGGTTTTAATGGGATGGATATAATTTTAAGTTTGTGTTGAGCTGCTGCTTATATGTACTCTGTTGTTGATTTGTATTGTACTGCACCCAGAGTCCATGGAATTGGGTGCTTTATAAATAAAATATCTATCTATCTCTCTATCTTGAAAAGGCCCTAGTGATCTGGAGGCCCCACCCCTAACTGTCTGTCCACTCCTGTTCTCATAAGTCCTGCTGGTCTAACAGTACCCCCACCACTGATCAGCCATCCTTTCCTGTTCTCATAATCCATGATTGCCTAGTGGTCTCCTCCCCCTCCCCCCGATCACTGTCCATTACTGTATATCCCTTGCCATAGTAACCTAGTTGTCCCCAGTCCCAAAGGGCATCAAACCCCCTTTCCAACTCACCACTCAGGACCCTCTTCCTCGCAACCCTTCCTCGGCCCAGTCACTGACGTCATGCTACCACATATGAGACAGTGATTAGTGCAGCCCTCCACTCTCCACCACAGGCAACCACTACCTAAATGGCACAGATCAATCGCACACTTACTATAGAAACAGCTGTTTTTACAGTAAGTGTGTGATCACTCTGTGCCATTTAGATGGCAATAGAAGTTTATAAATGTTTATCTCACATGGCCACCAAATTGGACTTGCCAGCATTTCTTCAAAAGGCTACAGTGGTCCCCAAAATATTCACATTATTCACATTAATACATGTTGTTGCATGAAAGGCCAATATTCATTTATGTGGGTTCATATTGTATGTGCTGTAATGTACTTTAGAATTAAGACACTGTCCCTTTAACAGGTAACTACAAAATCACTGTTGTTTCTATAAAGGCTAGTGTGGACCTGTTATATTTCAAGGTAAGGGAGAAAGGTATGTGGCCACAGGAAAGCATAAAATATCCCACTGTAGCTTTCCATGACATGAAGAGGTTGGAGATGACCTAGGGGTCAGGGGGTTAAGCCAAATGCATAGACCAGATGTCACTGGGAATTACAGTGACACCTACAGGGAAAGGTAAACTGTTGCACCCTAATATCTGTATTGTCCTGAAATCATTAACCCCACCTCAGAGAAAAAATGAGGTGGGTGTATCCTAAAATAACCCTCAAGTATATGATTAGACACACACTGGGAATGTAGAGCAGTTGAAAAACAGTAGTTGGAATGCAGATAGTCTGTCCAACTGGCACATACTTTTACACCAGGAAGTATATGTGTAGGCCTGGAAAAATCTCTAAAACCTGACCTGAGTTTAAGGGGAATTAGACTCTTCACATACTGAACAGAAATTCTGATTTTAAGTCAGAGTTTTGGAAACCAAGACTTTTCAACAAGGACAACACCTGGAGTTTTTTAAAGAACAGCCGTATACTTGGATCAAGGACTTGCTACAAATTTTATTGCCTAATGAACTGCCATCTCTACAAGGACATTTGAAATCTTGTCTGAACTTTAACATCAAAACAAGGTATAGTTTAGAATACAGTATCTAGTGTTTTCTGAGAACCATCCAATTTTACTTTTGTTATTGTCTGCATTTCAAAGTTCTTCCAAACTATAGACTTTTGTGTACTGCTTTTATGTTAAGTAAACGTTTTTGATTTTCTTATTAACTCTGCCTGGGGTCTGGTTGTGTGATTTAACATTTTAAACAGAAGGGTTTTGAAAAGTCTGTGTGCCTAAAAAGATAGAACCGCTCGGCTATTGTATAAAACTACCTAGGCAAGATGTAGCCAGTGACTTTGGTTGGATTCAAATACTGAAAGTTGTGCAGTCAAGGGAATTCAAAACTACAGCATCCACCCTCCCACTGGGAAAGGGAAGGTTGGTAAATCTTCCAGAAACCCTTACTCCTGCTCACAAATTCCTGAATAGGGTGATCCTCTCTGCAAACAGGAGGTCCTGCTGGACTTCCGGAGGCTTGCAGGCCAGGGGCGCATGACACATGTTCCCTGATTTATAGGGTTATTTCCTAGAGTGTTGATGGTGTCTTTCCAGCTGGCTCATTACCCCCTAAATCTGGAATTATATCCCGTATATTGGAAATCATTATCTACCTTCTCAGAGTGCACCCATTATGTAGTTATTACAGGGCTTGCTAGGGCCTTGGAGATGCATGGGTCAGGGAGACTGTAGGTGGAAAGCCCTGAAAAAAACCTGGGTTTAAGAATAAGCTTACGTCTGCAACAGCTGTTTGGGGGGGGAAGACTGAACATCTCAGGGACTACATCCACCCTCCTCCAGAACTATTCATGTTTCCAGTGAACTGTTAAATAGAACTGTCAGAGGTACAGCTAGTATTTCCCTGAGCTCCCGTAATACCCTTGGATGCACTGCATCTAGCCCCATTGCTTTGTCCACCTTAAGGTTAGCAAGTCTCTTCAGGACTCTCTCCTCTGAAAAAGGACTGGTGTCCACCTCCCTCCCTCTCTCCCTCCCTCCAAAGCTTCTACTACTTTTTTGTGGCCCCTGCCCTTCTTCTTCCTCTATGAGCATTGAACAAAAATATTTCTTGAGGATAGCTGCTATTTCTTGGTCCCCTCTGAACAGTCCCCCCACTTCCCTTTTTAACTTTACCCCTGGTCTTCCTCTTTGCATTTACATATGTAAAAAATGTCTTGTCTCCTTTTGTTACCTTCCGGGCTATTCTCTACTGGGTTATATCTGCAGATATGACCGCCAGGCTGGGCACGCTGATGGTCGTTCTATCAGCTATTGTCTATTTTGTTGTCTATTTCATTTAATATTTTAACTTATTCATCTGTCCTGCTCTCCTTTCATACCCTATTCTAATTTGTACACCAGTCGCTATATTGCAGGGGGTTTTGTGAGCTTAGTAGGAGTGATAATGGGACAGCTAAACATCTGAGTAATAGCGGGGCATTTCTGAAACCCCTCGAAGTACGCACTGGGGGCCATTTCATTCAGCTCCAACACCACTTACTACATCCATATACCAGGCCTTGCTGATTTAGTTAATTGCTTCCTTGATTTACCTGGACCCGCTTGGTTATTCTTCCCAGACTGATTGTTGGATGTTTGGGAGACTTAGTCCTCTTGTCCTGGATGCTTGGATGTGCCCTTGGCTGGCCTTTGGCCTTTAGTTGGTGGCTGGACTTTTGGTGGTCCCTATTATTCCTGTGGTTGGCCTGGCTTTACACAATAGCCGGCTGACTAGGAAGTTGGAACTATGACCCGTGAGGGAAGGAGGTCAGTGGTGAGGAGACAAGCTGTGGGAACTGTTTGGCTACATTTAGCAGTGAAGATTTTCCTAGACTTTGGCTGTTTTTTGTGCGAGGAAGTTGGACTGAGTACAGCTCCAGGCTCGGAGAGGTGAGTTGGAACATTCAGAGGTGCAGTGTATCCTGGTGCAGGGAGCAGTTGGTCATGACCCTTCAGGAGTGTCTAGTTGTGGGACACGTTGCTTCACAGGGAACTGCGGCATTGACCCTGCCAGGTAGCTGGCAGGTTGAGCCAGGGGTCCTCTAGGTTTTTCGGGGGGCCTACCAGTGGGTTGGCCCTCTGGAGAGCCGCAGTGGTGCTGCGGATCTGCAATTTCAGCCCCTGGGTTGGGATTTTTGGGACCCTTCCCTTAGCATAATAGTGATACCAAAGAAGAAGATTCTTTTTATTTTCTACAAGACACGGTCAGACTATTTATTTATTATTTGTTGCTTTGTCATCTACTGGCAGTGAGAGTGCCTGCTTTTTTCAGTAACCCCCTTACAGTGAGAGTGCTTGCGGGGTTAGGAAGGGTACTGGACACATTTATATTCATTCTGCTGGGAGCAAGAGTCCCAACCTATCATTTGGCCTCCTGGTTGTGAGAGGACCCATGGGGGCCGAAGATGTGACTTTTCTTTTGTTGTTTCATTTTACACTTATGGACTTTACTTTGAGTTATGATATTAAAGAACTCACTGTTTACTCTATGACTGGTCTTCTGCACCCTCTAAATCACTTCCCTGGACCTTTGATTGTGCTGTTTTTGTCTGTATTTTATTTTCAGTGATTTGGTTTTAGTGCATTTGGTGCTATCAGGATGCATTTTAAGTTGCATTTATTGTTTGATCTTAAGTTATTAGTTTAAGGGTGGTTGATTGGTTGGGGGTCACTTTGTTTTTCTTTTCTCTTAAGTAACAGTGAGGGAGCATTTTTATTTAGTCATTTTAATTTATTCATTTTATTTTATATTTATCTTTCTTTGAGTTTAGACTAGTTAGTTAGTTGGGGTTTCTTTATTGTTTGCGTGGGCTTGAATATGTTTTGTTGCTGTTCGGGTTCTTTAGCATGTGTAGGAGGCCTGCCCCACAGTCGCACTATTTGTCCTCCACACTTCATGCCTTCTGCCCTTTTATCTCCCCATTGGAGTTTTCAACTTACCAGCATTGTAGAGCGCTGGGTATTGTCTGGGAGGGGGGGTTAAGAGAGTGAATGGTGGAGGTTGAATGAGCAGGGCCATCACATTGGGGTAGTAAAACCCAGAAGATGCCCTGGGGCAAAATGGAATCTGGAGCATGGTTCACCACGTCTAGGTTCCATATCCATGGGCACCACCAATACTGGTGGGCAAGCAGCTTGGGCAGCCCCGGAAGCCCATCCAATTTGAGCGGTGTTATGCAACGCCAGGTCCATCAAAAATAAGACTGCAGTTATTGCAGATCTTGCTGGGTCGGTGGATCTAGTGTGCATCACCGAGACCTGGCTGGATGAGAATGCAGGCCCCATATTAGAGGACACCATTCCAGCAGGATACTCTGTGTTACACTGCTCGAGATTGGACCGTAGGGTGGGGGGGTAGCGGTCTGTTTCAAGACCGAACTGGGCCTCACAAGTGTACCAGTTGAGGAGGCTGAGTCATTTGAGTGTACTGTAGAGGCAGGTGTAGATTGTAGGATCTCCCTCATCTACCGTCCACCAGGGGATGAGACATATTTCCTTCAGGAAATAGCAGACTTTGTGATCGACATGGCGTTTGAGTCACCCAGGCTGATGGTCCTGGGTGACTTCAGTGCCTGGGTCGATGATGAACTCTCGCAATTTGAATAACACTTCCTCCAATTGATGACATCTTTGGGCCTTACACAAGTTGTTACTTCTGCCACTCATAAATGTGGTCACTCCCTTGACCTAGTCTTCCTCCTGGGAATCGAAGCCTTTGATTTGGGGGTGGAACCTGTCAGATGGTCCAAGCATTACACCGTGGGGTTCAGTTTTTGCACCCCCCCCTTGTAGGCCTACCCCTGTGGAGATGGCCCTTTGTGAGATGTAAGCTTTGAAGGTCTGGTGACCTATCAGTGCTTCCTGGAGCAAGTAATGACCCAAATGCCTTGGTTTTGGCTAATAATAAGGCCATCTCTACAGCTCTGGATGATATTGCTTCTGTCTGTGTTCGTCCTTTCCCCCTTCGCCCTTGGTCCCCCTGGTTTGATGGGACCTTGAGGGAGATGTGGCGACAAGGATGAAGATTAGAGTGTTGTTGGTGGAAATCCCCCCTAGATGCCAACCACCTTAGATTGATGGAACTCTAGCAAGTCTATCAAGCTGCAATCACCTGTAAGAAGGCAGAGTTCCTATCCGGGGAGATTGTGGCTGCTCAGAACCAACTGGTTCAGCTCTTTCGAACGGTAGACAGACTGTGCAGCCCAGCCTGCCTACAGGTTCGAAGAGCCTTTTGACAAGTGGAGTGTGAAGAGTTTGCTCATTTCTTTGCAGCTAAGGTGGCTGACATCAGGGTGGAGCTCCAACCAGCACACCTTATGGGAGATGCTATGGATTGGCACTCGGTCACTGTCCCTCAGTTCTCCTGGAGTTCCTTTGATTGGCTGGTGTTCATTGAAGTCATGTGGATTGTCCAGGGTATGCGCCCTATGTGCTGTAGTTTGGAACCAGGCCCAACTGACCTGACTATGGGCTGTTGTGATACCATCAGCCCGGTCCTAGCATGGATAGTCTGGTGCTCCTTTGAGATGGGTGAGTTTCCTAGCTCCCTGAAGGAGGCAGTGGTAACGCCCCCTCCTGAAGAAAGCTTCTCTGGACCCAGACTGTCCTGCTAACTACAGACCAGTCTCTAGACTTCCCTTTGTGGGGAAGGTAATTGAGAAAGTAGTGGCCCTACAACTGGAGAACCATTTGACCATCCATGACATTTATGAACCTCTCCAATCTGGTTTTCGAAAGAGGCATAGCACCGAGACTGCGCTGGTTCAGGTGCTCAGTGATCTGTTAATGGCGAGAGATTGGAAGAGCCGATCCATCTTGGTTCTTCTAGATCTCTCATCAGCATTTGACACTGTGGACCATAGGGTTCTTCTCAAACACCTGAGGTTCATCTGTGGTCTGTTTAGTACAGTCCTCAGGTGGTTTAGATCTTTCCTCACTGGCAGAACTCAGAGGGTGGTGTTGAGGATTTACTCCTCCGACCCAGTCTCTCTGTCATGTGGAGTACCTCAGGGTTCGGTGTTGTCCCCTATGCTATTCACAGTGCATATGCTACCCCTTGGAGACATTGTAAGATGGTATGGGCTAAAGGTTTCACTGCTATGCTAATGATACCCAACTCTACCTGTCTTCTGCACCCGATCAGGATAGAGCTCTCTCGGTATTTAACAACTGCCTCGCTGAAATCCAGGATTGGATGAATTCGAGATGGCTGAGGTTGAACTCAGAGAAGACTGAGGTGATGGTTGTGGACCCAGGTCACTGGATAGAGGGGTTGGGATCAGGTTTAACTTCAGGACTTTTTCTTGGTGGCTCCCAGCTTCTTGCCTCTGAACGGGTGCGAAACCTGGGGGTGATTTTTGATGATGGGCTGACACTGTGATCGTAGGTGTCAGCGATCATCAAATCTTACTTTTGCCATCTGAGGAACATCTCCAGTGTTAAGCACCTAGTTCCATCTGGTGATCTGCCTACATTGATCCATGCCTTTGTGATCTCACACCTTGATTATTGTAACTCCCTTTATCTAGGGCTACCTGGGGTTGATATCCGCCATTTGCAGCTAGTGCAGAATGCTGCAGCCCCGGTTGCTGACGTGTACTCCCCGGACTTGTCATATCTATCTGGTGCTGTCCAAAGTGCACTGGCTGCTGGTACAGTAGTGGATCACCTTTAAAGTCAGACTTCTGACTTACAAAGCCTACTCAGACTTGGCCCAGACTACCTGAAAGAGCTTCTGGTGCCATACTGCCCTGAGCAATCGCTCCAATTGGCTGATGAGGGGTTGCTAGAGATCCCAAAGGTTTCTTTGAAATCTTTGGGGGCCCGTGCATTTATGTACGCAGGCCCAGCCCTTTGGAATTCTCTACCCCATCAGCTCCGAGAGTGCGCGCGACCATGGAAGGATTTAAACAGGACCTAAAGACCCACTTGTGGCATCAAGTCTACTTTATCTGATGGTATTTCACTCTGAATTTTATGAAACCCTGTATTTATTGTTTTTACTGCATCCTGTTTTATCTCTTTGTATTTTACTGTTAAGACGCCTTGATTTTAGAAAGGCGTGGTAAAAATAAAGCATATTATTATTATTATTATTATTATTATTATTCTGTGTGCTCCTTTATACTCTTTACTGTTTTCCCTATACAGCTCCCTATCCTCCTCCCTCTGCATCTCCTTATACCTTCTGAATGTTACCCTTTTTGCCTTAACCTTTTCAGTCATCTCTTTCAAGAACCATAGCAGTCTCTTATTCTTCTACTTCTGATTACTTTTTTGATGCAGAGCATTGTTACCTTTGCTATGTTCCCTTTTATCTTCGCCTACTGTTCTTTTACCCTACCCAGAGCATCCCTGCTGCCAGGTCATTCCTAAGGCATTCTTACATCTTAAGGAGGCAGTATAGCACAGTGGTTTAAGGCTCTGAGCTGCAAATCTGGAAACCTGGGTTTAAATCCTACAGCCCCCACTTGCTCTGAGCAAGTTACTTAACTTTCTTGTGCACCTGGAAACAAGCTTTGGCTTAGTGTGCTTCTTC
Organism: Neoceratodus forsteri; assembly: GCA_016271365.2. Taxonomy (NCBI): domain Eukaryota; kingdom Metazoa; phylum Chordata; order Ceratodontiformes; family Ceratodontidae; genus Neoceratodus; species Neoceratodus forsteri. Next base: position 870,106,311 of record CM057454.1, on the reverse strand, counting down.
TGGTTAAACAATTTCCGCTTTCCTTTCTCTTTTGTAAAATCCACTCCCCAGAAGTCCAGGACTCTCACCTTTGTGTGGTTTGATTCTGCAACAGTCCTTACATTGAACCACATTGTACAAAGATGACTGGTACATAAGTGGCCTCCCACCTTGATGTCTATAACATTGTCCCTGTTAGTGAGAACCAAGTCCAGTATTGCCCCATCACGAGTGGGTTCACTGACTAGTTGACTGAGGAATACCCCCTTCAGAGAGTCCAGGATGTCCCTGTTTCTAGCTGAAGCTGCTGCTGGGAGGCTCATTCTACATCTGGCAGGTTAAAGTTCCCCACCAGCAGCACCTCCACATTTTATGCCATCTTGCCAATGGCTTCCACCAGTTCCTTAACTAATTCCTCTCCCTGTGCTGGAAGTCTATAGATCACTCCAGTGCAAATAGTGCTTCCATTCCCCGTCTCCAGAGTGACCAAAAGTACCTCTGCCTCCCACTGTACTACCTGTTTCTCTGTTTCTTTTATGCTTTCTGTCATATAAAGCACCACACCCCCTCCTTTCCTTCCCACCTAGTCCATTCTGAACAGAGTATAGCCTGGTATGGCCATGTCCGAGTCATGGTTTTCAGTGCACCATGCACAACAAGCCTGTGTTTCCATTAAGGACTGAGATAACAGAATATGGACCTCAACAGCAAAGCTATTGATGTCCATGCTGTTATCTTAACCTCAAGATGGAAACACAAGGTGAGTTGTGTATGATCACTCATGTTTGACTTTTTTTTTTTTTTTACATTCTATTTATTGTTCTGGCAGACCAGAGCATCTCTCAGAGGTGGTCACTCAACCTGTCACCTCTACTCCCCTTTGAGACCTCCCTCTTCCAGGATCCCCCTACTAGGACCTTCCAGCCCCCTGGATCACCCCCTGGGGGAGGGCCCACTCCACCTACCTGGCGACCTTTCTGTGATTAGAGGATCAGTCCAGGTGGAAGGCTTTGGATGACCGTTGGAGGGATGGTCTGGCGTTGGGAATGTGGGCTGGGTCCCTGGAACCCACGTTGCCTCCTCGGTCCTCTGAGGATTTTTTGCTTAAGTTTCCCCCTGAAATGCAGTCATGCAATGGCATCCTGGCACTGCGTGCTGATACCCATCTCCACTCCACCCCATATCGCTGCACTGCAAGTTCCTTGCAATGCCCCTGATCTTCATCGGGGGCTTCTAAGGAGTGTTGCATAGCCTGGATCTCTCCCAGGGAAGGAAGAGCATTCCTCCAGATGCTCAGTCCCTTGCCTCCCCATCTGACCCCCAGAGGTCCGAGACCTTTCCTGAACCCAGGTCACCAGCATGGCATGAGGTGTGGCACCCAGCACCTCAACCCTCAGCATCACCAGGCCAGCTATTTTACTTTTTATAGTATGGTGTTTTAAATCAGCTAGACAAGTGTAAGCATGGGGCCTGCCTTGCCCTTACAGCCTTGTCAGCTGTGGTGTGCCAGAAAATACATTGTTTTTTTAAACAATCAGGCAGTCAGCACTTAATGGTGCTGCTGCAACTTACAGACCTGACTGGGTAGTTTCCTCTGGCTGCTGGTGATGACTGTCACAGTGAGTGGTTCTTGGGGCCCAGCTGACCTAACGTTCCTGCTGGCTTGGTTTTGACTCCATCTCTTCTTACTCACATGGCATCTGAGGGAAACTTGGCATGACCAGGAACACTGGTGCACTTAATGATAGAACGTGCACAACATTTTTAGAATGTGCACAACTTCTGGAATGTGCACAACAACTTTTTTTTAACTGCCTGACCTCTATGCATAATAAGACCTAACCATATACTATAAAACATTTTTCCTTTGATTGTTTTTTATGTTTGCTTGCACGCATGCACAAGAAACATTATGTAGCAGCTTAGGAGTGAAGTGGGTTGTGGAGGTGCGGCACTGTAGCAGCCAATGCAGACACTGCATTGTTGGGCTTGGCAGTGCTTGGCTAATGCAGAGCCAGTGTGCTGATGACACTGGTTCTGCAGAATACCACCAAGTTGTAAGGATTTTGCTACTGCGATCAGGGGCTGCCTCGTCATTGCAGTGTCAGCCATTCTGCTGCAGTGAGGGAGCGACACATCATTGCAGGATGGTACCTTGCCTGGTGTAACATTACCAGGACCCTGGCAGCTGTATGCCACCTCAGAGGTGCATAGAAATTCAACAGAGGTGCCCAATCCCTCTGTCGGCATGATCCGACCCAGTTCATTTCCCGACAGGGGAAGCCCACTCCCCGTTGGCATAATGCCCCCCCATTTCAGTTGTGTGCTGAGGGGGTGCCCAATCCCCCTCAGCATCATGCACCCCTCCTCATGCTTCTGTGCTGATGGGTGGCCCAATCCCCATCGGCTTCAGTGCCCCTTCCCAGTTCTAGTTGCCAATGGGGGAGCCCACTCCCCATCTGCATAATGTCCCCACCACCGATTTCTGCTGTGTGCCAAGGGGGTGCCCAATCCCCCTCAACATCATGGGAGCCCCTCACCCATTTCTGTGTCAATGGGGGGCCCAGTTCCTGTCACCTACAGTCCCCCTCCCCACAAATGCAGGTGGTACACTGGAAGCCCACCCCAGAGTACCAAACAAACACCTGCAAAAAAAAAATAAAACTGACCCTTGTCTTTTTTTTAACTTGTAAAACAAGAAAACAGCCTGTCGCGTTCTCTCCTGCCCCCTCCCCAAGCCCGCACCCACCCTCTGCACACCCTGCCTCCAGACACACCCCTCACACCATACTTACCTCCAGAGCCCAGTGCGATGATCTTCGGTGGTCCGGTAAGACATCTGCACTCTTCAAAACTGACCACGAACTGAAGAAATGCAAGTAAGCTGTATAATGGGATAAATCTTTTTTTTTTCAACTTTGGTGCATATCTTGGTCATTTTGGGGAATTTTGGCACCAAATTGTCAACATGGGGTTATTGGGACCCCTCCTCATGAATTCAGTCACTGTCATGGTGTTATTCGGTCCCGAAAGGTGATTTTGCGGTCACTGCACAGAATCACCTTTAGAGACTGATTAACGAAACGAGAGTGCCACTATTCATGAGATGGGCTCTCAAAAAGCCTATGTTGTAAATTTGATGAAAAAAAAAAATCCAAAAAATTACTGTTTTAAGAGTGTGCATTGTGCAGTTTCCATGCACACTCAGAACTTTGCTAATGTGTAATATTTTCACTCCAGATTTTCAACATTGGCCTTTTTCCACACCTCTTTATGAACAGTACAGCTGTCATTTTACATATCCTGGCCAAAATGTGTTTTCGTACTTCTGGCGCAGAATAGCGCGGTCACTGTGGGAAATCAGTATTCGGGACAAATTAAGAAAATGACAGTGACACTGTTCATGAGCAAAGGTCCTAAAATGCCTATGTTGAACATTTGAGATGAAACTCCATAAAATGATTGTGTTACATGCATGCATTGTGCAGTTTCCACGCACCCATGTAACTTTGCAAATTTGCAATATTTTCACTCCACATTTTCAACACTGGCATTTTTTCACACCTCTTTATGAACAGTACAGCTGTCATTTTTCACATCCTGGACAAAATGTGTTTCCGCACTTCCAGCGCAGAATAGTGCGGTCACTGTGGGAAATCAGTGTGTGGGACAGATTAAGAACAAGCAAGTGAGAGAGGGGGAGTGAGAGAGCTCAATGGACCTCTGTTGGGACTTCTGCAGATTTCTTTGTAGGCAGAAAAAGGTGCCAATGCAGGCAGGAGCCCAGTACAAAACGGCAGCCTGCAGCACCAGGAGAAACAGAACGAGTGAGTGAGAGAGAGAGGGGGGGAGTGAGCAAGCTCCATGGAGCCCTGTCAAGACTGCTGCAGATTTCTTTGTAGGCAGAAAAAGGCGCCAACACAGGCAGGAGCTGAGTACAAAAGGCAGTCTGCAGCGCTGGGAGAAACAGAACGAGCAAGTCAGAGAGGGGAGTAAGCGAGCTCAACAGAGCTCTGTAGGGCCTTTAGAGTTGCCCACCCTGCCGCCCAGGGTCCTGTGTGGTCCTATATTACAGCAGGGTCTCGGGGGTGGAGACAAAGCAATGATTGGATACTTTTAGGATTGCTGTAATAATACAGATTTAGTTGTTCTGTTTGTTTCTCTAACTGAGCTAAGTACTGAGCTATACTGTTAGGACTGCTGTAATAATACATATTTATTTGTTCTGTTTATTTCTCTAACTGAGCTGAGTAATACTTGAAGCGCAATAGGATTTCTAACTGGGATAACTGAAACTATATGAGGGCTGAGAACAAAAAGTATGGTAGCTGAGGGGTGAAAAACTGACAAGGAGGCTTTAGGATTGCTACAGTAATACAGTTTTTAACAGATGAGATTTGAGACTGAATTAACCCGGTCGGCCAGGGGGCAGGAGAAGGACTAGTGTGGGGGGAACAGGAATTTGAGTAACTAGGGGCCTAACAGTTGTAGTAGGGTACAGAAACCAGGAGTAAGAGCCCATAACATAAGATGGGGGCCAAAATGGGGCAGGGGCCACATGCCAATAGGGTGTGCATCTTTGGAAGGGTGGTGGAGTGTACACAGTGTGGGTCCGCCATGATCCTGGACTGGGCTTGGAGGATGGGGGGTGTATGTCTGTAGACAACTGGCTAGTTTGAGGGAGGAACTGTAGAGGTTAGGAAGGAGTCTAAGTGGCAGGGCAGATGAGTATGCTAGGCATCCTGGCTGGGGGGCAAGGGGATGGCAGGGGGATGGGGATGGGGGAAAAACAACTAGGGACTGAAACTGACCCCAGTATCAGAGGCACTAGCAGAAAACAGAGGAGAAGGGAGGGGTGCCCAAGGTGAGGGGGGGCCTCCTGATGGGGAAGGAAGAGACCACGAGGAGTACCAGGGGAGAAAGCAGATGGTTACGGGTAGGGAGTGACCAGGGGTGGGACATGGAGAGGGGCACGGATGGGAACAAGTCGGGAAGAATCAATGGGAGAAGAGATGTAGGAGGGGTATCGACTAAGAATAGATTCGAGCCTCTGCTATGGGGCAGAGAGGGGGAGCAGGAACATACTGAAGGGGGGGATGACAAACGGGGCATGAGAGGGATGACAACAGCTGGGGAAGAGGTAGCGAGTATGAAAGGGTAGAAGGGGGCTAGTAAGGAAGGAGAGAGTGACTGGAGGAGAGAAGGCTGAGGGAAGGGGGAAGGATGCCAGGGGCATCACTATCGGATAGAAGGAAATGGGGGCTCTAAATCGACAACAACGGGGATAGGAGAGGAGTTGGAAGTCATCAGGGGAGGAGGGGAAGGGGACATGGGAGCCCAGTAGGAAGTAGTCAGGCTGGGAAGAGGTTCAAGGGGGATGGGAGGAATAAGGCAGAGAAAAGGGGTGAGGTGGAAATAGGGTGTGCAGATACAGAAATCACAGAGGGTGAAGCTGGTGGGGGTAAGGGACAGGGAAGAAATAATATTGGAGTGGTTGAAGGGACATTAGAAGGGAAGGGGGATAAGGATGGGGGTACTCATTCTGGGGGATTCTATATTGAAAGGGGTGAGATGGGGCAGAAGGGGGGAAGGCACAGACATATTTGGGTTGAAGCTATCCCTGGGTTGACTGCAGGAGGGGCAGACACTGCTCAAGTATACAGTGAAGGGGAGAAAGAAATCTCATTTAGTGTTGCTTGTGGGTACAAACGACTTGGCGGGGGAGGCTGTGCAAGTAGTGAGGGGGAGGTTCGAGGAGTTGGGCAGACAGTGTGGGGGGGAGTCAGTGACATTCTCGGAGGTACTCCTGGTACCAAGTGCAAGCACAGGGAAGAAGGGTAGGATCGAGGAGTTCGATTACTGGCTGAGGGATTGGTGCCACACCAAAAATTATAGGTTAGTGACTAACTTGGGTAGGGTCTGGGGGAATAGTGTCTTGTACGTGGGGGACAAGCTACACTTAAGCAGGGAGGGGAAGGGAGTATTAAAGGTGGGATTAGAGGGGTATATCTCTACTAAGGTGGATTTGAACTAGTGGGGGTGGCCAAAAGACTGAGGTTGGTAGAAAGGTCCAGACAGGGGAGCCTAATGAACTCACCCACCTAGATATAGGTAAAGGTGGAGGCGTAGTAACCCTGGGAGGGGGTGGGCAGAGTGGTCTGAGTGTAATACAGAAGGCAACACCACCCAGTAAGAATAAGGAGGAGAAAGGGTGTGGACTACCAGGAAGATGGACATAGGCCAAGGAGAAGACTGAGGGGAAAGAGGGGTACGGGTGGAAAGTGGTCTCTCTCTCAATGTAAGAAGCCTGGGAAACAAAATTGCAGAGCTTCAGACACTGCTTTCAGAGGGGAATGTGGACATTGCTGCAGTGACAGAGACTGGTCCACAGAGTACCATGGTTGAGACTTGTCAATCCCAGGATACAGGATATACAGGAGGGACTGGGGAAATGGAAGGGGGGGTTACACTCTATGTGAGGGAATGGATCAAATGCATAAGGGATGAGGGAGAAGAGGAGAAGACAGACACACTTTGGGTGCAGCTCCTGGACTCCAAGGGCTGAAAGCTGAGGCTGGGAGTGGTGTACAGACCACCAACCCAATCTGGGGAACTGGATGGGGAGTTGGCAGAGCAGATAAGGAGGGTGTGTAGCAGGGGGAGTGCGGTGATAGTTGGGGATTGTAACCTACCAGGTGTTGACTGGAGGACCCCAACTACTAGCAGTACCAGGGAGCAGGTGCTCCTTGATGCATTCCAGGACTGCCTTCTGACACAATTGGTAAGCGGGCCTACAAGGTTTGGTAGCACTCTGAACCTAGTACTAGCAAATGGGGAGGCAGTGAGGGAGGTAAGGTTGGAAGACCCACTAGCTGGTAGTGACCACCAAACAGTGTGGCTCATTCTCATGCTGGGCAGGGAGACAGGAGGCATGGGCACTAAGGTGGTGGACTTTGGTAAGGTGGACTTTGGGAGGATGGGAGCAATACTGCAAGGGAGACTCCAGGATATAAGGCTGGGGATGGATGCAGAACAAAAGTGGGAAGTCATAAAGACTGGGCTAACAGAGGCCACGGTAGTCTGCACCAGGGCCAGAAGTAAGAAGAACAGAGCCAAGAAACCATGCTGGCTGAATAAGAAAGTGCTGCCATGGGTGAGGGCAAAAAGGGCTGCATATTGGCAGTACAGGAGAACAGGGAAGGGAGAGGATAAGAGGGCTTACAGGAGTTGGTCAAGGGAGGTGGCCAGGAGGTTGAAAAAGGTAAGGCCCCCAGGGAATTAAGATAAGCACAGGGCACAAAGAGAGGGGACAAGGACTTTTTTAGGTATGTCATGGAAAAGAGGAAGTGCAAGGAACATATTGTGAGGATAAAGCAGGGAGGGGATTGGGTTGAAAAGGGGAGGAGCCAGCGGAAATTCTATATGAGTACTTCTGCTCCATTTTCACTAAGGAGAGGGATAGTCCACTACCAGCATTGGCTGGGGGGGTGGGAAAAGGGGGGTGAGGGAATGGGCAAAGTGATCATATGAAGTAGGGTGCTAGAGGGGCTGAGGGCAGTAAGGGTGTACAAGGCACCAGATCCCGATGGCATCCACCCCAGGGTGCTGAGGGAGATGGCAGAGCTGTTGGCTGAGCCGCTGGAAGATCTGTTCAATACCTCCCTGGAAACAGGGTGTGTGCCCCAGGACTGGAGTGTAGCCCATGTGGTGCTCATACACAAAAGTGGGCCTAGGAAGGACCCAGGAAATTATCGGCTGGTCAGTCTCAAGTCCATAGTGGGTAAGCTTACGGAGACGATACTGAGGGAGAGGCTGGTGGCATTCCTAGAAAGTAATGGCCTCCAAGATGGGCGGCAACATGAATTCATCTCACGGAGGTCTTGTCAAACCAACCTAATAGAGTATCGGGTAAAGCCAAACACCCCAAGGCATGCCTCAACACCTGTCAGTGTCTGCAGGATAGGGTGAAGTGAAATGGTATGAAAGTTATGGGTGACAACCCAAACTCATACCCCAATGCCTGTCCATCTCTGCAGGGTGGAGGTGAGGCTGGCGTGAAGTTCAATGCATTACTGCCATTCTTTCTCTGCATCTGTCTAACTCCTGCATTTCCAATGCTAATACCAGCAAGCAGACATTCAGCATTGAAAAATGCTTGTTTTTTTTTTTGCTTTTTATTCCATAGCTCACCCGAACCTGCATCTTGTCTCCCTGCTCACAGTTGCAGCACATTCTCACAGCCGCTCATAATTAATCAATTTTTAAAATAATGGAACAGTAACCATGCTTATGCTCTCTCGTTACTTGAGTATGTAAAAAAAAAAACCTTCTAGTTCTGCTGCTGACTGTCTCATGATCACCAGTCAGCCCCAGTTCTGCAGGCGCAGCTGAATCACCGGTTTTACACAGCAGTGGTACTTTCATGAATCATGCTATGCAGATGGTAGTGTGCTGGCAGCAACATCCCCTTACAGTTCTCAGTGCTGGTTCCCAGGCCTTAACTACCTGACCTGCTGCTGCTGCTTCTGTGTTCCTGTGGCTCTACTGGTATAAAGCAAAAACAGTCTATTTTAATGAAATAAAGATCCTCATTAGGGCAGTCCAAATTTTAAACAATATGAGAAAACACCCAATTGCAGCACTTGCAATCACTTTCACTTTCTACCTGGTGATGCTGTAATCCATCTGTCTCTCTCACTCACACCACTCTCTCACTCACAGTCAAAATCAGTCTGTCAAGGAGGAATGTTTGAATAATTACAAGCAGCTCTTTTTTAAATTGTTTTGACAAAATAGGATCATTGGTTATAGGGAGCTGACAGGACTACAGAAACTATGAATACGGAACCTACATTAGGTCAAAAGGCTTAAATCAAAGCAGTAATTTGAATGGAGTCTCAGTAGTTGGAAGGACTACTTTGCTTAAAAAAACACATTTATTTCAAGTTTTACATGATAAAAATATGTCTTTTAATAATTTAACCAATTTTAAAACTGAAACACTGTTTTATAAATGCAATAAGACACGTTAAAGATGTGCATTGTGCTGAAATAACTACTTTCAAGGGCTGAAGACACTTGGCCTGTGACTTCATGTCTCACTACCCCCCATGAGTGTGTAGTCATCGCAGCACAATGCACACCTCATCGTGTCTTACTGCATACCTAAATCATCTGTAAATCAAAACAAGGCAGCAGCCATTACACGGAACCTTGAGACAGAATGTGATGTCACTAAAGGTAAAGCTGTAATTAACAACCTACTGCTTGTCCCCAAGTGGCATCACTTTCAATCTCAAGATTCCATGAAATGGCTACTGCCTTGATTTAGGTTAAGGATTATATAGATATTTATATTTCAGGACTTATGATGCCTACAAATAAGCTCAATATCTCACTTGAAAGATCTTTCGGACTTTCCAAATTTGTGTGGCCCAGCAACATTTCTTTTTTGTCCTGTTACAAACTCTTGCTATGTTCAGTGAAAGAAGAGAAAGAAAAGGAAGAGGAGGGGAAGAGACATTAATTTGATTTATTAAATAGCAAGAAAAAATCTCGACACTTCAATGGCTCACTCCCCAGGGGTGTGCATTAAAATCCCTTAATGCACACCCTGTTGTGGCTTATTGCTTACTTATGTAGTGTAATGCTTTTTTATGCATGTTACATCCTAAAGCACTTTACAGTTACTGAACAGTAGGAAGCAGTCATTAGGCTTGCACAGGGAGGATAAGTGGGATTCAGAAGCATTAGGGAAATCTCCGGAATGTTATGTTCTGAGAAAAAGAAAGGCTGTTATGCACAAGGAGAATAAGTGCCTTGCTCAGGGTCACATGGTGAGTATGTGGTGATGGTTGTGATGCTTGGCCAGCTGGTTATGATTGTTCTTTGATATTTGTAATATATAAATATAGTGTGTGATTTGTCTCCATAAGGCAGCTGTGCCATGGTCAGGTTTTAGTGGAAATAACAGAATATATTAACCTGAAACCAGGAGGTAATTAAAAAGACTAGAGAGCCTTAATTAAGGGTCTCCTGTTTATCTGACTTAATTGGAGCTGACCAGCTGCCAGGATACAGGGATCGTAAACTTTTAGGATGTTTTAGAGGAAAAAACATTATTATACCATGGTGATTAAAGGCATAAAAATCCTTAGATGTGCCATGGGAAGAGGAAATGCTCGAGATCAAAGAGGGAATGTGAATTAAGGAGTCATATTGGGAAATTAGCTTTTGCTGATGACACCTTATTTAATATACCTCCTGATAGGACATCCTTTTCGTATATTTTTTATATTTAACAAGGAGGAGCTAGATGACATCATAGGAGGGGTGTGAAAACTCAGGCTTTAAACTGTGCACTGTGTTTGAAGAGACACACTTCTTTTTTGGACTCTTAAGAAACAACATCTAATTTTAAGCACTGTGTAGAGGTATACATTAGATAGAAAAAGTCTAACTGTATGTTGGTAGGAGTTTGTATGTACATTTCTTTGTTTTCTTTTAAGTGACTGTATGCTTTGTGATATATTGTTCTGTGTTTACATTTTACATATTGTTATCCATTTTCATTTTTAAGTAAATCTATATTTAAAAAGACTGCCTGTGTGTGTCTTTGAAGTTCCTTTTTGCATGTGATGTATGGAGGGTTAAGACTGACAGCTGTCCATAAGCATAATGGTGTTACCAAACTGGGAAAAGGTAAGAATATACCTAAGGTCTTTACAGAGTTTTAAGGGTTCATTTTGGATACCTGGTTAGGTGCCCTTAGGTGAAAGATATCTGGCATCCCCCGAAGAGCAGATTATCTGAGCCTGTACATTTGGGTATGCTAGCATAAGGTTCACAGTTTGAGTCCCCCCAGAACTTTAGTCCAAAGGTGATTTGGACCCACAAGCAGACAGGAGGGTTACCCTGTTCTGTTACCAATTCACAATACTGTGGTCAGAGGTTGGTACTGTGTGAGCAGAGGGCCTGACCTGCTGAGTGGTTTGTGACAATAGTAGGATTCAAATCTGGGTCTGCTCCAGAGCCACAGCTCTGCACTGTTTTGTTTTCTTTTTTCCTTTTTTTTTGTTTACAAATTATATGTATCCCAGACAGCCAAACTTAGGTGCATTATCTAGTTTTCAGTGGAATCCTGCTTCTACCCATTTTTGCAACTCGGAGAGACTAAAGCAGAGGAAGACCAAGTGACATGCTCAGGGTTGCACAGTCAGTAAGCGGCTATAGTGGGATTCAAACCTGTGATCTCCAATTTCAGTTTACTGATCTAACGATAAGCTATGTGGCCTCCATGAACAGCCATTAGGTGTGTAGAAAGATGTTAAGTGAGACGGAAGGGGGTAACAAAGTTTGGTTCATAAAAAGAAAGGAGGAGGTGCAAGGGAGATCAAGTGACTCTCTTCAAGTTAAAACTTGGCTGGCACAGTTGAGGACAGGCACATAGCACAGGCAATGAGTGATTTTGACAGGGTTGTATTTCTTCAATAAGCAAAGCAAAATAGATGCATACAATATTTCATCATTATAGTACACACCTTATAGTGAAATTTTGGTTATAACAAAATATGTGGCTCCTGACAACTGTGAAACGAAGAATCTTGGTATACGAAGCAATAAGACATGACAGCGTGTTGGTTGACCGGGGCCAATGCACGCCCAGGGTTGGAGTAAGACACAAGGTGCATTGACCGTGTGCCTTCAGCACCTGGAAGTGCATTAATCCCAGATGACCAACAACCTGGGAGTCTAACTGCAGTTATAAAATGGGTAAAAAAATGGAATGTATTGCCTAACAATTTTAATACAAAAAGCTTCAAACAGAACTTGGTTACCTTTGGTCAGAGTGGAAGGACGTCTGTTGCTACATGCTCCTGAATCTGAGGAGAAGCCTCAGGAAGCAGGGTTACAACTCATGCTTTAAACCTAAAACAGGTATGATACCACTGCCTTAGAGCATGTCACCTTACCAGAATTTCTTACTGCACCCACACCTGGCTCTTTTGTCTGTCCTCTCTTCTTTGTTTGCCCCCAGGAAGAAAGCTATGGTCATTGGTCCGAGCCAGAGCTTGGGGCCTAATAGAGAACCCAGTCGGGACGGCGTTGAAGGATTGAGGAAGCTATTTTTTGAATGAAAAGAAAATTGAAAGCTCTGAGAATAGACAGAACTGCCCATACAAGGAAGTATTCTAATCATTCATAAAAAGTTAATATTATTCTGTGATCTATCTTTACCAAACACAGTTTGAAATATACATTCTGGCCTAGATATTCAGACTACGCCCTGCAGTGGCGCAAGCCTCGGCGCAGTGCAACTGGGATGCACCGGGGCCAGGACCAGGTGATATTCAACAGTGATGCACCATGGCGCAGCACCGTTGAATATGGCACAGACTGCACACAGCACAGTGGCACTGCACCAGTGCAAGTCATGGATAGGGAGCATGGGGATGCGCCAGCGCAACTGCAGTTGCACTAGGTGCATCACCTGCGATATTCAGCAGAGGGCATTCAAATTAGGCCATAATATATGCAAGGCACAAATGGGGCCATTAGCATGTCATTATGGCCCCATTTGCATGCCTTGTGCAGGGCAGCCCGGCGACCTGCGCCTGGCACCCTGCACAGCATGACATGTGCACAGTGGGGGTCCCAGGGCATCCCCCACTCCGTAGCTGCAATCTTGGTAAACCTCCATAACACACTTCCCTGGTAGTCTAGTGGTATCCGCTCTCTCCAGATTCCCCGAGAAATGTATATTAAGACATTCCCTGGTAGTCTAGTGGTACCCCCTCCCTCCAGATTCCCCGAGAAATGTATAATAAGACATTCCCTGGTAGTCTAGTGGACCCACTCCCTCCTGATTCCCCGATCACCAGTATGGGTATATTAAGACATTCCCTGAGTAGTCTAGTGGACCCCCTCCTCCCGATTCTCTATTAGGTCCGTCGCCATAACAGAATTCCCTATTGATCCAGTGTCACCCCCACCTCCCCCCCACCCCCACCCCGTCATCAGCAGGTGTCTGCAACACACCGATACCACCTGGCCACCCGCCGAATGACAGGTACAGTATGGGCTTGCAGGGCATACTGAATTAGATAGTCCCAAATATGTGAATGAAGTCATTCACATATTTGGAACTGTCTAGTACAGTGTAGCCCTGCAAGCCCATACTGAACCTGTTATTCAGCAGGTGGCTGGGCAACATGTGGGTGGGTTGCAGCCGTGCACCAATGATTGGGGGGAGCAGGGTGGGCATGGGATCCTGTGTGGGTGGTAGGGGTGGGGGGTGCCACTGAATCATCAGGGAATTCTGTTATGGTGATTTACCATGATTGGGGAATCAGGAGGGAAGGGGTTCCACTAGACTACCAGGGAATGTCTTAATATACCTATACCGGTGATTGGGGAATTGGGAGGGGGGGTCCCACCAGACTACCAGGGAATAGGTTAATATACATTCCTTGGGGACTCAGGAGGGAGGGGGTACCACTAGACTACCAGGGTACTATGTGTGCTTGTGGACAGTGTTCTGGATGGGCAGGTGGCCACCCACAGCTGGTGGCTGCTGTGTTGCACCCTACAATACAGCAGCCCACCTGTGGATGGCCAGGAGTTGTTCCTCCGATTCACAGGCTCAACTTTGAGCCCCCCATGTGGCGCAGTGCAGGGTTGTGCCAGCATATGCACCTCACATCTTGGGCTGAATATTGGGATGTGCTGCATATGCATGGCATGCCCCCTGACTCTGCTCACATACAATTACATTGCACAACAGGCGCATCGGGATTTGCACTGCACCTGGCAGTCTTTCTAATATCCCACCAGGGCACAATGTGGGGTTGCACTGTGCAACTCTGTTGCGCTATGCGCAACCCCTTTGAATATCAGGGCCGCAGTCTTTTTTGCTTTTATGCTGTTTTAAAGTTTGCAGGAGTGAGATTGTGTTATATGTTGTTGTTTGAGTTATTTTATGTTTTTTAATTGTATTTCTGGTATCTTTTTTTGGTGGGAGGTGAATTTTCTCACAGTACTGTGAACCATGTGATCTTTCCCTCTAAAAGTACATGCTCAGCGTTGGCGTTCAGATAGCTTTGGCCACCATCACTGAAGCATTGCCAAGCTGCTGAACCTGCAATTCACTGTTTGTTTTAGTTACTATCTACACTGGCTGAGGGCAGATAAATATTTAGTTGTAACATCTGTCCAGACAGGAGTATCTAAGAAAGATATTTTCAAACAACATGAAGTCTTGCTGTGTTCTGACTATTGCAGTTAGGTTCTGCCTTTCAACTGCCCCGGAGAACAAAGGGTTAACTTTTCTATGCTTAGCATAGAATGTTCATCACGAGCTCAGTTGAAGCCTTTGCCTGTTGTTATTCGAACTGTAACCATCAGATTCTTTACTCCTCCTCACTGAACAGTCGCTCCGGAGATTTCTCCTGCTGCTCAGTTCAAAAGTCAGTTGAAGTGTCGGTTTTCGGTCGGTTTCTTCCGAATTGTTGTTTCTGCATAGTCGGTTCAAGTCTCTGTCTGTTGTTGTTTGAACCGTGAGTACTAGATAGGTTTTTGTTCTGTTTTCTGTGTGGAACCTGTAAACTGTGGATCGGTTCGGCTGAACCAATCATTTTGAGGTAAAACTTATGCTTTACTTTGGTGTGTGGTTACGGTCGTATCGGTTCTAAAAAACAGGTTTTAAGTACGTTTTTTTTTCCAAGACCCGTGACAAGGTCAGGAACCGATAGGGGAGTCTTGCCTGGCAGATTGCCGAAAAAAGGGTAAGTTTGGTTAGGTTGGCTATGTCTGAGAAACCCAAAAAGAAAACCAGGCCCACTGGGTTTCAACACTGCAGTGTGTGTGGGGAGGTCTTCGCTAAGGCTGATCCCCACACCACCTGTGTTTATTGTCTGGGGTTTGACCACCTCGATTCAGACTGCCAAATTTGCAAGAATTTTCCCAAATCTACCCTGGAAAAGAGATTAGGTAGACTGAGGGAAAGGGAGGCTGAGAGGTCCACTGACCCAGATGGCCAGCCCGATTCGGTTCCGACCGAACCAGAAGGATTGCCCTCTGACCAGGGTGATATTTCTTCGGGCCAAAGGAGAGCCGATTCCGAGGAATCGGTTCCGATAAAAAGAAAAAGAAAAGACAAATTGACCGGTTCGGATCCAGAATCCCATATTCCAACCGCCGATGAAATAGCCAAAGTGATTAGGATTGTGGAATCGCTTTGATCGGTTCCGAACGAACCGGCACCATCTGGCAGGGGCTTGGTTCTGTCAGTACCCCTGGTTCTGGATTATACTTTGGAAGAATTTTATGAACCAGAGTT
This sequence comes from Neoceratodus forsteri, assembly GCA_016271365.2. Classification (NCBI taxonomy): domain Eukaryota; kingdom Metazoa; phylum Chordata; order Ceratodontiformes; family Ceratodontidae; genus Neoceratodus; species Neoceratodus forsteri. Next base: position 870,090,995 of record CM057454.1, on the reverse strand, counting down.
TGAGGAGGAGGGAGAGTATGAGGATGATTATGGTGATGGTGAAAGTCTGGATGTGCCTATTGAACCGAACATCTCCCCAGACAGACCTTCAGGGGTTTCTCCTGCTAGGCTTTCTGAGTCCCCTTCACACTACATGTTCTACAGAAAGGTGGCTGATACTCTCCAGCTTCCTGTGGAGGAGGCAGTAGAGGATCAGGAAGAGCCTGATTATGTTGAGATGATGGGCATCCCAGAGTCCAGGAGACTGTCTATTCCCTTTCACAAATCTTTTGGGAAACAGACACAACAAATTATCAAGTCTCCCAATTCTATACCTCCTGTGGACAGAAGAATGGACAAGAGGTACCCTCTCTCAGGCTCAGACATGGAGTTCCTTTTTCAGCAATGCAGCCATGTTGGGGTTGTGCAGGCTGCTGCCTGTGATAAGGCAAACATTCCCTTGGCATCACACCCCCCAGACAAGGACTCCAGGAAGATTGATGCCATGGCAAAGAAGCAGTGCATGGCATCATCTTTGGGACTCAGGCAGGCTAATTATATGGCCTATGCAGCCAGGTACCAGAAGTCCAGGTGGGACACTGTACTGGCACTGGCTAAACAAGCTCCTCCCCAGCTTGCCAAGGAGCTGGAGCAGGTGGCTGCAGATGGGATTGAGGCATTGAAAGTACAATTTCATGCTGCTGTAGACTCCAATGATGTATCATCAAGAGTCATTGCTACATCTGTGGCTCTTCAGAGAATGGCTTGGCTCAGATGTACTAGCCTCTCACAGGATACCCAGGCTAAGGCCATGGATTTTCCTGTAGTTGGTAATTCTCTGTTTGGGGAGCAGACAGAGAATTACATGAAGAAAATGGACAAATACAGGACCACTTACAGGAGTGCTCAGGCCAAAGAAAGGCAAGCAACTCCTGAAAGGCAGCAGTCCAGGGGCAGGGGCAGGCCTTTCCAAAGGCCTTTTTACCAAGCTCAGGCCTCTTCTTCTTCTTCTTTTTCACAGAGGGAGTTCTTTAGAGGGAGAGGCAGAAGTGGGATGAGCAGGCCTGCATCCACCCCTCAGCCTAAAGCCCCTGCCAAGCAGACACCCTGATGGGTCTGCCAGGGTCGATTCTCCTATACCAGTAGGGGGCAGGCTGGCTTACTTTGTCCAGGACTGAATGTCTCTTACATCAGACAAGTGGGTTCTGGAAGTAGTAAGCTAGGGACTGGTTCTCAGCTTCAAAAAATTTCCCAAGATGAGAGCCAGATCTTTTCCACCTGCAAGTCTCTCAGAGACCCTTGCTCTAGAGGCAGAGGTTTCTTCTCTCCTAGCTCTCAGAGCTACAGAGAGAGTTCCCACCCTACACTGGGGCAAAGGATTGTACTCCAGGTACTTCCTAACCCCCAAAAAGACAGAAGAGCGGCGAACCATCCTGGACCTACGATATCTGAACAAACACCTTCTAAAGCCAAAGTTCAAAATGGTAACTCTGGGAATTATCCTTCCCTCTCTAAGGCCAGGGAACTGAGTAGCCTCCCTGGACCTCAAAGATGCCTACTTTCACATTCCCACCAGGTGCTCCCACAGAAAGTACCTCAGGTTCGAGTTGCCCTCAGGCCACTATCAGTTCAGAGCAATGCCCTTTGGCCTAATATCAGCCCCAAGGGTCTTCACAAAGTGCCTGGCAGTAGTGGTTGCCTTCCTAAGGAGACAAAAGATTTCCATTTCCTATACCTGGATGACTGGCTCATAGTAGGTCAGTCTCCAGACCAAGTCAAGTCACACCTGCAAGTGACCCAGCAAGTGCTCACTTCTTTAGGATTCCTTCTCAACCTACCAAAGTAAGTTCTCTAACCAGTACAGTTCCTTACCTTCATAGGTGCAGAACTGGATACAGTAAAAGCAAGAGCCTTCCTTTCCCTGGAAAGGGCAAGGACCCTCATGGAACTGGCCTCTTCATTCACCCTTCAGGTGTCTCGACCAGCAAGGCATTTCCTTCAGCTACTGGGCCACATGGCAGCTTCCACAGCAGTGGTCCTGGGGGCAAGATTTCAAATGAGGGACATTCAGTTCCACTTAAGAGCTTTTTGGTCCCAAAGAAAGGATTCCCTTACCAAACTAATTCCAGTGACTCGAACCCTGATCCAAGCCTTGCAATGGTGGCAGGATCAGGACAATTTGAGACAAAGGGTTCCATTTGTCACTCGGTCTCATTCAGTGATCCTCACCACAGATGCTTCCCTGCTGGGCTGGGGAGCCCATTTAGGGGATCTTACTACCCAGGGACTGTGGTCGCCTCAGGAATCTCTGCTTCACATTAATCTATTGGAACTCAGAGCAGTGTTTCTGGCACTACAAACTTTTTCCAAATATGTACAAAACAAGGTGGTTCAGGTCAGAACAGACAACGCCACCACCATGTGGTACATCAACAAGCAAGGAGGCACTCAGTCTATGGCCTTGTGCACAGAAGCAATGAAGTTGTAGTCCCTGGCCTATTCCCTGCAAACCTCTCTGATAGCAGTTCACCTCCCAGGGAAGGACAATGTCCTAGCAGATGCACTGAGCAGAATATCCCAGGGCCATCACAAATGGGCCCTAGATCCTCTGGGGTTGAAAGTGATTTTCTCGAGATGGGGCACTCCAGAGATAGATCTTTCTGCAGCCCCAGACATTCACCAACTTCCTCTCTTTTGTTGCAGGCCCCCCAGTCTTGGGCTCAGTCCCCCTAGATGCTCTGACTCTGAACTGGGAAGGGAAATTTCTCTATGCTTTTCCCCCCTTCCCTCTCCTGTTCAGAGTGTTAGTCAAGATAAGGTCACAACCACACAAAGTGATTCTGATTGCTCCAGACTGGGCCAGACAGCAGTGGTATCCCTTGCTGTTGTCCCTAACAGTCCATCTTCCCCTGTCTCTTCCCAGGCATTACAACCTGTTAACATCCTCTCAGGGGAGGATTTGGTACCCGAATCTTCAGTATCTCAATCTCAAAGCTTGGCTCTCGAAGAGTTAGAGTTTGCAGATCTGCATCTTTCCCAAGGGGTTCTGGATATCCTTAAGGCTTCTCAGAAGCCTTCCACCAGAAAGACTTACAACTCCAAATGGAAAAGATTCAGCATTTGGTGTTCTAAGAAGAATATTTCTCCAAACTCTGCTGAATTGCCTACGGTTCTGGATTATATGGTCCATCTTAATGGCCTAGGCCTCAGACCAGCTACTCTTAAGGTACACTTGGCAGCTGTTTCTGCTTTCCTGTCTGTAGGCAAGTCTTCCTCTCTGTCATCCCATCCTGTATTCTGTAAGTTTTTCAAGGGATTGCTTCACACCAATCCCCACTTTAGGGATCCTGCTCCTGCTTGGGACCTTAAAGTTTGCATTGCTCAGCTTATGCAACCCCCTTTTGAGCCATTGTCCTCAGCAGAGCTTAAGTACTTGACTTGGAAAACTATGTTTTTGGTAGCCATTACTTCTGCCAGACGTATCAGTGAATTGAAAGCCCTGTCAGTGGAATCTGATTTCATCTCTTTTCACAGAGATAAAGTGGTCCTTAGAACTAACAGAAAGTTCTAGTTCTTGCCTAAAGTGGTTTCAGATTTCCACCTCAATCAATCTATATCTCTCCCTGTTTTCTTTACTGATCATTCTTCCTCGGGAGAGAGGAGGCTACACAGTTTGGATGTTAAAAGAGCCCTTAGCTACTACATAGAGCGTACCAAGGGTCACAGGTTTGAATCCCTCCAGTTGTTCCTCACTTATGGGGAAGTTGGGAAGGGCAAACCTGCCACTAAGAGATCTATTGCCAGGTGGATTGTTTCTTGTATACAATTCTGCTATGAAAAACTGGGTAGAACCCCACCCTCAGGCCTGAGGGCTCATTCCACAAGAGGTACAGCTGCTTCCCTGGCTGCTGCCAGGGATATTCCTCTCTTAGAAATTTGTCAAGCAGCCACCTGGAAAACAGTCCATACCTTCACCAAGCATTTCTCTCTGGATATCCAGGCTAGGAGTGATGCTTGGTTTGGCACAGCAGTACTTCCGAGCCTATTTCCAAAGTAGGTTCTGTCCCTCCTCCATGGAGGTACTGCTTAGTAGTCTGCAATAGTCATAATACAGCAAGACTTCATGTTGTTTGAAGAAAAAAATTACTCACTTTAGTAATTATGTTTCTTCTAGTGGAGTCTTGCTGTATTCTGACCCCCCCCCCCCCTCTCAGAACCTAGTTTTTGGGATGTGGGTGGGCAGGAGCAGTGTTGGCACCCTAGGGGTGTCAATTTTACACCCTCTTTTGTCTTTGGATGGAATGTTGTTTTTTGGATGTGTTTTTTTGGGGGGTTTTCTGACTTGAGTCTTCCTCTGAGAACCAAAAACATTATATATTTGCCAGTTAGCTAGTAAAAATTTTACAGTTTCCACACAGAACATCTAGTGAGTTTTGCTCATAAAGATCTGACGGTTGCAGTTCGAATAACAACAGGCAGAGGCTTCAACCGAGCTCGCGATGAACATTCTATTCTAAGCATAGAAAAGTTAACCCTTTGTTCTCCGGGGCAGTTGAAAGGCAGGACCTAACTGCAATAGTCAGAATACAGCAAGACTCCACTAGAAGAAACATAATTACTAAGGTGAGTAATTTTTTCTTTCTTATTTATGAGCTAAAATTTTTTCTTGAAGTCTACTACTCCAACTATAGTGTCTAGGAAGTGTGGAGCTGATAAAAACTCTGCGTGCAAGTCTTGGTGCATACTTGTACATTTCGGTACTTTCTCCTACAACGAGTAAGTTAGATACTATCTGTTTTCTCTTCAGTGCAAGTAAGATATTTTATCACAGCAGCAAGATACTTTTTATTTTTTGTGAATCAAGTCACTATCAAGTGATACTCCTTTTAAAATAGTATTATTAGTGGCTTTTAAATTATGTGGACGGATTTCAGTAGCACTTTAGAATTTATTGCTTTAACTTGATATTAACTGTTATTAATAAGCATTTCTGCCGACTGCTGATTCAGATACCCTGTTAGTAGGATTGGGGAGTATTCTCCCTAAAATCTCTATCTTTTTCTCACTCAACGTGATTTACATCGAGGGAAAAGCTTGGCCAAACTCTGTGGCTACAGTTAGAATCTACAGCAACCTGCAGCTGCAGTTGCGACTGAAGACCTCACAAACAGCAGAACTTAAAGAACTTTTTCTGTGTGGTGGTTCTTGTTCGGTCCAGCCATTTCACAGTTGGATAGCTTTAAAGGATCCGGGTAACATTTTTCCACATCTACATGCAATGATTTTCAGAATTCATAGAACTTTACAAGCGCTAAATTACTAAGTGTCTCAAAAGAACTAGTGTACTGAAGCACCTGTTAAATGCTACTGTGGAGACAAAGTCACGCTAGCAACTCTATTTGTCTGGCTTAAAGACTGATTTGTGCAAACTGGATAGTAAGAAAGAATATCAGTTTTTTTTTCTTGCCCTTGCTAGGGTGCAAGGCTGACTCTTCTTCATGCACGGAAACATTGATAAGAATTTAACAGGACTTTCCGATAAGTTTTGATAATGTAAATAGATGTATGATTCTGAAAATCTAGTTTGGTCATCTGAGTTAAGCACTATCTAGTTTCTAAACTAGCACTATTTAGCACTTTATATTTATTAGTGTCAAGCTGTTTATAATACTATTTAGCACCTTACACCTACTGTTGGTAAGCTGTCATTCACTGCTGGTATTTATAATATTTATAATATTTTTATCACATGCTGAAAACTTTGAAAACAGTTCATACAAGAAGGCAAAAGCAGGAAATGGGTGGGGAACAACATAATTCCTTAAATGAATCCTCTAGTACCACAACTTTACAAAACAAATTAGAAACTTCTCAATATGTTAAATCTCATTTGGCCAATAACAGTCAAAATATTTTGGAGCTTGCAGTAGCAGATTTGCATTCTACACCCATTCCACCCTATATGGGCATCTTAGGGAAGGGTAAGCTCAGGAATTCATTCACAAATTGCAAAAAAAAATTGTACTCAGGCTAAAACAAATTCAGTTAAGTTCCAAGATAAAGCCACAAAAATAAGATGGTAATAGATCCTCAAACTAAGGGCAAAATGGGGAGAAAAACTAAGCAATCAAAAATAAAAGACCACTGCAACCATCTTACAACTGTTCCTATTTTACAAACATCCCAGCAAGGTACATCGGGTGGCACTTTAAATGCCTCTGGACCTGTGAATATTTCGGCTAACACTGTTTTGAGTATTTCATCTAACAATATCATAACAACTGCAGAATCAGCTAATCAAATAGACCAGCAGATTATAAGTGGAAAACATTTTTTCTAAACAGGAAGTTTATTTTCAAGGAAAAAATAAGCAGTCTAGGGATTTAGAGCTCACTTTTGGTAATAATAAAGACTTGGACGAAACCCCAATTACAATTGAGACTTCAGGGAATCTAATCTATGACACTTTCAATTATACTTCAGATTCTCCAGAATTTTCTCCTGATTACTTTCATGAATCAAATCCAAAACCAACTTGGCAACATGATTTAAAGAATATAGCTAATGAATTACAGGAGCCCATAAATGGGCTCAAGCAATTTACGACTCCTGGGAAGCCCAGTTTTGAAATATCTCCCAGGCGACAGCTAAGAGAATCTGTGGCTACATATCCATTTGTGTTAAGTAAGGATTTAAAAAAGTTTGTTTGCAATCCTTACACTGCTCATTTCATGATTCTAGATCATTTAATTAATTTAAAATATGAGTTGGACTCAAAGAGAATATAGCGGTTAATGGCTCCAGACTGGATGATGTTCTACAAAAACTAAACAGATTAGCCCCTATTGAGGGCTCACCTTCAATTATTTTGGAGAATTTCATAAAAATTACCTGATTTTCCCTCCATAGTCATTCCTGAGTCCCCTAGGCAGAAAGTGGACAGGAATGGTCATATAAGGAATATAAGAAAATACAAGAAAAAGAACATGAAAACCAAAAAGTCTATTTTGATTCACATACTAGATAGCAGCATCAATAATTCTGATAAAATACAACTGATGGATTCAGGACAGAATGCTGACAATCATATTAGTGCAAGGGTGGATCAATCTGATCCAGAAATAAACACCGTTAAGCAGGCTGCTGATACTCAGGAGTTCTATTTTTTGAGAATATAGCTAGGGTTTCCACCTGTCCCTACTTTTGCAGGATAGTCCTGATTTGGGCAGCTATGTCCTGTGAAAAAACATGAAAATACTAAATATTCTGACATTATAGTACAAAAGAATATTTTCAGACTTTCCTCTAAATGTGGCAAAAACTATAGTACCCTAACTAAAATACCTGATAATGATTTGAAACACTAGGGAGCATCTAAAAAAACTGCAACACTTAGTCTTAATTCTGATTATTTAGAGAAAAAATCTGTTGTGTTGGTTGAGGTTACATATTGTCCTGCGAAAAATCATGTTTCAGTAAGAAATGTCTCACTTTGGGCTTCTTAAAAGGTGGTAACCCTAAATATAACAGTTCAACTTAATAGGTTTGAGTCTAACTTAAACCAGTTTAGAAGTGAACGGAACTCTTGAAGCAAAAAGAATGAGGCTGACACATGTTTAGTAAATAGGGAAGTAAATATTTGCCCCACTAATCTCAATAAGGTACCACCTAACTTAGCTGACAATACTGGTATGAAAACTACAGCTGACATCTCAGACTGTGCTATATTATGTAGGTATGGTTATACTGTGGATCAAGACTGGTCTTTTTTGCATGTTAAGAGATAAGATTGTGCACCCTCTTAGGGCAGCCACCAGGGCTGACATTGTAATTTCTGATGTGGTCCAGATCTGGAAGGATAGGTATGTTGATGGAATAGAATGTTTGTTTATTTTGTATGCTTGTTGTGCAAGGACCAATACAGCAACAAACATTTTTAGGTCTTTTCTTTGAAATTACTTTTCTGTTACTTTTTACCTCTGTGCAGGCTGTGCTGCCACTGGGGAGAAAACTGGTTATGGCAGAAAAAAAAGTTCATGAATTGCGAATGACCATTAAAGGGCACTCCTGTGTTCATAAACATTCACGAACATAAAGTTTTATAAAGGTTCACAAAAATTCTTGAAACTCTTCCTCAGAACTCTATGAACAAAATCCATCAATATTTTTGGTTACCAGAAATACTGAGCTTTTATACGATTGTTTAATTAATCAGGCAATCTTTTTTTCAGTCCTAGTCCCAAAAGATTGTTACCCAACGTACAAATCATAGGCAGACACACCCAGCCCTTAGCTGTTGTATCACAGAACCAAAGTGATTCACAATGACAGTTAAACTATTTTAATAAATAAAGCATTTTCCAATTAATGTCTCAACATCCATTTTAGAATTAGTAACTTACCTGATACTTACTTTTTTGTTGTTATTGTTGTAGTTGTTCCTTCAAATGGAATCACCGCTCACCTTCCTTTCATAAACAGAAAGGCCAAATTGCTATTTATATCAGCTGAATCTGCTGCTGTTTTCAAATACAGTGAGTTTACATGTCAATCCTGTGGGTGGTCATAGAGTTAACTGTGTTGTGAAACATATGCTTTCCACCCTAAACTGAAAATGTTCTGATTCTGCGATGCTTTACAACTCTTACAGTGGGAAACAGTGCACTCTGATATGCAAATGTTTCATGCATATTGCTTTTTGTCTCAGTTAAGTATGGTCCCTTAAAGGTTTAGAGACTTCATGAACTTTGTGTTGGTAAACCATTCATGAAATAGGTTCATGAACTGAGTTATTATTTATTTATTTAAGCATTTTACCAGGAAAGGCATGCTGAGCAGTCTACTGCTCGATTCCAGATGAGTCCTGGGGGAGGGGGGAACATAGGTAGACAGTTGAAGACAGTATAAACAAGCGAATACATAGTGGGAGAACACTAACATTTGGTCCTGATTACTAGACAGTAGTGGGTCGAGAGAATCAGTAGGTAGCCACAGTTAATACAGCATGAGTACAATAAATACATAGTGCAGGCCACTAGCAAAATTGGACCTTGTGAGAAACAGCATAGAGTGAGAGAACAATAGTTAGGCACCAATTAATTGCAGTTACTAAGTGCGGACATACACTGATATTCTACTTAGAAACTGGGAAACACCTAGACACAAGCACGGGTAGGGATGAAATGAGCTTGGAGCATGGAGTTAAGGTGCGAGAGGGAGGAGAAGTGATGAACGTTAGCTGGAAGGGAGTTCCACAAAGTGGGAATGCGGTAGCTGAATGCTGACTGACCGATGGTAGTTGACTGGTATGGGACAGCTAGGGACCGAGAGTCTGAGTTTCTGATAGAGTATGCATGGGTGCTGGGGTTGGTTAGGGCATCGGTGAGGTAGGAGGGGAGACACTGTGACCAAAACTTGGCTGGGATTTTGGCGTAGTGGGTCAGTCTGCGATTGTCAAGAGAGGTTCATTGATTGATATAGAGCACAGTGATAAGGTTCATTGATTGATATAGAGCACAGTGGTGTGTGGAGTAGGGACAGTTCAGGGCAAAATGACAGAAAGAGTGGAAAAGAGGGTCCAGCCTGGCTAATGTAGTCTTGGGGCCAGTGCCGTAGACTACGTCCCCGTAGTTGAGGACTGGGAGGATCATTTTCTTCACAATGGCCATCCTGGCTGGAAGGGGGATGCTGTCATGATTCCGGTAAAGCGCAACAAGCCTGGGGTGCAGCTTCTTGAGTAAGGAGTCAATATGTGAGGAAAAGTTGAGGTGCTAGTCAAGCCAGACACCGAGGTACCTGAAGGAGGTGCAGGACTCCAAGGGGGACCCTTCCAAGGTGTGGAATAAGATCGGGGAAGGGAATCTAGAAATTTTCTGCCTCATGCCAAAGGTTAGTGAGACTGTTTTACTGGCATTAAGGAGGAGGTGATTTGAGCGGAGACAGTGCTGGACCGAGATAAAGTCTTGCTGCAGTCTGGTCGTAACTTCAGAGGTCAAGGGGCCAGATGCATACAGCACAGTGTCATCTGTGTACATGTGGATGGAGGTGTGTGGGCAGGCAGAGGGCAGGTCATTCAGGAAGACCGAGAACAGGAGGGGGCCTAGGACAGAGCCTTGCGGTACTCCTGAGGTGATTGGGAGGGGTGCCGAGGTGGAAGAACTGATGCGGACAGCTTGGGATCTGCCAGTGAGTTATGAGTGGAACCAAGATGTGGCCCAGTTGGATAGTCCAGCATTGACGAGTTTGGTCAGGAGGAGAGAGTGTGACACTGTATCGAATACCTTAGCCAGGTTGATAAAAATGGCAGCTGTGATGTGGCCAGTATCTATCCCTGTCAGGACAGAATCAGTAATCCTGAGAAGGGAGGTAGTGGTGGAGTGAGATTTCCTAAAACCAGACTGGTAGAGGGAAAAAAGGAGAGGGAATCCAGAAAGGTGGATAGGCGAGAGAGAACCAGGTGCACCTGTAGTTTGGCCAGGTTCGGTAGGAGGGAGATGGGCCGATAGTTGTTTGAGTTTGAGGCATCACCACTCTTGGGAAATGTGATTACGATGGCATGTTTCCACTCAGAGGGGACTTTGGCTAGGAAGAAGGATGAGTTAAAAACAGAGGCCAGGAGTTGTGCTATGGCAGAGGCCAATAGGTGGAGCATTTTGGAGTCCAACCTGGTGGGACATTTGCCCTTATCTGGGTTAAGGGCAACCAGTGCATTATATACCTCATTAGGGGTGACTTGCAGGAAGGAGAAAGAGTGAGCTGTGGGTGTGCCACAAGATGGGGTGGTGGGGGAAGTGTGCTGAGCAAGGTGAGGGGTGGACAGGGGAGTTGCATGGCTGGTTGTGAAGAGAGTGTTAAACAAAGTGGCCACTGCTGAGGAGTCAGTGATGGAGAGTCTGCCAACCTACAAGGAAGGGGTGGGGTCTACGATGAAGGACAGAGAAGCGATTCGACCACATTCCAGAATCTTGATGGGAGATGGGAGGAGGAATTGAAGGTGCCTATGAAATAGTTCGCTTTTGCTTGGCGGATTCTTTTGGTACTAGTATTACGAAGCTCACGGTAAGTCTGGAGGTTGAAGAACAGTTGATGAACTTTGATAGATGTTCATATCATGAGCAATTCATGAATAGAACTTCATTTTGTCTGGGCAGTCCCGACTTCACAACACCCTCGGTAGCCCAGCCCAGTCCCTCTCTGCCTCCATTGAACTCTACTCACCTAAATAGTTGATCCAAATATGGCAGTTGGATTCTGTAGTCCTAAATTTAGTTGTATTCAACAGGACAACACCCAATTGTAAATACTTTAAAAAAAGGAAAAACATTCTTAACAAAAAGTGAATAGAACTTTCCAGAAGATGTCCCATGGCCTATCAAGGGCATCATTTTAAGACTCATTGGTGTTTCAAAACTATTAACTTCACTTTGCAGTTGTTGAGCCCTAAAAAAATCTCTAGATGACACTCTTGCTAAACCAAGAGACATCTCAAAAGCCCCATTTACTTATAGCATGTTCAACTGTGCAATGTTTTAAAAAGATGGTTGGCGGATGCTAAATCAGTTCTGCTGAACAAATAAAAGATAAGCTTTTGAATGAACAAGCTCTCTCTGGACTATGCCCAAGAAATTGCAAGTGTAGCTGTTGGGTCAAACTCCCAGATGTGCAAAGGAAGCAGCTGAAAAAGGCATATCACTTTGCACCCAGTAAGCAACACATCCAGCACAAAGGGGCCTGTGCACAAATGCCTATGCACCATGTAAGGGTAGTGTGTAGGCATTCCTACGACCAAATGCCATGCAGCAGTAATCTGCACCCCTCCGGCGGCATTCATCATGGGTACACTAGATTCCTCTGGTCAGCCACATGGTGCTGCACCAGGAGCAGGCTGGGGGCATGCCTTGCACTGTGCACATTTACTAAGGTGCACAAAGCCAGCCTGGCCTATGCCAGGGGAACCCAGCCGTAACTCTCCTGCACATGTACATGCCCCCCCCTTGTACACCAGCTAGCTGCATTAGGACCACTGCCACAACGTTGCCAGAGCCCACTGAGCTGACAGGGAGGGCTGGGGCTGGCCATTTGGGCAAATGCCTGTTGTTTATTCCTGGGAGGATACACAGCTTCCCAGGGTCCCCTGCCCATTCACACAAGGGATCCACTATGAGACCAGGGATGGGCATCAATTGGTTGCCCACCCACGGCCCACACTCCTCCCACATACTGCAATGGTCCCCAGCCATACAGCTGTGCACCGGGGGGCAGTGGCATGGTCAAGTGGCCAGGATTCATGAATGCCAACCTGTGCACATCTGCCCCTGGGTGCGGAGTGGCACGGGCAAGATACACATGTTCTGCATGTATTTCATACATAGGGCTCAAACAAATGGAGGAGGAACATCAGGTGGTTTTAAAAGAGAAGTCTTATGTTTGCAGTGCTGTGCATTCACTTATCTCACTCTTCCCATGTCATATTCATTTCCTTTCTTTGGTGTTTCCAATAAGCAACTGTGGTTTAAGGAGCATTTGAAATGTAAAAAATACACTTTTCAAACTAAGTGATCTAGCTCTCCATTTTTCCAGTTGCTGAAAGGATGATGCATGGTGTCATCTGTGTAAAGGAGGCATTCAGTCTACTGCCCCCCCCCAACACATTACAACTGTCTTACAGTGAGAGATGAGCAGCACAAAAAAATATATTTTTTCTTCTGAATAAAATAATTTTAGTTGTATTATTTGCTGTGCATAAATATAGGCTACTAGTACTACACACTGTGTAAGTGGCATGACAGGACTGTCTTATGCCATTACAAACTTACAATACAATTTGGATAGGAAGTATTGAAAACCCAGTGCTTCTTTCTGAGTTATTGCTCCAGCGACACTGAAGAATGGGAGGAGTTATATTACAAGTGCCTCATCTGCACGTAAATGGAGACGTGCTTGAAACTTTACAAGCTTGTGTCAGAGCCTCAGAATCTAGATATGTCTTACAACAGATAAAAAATACTGATCTCTAATTGACATACATATTGATGCAATGTATGAAAAATGTCAGAAATATCCAATTCATAAATGAATAGGAGTCTTCTCCTTTAAGGGAATGGGGGAAGGGTGTGCTGTGTAAGATAAACCAGCTTTAGTTGAAACCAAAGTAAAAATCCCAAAACCAAGAAGTCAGGAGAGTGGTGGTGTTATACATGTTAGAAACCAGTGCATTAATCATATGATTGCCCGAAGAATAGAAATAAGGGGCAAAGTGCAGACAGACAGGAAATAACCCGGTGAGTGGGCAGCAATTAATGGCCTGTGCTGAGAATGCAGCCCCTGCTATTTCCACTGGTGATATGCACCCAGTCTTTATTAACGTTAAAATAACACAAAGGTTAGGAGACACAGGTGCTTTCATATCTACTGTTCTATGGTTAAGCAGGATGGTTTTATGTGATAAGAGCGCCTACTGAATGGTGCGGCCAGAAACGGTGAATGAAAAAATGGTGACCGCCTCATGGGCAACCAGACCGGAGTGACGAACAACACAATGAGTGACTGCAGCATGAGACGGTCTGAAGGGCAACGTGCATACGGTGAGTGCTGCAGGGAAGAGGAGGAAAAACACACTGTGGTAAGGGCAACAAGGGAAGGGCACCGCAGACAGAGCTAGTGGCAGGGGGAGCGGCCGTGCAGCACCACCCTGGTGGGCTACGGGCAGGATCACGGCAACAGGTGTGGTGCAGCGGTGGTGGTATAGGGCAGCAATACCACAGGGACCAGGAGATGCACACCAGAGTGGCCTGTGCACCAGGCATGGGTGGGCAGGAGGCATACGAGAGAGCACAGCCAGGGGGAAGTGCCCGTGGGGCAGCAACAGCAAACAGTGCACAGCCGTCAGCCCAAAGGGGGGGGCATGTGGAGGCAGACAGCCCCGATGGATGAGGAATGGCCATGGCATGTGAGCCCAGGTCAAAAGGGTGACTTCAGGGATGTGGTGGATGAGTGGGCACCCATGACAGAGTGAACCCGCAAAGGGTAGGGAGGAGGGCATACACTGTACATTGTGTGGGGCTGCACACAGCCATGCAGCCAAGTGATGGATACAGGCCCACAGGGGGCAGTGCATGCCAGGGGCCACTAAGCGAATGGTCACACATGGAATGCAAAGTTGTGTGCCAGTCCCCACAGGTAGGCATAGTGGCTCCTGGTGCTGTGGGTCTCACTCGCTGTGGTCCATCATCGAAGGTCATAGTGTGTCCTCTGCCTGTGTGCTGCCCAGTGGCCCCTACCAGTCATGTGCCTATGCAGGTGAGTGTTTGCTACTGTTGTGGGCCTCTGTGGGGGGGGTGCTCTGCCTGTTCTGCCACTTTGGTCCTGTGTGTGCTCAGGTCTCCCCCTGTGTGCTGTGGGGATGGTGCGGTCTCCCACTGTCGCCCTGTGTTCCTGTCTATGCCCTCTATCCCTGTGTTCCCCAGCGCCGCCACCTTCACTGGCCCCCTCTGTTGCCAGATGCCTCTGCCTGTTGTGACCTACTGTTTGGGCTGTCCCATTCTCGCTCTTCTGTGCGGCGTGTGTTGTGTACTCACCTCCTCTGTGTGCAGGCCTGCTGGTGCTTGCGGTCTTGCCACCGGTGTGTGTTGGTGGTGCCCTTAGTGTGTGGAAGAGCTTTTTCGCTCTTCCACTGCCATTCTGCCTTTCTGTGTGCTCACTCTTTGTGCAGCAGCGCTTTTGGGATCGCCCCCACAGACCGCACCATTGGGGAATCACTCTTCCTGACTGCTACCAGCAGGGCTGAATAAATAAGGAACAGATTCTGCCAGGTCAGTTCTACAGAACTTGAAGAGTGACTGGACCTGTGGTCTTAGTGCCATTGGCAAGGGGCTTCCTGAGATTGGAAGGTGGTGAAGGGATACAGGAAGTAGAAATAGTACCAGCCCTCCCTGCTGATGGAATTATGGGCAATGATGTTGATAGCAGAGCCAATTTGTCTGTTGCTTCCCCCTAGTTAATCAAAAAACAGGGTACTGTGAAAAGAGAAGGGGCAGTGTTGCAGAGGCAACCTCTACCTCAGCAGCACAGAAAGAGGCCAGCATGTCTGACAGACAAGCTGGGAGCAGCAGTTCACGTCCACTGCTACAGACAGTGGAGATCCATCTATGAGCAGATCTCCCACTGAAGGACAAAGTTTTTTTAGGAAGGGTTAAGCATGAGAAGCTGGACAGGGCTCATTAGGCTGACCCATCCTTATAGAAACTGACAGCATTGGTTACCAGGGCTGACAGTGACTCTGTGAAAGAGGGTAAAAAGTAAGTATATAGAGGATATGACATGGGCTGATTTAAGATACAGATAAAAATATATTGTGGGTATGTTAACCAGAATTTCACACACACAGAAGGTGTGGGACACTACATAAACCTTAGCGACAGACGTTTGAGGGGTTTAAAAGAAAATCCCATACTGAGGGTGTGTGTAAAATTCTGAGTTACACACACTTGCATTTTATAATTAGTGGTGGAGCATTTTTTTCTTTTCTTTACCTTCATATTGCTTTTTTTTTCCACTTTGGGGAGCCAGGCAGCTCTCAGCCGTGTGTCCCCACGTGACAGGCATCCGCCTCCCTTGATCACACCAAGTCAACTCCCCCACAGAGTTCCCTCTGTGGAGTGACCCAGAGGAGGAGGGACATCCTCCCCCCAATTCTGTATCCAGATTGCCCCCAGTGGTCATGTGGTGGCGTGGGTCATGGGGAGCGGGAAGGGCTTCGCGAAGCCTGCCCTCTCCACTTTTCCTGGTTTTGCCACTTACTGACTCCTGCTGTGGAGACATGTCAGTATGTGCATTTGGAATCATGCTTGTCCTGCAGAACCACAGCCCCGCCATTCGAGCCACTCTCTAATCTGCACTACCACCATGCCTCCATCCAGTGGCAGTCAGAGGCTGACATGAATCGTCACCCATTCCCAGCAGAGGAGAGCAGTTCCTGAGATATGCAATCCTTTTCCTAACCTGCCAACCTTCCCCTTGGTGACTGGTGGTCATTCCCAAACACAGGTCCTGTCGGGCAGGAGGTAAGGCGTTCAGTATCTTGGCCTTCCACACCACTGGGCCAGCCTAGTGCAGCATTTTTAATAAACTTGGGTTTCTGGCTTGCTCCACCAGTGAGAGACAAGGTTGGAACAGTGCAAGTTTGATTGACAGGAAGTGATTACACAACCGCCAACTTATAATCTATAATTACAACCTGGCAGTTGTAGCACATTTTTAGAAACCCGTTATCTGAGCACTAAAAATGTTCACCTGTAATTATGCAATCTTTATCTTTATGAGAGGATACCAGTCTGTTGATATCGCACAAGTGGCAAGGCCATGAGTGAGATAGCAATAGATCAGTACCTTCAAATGAAGATAAAAATGATATCTTAAGTCAGCCCACGGCATGCTTGATTTATACAACAGGAGGGGGATTTTCAAATAACTTGAATCCATATTTCCGTTGTGTGCTGTGTCCAGGTAAATGCATCAGGAAGTTTGTGTCACATTTTCAAACATTCTGATGCATTTGTGACATTTGCCCCATTTTATAGCGAAAAAAATTATGAATGCATCAAATTCTGACACGTCATTTTCATAGCGTAAGTTGTGGTAATTGCACATGGAAATTAAATGGTGGTCTAACATTCCACGTGGATGTCACATTGCTGCATCCAAGAAAATCCATGGCCCTTTGAAAATCTCACCCTAAGGCTGGAATTTTTAAAGGGCCACATATCCATTTTTTTGGCTTCAGCTTCCAATATCCACCCAGATACTTAGACCACCTACAGTGGCCTGGCATCTGGACATGGTTGCCACACTTTGCACTCTGAAAATGCATAATTTTTTGCCAGTAAGCTATTAAACTGTTGCACATATGTCGGGATGTTTGAAAATATGCTACAGGCAACCCAAAACATTTGCCAGGATGCAGCACATGTCCAAAATATGGCCACGAGGGCTTTGTCCTTTGCCTTGAAAAATCCCCACCTTAGGAATTAGGTGGCTTGTGATCACAGTGGTAAAAAGTTAGAAATGCAGAAAATGTAAACTACATAGATTGCAGTATATTTACCAACAAATAAGTGCCCTCTCACCTTTTATTTATCTAGTTATGTATTTATTTATTAAGAGTTTTACCAGGAAAGGCCTACTGAGCCATAACTGTTCATTTTACAGGCATCCTGTATGAGCATGAGCAAGATAAATGGAAGCTGGTCACTGAGGATGCTCAGAAATGTATTTTCATATGTGGGAATACATTTATGAGCATGCTCAGAATGAACAAAACAAGCTAGATAAAGTTCTGAGCATGCTTAGTGATCAGCTTCATTTATCTTGATCATGTTGCCCAAAATAGCATGTTTTTCTTGGCACATTTATTTTCACACCTGTTGTATAAATAGGGATTATGTCATGAGGTAGCCACAGATATGCATGTTTTCTGGTTTAGCGTGTTGTTGTTATTGTACACTTGCATGAGTGGCACAGCCATGAGTCCATAGTGGCTATAACAACAACATTTCAAACCAGATAACATGCATATCTGAGGCTACCTCATGAGATAATCCCTATTTATACAACATGTTATCTGGTTTGGAATGTTGTCATTGCACACTTGCATGAGTGGCACAGCCACGAGTCCATAGTGGCTATAACAACAACATTTCAAATCAGATAACATGCATATCTGATGCTACCTCATGAGATAATTGGTGTATACTGTACCATGGGAGTTCACAACCGTGTTTGGTTTATTCCCACTGTAGTACACAAAACAAGTGCTGTAAGAAATTAAATAAAGGGTGCAGTTTTCCTATTGCAAGAAGTAGTAAACTGGTACTCAGGGGTTTAGATAATTCCATTTTGGGAGTATTTGACTTCCAAAAATAAGGCAAAAACTTCCAAAATAAAGGGGAATGAAGTCATTGACTTCCAAATGTAAAAAAATATAAAAAATTAAAAAACTTGATGACAAAATTGAAGGCATATCAGCCATAATGTGATGGATTTTTCCAAAAGAAATTTTATTTTACCACTAATGTTTATATTAACATCCATAAATTAATCCTTCCGAGAATAATGTCCTCCAAACTGTGGGATCTTGGAAGTATTTTGACTTCTAAAAAATTGGAATGACTTCCAGATTTTGATTCATGGAAGTATTTGACTTCCACTAAAAACAAATTAACTGAATCCCTGCTGGTACTGGACCATTTAAAAGCTTCAGTTTGGATTGCTGGCCAACATGGCACCAATGCCACTACTGCAGTTACATTCACCTGTTTCTGTTTGCAGAGAGCTGCGATGACCTCTTTGTTTCAGAGGAGAGGCCCACCCAACAATATGATGATTGGCATATTGTTTCTGTGAATCTACTGGCTGTCACTAGAAATAAGGAATTATGGCTGTGCTGTCATTCTAAACACTCTCATTTTCAGCACTGTACTGTAGGCTGCAGTTTTCAAGCCACGCTTGCCGTGGTTTGTAAAAGGCAATCTTTTTATGTTTTTATCATTTTGGCTGCATAAATAAAAGAGGAGTCACCAACATATGGTTACCTTCAGGTACAGACTATGTCTACATCGTGGCTTGGGTTGATTTGCAACATGCAGTGTAAATGTGTTGTGAGGAGGACTCTAGTATAATTAAAAAGGGATGGTAAAAGGGTTTGTTTGTTTTCAGTTTGCAATACGAGCAGACAATGTGGCCTGTGGAAGGGTAAAATGGCTGGATTAAATACAACCACGTTTGTCACGTTATATGGAACAGTATATTGATCTAGCACATCTGTGGGTGAAAAAAAATCATTAAACTTTTAACTCAGAACACCAAAGGTACCACAGCTGATAATGTAGCCTATTTATCTCTTGTAGTTAAACACTTGTAATAATGACTCCATGTATTTCAGTCATGGTATACTCCTTTGGAATATTCTGAACACTTTTAACATAAATACTGGCAACCTATTTTATTTATTACTCATATCAAAGTGCATTTAATTAATAAACTGTTGAATGCCTTTAGGTAACAATGTCTTTAAGCCAAAGAACTTATTATACTAATGCCTTACACTGAATCAAATAAAAAACTACAGACAGGAACAAAGGTAACTTTTTTGGCTGCAAATTGATATGTGCTAATGAGTCTTCAAAAGTTAATGCTTTCATAGGAAAATCAGTGGTATCAGACATATATACCATAATATTAAATACAGCAACAACTGATTTTTATTTAAATAAAATCCTGTTTGTTACACTGTAATTACAATTCAGTTCATAGTCCATAGCAATATTTCTTTGTAAAATTGTATCTGCATAAACTGTGCCTTGTAGGGTAATTCAGATTGCATGGGTGATTTAACATAAGTCAGTCATGAACTGTTTGCTGCATGATGCCATGTTTGTAAATATCTGCAAAAAAAGCAAAAAAAAAACATAATTTAGTGTCAGTAATATGTAAATGCTTCTAATTACATTCATATTCTACAGTACCACAGTGACTATATGCTTTACCTACACAGTGCATTTGTAACTGTCTTTATGCTGTTTTTTACCATTTGAGGGGGAGCCCAGCAATTTTATCAATAAATGTTATTTCTTAGTCAAGCATTACCGAGCACTGTAAGCATTATGTAGTTTTTTGGTGGCTGGCTCAATTTACCAATCTGTATCTGAATCACTAGTGATAACAACTCTTCTTTTCCTTTTTTGCAGGGCTTCATTACCTGTAAATTTACACAAAATAATATAGCAGCCCAGTGGTAACAATAAATGTATCATACACAAGGTGACAATTTATTCTGTTTATTTGATTGTATTTGCCTGGCATATTAGTACTGCTATACACTGTGCATTGAACAATGGTTTGAGAAATATTGATTCAAAGGCCGACCCGAGTGCTGATCCTGCTTCATTGCCTGCATTATTTATTTGACACTGTTGGGAACAGCTTGGTATTTGTACATTTCTGACAGTACTCAAAATAGTTGAGATAGTCTCTTGTTTCTTGTCATTCAAAATGGATTAGTCATTGACACTTTTTATTCTCTTGTGGCCTGTTATCTGGATTATTTTAGTTGCCTCAACAAAATGGTAACAGGGCTTCAAACAACATGAAGTCTTGCTGTATTCTGACATATGCAGTTAGGTCCTGCCTTTCAACTGCCCTGGAGAACAAAGAGTTAAACTTTCCATGGCCAGCATGGAATGTTCACCGCGAGCTTGGTTGAAGCCCCTGTCTGCTGTTGTTTAAACTCCAACCGTCAGATTCTTTACTCTGCCTCACTGAACAGTCGCTCCGGAGATTTCTCCTTTGCTCAGTTCAAAAAAGTCGGTTAAAGTGTTGTTTTTTTCGCTCTGTTTCTGCCGAATTGCTGCTACCAAATCTGTCGGTTTAAGTCTCTGTCTGTGGTACCATGAGTACTAGATAGGATTCCTATTTAGTTTCTGTGTGGAACTTGTAAATTGTGGATCGGTTCGGCTGAACCGATCAGTTCAGGTAAAAAAGTTTGTGAATTTACTTAGAGTGTGGTAACCGGTCCATATCGGTTCTAAAAAAAACAGATTTTTATTACGTTTTTTTCCAAGACCCGTAACACGGTCAGGAACCAATAGGGGATTCTTGCCTGGTGGATTGCCGAAAAAAGGGTAAGTTTTGGATGGGATTGGCCATGTCTGAGAAACCCAAGAAAAAAAACGGGCCCACTGGGTTTCAACACTGCAGTGTGTGTGGGGAAGTCTTTGCTAAGGCTGATCCCCACACCACCTGTGTTTATTGTCTGGGGTTTGACCACCTCGATTCAGACTGCCAAATTTGTAAGAATTTTCCCAAAGCTACCCTGGAAAAGAGATTAGGTAGACTGAGGGAAAGGGAGGCCGAGAAGTCCGCTGACCCGGATGGCCAGCCCGGTTCGGTTCTGACTGAACCAGAAGGAGTGCCCTCTGACCAGGGGCGATACTTCTTCAGGCAAAAGGAGAGCCAATTCTGAGGGGTCGGTTCTGGTAAAAAGAAAAAGAAAAGATAAATCGTCCAGTTCGGATCCAGAAATTCATACTCCGACCGCTGATGAGATAGCCAAGGTGATTAGAATAGTGCAATCGCTTACTTCGGTTCTGGCCGAACTGGCACCATCTTGCAGGGTTCGGTTCGGTCGGTTCCCCTGGTTCTGGTTTACACCTTAGAAGAATTTTATGAATCGGATGAGGAGGAGGGAGAGTATGAGGATGATGATGATGGTGATTATGAACATCTGGATGTGTCTATTGACCCGGACATCTCCCCAGACAGACCTTCAGGTGTTTCTCCTTGTAGGCTTTCTGAGTCCCCTTCCCACTTTATGTTTTACAAAAAAGTGGCTGAAACCCTCCAGCTTCCTATTGAAGAATCAGTAGAGGATCAGGAGGAGCCTGATTTTGTTGAAATGATGGACATCCCAGAGTCCAGGAGACTGTCTATTCCCCTCCATAAATTTTTCGCGAAACAGACAAATAAAATTCTTAAGACTCCTAACTCTATACCTCCTGTGGACAGACAAATGGACAAGAGGTATACTCTTTCAGGCTCAGACACGGAGTTCCTTTCTCAGCAATGCAGCCATGTTGGGGTAGTGCAGGCTGCTGCCTGTGATAAGACGAATATCCCCTTGGCATCACACCCCCCAGATAAGGACTCCAGGAGGACTGATGCCATGGCAAAAAAACAGTACATGGCAGCATCTGTGGGACTCAGACAGGCTAACTATATGGCCTATACAGCTAGATATCAGAAGTCCAGATGGGACACTTTGCTGGCTCTGGCTAAACAGGCCCCTGACCAGCTTGCCAAGGAGCTGCAGCAGGTGGCTGCAGATGGGATTGAGGCATCCAAGGTGCAATTTCATGCTGCTGTGGACTCCAATGATGTTTAATCAAGAGTCATGGCTACATCTGTGGCTCTTCGGAGGATGGCTTGGCTCAGATGTACTAGCCTATCACAGGATGCCCAGGCTAAGGCCATGGATTTCCCTGTTATTGGTAATTCTCTGTATGGGGAGCAGACAGAGAACTACATGAAAAAGATGGATGAGTACAGGACCACTTACAGGAGTGCTCAGGCCAAAGAAATGCAAGCCACTCCTCAAAGGCAGCAGTCTAGGGGCAGGGGCAGGGGCAGGCCTTTCCAAAGGCCTTTTTACCAAGCTCAGGCCTCCTCTTCTTATTCTCAGAGGGGGTTCTTCAGACTGAGAGGCAGACGGAAGATGAGCAGGTCTGCATCCACCCCTCAGCCTAAAGCCCCTGCCAAGCAGACACCCTGATGGGTCTGCCCGGGCCGATTCTCCAGTACCAGTAGGGGGCAGGCTGGCTTACTTTGTCCAGGACTGAAAGTCTCTGACATCAGACAAGTGGGTCCTGGAAGTAGTAAGCCAGGGACTGGTTCTCAGCTTCAAAAAATTTCCCAAGATGAGAACTAGATCCTTTCCACCTGCAAATCCATCATAGACCCTTGCCTTAGAGGCAGAGGTTTCTTCCCTCCTAGTTCTCAGAGCCATATAGAGGGTTCCCACCCTACACAAGGGCAAAGGATTGTACTCCAGGTACTTTCTAACCCCCAAAAAGACAGGAGAATGGCAGCCCATCCTGGACCTAAGATATCTGAACAAACACCTTTTAAAACCAAAGTTCAAAATGGTGACTCTGGGAATAATCCTTCCCTCTCTAAGGCCAGGGGACTGGCTAGCCTCCCTGGACCTCAAAGATGCCTATTTTCACATTCCCATCAGGTGCTCCCACAGAAAGTACCTCAGGTTCAAGTTGCCCTCAGGCCACTATCAATTCAGAGCAATACCCTTTGGCCTAACATCGGCCCCAAGTGTTTTCACAAAATGCCTGGCAATAGTGGTTGCTTTCCTAAGGAGAAAAAAGATCTCCATCTTCCCATACTTGGACGACTGGCTCATAGTGGGTCAGTCTCCAGACCAAGTCAAGTCACATTTGCAAATAACTCAGCAAGTGCTCACCTCCTTAGGATTCCTTCTCAACCTTCCAAAGTCGGTTCTTGAGCCAGTACAGCTCTTCACCTTCATAGGAGTGGAGCTGGATACAGTAAGGGCAAGAGCCTTCCTTCCCCTGGACAGGGCAAGGACCCTTATAGAACTGGCCTCTTCATTCACCTTACAGGTGTCTTGACCAGCAAGGCATTTCCTTCAGCTTCTGGGCCACATGGCAGCTTCCACAGCAGTGGTCCAGGGAGCAAGATTCCAGATGAGGGACATTCAGTTCCATTTAAAAGCCTTCTGGTCCCAAAGAAAGGATTTCCTTACCAAACTAGTCTCAGTGACTCGAACCCTGATCCAGGCCTTGCAATGGTGGCAGGATCAGGACAATTTGAGACAAGGAGTTCCTTTTGTCACTCAGTCTCATTCAGTGATATTCCCCACAGATGCTTCCCTGCTGGGCTGGGGAGCCCATCTGGGGGATCTTACCACCCAAGGGCTGTGGTCACCTCAGGAATCTCTGCTTCACATAAATCTCTTGGAACTCAGAGCAGTGTTTCTGGCACTGCAAGCCTTTTCCAAATCTGTACGGAACAAGGTCGTCCAGGTCAGAACAGACAACACCACCACCATGTGGTACATCAACAAGCAAGGAGGCACTCGGTCTATAGCCTTGTGCACAGAAGCAATGAAGTTGTGGTCCCTGGCCTATTCCCTGCAAACCTCTCTGATAGCAGTTCACCTCCCAGGGAAGGACATTGTCCTAGCAGATGCTCTCAGCAGAATATCCCAGGGCCATCACGAATGGACCCTAGATCCCCCTAGTTTTGAAAGTGATTTTCTCGAGATGGGGCACTCCACAGATAGATCTTTTTGCAGCCCCAGACAATCACCAACTTCCTCCCTTTTGTTGCAGACCCCTAGTCTTGGGCTCAGTCCCCCTGGATGCTCTCATCCTGAATTGGGAAGGGAAAGTTCTGTATGCTTTTCCCCCCTCCTTCCCTCTCCTGTTCAAGGTGTTAATCAAGATAAGGTCACAACCATGCAAAGTGATTCTGATTGCTCCAGACTGGGCCAGACAGCCCCAGTACCCACTGTTGCTGTCCTTAGCAGTCCATCTTTCCTTGTCTCTTCCCAGGAATTGCAACCTGTTGACATCCTCTTAGGGGAGGATTTGGTACCCGAACCTCAGGTCTCTCAATCTCAAGGCATGGCTCTTGAAGAGTTAGAGTTTGCTGATCTGCATCTTTCCCAAGGGGTCCTGGATATCCTTAAGGCTTCTCGAAAGCCTTCCACCAGAAAGACTTACAATTCCAAATGAAAAGGTTCACTATTTGGTGTTCTAATAAGAATATTTCTCCAGAGTCTGCTGGGTTGCCTACAGTTCTGGACTATATGGTCCATCTCAATGGCCTGGGCCTTAGGCCAGCTACACTTAAAGTGCATTTGGCAGCTGTTTCTGCTTTTCCTGTCAGTAAGCAAGCCCTCTCCTCTGTCAGCCCATCCTGTGTTTTATAAGTTCTTCAAGGATTGCTGCACACCAGTCCCCCCCTTTAGGGACCCTGCTCCTGCTTGGGACCTTAATGTTTGCATTGCTCAGCTTATGCAACCAACCTTTGAGCCTTTGTCCGCTGCAGAGCTTAAGTACTTGACTTGGAAAACTGTGCTTTTGGTAGCCATTACCTCTGCCAGGCATATCAGTGAATTGCAAGCCCTGTCAGTGGAGCCTGATTTCATCTCTTTCCATAGAGATAAAGTGGTCCTAAGAACTAACAGGAAGTTTTTGCCTAAGGTGGTTTCAGATTTCCACCTTAACCAGTCTATGTCTCTCCCTGTTTTCTTCACTGACCATTCCTCCTCTGGAGAGAGGAGGCTGCACAGCTTGGATGTTAAAAGGCCCTCAGCTACTACATAGAGCGCACTAAGGGTCACAGGTTTGAGTCCTCCAATTGTTCCTCACATATGGAGAGGTTGGTAAGGGCAAACCTGCCACTAAGAGATCCATTGCCAGGTGGATTGTTTCTTGTATACAATTCTGCTATGAAAAATGGGTAGAACTCCACCCTCAGGCCTGAGGGCTCACTCTACTAGAGGTACAGCTGCTTCCCTGGCTGCCGCCAGGATATTCTATCTTAGAAATTTGTCAAGCAGCCACCTGGAAAACAGTCCATACATTCACCGAGCATTACTCTCTGGATATCCAGGCTAGGAGTGATGCTGCAGTTTGGTGTTGGTACTTCAGAGCCTGTTTCCAAAGTAGGTTCTGTCCCTCCTCCATGGAGGTACTGCTTATAGTTCAGACATGTCAGAATACAGCAAGACTTCATGTTGTTTGAAGAAAAAATTACTCACCTTAGTAATGTTGTTTCTTCTAATGGAGTCTTACTGTATTCTGACCTCCCCCCCGCCTCCCCTCTCAGAACCTAGTTTTTGGGGTGTGGGTGGGCAGGAGCAGTGTTGGCACCTTAGGGGTGTCCCTTTTTCACCCTCCTTTATTTTGGGTGAGTGTTGTGTTTTGGGTTGTGTTTTGTTTTTTGGGTTTCCTGACTTGAGTCTTTGCTTTGAAACCAAAAAACCCTTTTATATAAATTTGGTGGCCAGTTGGCTAGTTTGAGTTTTACAGTTTCCACACAAAACTTCTAGTGAGTATTGCTCATAAAGATCTGACGGTTGGAGTTTAAACAACAGCAGACAGGGGCTACAACCGAGGTCGCGGTGAACATTCCATGCTGGCCATGGAAAGTTTATCTCTTTGTTCTCCGGGGCAGTTGAAAGGCAGGACCTAACTGCATATGTCAGAGTGCAGCAAGACTCCATTAGAAGAAACAACATTATTAAGGTGAGTAATTTTTTCCTCTGGATGAGGAGTTTATGGGTGCTTGGTGGTTGAGATGTTTGTGTACTTCATCATATCTTTTTCATTTTTGGATAGTCAATTTCTCCCAGCTGATTTTAAACCAATAGCCTGGCACACTTGACAACTTCGCAGTGTGACTGATGGCAAGAAGAAAAAATGGGCTTCCGTCTTGCAAACATTGTGATTGTTTTTGAGTTTTATATTGTTTGAAGTTCTCAGTTGGACAGTGTTGAGAATCTGCTGGGTTTGAGTAGGCTCTTGGTTTTATTTTCCGTGTGTCAGCAGGGTTTTGATCTGTTCTAGTTTTGGTTATCCTCTCTTTGTGGTACTGCAAAATTCTCTACCATTTTCCTCTATGCCCGCATTCATGTTGCCCCACCTCCAACTGTGCATTTTGGTGACCCCATGAATGCTACAATACATGCTAGCTACCAGCCATAGTGTGTTTAATAATGACAAAGCTGATTTTGGCCCAAGCTGTCCATTTTTATACAGGTCATCTGTGAGTTTATCAGCAGCATAACTCCTGCAACCTTTTCCTTCGGAATACTGTTTTTGCCTTGTTATTGCTATCTGACAAGTCTGGATAAATGTACTGGAAGCTGGTAATGACTCAGAGTAGCTGTTGATTCTCAAGAATTGTTCAACTGATTGGAAAATAGAATGCAGAGATTGAGGTTCATGAAATTCACTTGTTTTTTCATTCTTGTATTCATGAAGAAGTTAATCAAATAATTATTCACTGTATCAGGAGTGATTCTGTATAAATAGGTGTTATCTCCAAAACTGTCACTTATGTGTTTTGTAACTAAACTCGCAATATTTAATATTTTCCAGTTTGGTTGGATTTGTGTCTTTTTGAATAAAATCAGCAGCTTCTCTGCCAAACGTGGGCTGAAAGATTGGGTTTGTGCTGATGTCTGGCCTGTTATTCATAGTGGCTACATTTTCATTTAAAGTAACAGGAACTCATATTTCTGTAGTACTTTCAGAGGAGACAGTATAATTTGTTCAGGCAATATTTCATTCTCAGACAGAAACTGCTTACCTGTTTCAGGATCACTCTTGATAGGTTCAAGAGTGTAGATTATCTCAGTAGGCAGTACTGAACTGTCAGTGACTGTTTATGTCACAGTGTCAACAGAAGCAGATTCCCCACTTTGACTAGTTTCAGCTGTTTCATCAAAGAAATCATCATCATGCTCAAAAAGGTACAGTAAGTCCTCCTTAGCAACTGCAAAACTGTAGTCTACTGACATGAAGGTGTTTAATTACTTGTATGACTTGCCCGATCATTTGTCTCATTTATGCTACTGCAGTTAACGAAATCACTTCAGACAGACCACAGCTGTCAGTGTGAGAAGCACACTACAGTTCATCAGTCATGGAGCCTCCAAGCGAATCCCGGTGTCAGCTGCTTGGTAAACTATCTGCCGTCAAAACGATCACGGCCCTCACAGTGTTAACATTGTGGTAGCTGGCGAGATTTACCATCTTTGCTATTTGCTACACTTACTGATTGTTTTTTATTGGCATATTAATTACACTCTGTGCCACAAATGTAATACCTTTCCTATTACACTTAACGTAAATGAGTGCTTTAGAAAATGAGAACCATTTAATGACAGAGCAAAGGTTTTAAAATGCTGCTGTTTACTTTCTCACCCTAGGGGTTCTTTAGTATCAGTAACATTGTGCAATTAGCTGACTAGGTTGAACTGCCTTGGAGGTGTGGCTTATGGTAACAAACTTTTGAATGAGCCAATCTGGAAAGAGCTTGTAGTATG
Organism: Neoceratodus forsteri; assembly: GCA_016271365.2. NCBI lineage: Eukaryota > Metazoa > Chordata > Ceratodontiformes > Ceratodontidae > Neoceratodus > Neoceratodus forsteri. Next base: position 870,063,373 of record CM057454.1, on the reverse strand, counting down.
CTGAGGAGAGACTGCCTGAGAAGACACCAGAATTTTTTCTCCTTTGACTGAGCAACACTGCATCTGAGGTCTCTCTCTCTCTCTCTCTCTAACCAGAAAAAAAGGGGTTTCTTATCTGTCTGTGGTAAAGTTTTCTTCAGTTTTCTACTGTGCTGAGTGTATCTGTATAGTTTCTTCACAGTTCCCCTCAGTTCCTAGGAACCGCATTTTTTGGTCGGTTCCACGGTTCCCCCATAGTTCCCTTCTATACTTTTTGACAGTTTAAAATAACTATGTCTAGTGTTTTTGATGGTTCCTTGTTGTCATTTTATCACAGTTCCCTTTTTTAACTGGGACCTGGCCTTTTTAATGCTTTTTTCTTTACTTTTCACTTCAGAAAGTCGCAGTTCCTTACTATGAGGGAGCCAACCACATTTGTGCATACTACCCTATTGGGGCCTTATTTTTCAAGGGGTTTCTGTGATTTGGCACATCAGAAATACGTAAGCAATAATACCCGACGAGGTGGGCGGTATTGGGCAGTACCGGACCGCCCAGGGGCGTAATGAGGCCCAACGCCGCAGGCGGAGGGCCTTATAGCCTCTGGAAGGTCTGGTATTGCCCCATACCACCCACCCTGGAGGGTATTATTGCGCTTAGAAAATGGGCTATCTGTAAATTTTTTTTGTAGTATTTAAGAATTAAAACAAAATAGTAAAAAAAAGACTAAAATGAACTTATAGTTGGTTTGCTACTAAAATAGTCCCTCTACTGGTATCCTTACCAATACTTACCAGTAGAGGGCGGAATAGCATTGTACAGCTGTTTTAGTGGGTGCTTAATGCTGTAATATGTGTCCCTCTTTGGTACATGAGCCTGACCCCCCTCCATCTTCGTTCCGTTTCCTTTACCCCAATTTTGACTTCAGCATCCAGTCTGACTACTCCAGGTCTGTACAGTGCAATTCGCCTCAGCCCCTTTTCTTTCTCGCTCTCTCTCTCTCTCTCTCTCGCTCTCTCTCTCTCTCTCTCTCTCTCTCTCTCCTATCACAATCTTGAACACAACAGATCCACTGTAAATTTAATCTCGATCACCGCTAAAACACACACATCCTTCAAAGTTGCGCTAAATATTTATTAAAAAAAAATTAAAATGAAAAAAAGCCCTTTCCTTATCCTTTGGTGCTTGTCCTCTTCAGAGATCTGCTACAGTCTCCATTTTCATGCCGTAAATTGAGGGTTGCAGGCAGCTTCTTGTACAGTGGGCAGGCGTCTGGACGAGAGGGAGATCATTTAGTAACTGCCTGATGAAAAGGTGAAAGGTTGGGCGGCCGTAGGATGCTGATGCCTGAGGTACTTTTGTTTTTGAATTACGGGGTGGGAGCAAGATCAGGATTACTCCAGGGAATCGCAATCCAGGCCAAGTTCATTAGTTGCTGTGTTTGTCTGGTGCTGAGCACGCGTTGTGTTACCTCTACACCTCTTACTTTCACTTTTTTGTTTCATTTATTTATTTTTATTGGCTATGGTAATGGAGGAAAGAATGTTAGTTTTGGTGTGTGGCATGGACAGCAGTGGGGCAAATTGATGGGAAATGTATCGGGGTGCCTAAGAACAGTCTTTATTTTTAGTCAGTGTGTAGTTTGAGATCCCTTCCTGAACGGACCGTAAATTCGCAAAGGAGTTTCCGCTGCCTGCTTTCCAGTGTAGCAGGAGGGTGCAGCACTAAGATATGGACAACAGTTTTTTTCCCTCGTTTGGGTGTTTTGAGACGTGTGGTTCCCCTCCCCATCAGGTTGCACTCGGTGCCCTCTGCAGCTTGATTATGGGCGTTGTTAATGAGAATGACTTTAGGTCATGGTTTGAGTGGTGCTACAGGCATGGGATGCCCTTTTGAACCCCCGCTATGCTGTCCATGAGTAACATAAAGTAAGATCGGACTGACTGCTTCCTTTTTTTCTTCCTGTCATATTTTTTGCAATATGTGGTTATTGCTTATGTGTTAAACATGAAATAAGAAAGAAGGGGGGGTCTTGACCAGCCACCAACTTGCTCACTAAGTGAGAGAAAAAAAATGGCAGCTGGTAAATTTGAAAATTCGAGGTGCCCAATAATATACTAAGTAATGGGGCACCCCGAATTGGCACTTGTTAATACCCGGGCTCTGTTGTCTGATAGACGCCCACCTTGCCAGGGCGATCAGCCAGTCAGAGCCCAGGAATTTCTTAGCCCATTTTCTAACAAAAAAGAGAACTGGACCCACAGGTTTTAAAAATTGTTTACAGTGCCACAGAATAGTGGCAAAAGCTGATACTCATGACCTGTGTTTAAGATGTTTAGATCCAGACCATTACTGTACACTTTACTCTAGAGCTAGAAGGCTTAGAATGATGGCTGAGGAGGGGTCTTCTTCTATACCAAAACAAAGACCCAAGGCTACTGGTGAGGAGACTTCTATAAATAAAATTCAAACAAAGGTGCTGATGAGGCATCTTCAAGTTCTCAGCCTAGAAAAGGTGCTGATGAAGTACCTTCAAAAGAGAAAAATATCAATACAGGAGGTGATGAAGTGCCTTCAAAACCTAGAGCTTCCAAAGGGGCTGATGAAGTTCCTTCCAAACCAAAAATTCAAAGGGTACTGATGAAGTGCCTGGATCAAAAAGGAAGCCAGACCAAGACACTGATGAGGTGGCAGCAAAAAAACTGTGTAAGGATAAACATACCCCTGTTCCTCCCAGCAACCCTAAAGGAGAGATAACAGGGGGTAAGAAACATAAAGAAAAAACTAAACACTCACAACCACAGCCTGGCAGTCTCCCAGATTTAACCAAGGAGCTGCCATCTGTGGAAGATATGGCTAAGGCATGGCATGTGTTTCAGACCCTGCAAGGCATGGGGTCTCTTTTCTCTGCCACATTTTCAAATAAAAACCCCTCTGCAGCCCCTTCTGAATCAGGGGCTTATGAAGGGGAAGACAAAGATGATTATCATGATGCTCCAGATAATCTGTCGGATAATAACCCCCTGGAGCCAGATGTGTCCTCTGATCCTAATTTTGGGGCTTCGCCAGATCAGGAAGATACTTTATGTATGTTGTCTTTTTTACAGCATATGTTGGACACCCTCTGTCTTCCATGTCGGAAGTCCAACCAGGATGAGGAGGACGATGAGGATTACAAAGAAATGAAAGGTCTCCCTCCTCCTAAAAAAGTTGTTCTCCCCATTTACAGAGCTTTCAGGAAGAACACTATGAAATTGCTTCAGACCCCTTCATCTGTGCCTGGGGTCGGCAAGCAAATTGACAAAAAGTACCAGCTATGTAAAGTTGATACAGAATTCCTGTCTGTACACCCAGGGCATGAGGGAGTTTTACAACAGGGTGCGTGTGACAAGGCTGGAGTACCCCTGTCTTCTTTGTCCCCAGACAAGGACTCCAGGAAGCTGGATTACACGGCAAAAAAAGACATATTTCTGCATCTTTTGCTGCTCCATCTTTCCTCATACTTGGCTTATACTGCCAAATATCAAAAGGCTCTTTGGAACTCTGTCCAAGCCATAGCTCAGCAAGAGTCTGATACCATGGTACAGGGCCTAGTGAAAACAGCAAAAACTGCCTTGGAAGCTACTAAATACCAATTCCACATGGCAGACGACAATAATGATGCAGCCTCTAGGGTGATGATCCAGGCTACCTTTCTCCATCTCTTTGCTTGGCTGAAAACAATCAGTCTTACTCAGGATGCACAGTACAAAGCAATGGACTTTCCTTGTGGCAATAATCTTCTCTTTGATTCCAGAACTGAAAATCAAATGAAAATGGTAGATGAGTACAAATCAACCTGTTGGAGTAATGCAACAAAGCAGAAGACTCCTGCTCAGAAGCCTCAGGCAATGGGGAAATAGAGGCAATGGATATTTTCCCAGACTCTATTATCCTTATCCGCCTCAATTTGATTATTCCCAAATGAGTGGCTTCTTCAGGAGTAGAGGCAGGAAACCCCAGAGAAAACCTGTCACTACCCAAGCTCCAGCAGCCCAGTCTAAGTCCTGAGTCAAATGTCCATGTCACCTCCCCTCAGCCTGTAGGGGGCAGGCCCTCCCACTACTTCCAGTTCTGGACCCTTATCACATCAGACAAGTGGGTCCTAGAGGCAGTGGAAAAGGGCCTGCCACTTCAGTTCAAAAAGATGCCAGCACTGAGGGTTTCCCAGCTGTCCAAATCTCTAACCCTAATGGAAAGGCTCCTGTTGGAGTTGGAGGTCAAAAACCTCCTGGCAGAAAGGGCTGTGGAGAAAGTACCTCTACAGCAAAGAGGCAAGGGTCTCTACTCCAGGTACTTTCTCACACAAGAGAGAAATGGAGAGTGGCAACCTATTGTGGACCTCAGATACATAAACAAACATCTTCTGAAGCCCAAGTTCAAGATGGTCACATTAAACATGGTCATACAGCCCCTTCAGCAGGGAGCCTCCCTAGACCTCAAGGATGCCTATTTTCACATTCCTATAAGGCAGTCCCACAGGAAGCTTCTGAGATTCAAACTTACTTCAGGACATTACCAGTTTGCAGTCATGCCCTTCGGCCTCACATCTGCCCCAAGGGTGTTCACCAAATGTCTGGCCATTGTGGCAGCTCATCTCAGAAAACAAGGAGGCTCAGTCTACCCCTATTTGGATGACTGGCTCATTGTGGCAAAAACTCCTGCACAGGTACAGGAATTTCTCTCCTTAACAAAAGACACTCTACACTCCCTGGGGTTTCTTATAAATCTAAAGAAATCCTACTTAGAACCAACCCAACTCCTTACTTTCATAGGAGCACAGTTGGATACCCAGCAAAGCAGGGCATTTCTGCCACCAGCAAGAATTCAGAACTTCTCATCAGTAGCAAACTTTTTTGTACTGGGTCAGCCAAGACCAGCCAGACATTTCTTAAGGCTTCTGGGGCACATGGCATCTATGACAGCAGTGGTCCCAGAAATCAGGTACAGAATGAGGGACATTCAGTATCACTTCAGTCTCACTGGTCCCAAAAGAGTAATTCTCTATCCAAGCTGGTTCCAGTCACAAAGACTTTTCTTCAGGCACTACACTGGTGGAAGGACGCTGCCAACCTATTAGTGGGAGTTTCCTTCCAAGCCTCCCTTCCTACACATATCATCACCACAGATGCTTCTCTGCTGGGATGGGGAGCTCATCTAGACAGTGCATCTGTCAGTGGCACCTGGACTCTAAAGGAATCTCAGGCACACATCAATCTCTTGGAACTCGCACTAAAGACCTTTGCTCCTCAGATAAAGGGCCATACAGTGCAGATCAGAGCAGACAACACCACTGCAATGTTTTACATAAACAAGCAGGGTGGCACAAGGTCATGAGTCCTCTGTGCAGAAGCTATAAGGATTTGGACTCTGGCCTATTCTCTAGAGGTAAGCCTTTCTGCTACATATCTTCCAGGCAAGAACAACACCTTGGCAGATGCTCTCAATCGCATCAGCCAGGGACGCAGCCAATGGTGTCTGAACAAACAAGTGCTAGCCACATTGTTCAGAAGGTGGGGTACTCCAGATATGGATCTGTGTGTCTCTCCCCTCAACCATCAACTTCCTCTGTATTGCTGCAGGCCTCCAGTCCTCGTAACCATTCCACAGGACGCTATGGCACTAGACTGGTCAGGGAAGTTCCTTTATGCCTTCCTTCCTTTCCCTCTGATTTTCAAAGTGCTACTGAAACTCAGATTTCAACCAGCATCTTTGATTCTGGTGGCACCAGACTGGCCAAGGCAATCTTGGTATCCTCTCCTACTAGCACTCTCTCACAGCAAGCCCATTCGCCTTCCTCTCATTCACTCCCTCCTGACACTTCCCCAGACAGGCATGACTTATCCAGACCTGCAGTCTCTTCCCCTCAAAGCTTGGCTCTTGAGGAGTTAGAGTTCCCTGCCTCTCAGTATTCTGAACAAGTCCTGAAAATACTAAGGATGGCTAATAAGCCTAACACAAAAAGACCTACGCAGCCAAATGGAAAATATTCACCCTCTGGTGCAAAAGTAAAAAGATTAATCTGTTTGCTGCTTCAGATGCCAATTTGTTGGATTATTTGGTTTACCTCCAGGCCTCAGGTCTAAGGCCTTCCTCTGTGAAGCTCCATCTTGCTGCACTTTCGGCTTATCTTTCTGTTGGAAAGAACAGATCTATTTATTCCTGTCCAGTGTTTAAACAGTTTTTTTAAGGGCCTCCTGCAGCTTAAGCCCCCAGTCAAGGAACCTGTTCCTCCTTGGAGTCTGAATCTGTGCATTGCCAAGCTAATTGAGCCACCCTTTGAGCCCATGGCTACAGTTCACCTCAAGTACTGTATGTAACCTGAAAAACTGTTCTCTTAGTAGCCATTACCTCTGCAAGGAGAATTTCAGAGCTACAGGTGCTTTGCACTGAGCCCAACTACATTATCCCCACAGGGATAAATCTGAGCTTAGGACAAACAGAAAATTCATGCCCAAGGTGGTTTCCAAGTTTCACCTTAGCCAGTCCATTACCTTACCAGTGTTCTTTACTTAGAGGTCCATTCCTGGGAAGCAGAAACTCCACAGTCTGGATGTCAAGAGAGCCCTGCTTCATTACTTGGAACATATCAAGCAGATCAGGGGCTCCTCTATTCAGCTGTTCCTCACCTATGGGGAAGTAGGTAGGGGAAGACCAGCCACTAAGTGGACCATTTCTCATTGGATAGTCTCTTGCATTCGGTTTTGTTATGACAAGGCTGGTAAGCAGCTTCCTGAGGGCATCAGGGCACAGTCTTCCAGGGTCACTACTGCCTCTGTGGCAGCTGCCAGAGACAGTCCCTTACTGCATGTCTGTAAGGCAGCCACCTGGAAGACTGTACACACTTTCACGAAGCATTATTGCCTGGATGTACAGTCTAGATCTGATGCCAGATTTGGCAGGGCGGTTCTGCAGAGTCTCTTTCCTAAGCAGGTTCTCTATCCGCCTCCCAACGGTACTACTTTGTAATCTGCACAATGGGCCCTATTCATGAAGGCCGCCTGCTACGCATGAAACTGTTGTAAAAGCAGGCACATAGCTATGTGCCGTGTAGCCAATTCGAAATACGCGGTATGCACAACACAGCACAACACGCCCCCAGGAGTCTGGGGCAGTGACAGAGGATGAGCACAGCTATGTGCAGGGGTGGGACAGAGCAAGTGCAACATGATGGGAATTCCCCTTGACCCCACCATATATGGTGATGCGGAACAACAACACACCAGTGATACGCAACAGCACACCACAGGAGCATGCTGGGACAACCACCATGTGCCCAACCGGCACTGCTGGCAGATGTGGCATGGGCAGGGGTGGTGGCGGGAAGAGGCAGCGGTCCCCAAACATCATGGGGGCACCGGTAGCCATCCTTGTTACCGAGATCCACCAGCACTACGATGTGCTGTTCGGGTGGAGGTCTCTGGGCACCCCAGCCAAGACTAAGACCTGCATATGGCTGGACCTGCAGGTGGCAATCAAAGCTGCTGGACCAGAGGCATGCACACTGGTGGCCATCAAGCACAAGTGGCATGACCTCCGGTCCCAGGTGAAGAGATGGCTGAGCAGGGCACAGCAGTCACTGGGCACCAGAGGAGGCAGACAGCCACCGCCTGACCCACCACTGATGACTATTAAGCAGCAGGTGGTGGACACAATCCATGACATCCTCACAGACAGCAAACTGGACAGGCTGGACAGCATGCCAGGTAAGCATTATGTGGGGTACACAGAGCACAACAGAACATTGTACATCAGCAGGAACTGACCACCTGTCATGCTCCACCCCACAGTGCAGGACAAAGACAGTGCCAGAGAAGGACCATCTGGCATCAGAGGAGAAGGAGGAGGGCCGCTGAGGGCAGGCAGAGAAGGTGGATAATGGCAGTAACATAGGGCATGACACTGCACACGATGGACACACAGGCATACTAACTGATGTCCCCCCCATCCACCACACAGGGATGCAGCAGCACAGAACCGGGGACATGCAGGAGGGCAACACCCAGCAGTCTGAGATGCCTGAAGACCACCATGGCGAGGACCAGGAACAGACCCCGGAGCGGCAGCTGCAGGAGGATGGAAGTGGCCCTGGCACAGGCCAGCACGCACAGGCGACCGACGATGGGGAGACACAAGAGAGCAGTGCTGGGGCAGTGCAGTCATCATCTGGACTGCAGCGACCGCAGCAGTGAGGACTACTCTGTTCCCCCTGAGGACAGCTGCACTGTGACTGTGGGCACATCAGCACCTACCACACTGCCTGACACACAGGAGCCAGACATAGGTGCCTCCAAGGGACCCCACTGCAAGGCACCACAGACAGGGAACCAGCAGCTCCCTCCTTGCCAGCTGTTACCCCGACCTCCACAGGCTGGAGCGGGACTACCTGCAAGCAACCAGAGAGTGCATGGATGCTGTGGACCACCTCATAGAGATATTTGCAGAGTCTGAGTGGGTGCAGAAGAGGCTCACTGAAGGTGTGACCATGGGCATAAGGGCACAGAAACAGATGGCAGAGGTGCTGGTCGGAGGGGCGCATGCACAGGAACACCTGGCACATGAGGTGGCAGTGGGGACACATGCACAGGAGCAGACTGTGGACACCCTCCTGGCCATAGCTTCCCACCTTGCCACCCAACAGGGATGCCCTACTGTGCCTGCTGCAGCTGCACCTGTGGCACCAGCCAGTGCATCTAACCCCACTCATGTAGAACCACAGGTAAGGCATGACGGTGCCAGACAGTGTCTCAACCTGAGTTGGGCAGCATCGGGCCAGAACTTGGAACAAGCATGGCGACACATCGTTTGCGCCATGTACAAGCGTCACAGGGGGCTGCACAGCCAGCAGGCACGGCACACCACATGACAACAGACGGAAGGGTACACGGCTGAGTGGGCACCAACCAAGGCTGGAGACACAGTGAGGTGGTGCGGATGACACAAACATGCACGTGACCACCATGGACACACCACCACCACCACCACCAACCCCCCCCCACCAGAGCACACATGCTGGTCGGAACTGATACCCATGTACCAGTGCCTCCTGAGAAGGGTACTGGCACCACAGGCCCATGCCGTGCAACACCCTGGCACACACACACACACACACACACACACCCACCATGTAGCACGCACACGGTGGTATGCACTGCATGCAGCAATGTGCCCTTGGTGTGGCACATGGCTCACAAGACAACTCACACATGCCGTTCATGGTGGACTGCATGTGTGGGGTGCATCATGGCATGCATGCCACACAGATCCTGGCTCAGTCTGGCACACTCATCATCGTCAGCATGGCTCTTCCTTACCTACCGAATGTGCCATGGGCTATGCAATGGCACACAGCCCATGCCACCATGCATCCCACTGCTTGTTTGCCCCATGGCTGCACCATGGTGCCCTCCCCAGGTGGTGCTGGTCCATGGGGTTGCTGCAGTAGTTCCTTGGCATCCTCCTCTGGGTGTACATCAGGGGACTCCGGCACCATGCGGCATATGCAGATGTTGTGAAGCATGGCACAGGTGGTGAACACTCTGCATGCCATCCCTGGTGCAAGCATCATCATGCCACCTGTGTGGTCCAGGCATCGAAAACACATCTTCATCAGCCCTATGGTGTGTACCATGATGCCGCACACCCGTATATGTGCTGCATTGTATGCCTCTTCATCAGGGTGCCATGGAGCCAGGTACAGTGTCAGGAGTGTCATCCTCAGGGGTTACCCGCTGTCATCTGTGTAAGTGGAGTGGAACAGATACATTAATGATGCTGGGGAAAGCATGCAGTCAACATATCCACACGAAGTGAATGAGGCTCACCCAACAGCCAGCTGTAGCCCTCTGGTTGCTGGTCCAAATGGCGTCTCAGGACGCTGTTCTCGTAGATGTATGTGTCATGGCACGGCCCCGAGTATCATGCCAGGATGCTGGTCAGGATGCCCATGGTGTCATAGACAACCTGACATTTGATGCTGTGGAACTCCTTATGGTTCCTGTAGGCCTCCTCATTGTTGAACAGGGTGAGGATGGGCAAATGCATGCAGTCGATTGCACCTACCATGTTTGGCATGCCATACATCTCCAAGAATGCACCCTTGATGGCCCTGAGCCCTGCCTCATCTATGGGGAATGTGATGTGCCTCTTCTGGTGCTTCACCAGGGCATCGGTCACCTGGTGCAGTGCCCGTGACACGGTTGACTGACTCACCCATGTCACGTCACCCATCACCCTCTGGGAGGTGTCCATGGCATAGTACTGCAGGGTGCACAGCACCTTTGTCTCCACGGACATGGCCATGGAATGCTCGGTGGCCGGTAGGATCGCATCCTCCACCAGGCCACTGATGTACCATAGCGTGCCGTGGTCAACCCGGTACCACTGCAGGATGTCAGTGGGGTGGAGCGTCTGGGCAACAAATTGTGTTCTGAATGCCCAGTGACAGCACCTCAGTCTGCCATGGTGCTCAGCATTCACCTCCTCGAGGAGGACCATATGTAGTAGTGCCCCATGGCACATTGCACTGCCAATATGTGAACCACTCTTAGCGTTCACACTGTGGCATTGCACATCCACACATGTATGCCATGCATGCTGTGTGGCATGTCGCAATTGCCCTCAAGGGCATGGTGTACCCACGTGGTGTGGGCGTGTCTGCCATGGCTCGCTATTATAGCTGTGGATGCGATGGTGACAGCAACTCCACCCATGCCAGCTGGGGAGGTCCGTGGCAGGCTTGCCCTGCCACGGCATCTCTATCAGGTGATGAGGCCACCTACCAGGACAGGATGCCAGTGGGGGATATTTGGGAGGTGACCAAGAAAGGGCAGGTAGGTTCTGCAGCCGGTACCCATGGCCGTGTGTCTTGTGTGTGTTTGTCATGTGGGTTGGGGCCTGTGCCATGGGCATGTCTGCTAATCATGTTCCCTGTGTTTCATTGCAGAGGACCCGGTGTCAGAAGACGGTGCTGGTCCTGAAGCACCGAGAGGTGGGTGGGTCTGGCCCTGCACCTGTGGTGACCCTTCTGAGGCCTATGTATATATGGATGACCAGGCAAACCTTTGGGCCATCCATGCACCCTCACACGTAGGTGGCCCTTGGCCGTGTGTGAGTGTGTGGCATTGCTGGGGCAGGGGCTGTTGCAGGTTACTGGGTCACCGACCTCGGTCCCCTCTGTTTGTTCTTGTCATTTCAGTGCTACTGTGGCCCTATCAGGCAGCTCATCCTCGAGGAGAGAGTTCACAGACTCCACCCCCCCCAGGAGCTGACCCCATCCACCAGTCTGGAGGTACCCATGGAGGAGGACTCATATTGAGACGAAGGCCCATCCATGAAGCTGATCCCCCCTTTTGCTCCATTGCTGTTACTGCCCTTTGTGGGCTCTATTTGGGTACCAGTAAAAGCTTTTGTATCCAGCTACGTCTGTGTGTCTCGTTATTTGCCCTGGCACGGTGTGCACGGGTGGCTGTGTGTGTGTGTGTGTATGTGTATGTGTCTGGTGTGTGGGCCTTGTGGCATGCATGGCATGTGTGCCTTCATGTTCACTATGGTATGCTGTGCTGTACATCCAGTTACGTGGCGCCTGCTGGGTGGCATATGCACCATGCTGGGAAAGGCCGTATAGCCCATGTTGTCGCATGTGCAATGGTCACACATGGCAGGTGGCTGGCACGTGTGTTGGCACTGCTGACATGCCTTGTGTTGTTGCTTGCATGGCTGGTGTGTGGTGCCACTGCAGGCATTGCCATGCCCCCCTCCGGCTTGTTTTGCTGGCCACTCCAGCCGTATGTATGATGCATAGGCTGTTTACAGCTGCCTCCAGAACATGTATCGCATACACGGGGACCCAATGAGCCTTTCTGATGTAACACGCATCGTGCATGCGTGTTCCAAGTCCCGCACATATGTCATATGCAGGAATGCCCCTACATTCCCGCATATCCACTAAGGTGCACATGTTCACATGGCAGCTCTGTGCATAGCCCTGTGCGTGGGTCATTCATGCCCCGCAGGGGCTGTTTATGCAGGTTACGGGTGTATCAGTCTATGTCCTGGTCTTACGCGCTGTGCGTAGAGCTGCGTAACCGTCATGAATAGGGCCCAGTGTTACTGATACTAAGGGACCCTAGGGTGAGAAGAAAAAAATGACTCACCATAGTAATCGTCTTTCTTCACAGGTGTCCTTTAGCATCAGTAAGCTTCCACCCTACCTCCCCTAATAACCTTACAGAAGAGGACTCTGCTTCTCCTTCCTCCAAATTTGTTGTGTTAGCTTTTTGAACTGTGTTTAAAGCAAAGTTCATCAGGTTCTTACTTATGGTTAATGCTGCTGCATACTTTTTAATTCCTGTTGGTTCATTTTTCTGGGCATGTGCCCATTTATCTTTTGAAAAATTCTGTTGCCTTCTCAGGCAGTCTCTCCTCAGCACACCCCAAGATCTTTCCTGATTGGCTCATTCAGAAGTTCATTACCATAAGTCACACCTCCGGGTGAGTTCAACCTAGTCAGTTAACTGCATAGTCTTACTGATGCTAAAGGACACCTTGAAAGAAAGAAGATTACTACAGTGAGTAATTTTTTCTTGTTGCATACCTAAGCAATTTTTGCATTTGATGCACTTGCGCACCAAATGTCATGGGACAATAACGGGAAATGAGATGTGTGTCACTGCCAAGCCAGTTACACCTGAAATTGCAATGGGTTTGGCAGTGCACACCAATGACTTTGCACTCTACTCATGACAGCAGTTCAGCTTTGCTGACGTGGCGTGTTCTCTTCTTTAAAGAAAAGAACCGCTCCAATGGGAGCACTTCATTTCTTTCTGTAGCCCAAACTCCGGCCATGCACATTAGAGTGCACACTAATGTGCATGGCCACAGTTATGGTCAATCTTTGTTCCTTCTGACCCCCCACCCCAAAAGCTTAAATGTTAGCGCGGTGCAGCTTCCTCTCCCAGTGCTTGGTTCTCTGCGACCCACAACCACAACATTCTCCGGAGTGCGGTTTTCTGTTAAAGCTGACATCAGAGTGCCCAATCCCTGTGTTGGTATGTATTCCCCCCATTAATGTGGCTTACAGGGCGCCCACCCCAGTGTGCTGAAATGTGCTATTAAATAAAATAAACCTGTGAAAAAAGAAAACTGTCCCCCAATGTCTTTTCTTCTATGCAGAAGCCTGCATCGAACTGGTCTGCTCCCCCAAAGTCTTTTTGTCAACATCGGGGTGCCCAATCCCCGAGTCGGCATGTATCCCCCCCACATTGAGGCACACTGGGAGCCCACCCCAGTGTGCCCAGATAATAGTTTTTTTTACATTTATTTATCTTTCTGACACCAGGATGTCCACTCCTGGTGTCAGATGCCCCCCAAGCCCATTTTCTTTGTCAACAGGGGTGCCCAGTTCCCTTGTTGGCAACATGTATCCCCTCCCCCAACTCATGTGGCACACTGGGAGCCCATCCCAGTGTGCCCAAAGGTATTTTATTTTTACTTGTAAATAAAGAAAATGGTCCCCCAATGTCTTTTTTTTTTTAACCTGCAAAAAGAAACGGTCCCTCGTTGTCTCCTTAGTCCCCTCCCCCATCCCCACCTCCCATTGAGCACCCACCTCAACGCACCGCCCTACCCCATACTTACCTCCAGAGGTTGGCACTGTCATCTTCTCCAGACTGGGCCACATCAGCACTCTTCAAAGCCGAAACGCAAACTGAAGAATCAAAGGTAAGCGCCGTATAATGGCAGTTAATGGGGGTTTCAACTTATGTTGATATCTCAGCCATTTTTAGGAATTTTGGCCCCACATTTTCAACATGGGGTTTTCTGGACCCTACCTCATGAACACTGTTACTGTAATTTCATTACTCAGTCCCATAAGGTGATTTCGCAGTCGCTGCGTGGAATCACCTTCCGGGACCAAGTAATGAAACAAAAGTGCCACTGTTCATGAGGTGTGGGGTCCCAGAAAGCCCACATTACAAATTTGGTGAAAGAATTCCAAAAAAGACTGCATTATGGGTGTGTGTTGTGTAGTTTCTATGCGCACTCGCAACTTCACCAATTTTTATTATTTTCACTCCAGATTTTCAACATTGCCATTTTCTCACATCTCCTTATGAACAGTACAGCTGTCAATTTCACATACTGCCCGAAACATGTTTTCATACCTGTGTCGCAGAATAGTGCAGTCACTGTGGGAAATCAACTTTCGGGATGGATTAATGAAATCACAGTGTCACTATGCCATTTGTTTTAAATCTACTCTGAACCTCACGGTGTTACCTGTAGGTCCAATACGGTCCTTTGAGTGTGTGGCTGCTCGAGGAGGTGTGGGGGTGGCCTTTCAGAATCTTTCTACTCTATCGTCCCCCGGGAGTGGATGGGGACTTTTTGAGAGAACTTGAAGAGCTCATCGCCGGCCTGATGGTGGAATCCCCCAGATGGTTGATTCTGGGAGATTTCAATGTCTGGGTCAACGGTGGGCTCTCAAAGATTGGGAGTGATCTTCTTAGGAGTATAGGGGATCTGGGCCTTACACAGATTGTGACAGCAGCAACGCACTTGGGTGGCCACACACACTGGACTTGGTATTAGTCGGATCACAACACTGTGCGGTTTGGGTTTAGGGCCCCCCCCAATTGGTCCTGCCCCTGTGGAGCTGGTCCAGTACCACTCGTTAAGAGGAGTCTCCTCTATGGGACTGTCTGTGGTACTGGACCTATCGGGTGTTGTGGCAGCTTGTGCAACTGGCTGGAGGAAGCAGTGGCAGCCTATAATGGAGCTGTGACTGCGGCCTTCAACTCAATCACACCCATCCATGTCCACCCCTTATCTATGCTCTGAAGATCTCCCTGGTTTGATGAGAATCTCCAGAGACTAAAGATTAAGTGTTGGAGGTTAGAGAGATGCTGGAGGAGATCTTGCTCGGTGGAGGACAAATTGGTCCTAAAGTCACATTATGTTGACTATCAGGCGGCAAACTCCAGAAAAAACGCAGAAGTTCTGTCTAGGGAGATTGCTGTGGTGGGGAGTAGACCAGCTCAACTCTTCCAAATGGTAGACAGACTTTTACATCTGACCTGTCTCTGTGTTGGGGGAACAGGTTCAAGCACTAGGTGTGAGGAGCTGGCTCTATTCTTCACCGACAAGATGTTGTCCATCAGGGATGGGGTCTCCTTGAGTATCTCTCAAAAGGGATGTAGGGATCAGCCTGAGTTGTGCCAAAACACTCCTCCTGCCTGGGATGAGTTTGAGCTTGTTAGGGAGGAAGAGGTTGTGGGGAATATCTCAAAGCTCTGACCTACACTATGTGATCTGGACCCAGGCCCAACCCACCTTTTGGTTGGATGTTTGGACCTGATTGGACCTGTGGTTGGCAAGATTGTCCGGTGTTCCTTGAGGAGCGGGGTCTTTCCACTGTCCTTGGGAGAGGCTGCGGTTAGGCCCCTTTTGAAGAAGCCCTCTCTGGACCTGGATAACCTCAGCAATTACAGACCGGTCTCGAACCTTCCATTTTTAGGAAAGGTTATAGAAAAAGTGGTAGCCACACAGCTGGAGAGACATCTCGCCTCTTCCTCTACCTACAAGCCTGTCAAGTCTGGATTCTGGGTGGGACATAGCACTGAGATGGCCCTGGTAAGGGTGCTGAATGATCTCCTGATGGTGAGGGACAGGAGAGCCTGTAAAATCTTGATTCTCCTGGACCTTTCTGTGGCATTTTACACTGTGGAACATGAGGTGCTACTTCACCACCTGCAGTCCTGGTGTGGCCTGGATGGGTCTGTCATCAACTGGTTTAGGTCATACCTGACAGGCAGGGTGCAAAGGGTGAAAATGGAAATTGTCTCAGCTGCCTGATGCCTCTGAACTGTGGAGTGCCACAGGGATCAGTCTTGTCATCCTTATTGTTCACGGTGTATATTCTGCCATTAGGGGACATCATCAGGTGGTACAGGCTGGGGTGTCAATGTTATGCAGATGAGGTACACACCTCCAACCACGACACCTTGAGTGAGAAACCACACACGGTGACAGGAGGATAGTGAACTCTGCCAGGGTGACATGGCACCAACAGCGATGGCAGCGTGAGAGACATGCCGCAGGGTGACTACGTAACCCCCGAAAAAGCATATGCTGGACAGTACCGTGTGTCAACGGACTGGACGTCAGACAGGGGGACCCAGGCACTGAGGCTTCACCACCCCACAGAGCTGGCAACGACAGTGTACAGGAGTCCCAGCACCACATGGACCCAGCACTGCTCACACAGGCAGGCTGACAGGGACGGCACAGCGAATGGTGGGTGGTCCAGGTGGGTGGGCACACACAGTGCCACATCATAAAGCCCTGCCAGGGGGGGCTTTGCATACGTGTCCACAGGGTATGGAAGGAGTAATGCCGCTGGAATATGTGCAGAGCACCCGGGGAAACAACCTCCTGTCATTCCAGGGGCTCCTGTACCAGAGGGAGAGGACAGACTGACCGGTGACCTACTGGAAATGTGTCCAGTACCATGTGGGCCAATGCCATGGTCGTGCCTGAACCACTGATGGGGTGGATGATGTGTCACTCATGGACTGGCACAACCATGTGCCAAATGGCGCAGAGGCGGTGGTGCGGCAGGTCCAGGCAGTTGTGAGGCAACGCACTGTAACATCGATTGAGAGCAGTCAGCAGGTAGTCATGGCCTGCTGCAATGGGATAACTGATGCTGTCGGTGGGTGACTACCCTCGGCCGCACACCTGAAGCGGATAGTGCAGAGGGTACAGTGACAGGTGTAGAGAGCGCTGGTATATCCAGCCATGCTTGCCAGTCTCACCATCCCCGTGGAGTACCAGCTGACTGATGCAAGTGAGCAGTTCCTTCTCCATGACTCTTGGGGCACCACTGGCCACTTCCTGCTATTCAGCATACAGCGTAACCTCTAGTATCTGTTCCACTGTGCTGCATGGTACGTTGACGGTACATTCAGGACCCGCACAAGGCTGTTTCAACAGTTGTACAGCCTGCACAGTGTGGAGAGTGAGACCATGCTGCCAGCGGTGTACGCTCTGATGGGGAGCAGAACAGTAGCCTGCTACACTGCCATGCTCCAAAGACTGCAGGAGCTGTGCCCAGACCTGAGCCCCATGTCGATAATGATCGACTTCGAGCCTGCCCCCTACAGGGCACTGCACACGGTATACCAACAGGTACATCTCCAGAGCTGCTTTTTCCATTTCATGCAGTGCCGGTGAAGGAGGCTACAGCAGCATGGAAACTTGGCACAACTCTACATGACCAATGACAACTTTGCACTGCACATTCAGATCCTGGCAGCACTTGTCTTTGTGCCACCAGGGGACGTCATCAGCGCCTATGAGGAGCTATGGGCCTGGCCATTCTTCGAGCCCTTTGAGGACACCATGGGTCCCTACCTTAATTAGTTCAAGAACACATGGCTGGGTTGCTCTGTTCGCAGTGGTGTGAGGCACTGGGCGACCTATCCCCAGGAGTTTTGGAACGTGTACGCCTCTGTCCGTTAGGGACTGCCCAGGACCACCAATGCCCTAGAGGGGTTTGCACCAGGGCTTCAATGCACTGATGGGTGCAGTGCATCCCACCTTCTGGTACTTCACTGAGGTTCTTTGTGGGCAACAGTGCCTGACAGAGCTGCAGCATCATCAGCTGCTATGTGGCAATGAGATGTCCAGCAGTCACAGGAGGGCCTGGGATGCCACAGACCATATATTGCAGATTGTGGAGCAATACGAGACATGACTATTGAGGGACTACCTCCTGGGCATTGCCCTGAACATCCGTCTCCAGGTCTGAGGACCTGTGTAGCTGTGGACTGTGCCGTGTGGGACTACTGGCTATCAGCTGGTATGGGGGATGTTCTGGGCATGGGTACGGGTATGTGGCACTGGGTTTGCTCTGTGTGTGCAATAAACACATTTGGTGACATACCTGGCTGTGAGTGTCCTATGCCTGGCAACGGCAACCCACAGGGTCACCGCAGTGTGCTGCTGCCCTGTGGTGGGGGGAGTCCCACTGGCACTGCTGTGGATGCCTATGCCTGTAGGGCCATACACACAGTGCAGTCCCCATCTGTTGGGTACGGGCTGTGTCCCCTGTCCGGTAAGCATCTGTGGTCTGCCTTCAGGCTCTTGCACCACTGTGGTAGTGTCCCAGTGGTGCTTGTGCTGCCCCATGTTTCCCTGTGCCATGCCTTGCCCCCTATGGCCACCATGGCATCTAGCTGCCCTGTGCAGGCCTGTCCCATCTGTGTCCGGCTGAGCCATGCTGGGGGGCCGAGGGCTGTTCCCTGCTGTGCCCCTTGTGGTCATATGGCCCCTCCTCCAGGGCTCTTTGTGCATCCCATATATTGTAGGGGCGGATCATTGACCCATCCACCATGCGGTGTCATGTTGGCCATCAGGCTGTGGGTGGGTGGTGGGTGGCGCCACATGCCCGGGTGCGCTGTGGTCCCTCGCGGCTGTGCCCTGCAGTCCATGGATGTTCACTGGTCTCACTGTCGCTGCCTCTGTCCACACTGCATTGTCATAGCAGCCTTGTGCTCCACTCATTGTGGGTGTCACTGTGGATGACTTCATGGTCTGTGTTGACGCCGTTCTGTCATGGATCCTGCAGATGATACCCAGCTGTACCTGTCCTTCGCACCCGATATTCAAGTGTCAGACTCATTGTTTAACAACTGCCTCAAGGAAATCCAGTCAAGGATGACTCAAAACTAGCTTAAACTTAATCCAGACAAGACTGGGGTACTAGTAGTGGATCCGGGTTGTCGTGGAGGAGAGGGGGCAGGGTGTCTCCCTCCAGTCTAGTATTGGGGGGTGTTCCCTTTTTTCCCTCTAGACAGGCAAAAAATTTGGGCATGATCCTAGATGACAGTCTGACACTTGAGGCTCAGGTATCAGCTGTGGTCAAGAATGGATTTTACCACCTTAGGAACATTGCCCGAATCCAAGCCCTGATCCCTCCTGAGGACCTGCTTACACTGGTACATGCATTTGACACTATCAGGCTGGACTATTGTAATGCCCTATACCTTGGGTTATCTGGAGGCAATCTCTGCAAGCTGCAGCTAATGCAGAACATGGCAGCAAGACTTCTGACTGGGACAAGAAGGTGTGATCATATTACCCCGGTCCTCCGGGGACTGCACTGGCTGCCGGTCAGGTGGAGGATTGTCTTCAAGATAGGGCTCCTTACCTATAAGACCCTATGTGGAAGGGGTCCTGTTTACCTGCAAGATCTCCTGGTTCCTCACCACCCACTTGGGACCCTCTGTTCTGCCGAGGGGGGCCTCCTTTTGGTTCACAGGGCAAGGCTGTGGAACTCTGGGGATAGGGTGTTTTTGGTTGCCATGCCTACCCTGTGGAACTCCTTACCGGAGTTTTTAAGGAGGACCCCCTCAGTAGAAGCCTTTAAAAAAGAATTGAAAAGTTACCTGTTCCAACAAGCATTTTTGAATTTTGATATTTTTCTGATTATGGAATTATAATTTATAATTTCAGATTAGAATTACGGTATGGATATATGTCTGTTGTTATGGTTTTATTGTTTGATATGTGATGGTTGTTTGCACAGCACTCAGAGTCCCAGGAATTGGGTGCTTTATAAATAAAATTATCTATCTATCTATCTATCTATCTATCTATCTATCTATCTATCTATCTATCTATCTGTCTACTGTTCATGAGGTGGGGTCCCAAAAAAGCCATGTTGAAAATTTGGTGCAAAAATACCCCAAAATGCCCGAGTTACATGCGGTCATTGAAATTTTGCAATGCATGCATGTAAAAGGGCACATTTTTATATTTTCACTCCAGATATTCAACACTGCCAGTTTTTAACACCACCTCATGAACAGCATAGCTGTCATTTTTCGCATTCTGCCTGAAATCTGTTTTCGCACCTGTGGCACTGAATGGCATAGTCGCTGCATGAAATCACCTTTTGGGATTGAGAGCGTGTTAGTAAACAGGGTCCCCTTGGGCGAGTCGGCAGTCACAAGCGGCGTGCCCCAGGGTCGGTGCTGGGACCCCTGCTGTTCAACATCTATATAAGTGACATAGTGGAGGGGTTGGAGGGTAGAGTGAGCCTGTTTGAGGATGATGTCAAATTCTGTAATGGAGTGGACATACAGGATGGTGTGGGAAGGATGCAGAGGGACCTAGGGAAGTTGGAGGACTGGGCCAGGAAGTGGAAATTATCCCTCAATATGGCAAAATGCAAAGTCACGCACCTGGGCAGAAGAAATAGGAGAACGGAATACAGTCTGGGGGGCAAACCGCTAGCGGTTACCATGGAGGAGAGGGACCTGGGCATCATCATCATCTCTCAGGACTTGAAGGTGGCCAGGCAGTGTGGCAGGGCAGTTGCAAAAGCCAGCAGAGTGTTGGGTTGTATTGGGAGGGGGATCACCAGCAAGAAGAGGGAGGTCCTGATTCCCCTGTACACTCAGCTGGTCCGGCTTCACCTGGAGTATGGGGTCCAGTTCTGGAGACCTTACCAAAAGAAGGATGTGGAGAGGGTGGAGCGGGTGCTGAGGAGGGCAACCAAGATGGTGAAGGTGCTTAGTCACCTGCCATATGAGGAGAGGCTGGGAGCCCTGGACATGTACCCTCTGGAGCTGAGGAGGGAGAAAGAGGACATGATAGAGACCTTCAAGTACCTAAAAGGGATAAACAAGGTGACTACTGAGAATCCCTTCCAGTTGAAGAGGTGTCCCAGAAAAAGGGGTTTACTGAGAGGGTGGAGGATACCTGGAATGGGCTGCCTAATGAAGTGATGGATGAGAATAGAGTGGGGGGGTTCAAGAGGGTGTGGGATAGACACAGAGGACTGCTTAAAGGAATGGGGGGAATCAGGGGCAGGCCTAGGGGATGTTAGGCAAATGGGCAGATTAGGTGGGCCTGGAGGTCCTTTTCTGCCATCATTTTCCTATGTTCCTATATTCCTGTGATTGAGTAACAAAATGATTGTGCCACTGTTCATGAGGTGGGGTCCTGAAAAGCCCATGTCGAAAATTTGGAGTGAAAATATCAATAAATGCCTGGGGCATTAGGGTTTCCAAACCGTAACCCCCTACCCTCCCACCCTGTAGAGACTGACAGGTGTCAGAGGTGTGACTTGGGGTCATCGGCTGTAATGCTCATGCCATTCTACACCCACCCTGCAGCCAGTGACAGGCATCAAGGTGTGCCTTGGGGTCTTTGGCCTTAATGTTCACCCCATTCTCCTATACTTCACCCATCCTAGCTGATTTCCTTATGGAATGGGGTGAGCATAAAGGCCAAAGGCCCCAAGGCATGCTGCAATGCCTGTCAGTGTCTGCAGGGTTGGGCGAGATGGAATGGCATGAGTGTTACAGCTGACAACCCAAAGGCACACCCCCAATGCCTGTCAGTCTCTGCAGGATGGGGGTGGCGGTTGGCATTAGGGTTGGAAACCCTAATGCCCCAGTAAAGAAGTAAATCAGGGAGGAGCGGTTGACGTCACCTACCTTGATATCAGGAAAGCCTTCGACACCAACCAACATAGAAGGCTGATTAACAAGATGGGTAGTCTGGCCACAGGGCACAAGCTGATAAACTGGGTTAGAAACTGGCTGACGGACAGGAGGCAAAGGGTGGTAGTAATGGGATCCAGTCTGGGGAGAGGGTGCTGACCAGTGGGGTACCTCAGGGATCTGTGCTGGGACCAGTCCTGTTCAATGTCTTCATTACAGACATTGCAGAAGGGCTACAAGGAAAGGTCTGTCTGCCTGTTTGCAGATGACCCCAACATCTGTAACAGAGTCAATACTCCAGAAGGGGTGGAGAAGATCAGCAGGGACGTGGAGAGGCTTGAAAAATGGTCTGAGGAGTGGCAACTGATGTTCAATGCAAAGAAGCACAAATAGTGCACCTGGGAAGAGGGAAAACTGGGGAGAGTTACAGGATGTGGGGGAGGTGCTGACAATCACCAAGGATGAAAAAGATCTAGGACTTGTCAGTTCTGATGACCTAAAAGTGTCTAAACAGAGCACAAATGTTGCAAGGAGGGCCAGTGGCATTCTGGGGTGCATAGCCAGAGGTATCACAAGCAGAAGGTGTGAGGTGGTGATGCCATTGTATAATGCACTAGTGAGGCCTCACCTACAATACTGTGTGTAATTCTGGAGGCTGCAACTGCACAAGAACATTGACAGGGTGGAGGCAGTCCATAGAAAGGCAATCAAGATGGTACATGGCTTGCAACACAGAACATATCAGGAGAGACTAAAGGACCTCAATATGTACTCACTGGAGAAAAGGAGGGAGCGGGGGGAAAATGATACATTCAAGTACTTCAAGGGCATAAACAAGGTACAGGGTGGACATCTTCCAATATATCAAACATTCGGCATTGACAAATGCTTGTTTCTGTTATGCTGATGCTATAAGGGCAATTGAATATGACCTTTCAAATAAAACTGCACATGGTTTTGCATACAGATGAACCCTGAAACTATAATTGTGGTCTACTATGCAGATAATATAGCTACTGTGCAAATAATAAGATTCCAGATGGTTTTTGCACAGTAGCTATCTCTTCAGTGCAAATAACAGCTGTTATCTTGACAAGTTTATTTGCACTCCCATGGTATATATGGAGAGAATAAGTTATTGTACAAAAAGTGCATGCCAATGGGAGGGCCAGAAGATGGAGTGTTCCAGCAGGTAATGGTCCCTCAGAAATTCAGGAAGCAACTTCTGACATAGGACCAGGAGCTGCAAGAAGCAGACCATGGCATCTATTTCTTAGGACACTTGGGAGTGAGCTGAACAAAATGTGGCTTATGACCAATTTCTTTGCCCATGGAAGGTTAACTTGCTTCCCAAGGGGAATATGTTGTGGAGTACATCCTAAACATCAGATCATGACTCACATGGCTACATGAGGCATATAGGGACTCCTAACTACTTCACAACAGGGTTGAAAAACCTTGTATGAGCATGAGGACAGAGCCCAGGGGTATGAGGCCAGACGAGGTCCAATAAAATAAATCAAAGGCAACCTGGGAAGGTCCATAATCTCTGGTATGGAAGATAAATGTTTTAAATTCAATCAAAGGGTAACCTCACTATGGAACTCCTTGCCAGAAAGTGTGGTAACAAGTGGTTCAATGGAAACATTTAAACACTCTCTGAACAATTATATGGTGTACTACCACTAAAAGTGAAGAGTTATTATAGGTCTATGACCTCCTAACTCATACAACACCTATGAACCTATAAATTCCACTGTGCAGCTGCCCAACAGGAGGCACAAACAGAGAGTATACCACATAAATATGGTGAAACTCTACCACAACAGAGAGGAAATGGTCTAACAGTTGGTAGCTCCCCAGAGGAGTGAAACAAGATGGATCTATCACTTGATTTCCTTGGTAAGTATGGAGAGGTTTTCCTGTGAATGCCATCCCCCTCTTGGAGCAGCTGACACCTGCCCAAGCTGCAGAACTGACTAGAGTATGAAGTAATTTAGAGAAATGTTCAAGGGGAACCTAGGAAACACTACACTGGCTAAGCATCACATGGATGTGGGGACCCGGGTCCCCCGAAGCAGCCACCTTATAGGGTTCCAGAGGGCACAAAGCAGGCTACATGGCAAGAGCTTAAGGAGATTCTTGCACTCTGAGTCATACAGGAATCCTGCAGTGTCTGGGCCTCTGCCATAATGCTAATTTCCAAAAGGAATGGGACCTCAGGGTTCTGCATAGACTAAGGCAAGCTTATCAGCTGTATGGAGTCTGAGGCATACCCAATGTCCAGGACAGATAAGGTCCCAGAGAAGATGGGGACCAAGTACTTGATCACTGTTGACCTGACAAAAAGATATTGGCAGTAGGGCTACAGAGTTGAATCTATGAAGGAATCAAACACTTCAGACTTTGAGTATTCAATTCCTACAAACCATGGTGAACTTTTCAGGCAAATAGGCAGACTTTTGGTTTAACTGGTTCAACTTGGTCTAAAAGGTGCAGAGCAGGTGAAGCAGGTGAAACAGTTAAACCACAAACTGCAGTTCACACCTGAAATATTAACTAGGCAAAGTGTGAGCCATAGCTTCGTTTTAGGGCTAGATTCAGCTTGGCAATATATATGAGCCAGCGTGAAAGCTCACTCGCGCTCCCGTTATTAGGCTGATAGGTAGCTCAGACAGGGCTGTGGTCAACTTCAAGTTAAAATACCTAGGAAATACCTCAGATTCTTCCACAAAGACAAAGATTCCTCATAAAAGTTCGACCTATAACAGTAGGGCTGCTTAAGGGAATACATTAGGAGGAAAAAGAAGAAATAAATTGATAGCGGAGGAGTGTGCCTGGGCAGTGGGCACATGGGACATGAGGTGGCAGTCTGCCAGAGCTCACTTGCCTTATCAGCACTCAATTTTTCTGTCAAGCTGGAAAAAACATTGTTTTTTTTTTATTGCAGAACTATCATTTTAGCAGGGCAGACAGACAGACAGACTGAGGCCCCGGCCTGAAGTTTGTGATTTTCCAGTTACTGGGCAGCAAATGTGTATCAGCTGGCTTCTTTTGGCACTCTTCACAGTCTTCCAAGTTGATGCAGTTCCTTCCTCATCCTACGTCCTGAAGCAGCCTGCCTGTGTGTCATACTGAGCTGCACTGTTGCAGTGTGATATGGGCAGTGGGCAGCAAGTGTGTGTCAGCTGGAAGTGTACTGATGTCCAGCCACTGATAATTGACACCTTAATGATATCCCATTAAAAAAAAGTAAAAAAAAAAAATGAAAACAAAATCTCCACATTCCCCCATACTGCTAAAGTCCTCCTCCTCCTCCTCCTCCTCCTCCTCCCGAGTCCTGAAGCAGCCTGTGTGGTAACTTGGTAATGGGCAACAAGTGTGTGCCAGCTGTCAGTCAGCCAGTGCCCTGCCACTGGTAGTCCTTCATGGCATTGCATTAAAAAAGTAAAAAATTAAAATAAAATAAGTCCTAGGGCAGTGTGTGTGTATGTGTCCGTGCCGTCCTGAGCTGTGCTGTTGCATTGTGATATGGGTAGTGGGCAGCAAAAAAAAAGTCTTCACTTCCTCCTATTTAGTCCTGTAGCAAGTATTAGAAAATGGAGCAACATAGAAGACAAGGAGATGGTGGCATAGGATCCTCCTGTAGCCCCTCCCTTGCACCATCCTAGAGAGGGCCAGTACCCCTGCCTTGCTGGCCAGACCAAGGTTAAGAGGTCTGTGTTCCCATACAGCTGTTACGTGGGGGTCCTTTCCCAAGATATAAAATGAATTGGCAGTGCCTCCACCCAGAGTACATTTAGCGGGTCTGATCTCTACCAGTACAACCCTCTGGAATGTCATACCAAACTACCTCCCCAACAATTGCCCCAGGCATGGCCTTACCAGAATCAAACCTCCCCACATTTCAAACAGTTGCAATTCTACATTTCAGCTACATAGATGCTCCCCAAAATCAGGCTCTTAAGTCAGACCTTTTCAAAAACAGTAACATCATAATTTATTTACATGGGGAGGGTTAGGTAAGGGAAAATGGAATAGAGGTTAAGCACATTTGTGATTTGCATTTTCAGACAATGAGTTCCCTTTTTCTTTTTAAGTAAGCCCAACCCACATTTTAATAAGTGCAGCCACCATCTTTCTACCTAACTAACTGCTGCAGGTGTTACCAAACCCAAACCCACTGGTACCACTTCCAGAATGACACCCCAAATTCTGGGATCTATGATGCCGCATACACAATTTCTTGTTGATGTGACATTTCCCTGACACCACTACATCGACAGCAATTGTGGTTGGCATGGTGCCACTGAGTTAAATGTTGTTGTTTTGTGAGGGGCTGTGCCCCCCCACTTAAGATTATCAACTCCGAGACAGAACTGATTCAAGGATGGAGTGCAGGACCTTAGGAAAGGGTGCCGGGGTCCCAGGTGAACTTTAAAGCAACATGGTGATGTTCTTGGCATCGACCATGCAACTATAAAGTTGTTGCTGTAGCGAAGGTGTATCAAATTATGTCTCTGGGTACCAGATGTTAAGTTGCAGGTCTGAGGTGCAGCTGGTCGACTGGCGTTAGTGCGCTTGCTGAAATTAAGTTAACTTTTTACATCTTTCCTTTGATTTCTTTAAGGTTACCCCATGCCCGTGGGTGCTAAACTAGAAGAACTATGTACATTCCCCAGATGCAGGACAATTCTTGCTTTTACTCACAGTTCTGCAACATCAGTCCTTTGGCGGCACAGAAGACTAAAGTCTTGCGGTTGATAGAATACAACAGTCACAGAACTGGACTCGATGCTTGAACTTGCTTGTTGGGGAACAGGAAGCTGCATCTTGGATCTTCAGCTTGATTGAAGGTCTCGCAGCTTGTTCTCTTTGGCCTGTGGAGGCCTGCTGCAGACACTGTGCAAAGCCTGCCAGCCACAAGGGACCCAGACCTAGAAGTGACCCCAGGACACGGCTCCTTCACAGGTCACAGTGCCCTAGCACTTGGGTATAAAACCCATGGTCATCTGCAGCCAGCAGAGCCCACTTGATGGGGGTTAGCGAGTTCCCCACCTGGCCTTGGGTTTAGGATGGAATCTTTAAATCATTTTCCTTTTCTCTCAATTACCAGGTACAGTGTGTAGCCAAAGCAGTCTCTGTTTCTTCCCTGTCTCCCAGACTATGGGGTTGCAAAGTCTAAACCACAGGTTCATCACAACAACAGTCTCTTTTCTCAGCTGTATTTCAGGAGTAGACAGCAGGTACCCGCCCAGATAGCACCTGCTCATCCTTCTGCTTTCGCAGTCTCTCAGCTTTAACACAACAGTCACTCTTGCTCTGGTTTACGCACAATTCTAGAACTCTTTTTCTCCACAACACATCAAAGAAAGTCTCTTATCTCACCCTGCAGGTGCAAATCGACTCCAGAAGAGGCTATCTCTTCAGTTTATCTGAATCCGGATTCCCATTCAGTTTCTTTTTTTTTTTTTGTAAACCATCTTTATTCACTTTCCATGAACAACATTCACAAATAAACAAACATACACACAAACAAATACCTGGCGAGCCAGGGTGCACAGCCCCAAACTGACTGCGCAAACTATGTACAACCCCTCTATTTACAGTCACAGCAGGTAGCCACCCCCAAGACAGGCAAATTTTCTCACATATTCTGTACTTTATCACAGTGAGCATATATATCTAATTTCCCTAATTGCCATACTCTTGAATCCCAATATGTAAATAGTCTCTAAGCAACCTCAAAGCTCCTCCTAACACCTACAGCCCTCTTTTTATGGGTGGCACCCATCTGTGTCCCCCGGAAAGAGAGAGAGTCCCCCATCCCCCCTCTATAATCCGCAGACCTTAACCTAGCACATAATTCTTTTTATACCTAGATTCAAATTATCTCTACATATCTCCAGTTAAAGTCAAGAAAAAAAGAAAGGAAAAAGTAGAAAGGCTTCTTCACAATCAAAAATAAGTATCATCTGCTCTTCACCATCCGACAGACAGCCTGTGCTTACCCATTTATTATCTGCACAGAATAAACTGCATCTAACGCCGACACAGCATTTGAGATACAGGACACCTCTCCCCGCCATATACAAGCATCTCCTTATTTTATTCAGCATCCCCAATAAATCTTTCACCCACTGACTGTAATGGTAAATTTGGTCATCTTTCCAGTGTTTTAATAGATAACCCTTAACCACCGCCGTCATCAAGGAGAGATGATATTTAGGCGCAACACCTAAGATTTGGGAGTAGTCGCCCAACACACAAATCTCTGGTACTATAAATTCTGAGTAATCCAGCATTGGGTCCATACGCCTTTTAATTTCCCCCCAGAGTGGGGATATTTTACTGCAGCCCCAAATCACATGCAGTAAATCCCCTACTCCCGGCTCGCACCTAAAACACAGGGCTGTCTGTCTCAGGTTTCTATCACATAGCTTCACAGGGGTAAAATACAGATTAGACACAATGAAAAAGTGCATACTTTTATACTTGGGTATAATATTATACTTGCTGCTTCCCCAGATAGTATCCCAATTTAGTTGCCGAGGAGCCATCAGTTTTTCCCAATGTATAACCCTCCTTACAGGACTTGGGCTAAGAAAATCCAATATCACTTTATAAATTTGCGAAAGAGGGTGGACTCTTAGATCAACCTCCTTAAGCAACCCCCAGGAAAAAAAGGATCCACAATACCCCTCAACTTTTTTATTGCTCTCTCCACCATATGCTTGATTTGCAACCTCTGAAAAGAGGGCATTCCATCACATCGTGCCGGTAAGACCACTCTATTGCCCTGAACAACTTCCCTAAGGTTCAAACCTGACATCTGAGCAGCCCACCGCTGTTTAACTACCTGATTCCCAATTACAAAATTAGGGTTGCCTAAAAGAGGCTGATCTCCAGCCCTCATTTGGGCCCTTCTCTGCACAGGGAATAGTAAGGACCACCACGTCTCCACCGTCTTCACCATTGGGTTCCCATAACTCTTTTTGAAGATACTCCCTAGGTTAGCATACAACATTGCTTCCAGATCAAGGCCTAAGTCTCTCAACTTTTGTCTCTCTAGTTGAAGCCAAGTTGGAATATAACTCCCATCTTCTAACTCTTTAACCCACCGACTCATCAAGCCCAACTGGCCCGCCACATAATACAAGTGAAGGTCAGGAAGCTGGGCCCTCCCTTTTTGTATGGTAAACACAGACTGTTGTATTTCACTCTAGGAGGCCTGCCCTTCCATAGAAAACCCGAGATTACCCTCCTGATTGTATTGAACCATTTATGGGGGATGCCATATGGGGCCAGATACACTGGGTATAACAGACGGGGTAAAATATTCATCTTGATAAGGCTCAAACGGGCAGTAAAGTTTAAGGGCAGTTTGTTCCACCTTAGTACATCCCCCTCGAGTGCTGATATAATTCCTCCCAAATTAATTTCTGCCCCCTTTTCTAAATCTGCCGCAATCCAGGTACCCAAATATTTGATTTTATCTATCCGCCATTGTATTTATAAGGGTGAAAAATTGTCCCTGCTAACATGGGGGATCAGGGGGAGGACTCGAGTCTTATTTAAATTAAGCTTATAGTTGGAGACCTTAGAAAAGGACTCTATAGCCTCTGCTACTCTCTTAAAACTGACTGTGGGCTCCTCTAAATGCAGCAATATATCATCCGAAAAAACCGAGAGTTTCAGTTTCCTCCCCCCTAATTTAATTCCTTTAATATGGCGGATTCCCATTCAATTTCCAGTAGCCATTCCTCAATGCTACAACTAGTCCTCAGACCTTATGTCTTCCCCTAACCTCCCTAGACACTTTGTTTATACCTGGGTCAGACAGAACCTTTTTTTCCTTTTCCATGCTTTTACATAACTTTTTCCATCCACATCCCATATCACCCATGTCTCACCATGGAGGTGCAGACAAATACCAGGAGGCTCTCTCCTCTTTAGGATCAGTCCATTTTCCTAATCCTTTTTTCCTTTTTCAAATATCCTTTTCTTAATATCATCATCACTGTGGTACAGCTTCCTACCACAGCATCAGAATCCCGCAGCTCCCTTTCTCTGCAGAGCTGCCTGCAAAATCTCTCTCTTTTTCTCTCCAGATGGGGAAAAGCACAACCAGCTCCAAGGGACAGATTGCTGGCAGCCCCCAGACCAGCCCTCACCCAGGCTTGCAGCCCCATTCTCTCACTAGGGGCTGGAGCCCTCCTCCCTGTGGAGGGGCTTCTGCTGAACTGACCCAGAATCCAAAAGTTCTGCACTTTTGGGAGCTTTCTGGCAGCTCCCTATTGGCTGGAGCCACTGTTCTTAACTAAAATTAATATGCATGAGGCTCCCTTGATGCCTCATTGGTGGAGAAAAAGGTGTCTAAATTTCCCCAAAAATTTTTCCCCGAGTCTTTCAAAATGTCCCACAGTCCTTGGCAAAAATCCTGGCCCTTTGGTTGGTTGCCTGAATCACATGGCTGCAACAACATGGTTGCTGAAGTGAAAATCACAAAAGAAATGTGGCTCAAGAACAGTTCAGATGGTACCAAAGAAACACCATGCATCCAAAATTAACACAAATATTCGGCCATTTGTCTTAAAGGAACAGTAAAGTCCCAACTCCAGGGTATATTCAAGAATAATTTATTAAGCATAAAATCAGTAGCACCCCCTCAACAAATGGCAAGCAGGTCAACGTTTCAAGCTACACAAGCTCTTTGTCAAGACAGCAGCCCCCTTTTGTGGTCAGAATTTATACAAGACATACCATATTGATCCATGTATAAACTCCATTACCTTAGTGCATCAAATAAATAGTAATGAATATACCAAATAAAAAATGTGACCAATATAAATATAAATATCACACACAAATTGCACTATTACATACTTAAAGGGGAACTGTCATCCATAGGATTTCTTAATGTCTGAAAGCCTATAAAAAAGCCAATTTGAGTGACCCATTGTGTTTATCTATGAATCTTTGCAGTCCACAGTTATTCTTATGTAAATCAGCCTGTAATTAAGGGCTGGTGGCAGCCATATGTTTTGGTCGCCTGACAGAAACTGATGTCATCAAGGGTTTTGGTCCTCCTTTGCCTGTATGTAATCCAACAGACTAAACAGGAGCTCATCTGTTTTATTAAGTGTGTTTTAAGGTCTTATTACAACACTTTCTACATTTATAATATTTGTTTTGTATGTGCACTGAAACCAATGAGTTATCAGCTTAGCATTTCAAACTGTTAGTAAATAGAATCCATCGTCAGGACTGCTTCAACCTCTAGGCTATACTGCCAGCTGATCATCAAAAACTACACATCTCAATGCTGGCTCCGTGGTGCCAACAGGAAATGGGGGCCCCATATCAGGATTTCTAAACCCTGGCTGTGTTCATGTCAGTATAGATTTCTAGGACTGCCACAGCACCAACTTCTGTCTTTTTCCATTCCCTTTCTTGCAGCTTTTCTCTTACAATTTCAGTTGTGAACTCAGGTCTACGAGATGCAGATGTGGCTACATGCCTACTGACCTGGCATCATGGGGCCAGTCATGAAATGTGTAGCTTTTGATTATCAGCTGGCAGTACAGCCTAGAGGTTAAAGCAAAGAGCTTTGAACAAACTCCATTCACCGAGTAGAATGAGTTTTGAGCATGTGTTAAGATTCTGAAAATATTATACTCCTTCTATACAGATTTGACCTGAAAAGAAAAAATAATAGGACACAATTACTTGTTTATTAATTGCAAAAACACATATATCGAAAACATTATTAAAACATGCATAACCTGAAATGCATTATTAAAATATAGAATAATATATGGGTGTTTGTGTGTAACCAAAATTTTACACACCTGAGGTATGGGATGCTATATAAACCCTGAGTGCAAAGCCCAAAGGGTTTATAAAAGCATCCCATACTCAGTGTGTGTGTAAAATTCTGGTTTTTACACACACACACACATATTATTTTATTTAATTAATGGTGATCATTTGTTTTCTTTTCAGCACAGTTTGTTAGTGCACCACTTCTGTCAGAGACACACACACACACACACACACACACACACACACACACACACATATACACACACCTGTCTCTCCCTTTTTTTTCCTTTTCTCTTTTTTTTATATATTACAGTGGTAACGGCATTCTGGAAAGACATGGTCCATCAGCAAAGCTGCACAGTGTAAGATGCACTCGAAGGTTATGAGCGGCAGGACCAACCAGATAGATTTTTTTCATTTTCAAGGCAGGATCAACTAGATAGATACTTAAAAATATATAAAATCTTACTTGTCTTAACAGTGTGTGGCAAAGCTTGCATGTCAGTACCAGTTCTCAATAATGGAGCCGGCATGCTGGGCAAGATGTTCAGTCCACCCACTGTGAAACTACACACCAGTTAGCTTTCTCTGGTGATGCTTAATTGACAGGTGCTGATTACAAC
Organism: Neoceratodus forsteri; assembly: GCA_016271365.2. Lineage (NCBI taxonomy): Eukaryota > Metazoa > Chordata > Ceratodontiformes > Ceratodontidae > Neoceratodus > Neoceratodus forsteri. Next base: position 870,031,392 of record CM057454.1, on the reverse strand, counting down.
CTCCTGACTGTAACCAACACTATCAACTGGGAGGTTGTAACTGGAGATAAAAGTGCCTTTATCTGTATGTAAAAAAATATCACCATTAATTAAAGAGTATTTTACTTCTTTTGATGAAGTAAATGTATAACAGTTTCTTACTGAAATACTTTGGATGGAATGGGATGTTCTACCGTACAATGCCATAATTCTATTGGATTATTTTTATTAACAGTTTGGAATGTAAAGGTGGTAACTCACTAGTTTTAATTCACATACAAAACGTTTATTATAAATGTAGAAAGTGTTGTAATTACAAAATCCTATTCCATCCAAAGTATTTCAGTAAGAAACTGTTATACTTTTAACTTCTTTTTTTTTCATAATAAGATTTTATTTTGTACATCAACAGTATTAACACATTACAATTATATAACCAGAATCACCAAACAGTTCACAGTGGGCTAAAGATCATAAAAAAATTCTAAGCATATGAAATTTGCATTTTTTAATATCATAAATACCAGGTAATTGCCAACATATCCAGTATTGTCTATACGGCAGTGATTAACAATGAAGCTTGCTATATCTCAACTACAGACTTAATACTCTGACTACAGGCAAAGAATTAATACAAACTGTGCTTTTATGGTATTTTCAACAATTGCAAATCTTTGACTAAGGCATTGCTGACAGCAAAAATGGGCCCCAAATGTCTAGGAATTTATCAACTCTATCTAGTAACAAATAAGATATTGTTTCATTGTTAGCTGTTTAACTCATCATATCATACCATTCTGCCATCGTTGGTGCATTGGGGTTTTTCCAGTATTTAAGTATCAAACGTTTGGCACAGACAGATGCAGCTGCCACCCATAATTTCTGTTGCTATGTAAGAGTCGAGTCATCAGGGAAAATGCCCAGGATATAGATAAGAGGGGTCGGGAGCAGAGCAGTTTGTAAAGAGGTTAAACATACATTTTTGGTTTCTTGCCAAAATACTGTAAGTGAGGGGCATTCCCATAACATATGAGTAAGGTTTGCATTAGCTGCCTGACATTTCCAACCATCTGCAGTTGGAGAGAAGCCCATGTTATACAGTTTTGAAGGAGAAAAGCAAAGCTGATGAAGTAGTTTATACCGAATCAGCTTACCTTGAGTGTCTCTATTACCTTTGTAAGCAAGTTGCCAAGCATTACTCCAGTCTTGGTCTGAGATGGGGTGTCAAATTCGACTTCCCACTTCTGTCTGGTTGAAGATAAACAGCAGTTACTGATTGTTTTATAAATGGAACTAGCACCTTTTTTCAGAGGACTTATCTTTATTATCTGATCCTGTTCTTTATTACTGGGAAGGGAGATGTCATCTAAAAGAATGCGCCCCTTAAGCATATTTTAAAGTTGAAGGTAAAAGTGGAAATGGAACCAGGGAAGGTGAAATTTCTTTTTAATATCCATGAAAGACATTATTTTTATTCTAGTAGCTTTTGGTAACTGGGTAAGTGCATTAGGCAACAATCCTGCCTATTTTCAAGCACGACCCGGGAGAGTACCATTTACAAACAGGTAATTACATACAGTTCACAAAGTGCGGTTTCCAAAAAAATACAGGGTAAGTACAGTACTACAGGAGATCACAGGGATATAACTTAATCAGGGATAACAATTGTTGACCCTGTTAAGGGTGTAGAAATGTAACAGCAAGGCTAGGGTTATAAGACAGTCAAGAGAGCAAACACAGTAGAGTAAGTGAATACCAGTAAGCAGGGCACAGGGTAACAGAGAGGAAATTAGGTACAGACACAGGAATCCAGTGCGTGAAGGTGGGAAAAAAGTGCAGATTTAAAAGCTGAGTGAGATGATGAGTCTTTTAAGTAGGCAGGTAGGGAGTTCCAGAATTTAGGGGCAAAATCTGCGAAAGCAAGCTCCCCCAATTTTGACGAGCAGTGAGGGATGGAGAGCAGAGACAAATTCGAGGACTTCAGAGTTTGGGAATGGATCATGGCTGCAATACTGCCAGGGCAGGGTACTCTACTCATTGAGTCAATGAAACAACCCAGAGAGAAAGAACGCTGCGATTTAGGGGACAACCAATGTAATGAGTAATATAGGAGACAGTGGTGAGTAAGGCGAGGGACAGAGAGGGCAAATCTACAGATGTTGTTATATGAGGTGTCCCATTTATGGAGGCTACCCATATTTGCATGAGATTGAGTGGGGAGAGCATAAAGTAACCTAGGAAGCAGTACATCTTGCACCACAGAGGTTCTGGCAGCAGGGGTAAGGGAGTGTCACACACAGTAGGCTGTACCTAACTTGGCAATCACAGATCTACATACCTCATTTATATGTGCAGAAAAATCTCACACAGGATCTAGGGTCATACCAAGGTACCTGAAGGTATCAGTTGACTTGACTGCCGTCCCATCATCACTGAGCACTTGAAGCTTAGCAGACTCAGTATGGACTTTCCTGGCAGATCCAAAGAGCATGACCTGAGTCTTCAGGAAATTGAGAATGAGAGCATTGGAGGAGAGCCAGTTGTGCATCAGTTAGAACAAGAAGGAGAAGTGAGTGTTAATTTCAAGGTCAGACCGGGAGGCAGAGTAGAGCACCAAGTCATCAGCATACATGATGGAGTGACAGTGTGGAGAGAGGAGGTGGTATTGTTAGTAAAGATGGAGAAGAGTAAAGATCCTAGAATGGAACCTTGGGGGATGCCACAGGTGATGGGGGCAGGGGATGAAAGAACTTTACCGAAGGAGGTGGATTGGGATTGGTTGGTGAGGTAACTGCTGAACCAGGACAGGGTAAGTTCAGATGCCCCTAGTAAGTAGAGTTTGTTCAGGAGCAAAGGATGATTAACCCAGTCAAACGCCTTAGTGAGGTCAATAAAAAAAGCACCAGTGAGGAGTCCTTTGTCCATATTCGATTTGATATCACTGGTGAGAAACATGAGGGCAGTGGTGGTACTATGTTCAGCCCTGAAGCCATGTTGAGCAGAAGATTGAATATTGAAGTTCGATAGCTGCATGGAGATCTGGCAATGAATAAGTTTCTCTAGCATCTTACTAAGGATTGGTAGTAGGGCTATGGGTCGGTAATTGGCTAGGAATTTCGGGTCACCTTTCTTGGATACTGGTATGAACTTGGCAGCTTTCCAAGCTGTAGGCACTGTAGAGGTGCAGATAGATAAATTAAACAGCCTGGTAATGGGGTAGCGAGGAGGTGTGCACCAAGTCTAATTATCCTTGGTTCAATACCATCAGACCCGGGACTACCTCGGGAGGGGTGGATAGAAGTAGCCTGAGAACATCTGACTGTGCTATATTAGAGAGGGTAAGCAGCAGAGGAGCTGAGGAGGGGGGGGGGATGGGGTCACAGGGTCCTGGAGGGGAGATGTTAGGAGCCTTGGTGAAAAGTAAGTTAAAAGCATTGGCTATAGTACAAGGGTTGGTGCACAGAGTATCGTTTATTAGCAAATCCTTGGAAAACGGATGCCTGGTATTTCTTAGTATCTCATTGATCTGGCTCCAGTACTTCTTAGGGTCGGAGGTGGAAGACTGGAGGAGTTTCCAGTAGTAATTGCTCTTGGCAGCATGGACCTCTTTCTTACAGGCATTATGTAGTGAACGATAGAAGTCAAAGTCAGGTTGAGCAGAAGAGGATTTCCATTTTAGCCAGGCCTAGTCCCGTTCCTTGAATAGGTGCAGAAGAGGCCACTGCAGCCACTTAGTCATCCGCCCTCTGACCCTCCGTGTTGAGACAGGGATATGTTTAGTCTGTAAGGCTAGCGGAGTGGAGTTGAAGTGGTCCGTGGCCTGATTAATGTTGGTTGGTAGAAATGGGGGGACCAGTCAGTATGTTTTAAATCAAGTAGGAATGCCACAGTATCCAGATAGAAGAAGTTGGAGAAGGACAGAATCTTAGGAGGAGGGTGAACAGCAGAAACCCCCCTTATGCAGTAGATAGGGCAAAGGTCACTAATAGTGTCAGGTAGAACCCTGGTAGAAGAATAGCAGTCCTTGCGGTGGGTGAGAATCCAGTCAATCATAAAGCGACAGTGGTTATCCTGGGTTATCCAAGTGTGGGAGGAGACGAGTTGCTCAAGGTTAGCCTTGCTGATAGTTGAAGCAAGGGAAGAGGAGTTAGGACCCAGCCAGTCCAGATTAAAGTCACCCAGGCAGACCACTTCATTGTTCTTAATTAGGACAGGAATCAGACGAGTGAGCTCCTCAAGACAAAGTTTACTATCACGGGGAGGTGAATGTACCCCAAGTATATGCAACTTCTTGGCCCACCCCAGGAGCAAGAGAGAATGCAGTACCTCACTATAGTTCAGACAGAGGGAAGGCAGCAGAGTGATGGTAAGGTGTGACTTGAAGTACAGTGCCAGGCCACCCCCTCTTTTTGAGGATGCTCAGTCAGCGCAGAGTAAGTTATATCCTGGTAAGGCACAGCTTTTGTCCAAAACAGTTGGTTTTAGCCATGTTTCAGATAGTATAAGGATGTCATAGTTATTAACCAGAACCCATGCTTCCAGCTTGGGGAGATTAGCTAGTAGGCTGCAGATGTTCAGGTACATGATGGACAGTCCATGAGTTAGGGGAAGGAGTTGAGTAGCGGAGGAGATGGGAGACTTAAGGGAGGTCAAGGGGCCAGGTCTACTTTCAATGTCTACTGTGAGAGTAAGAGTGAGGGTAATGACCCATAGAAGAGCAATTGCCATAGCATGGAGGACAGAAGGGGAGAGAATCCTCCTAATCACCAGGTGCCTTAGTAAAGAACCAAAGAGTTTAAAGCTTAGGTAAGCTATAGGAAGAGGAGAGAGGGAACCTTTAGCGATCATATTTGAGAAGGTAAATATCCTAAGGGATTCCTCAGACATGGGAGAGGAGCCAGCCACAGGTGATACAGAGCTAGAGGCCAATAGTGCAAAAAACAAGGGCACAATTAGATACCAAGATTGTCTAGACTCCATCGTAAACCAGGTACTCTGGAGAAGTGGACAAAAAGAATAAATAAAAAAGAATAGGTAAAAGGAGGGACAGCCTCAGAGGGAGACCTTAGGTACAAGGGGGGGTGGTGGGGGAGCAAGGATGTAGACAGGGTGGAGTGCAGGGCAGACAGGGAGAGCAGCTGCAAACAGAGGACAGCAGGAGAAAAGAGATGGTCTAGATAGAGGAGAAGCGTCATTTAGTGGAGAAAAGCTATAAGCTGCAGGTGAGATTGTAGCTAGATAGAAAAAAAACACTGAAACCTTACACCTCCCATGTGCAGCTGGGGACCTATATAAAAAAAACACAGCTACGGTTGGGAGGGTATTCAGGGGTGGGTGGGGAGCATCCGCATATTGACTGCAGGGCTCCCAATATCCAGAGCAGAAAGCAACTGAAGCACTGGTCGCCAGGAGCGGGGGGAGAGCAGGTGCCGTCAGACCAGCACTAAGGCTGAGGAACCTTCAGAGCTCTTCCTTAAGCAGGTACTGGAGTGAGAATTAAATTATTAAAGCAGTAGCCTGCACAAAAAATATTTTGCTGGTAGCAGGGACTGGAGTCAGATTAACATTTGCCTGCACTCTCAGGATAGATACAGAGCCACGAAGGGGAAGGTCCAGGCCTTCAGCTCACAAAGGAGACAGTACTGCAAATGTAAAGCAGCCTCGGGCATAAGAAAATAACTCTTGTTAGGTAACCTCCTAAGATTAACAACGAACAGATCCTAGATACTAAGCAAAATTGAAAGAGCAGTAGTCCTATTCATGCCAGAGGTGCAGTTTAGCTCAGAATCTAGTAAATATTTCAGTAGTCACGGTAGAAATTAGTTGAGACAAAGCCACGTAGAAAAGGCACCAAGTTTGAAATCAGGGACCAGATGCCATCTGTGTCTTTAGTTAGGGTGTCATTCAACCTGTTTATCCCCATTAGTGACCAAGTCTTGTTCGAATCCGGGCACCATTACTTGAAATGTGAGGACTGAACCATAATGGTATTATTTTAAGTGGTAGTAGTGCAGGATTCAAAGCTTTATGTACCTTCTTGAGAACTTTAAAAGAATCAGCTAGGCAGAGATTGTTTCCTAGGTTTGTGGGAATGGGAAAGTAGATCAAATCTGCAATTTGATTTTGAGAAATTAGTGTTTTTTCTAGTTGTACCCACAAAGGATCCACAGTGGCAATTATTGGTTTACTCTGTAGGAGAACTGCTAACTGTTTGAACATAAAGGCCCATTGGTACCATTCCCAATGAAGTAATGCTAGGCCGCTCGTTTCATGAGGAGCTCATAATTTACTTATACTTAATCTTGGGGGTTTGCCATCCCAGAGGAAGTTTCTAAAGTTAGAATTCAATTTACGGCCGGGCCCAGTGGCGCTGAGGGTTGAGGCGTTGGACGCCACACCTCACGCCACGCTGGTGACCCGTGTTCGGGAATGAGCACGGATTAGCAGGGGAAGGGAGGAGAAGGACAGAGCATCTGGAGGACTGCTCTCCTTCTCCGAGGAGGGAGGAGCTCCAGTGTGCCGGTGTTGATTGCCCTCTAGCGGAGGCTGGGGGACAAGATGCACCACACCAAGACATGGGGTGGAGCTAGGACAGACGCATGCACCCTTGTGTCATTGCAGGTCCTAGCTCCAAGGAAACTCAACCTACAAAAATCACTGACCCCCGCATATGAGCCAGGTGCGGTGCCCGACCCTTCAGCCTCGACAGTTCTGCTTTGGCGGCTCCACTCTGGGCGGACTTACCGGAGTAAGGGTCGGGTACTGTAACCGGGGTGAGCCAGTTCACGGGGCTAGTGGGTACAATGGTCATAAAATACAGTAAAAAAGAGAATTCAATTTACACAGGAGATTTGTCTTAAGTAGGATACGAATATTTTGGAACAGGTAAAATATTTTAGGGGCGATAATCATTTTCATGGAATTAACTTTACCCCAGAGTGAGAGGTTTAAGTGACTCCAGTGGCTGAGATCCAGTTCTATATCTTGAATTAGGGGTAAGTAATTAAAATTTACCAGGGAGTCTAGATTTGTTGAATTTGAAGACCCAGGTAGGTTAATTGATCTTTGATCCAATTGTTTTAAAATAATTCTTTAAGATTTTGCAGCACATATGGTGTAGGATTAGGACAGAGTGCCTGGGATTTAGTCCAGTTTACTTTTAGCCCTGAAATGACTTCAAATTGCAATAACAGCTGCTTGAGCGCTCAATAAGATTGTACTGGTTTGGTAAGTGTTAACAAGAAATCATTCACAAAAACATATGTTTTCTGTTCCTGTAAACTTATGTTTATTCCACGGATATTAGGGTGTTCAGTAATAGCTCTAATCAATGGCTGAATGGCCAGGATAAACAAGTAAGGGGACAGGGGGCAGCCTTGTCTAGTACCACATGCAAGTTTGATGGAATCAGATATAATTCTATTGGTTTAAATCTGTGCTGTAGAGTTTTTGTATAATAATGAGACCCATTTACTGAAATTACCATCACGGCCAAAGTGTTTTAATACCAAACATATAACCCCAGGCTAGAGAGTCAAAGGCATTAAACAGGTCCAAAAAGAGTGCCAGATATGATTCTTTAGATCTATTTGATTGCAATATTGAGGATAATAGCCTTCGAACACAGTCTGCCCCGGTCTACCTTGTATGAATCCTACCTGCTGTTTCCCAATCAGAGTACAAATGATTGATCGATTACATATAGGTAACATTTTTGCCAAGATTTTATAGTCCATATTCATCAATGAAATGGGGTGATAATTTACACAGGCCAGGGGATCTTTATTCTTTTTGTGTATTAAAGTGACCACAGCTTGTGTAACAGTGGGTGGGAGTGCCTTCTTCTCCCATGATTCATTATACATTTTCAGTAAATGATGGGAGATTTGGGGGCTCAGCAACTTAAGGAATTTCCCTGGAATGCCATCTAGGCCAGGGGTTTTACCAGAGGGTAATATGTCAATTATTGAAGTAATTTCTTCAATAGATAATTCTCTGTTGATTTGTTCCAAGCAATCCATTTGGTGTATGTACAGAATCTAAAAAAGACTGAGCCACCTGTGTATCTATACACATCAGGGCATAGGTTTGTGAATAAAATTCCTGAAATATCTTATTAATAGCTTTACTTTTACAGTGCACCTTTCCTACAGGGTCTTGAATACCTGGAATGATATTTTGAATGCTTACTTTCTTTAATTTATGGGCCAACAGTTTCCCAGCTTTGTCGCCTGACTCCCAATACTTCTGTTTAGTTCGGAATAATGCATACTCTGCTTGAGCTGAAAGCAAGGAGTTTATGGCAAATTTTATTTGTGCAATCCTATATACGAGAGCATGGTCAGTGGTATTCAATTTTTGAATTTTTGCTTAAGTTCCAGCTCAGTCAGTTTGGATTGATTTTCTGCTAATAACTTTGTTTTTCCTTTTTTTTTTTAGATGCAGAGAAGCTAATAATATGTGTTGAGTGGCTCCAAAAATGAGAATCTGGGTGGGGGGATGGCGACGGGCACAAGGAAAGAGGGGGGTGTACTGGTGTTGGGGGACTCCATATTCAAGGGGATCAGATTGGGTGGCAAGGGGGAGAGGCACAGTCAGATATGGGTGGAGTCCATACCAGGGTTAAAGGCAGATATGGCAGGACAGGCAATCCTAAGGTGCGTAAAGAGGGGTAGAAGGAAACCACACATTCTAACCCTAGGAATCCACTAATATTATTACTGTTTGCAATGCCCCTTTAAATCAGCGCTGCCCCGGAGCCAAATAGAATACTATGTTAATTATGGAATGTTTAGCTTGTGCATTCATTTTCAAACTACCCTATTCTAACTGCCTGGATTCTACCTCAGATTTCTGTGAAGCCTGCAAAGAGACCATAATATATAAAATATATATATATGTATATATATATATATATATATATATATATATAAAACAGTTAATAATTACAAGTTAATGGCCAACAGGGCCACAAAAATAGTAATAGGCCAAGAAAGGGCCAACAACACCATAAAGAATGAGTCATCTTTTCTGAGCCAGTTGCACCCTTAGAAAATAACCTGCTATCTAGGTATTAGAGAATGTGCCAACAGATGACATACCCATCATACTGAGAGACATCTCAGCTGTACAGAGTATTTTTCTGAGATTCTAAGTGGAGGATCAGGGGCGGAGAGTAATAATATTAGTGGATCCCTGGGAAGAAATAAGATTACTATAGGTGAGTAATTTTTTCTTCTAACTCGAGGAATCCACTAATAATATTACTCTTTGCAGACTATGTAGCAGTACCACAGGAGGTGGGCAGAATCTATTTAGGAAAAAGACTCTGTAAAACAGCCCTTCCAAAACTGGCATCACTTCTGGCCTTGGTGTAAAGGCTGTAATGCCTAGTAAAGGTGTGGACTGATCTCCAGGTAGCTGCTATGAACATCTCTGGCAGCTGCAATGGTGGCAGCTGTACCCCTTGTGGAATGGGCCCTAAAACCTGAAGAAGAGAGCTTGCCCACATTTGTACAGCAAAACTGAATTCATTGGACTATCCATCGAGATATAGTCCTCTTTGAAGCAGGAGATCCTTTACCTACTTCCCCATAGATAAGGGACAATCTTTGCCTGTCCTGCCTATGATCCTTGGTATTAGCTATATAATAGCTCAATGCTCTCTTCACATCCAAACTATGTAGCGTACGCTTACCAGAACTGGTGTGTGCTGTAAAGAATACTGGTAGGGTAATAGACTGGTTTAAATGAAAGTCAGAAACTACTTTGGGAAGGAATTTTCTATTAGTTCTCAACACCACCTTGTCATTGTGGAAATAAATATAGTCCTTTTCCACACATAGGGCTTGTAACTCACTTATCCTCCAATCAGGGGTAAGTGCCACAAGGAAAACTACCTTCCAAGTGAGGAACTTCAGCTCTGCATTAGCCACGGGTTCAAATGGTGGGAGCATAAGCTGGGCAATACAAATGTTGAGGTCCCAAGCTGGCACTGGTTCCCTATGAGGGGGAAACAGGTGTAGAAGGCCCTTAAAGAACCTTCTAAATATGAGGTTCAAGGCTAGTGATATCCCTTTTCCTATAGAGAGATAAGCTGAAAGTGAAGCAAAATGAACTTTTAGGGCTGAGTGTTGCAACCCCAGGGAATGCAGATGGGACAAATAATCTAGGAGGGTTGGGATGCCAGCCTGCGATGGGATTATGCACTTTTCTGTACACCAAATAGAAAATCTTTTCCATTTTGAAGCATACGTTTTCTTAGTAGAAGGCTTTCTGTAACTTTTAAGGACTTCTGAAAATGTTTGAGAGTATTGGGAGTCCGAATACTCTAAGTCCTCAAGAGACAAGCTTTGAGTCTGAGAGAGCTGAGATTGGGATATACCACCCTGCCTTGGAAGGAAGTCAGCAGATTGTACCTCTGAGGGAGATAGAGTGACAGGGAGTACCAAGGCTGTCTTGGCCAGTCTGGTGCTATTAGAATCATTGAGGCTGGCTGTGACCTGAACTTGATGAGTACTCTGAAAATCAGAGGAAAGGGAAGGAAAGGAAGTGGACAGGGAGGAATATGCAAGATGGTCCAGGGAAGGGACCAGAAAAGTGAGAAAAGCCAAAGCCCAGTGGGAGCTGAGATTAGCACAGGGAATTAATGGGAGGGGAGAAAGACTTCTTCAGATACATCAGGGAGAAAAGAAAGTGCAAGAAGACAATAGTGAGGATAAAAAGGGGTGGGGAGTGGATGGAAAGGGGAGGAACAGGCAGAAGCACTGAATGAATACTTTGTTCTGTGTTCACAGAAGAAAAGGAGGGACCACTACCAGCATGGGCTGGGAGGGTGGGGACAGAAGAAGAGGAGGTGACAGATGGAAGAACTGAGGCAAGTAGAGTCCTAGAGGGACTGAGGGCACTGAAGGTAGACAAGGCACCAGGGTCGGATGGTATCCACCCCAGGGTGCTGAGGGAGATGGCATGCAGTATAGGAGAATGGGGTGAACTTTGTGGCTGAACACTCCAAGGCACACCTTGATGCCTGTCAGTGGCTGCAGGGTGAAGGTGGGGGTGGAATGGGGGGAGCATTACAGCTGATGATCCCAAGTCACACCCCTGACGCCTGTCAGTCTCTACGGGGTGGGGTGTAACAGTTGGAAACCCTAACACTGTAGGCGTGTGTCGGTATTTTCACTCCAAATTATCAACATGGGCTTTTTGTGACCCCACCTCATGAAGAGCAGCAGTATCAGTTTGTTAGCCGAAAGGCGATTTTGCACAGCGACTGTGCCATTTGGCATCACAGGTACGTAAACATATTTTGGGCAGGATGTGAAAAATGACAACTGTATTGTTCATGAGGAGGTGTAAAAAAATGGCAATGTTGAAAATCTGGAGCGAAAATATAAAAAATTGGTGAAGTTATAAGTATGCATAGAAACTGCACAACGCACGTCCGTAACCCAATTATTTTTATTTTTTTAAACCACATTTTCAACATAGGCATTTTGGGACCTTCCCTCATGAACAGTGGCACTGTGATTTTCTTAATCTGTCCCAAAGGTTGATCTCCCACAGCGACCACGCCATTGTGCGCCACAGGTGCAAAAACACATTTTGGGCAGGATGTGAAAAATTACAGCTGTACTGTTCATAAGGAGGTGTGAAAAAATGCCAATGTTGAAAATCTGGCATGAAAATATTGCAGATTTGCAAACTTACATGGGTGCATGGAAACTGTGCAACACTTGCTTGTAACATAGTCATTTTATGGACTTTCATCACCAAATTTTCAACATAGGCATTTTAGGACCTCTACTCATGAACAGTGTCACTGTCATTTTGTCAAACTGATTTCGCACAGTGACTGCACTATTCTGCGCCAGATGTGCGAAAACACATTTTGGCCAGGAAATGTAAAATGATAGCTGTACTATTCATAAGGAGGTGTGGGAAAATGGCAATGTTGAAAATCTGGAGTGAAAATATTACAAATTCACAAAGTTATGAGCGTGCGTGGAAACTGCACAACGCATGCTCATAAAACAGCAATTTTTTTTATTTTTGTCACCAAATTTGCAACATAGGCTTTTTGAGAGCCCCCCTCATGAACAGAAGCACTGTAATTTGTGACCGTGAAGTCACCTTTCAGGACCGAATAACGCCATGACAGTGACTGAATTCATGAGGAGGGGTCCCAATAACCCCATGTTGAAAATTTGGTGCCAAAATTCCCATAAATGGTCGAGATATGCACCAAAGTTGAAAAACTTCTATTTATGCCATTATACAGCTTACCAGCATTTCTTCAGTTCACGGTCAGCTTTGAAGAGCGCAGATATGTTCTCGGTCCACCGAAGATTGTCGCGCTGGGCTGAGGAGGTAAGTATGGGGTGAGGGGGGTGTGGGAAGGTGGGGTTTGTAGAGGTTAGGTGAGGGTTGAGGGAGGGAGCAGGACAGCCCACAAGGGATTGTTTTCTGATTTATAGGTTTAAAAAAAAAAAACATTGTGGGACTTTTTTTTTTTTTTTACAGGGGCATTTGGCACACTGAGATAGGCTTCCAGCATGCCACCTGAGTGTTTTTTATTTTGGAGGGGTTCTGTAGCCTATGGAGGATTGGGCACCCTGTCAGCACATGCGAAGGGGGGGACAAGAGCCGAGGGGGATTGGGCACCCCCCTCTGCACACAACAAATGGGGGGGACATTATGCCTATGGGAAGTGGGCTCCCCCATCGGCAAACTAAACTGGGAAGGGGGGACTAAAGCTGATGGGGATTGGGGGCCCCCATCAGAAAAGAAAGACTGTTGAGAGCATGATGCTGAGGGGTTGGACACTCCTCGGCACACACAAAGAAATGGGAGGGGGGGCATTATGCAGATGGGGAGTGGGCTCCCCCATTGGCAAATGAAGTGGGTTGGGGCATGCCAACAGGGGGATTGGGCACCCCTGAAGCTGGCGCTCTGTGCGGCGGCAGTCAATGCCACCATATTTATTGAACTGCTTCACCAGGAAAGGCACGCTGCTGCATGATGAGCTTGGCTGTCATTGCAGTGGACCTTTTCTTAGATCTGGTGGCCAGTTTACGTGTTGCTTGTGTCAGTGCCTGCAGCTGCCTTATTGGAGAATGAGGGACGCACCTACTGATGCGTGTCCTGCATTCGCCCACAGTGAGCGCACCTCCAAATCTGCTACTAATGCAATATGTAGGCTGGCGCGCAAGCACAAGCCAACTTAAAAAATGACAGCAGATAAAAAATTAACAGGAGGATTCTTGTTGTTCAATCTGTCTCTCCTACAAGAAACACACCACACTGTGGACCATGGGGTACTTCTCGAACGCCTGAGGTTCATCTGTTTCCTGTCTGGTACAGTCCTCATGTGGTTTAGATCTTTCCTCACAGATAGAACTCAGAGTGTGGTGTCAGGGATTAATTCTTCCCGCACAGTCTCTCTCTGTCTTGTGGGGTTCCTCAGGGTTTGGTGTTGTCCCCCGTGTTGTTCACAGTGTATATGCTGCCCCTCGGAGACATTGTAAGAAGGTATGTGCTGAGGTTTCACTGCTATGCTGATGATACCCAGCTCTACCTATCTTTTGCACCTGACCAGGATAGAGCTCTCTTGGTATTTTAACAACTGCCTCACTGAGATCCAGTGCTGGATGAATTCAAGCTGGCTGAGGTTGAACTCAGAGAACTTGGAGAAGACTAAGGTGATGATTGTGGACCTAAGTTACAGGATAGAGGGGACAGGAGTTGGTTTACCCTCAGGACTTTTTCTGGGAGGTGTCCAGCTCCCTACCTCTGAATGGTTGTGGAACCTGGGGGTGATTTTTGACAACGAGCTGATACTACGATCACAGGTGTCGGCAGTTGTCAAATCATCCTTTTACCATCTGAGGAACTTCTCTAGGATTAAGCACCTTGTTCCGTCTGGTGATCTGCCTGCATTGGTCCACACCTTTGTGACCTCGCATCTTGATTACTGCAACTCCCTTTATCTAGGGCTTCCCAGGGTTGATATCCGCCACTTGCAGCTCGTGCAGAATGCTGTGGCCCAGTTATTGACAGGTACTCCTCGTACCTATCATATTTCTCTGGTTCTGCACAATCTGCACTAGCTGCCAATACAGTGGTGGATCACCTTTAAAGTTGGTCTTTTGACTTACAAAGCCCTACACAGACTGGTCCCGGACTACTTGAAAGAGCTTCTGGTACCTTACTGCCCTAGGTGATTGCTCCACTCGGTAGACATGGGGTTGCTAGAGATTCTGAGGGTTTCTTTAAAATCTTCAGGGGCTTGCACTTTTATATACGCTGCCTCTGCATCTGGAATATTTTACCCCGTCTGCTTCAGCAGTATGCGTCCATGGAGGAATTTAAAAAGGCCTTAAAGACCTATTTATGGTCAAAGGTTTATTTTTGATGATGATATGTTACTGTATTTTATGAACTCAGCAGTTTTAGATTTATGTTATTTCTGTTTTTATGTGTAATTGTTGTAAGGCGCCTTGGTTTTAAGAAAGGCACGGTATAAATAAAGATTTATTATTATTACTGTTGCAGACAGGAGGGAGATGCAGTCTGAATGATGAACACAGGCTGACTGTAACTGGGAAGGTGAGTACAGTAACAGCATAGGAAAGGTCGGGGCAAGGGTTTGACAACAAGCGACAGGCAAAGGAGGAACAGCTGGCTCATGTATGAAGGAACACATGAGGTCAAATGGGCATCTAAAGCTTTTTGTGGGCCCATTTGAAGCTGTACAATTCAAACACTATACAAAGGCCAGGTCCAGCCATGACAGCAAACATGAAGATACTGGCATGTCAGCCCCATAGCGAGGAGGAGGAGGATGCTGGGTAAGCTGGAGATATACAGATATAGGCGGTAAGGATAATAGGGGGAAAAAAAACTCATGAACCTCACAGGTAACTCTTGGAGGCCCTGTCTGACCTCCAGCTCTGGCCATATAGTCCCAATGAAGGAGGTGCTGAAGGATCCCGACGCTGCAGCTCCAGTCAGCAGGTAGATAACTTGAAACAAAACTATGGTGTACATCGGAGTGCTTTTTTGGGGGGGGTTACTGTGCTGTGTTACCTTTTACTAAGGGGCGGACGCATGTCTATCGGGATATAAAAGTGAAGCCCAGAGAAGTGAACCCACACAAACTGTGTGAGACGCTATGGCAGAGCAGTCAAAGGAGTTCAAGGTACATGCAACAGCATCAGGCTTTCTAGCATGGCACCACAAAGTGCGCGGGTATGATATTTAATTTACCCATGACCTCCGGCGGTGCGTGCATGAGTATGCAACAGCAGGAGAGGTTGCAACATACAGTGAGGCTCTAAACATGTTGCAGATCATCCCAAGGCACCAGACTAAATACAGGACAGCAAAGTAAGTGAATAAAACAGTAGTTTTAATATTTCACAACCGATAATTGATTGCAAAGTAATCCGGGGACACAGGTTATGGGCATAAAATGTAAAAGATAACTGGTGTTCTCCTTTAATAAATTATTCTTGGATGTACCCTAGAGTTGAGACTTTACTGTTCCTTTAACACGAGCGGCCGAATATGTGTGTTAATTATGGCTGCTGAAGTAAATTTTAAACACAGTTTATACAGTGTCCCAAGTTTTGAATGTTCCTTCAGCCAAACAGTAATCTTTCTTTTATTCATTTCCCCACAGATTTGTAGCCACCTTTGTGCCCTGTTAAGCAACTGCAATGTTTAGCACATTTAATTTGTGCTTTTCCAGTCACTGCTGCCATTATGCCTTACCCCTAGGCAGCCTATACACAATCCTGATGCAGCCCATATCAGTCCCCACTTTCTACTCTGGTGTGTTTAAATTTAAATATGTATTTATTCAGTGCTGATGGTCTGGAAGCAGCCCTTGTTCTCTTTTAAACCCCTAAACCATTATTCATATTATTTATTTATCCCCCTGTCGTTAACATTGTTTTCTTTGCCCTGGCACTAGACAGGACCCGCTCATTAATTATGTATGCTACCTCATTAATATTCATCAGGTGGCTCCCTTATCCCCGAGAGCGATTGGCACTCCTAAAAAACTATTTCCTGGACTCCCGGATGCATCTCCAGTTTACCTAAGGTCCCCGGTCCCTCTTTTACTTTACCTGGGGACCGGGACCACCAGAGAAGCAGACCAACAACAGCCGTGAATGTCGAAAATAAAATGGACTTCTGCACATGCATGGAGCTCCAGAATGCACTGAAAGTGCAAACCAAAATGGAGGCTCTGAGCTCTGACTCCCTTGGCACTACTTCCAAATAAAAAACTATGCGAGTGCAGGAGGGAGACCAAAGACACCAATGGGACAAACAGGGGAAACAGCCAGGACCAGGAGAAACCACAGAGAAAAAAGGGTGCCAAAATGGAAACAACCTTGGGGGCCAACAGGTAAGCCCTGGACAGGGGGGTTACAACCCTGTTGCATCAAAACAAAACACAGCTGAGTGGGGTTGGTCAGAGACCCTCTCCCTCAATGGGAACAAGTGTATAGGAAGAGGACAGTAGTCGAACAGTCCATAAAGTGTCACACATTGTTGGAACTACTTCCAGTGGCATTGCAATAGCTGCAACATGAGTAATCATTGTAGAAAAAGAGGGGGTGTCAGACAGTGACACAGGCAGAGGAGGAAGAGCAAAGTGATCTGGCAGAGCTTGAGGACAGAGACACAGATCATACAAACATACGAACATATGAAAACTGCCAGCAGATGCAAGCCACATGGTCTATCAAGTGCAGTCTGCTCAAGTGTGCAGCTAACAGTCCACTACACTGCAGCTGCCCCTCCCACCACCTACCCACATATCCGAATTTGTGCTCTTGCTTGCCGATACCCCTTCCCCAGTGTTCTCCTGCTGACCTTCCCTCTGAGCTTGTCCCATCCCCTCTTAAAACTGCCCACTGACTTTACAGATACCACCTCTTCTGGCAGGGTGTTCCACCTTGTCACCACCCTTTCTGTAAAGTAATACTTTCATATTTCCCTCTTGAATCTACCATCCTCCAGTTTCAGACTATGTCCTCTAATGTCTCTCCTGCCCTTCAATCTAAAAATACCCCTGTACCAGCCTTATTTAAGCCTTTCATATATTATGAAGGCTTCTATCATGTCCCCTCTATCCTTTTGTTCCTCCAGGTAGTACACGTTGAGCTCCCACAGCCTCTCCTCAAAGGGTTTCTAATCCAATCCAAGGATCATCCTGGTTGCTCTGCGCTGGACCCCTCCAGCAATTTGACATCTTTCTTTAAGTAGGGATGCCAGAACTGCATGCAGTACTCCCCGTGTGGCCTCAATAACAATCTGTACAGTGGTAGGATGACCTTCCCTCTCCTAGAGGTGATTCTTCTGGCAATACATCCCAACATCTTATTAGCTTTAGCTGCCACTTTCATGCAATGTGCTGTGTGGTTCATTTGCCCTGTTATTAGCACCCCAAGATCCTTCTCCTACTCTGTAGAGGACAACTGTACTCCCTCATCTCATAACAATTTCTTTGTGATATGCCTGATAAAACTGATAGCAGCAGCAATTCTGGGGAGGCAGAGGAGGTGGAATAGGTGGGAGTCGGATTTCAGGCAGGTGCACATAAGAGACCAAAAAGACTGAAAGTGGTGGTAAAAAGAAACATAGAAATTGACAGCAGATAAGGGCTGCTTGGCCCATCCAGTCTGCCCTTTTTTATGACTGCTTTCGCAAAGAAAGAGACCACAAAACAACAATGAAAATGACAAGCATCTGAAATAACAGCGTATAAAGTCACAGCTGAGACTGGTAGCCCAGGACACATGGTAGAAGCAGAAGAACTGTTCCCTGACCCTGAAGAACTAGTTGAGGACGAGGAGGGTGCACAGTCACAGAAGAAGCCTGTGCATTAGGTGGCAGCAGAAAGTGCAAGGAGAAAAAAAGAAACCAGTGACATCAGTGGTGTGAGGTTTCTTTTGTGCAGTCAAAGAATCACAGGCATATGTAATGTGAATTTTATGTAAAGACAGGCTGAGTCGTATAAGGAGGGAACAAGGCTGGGAACATCTACCATGAAAAGGTGTTTGCTGAAGTCCTACAGATTTCAGTATCAGAACACATTCAAACACAGCATTATCTGCAGCAGCAGCATCAGCAGTTAGAACCAGGACAAAAAGCAGCACCTCCAGGAAACTGGTGTCCATGCTGAACCCAGACAGCCAATCCAAAGAATACCCATTCCAACAGATAGGCAACACGCGTGGGGTGAAATAAGGCACTGAATCAAGTATTATGAAGCACAATGCATATTTAATGTGAGAAACAAAGTCCACAGATACAGACACAAGTAGCCCCAAGCAGTGAAGCTGATGATGATGATGGGCAGGGGAGAAGGGCATTAGGGAACCAGGTAGAGGGGAAGAGGAAGAAAGTCATTTAAGTGGTAGCCAATGCACAACTCCAACATCTTCCATTCATAAGTTCTGTAGCCCATTGACTACCTCACCTCCACAGGACCACAAATCCCCAGCCACTTCAACCCCCAAGGATGGCAAAAATAGATGCCAGCAGTCATGTTCAGGGCAAAAAAGCATTCAACTCTCACTGGTTGAGTCCCTGAAAACGGACCAAAAATATTACGCCAAAAGACCAGAGGTGAAAAAGTTAGCAAGAGTAATTGTGGAAACTCTAGCCACCAACTTGCCGCCATTCTCCTTTGTAAGTAATTCAGGTTTTCTATCGCTAATGCAAGTTGCAATACCAAGGTATCAATTGCCCAACCATACCTACTTTTCCACACTAGCACTTCCCGATTTGTATCAGTGTATCTTTGAAACTGTATTGCATACTCTTAAAGCACCATTTGTGCCTGAGGATCACATAACCACTGACATGTGGACCAGTGGTCAGACTGCTAATTATATGGCAATGACTGCCTATTGGATCAGTTTTCCTTCTTTGTTACATAGAAACATAACATATGTTAACATTTTGCCAAACCCCAGTAGTGCAAGCCAAGTTCATGGGCTCCAACTGGGGCAAATGCTGGTGATCTTGTGGCATCAGGGACGCAGAGCAAACCCATGTTTTCTGGGAGTGTCCTCACTTGCAGGCTTACTGATAGATAGTTGGTGAGGACTTGGAGGCTGTTTTGAGATCAGCAATTTGATGTCTCCTTCTGATTTTACTCACTATCCCAGACCCCAGATACCAACTCTGGGCTAACACTTGCAAGCTGCTACATATCCTGTTAACAACTGCAAAAAGGTTACTACTTATTTATGGCTTGGAGACAAGACCTCTACCAGGGAAATGTGGTATTGTTTGATTATTTATGTGTATCAAACAGAACGACAAACTGCCTTGCTACACAATGAGCCTTTGACTAATTGTGGCAAAGAGGGACTATTTATTACATGGACATAAATACTTCTTTTGCTCCATAGGCCAATCAGGTCATGTCCTGCCAATCTGCAAGATACTCAGGACATTTCATAATAGCAGCTTCATGTGACGTGGACAGCCAGTTCTGAGTGCTGTATCAATTTTTTTAACATAAAATGTATTACTGAATGTCTGTGCTGAAAATCTGGTGCTTTAGGAGTGACCTCGATCCCCCCTTCCCAGGTTTCAGCTGAAAGATGAAAGCCATGAGAAAATGCTGAAAACAGCATGTGAGATCACACACACAGTTTTAGATGCTAGGTGTTACATGGAAGGCCTTAATCAAGGATTTCCTGTTTGTCTGAGTTAATTACAGCCGTAGTTGCAAAATCATATCCATTTTATGACGTTGGAGGAAAAAACCCAGGTTATTACATAGAAGTGCGAAATCATAAAGATGCTTTCATGTCCTGGAAGGGGAAAGCTTATTATGAGATCAAAGTAGTGTCATTTGAAGGACATGAATTATGCTGAAGTTGCAGAACTTAATACTTTGAAAAGACATCCTGTTTTTGTATAAGATATAGTATATATTTTTTATATATTCTGACAGAGGAGGAGCTAGATGACTTCACACAAAAGGGGTTAGCAAATACAGTTTGCTTAAGGAATATTCTGTTTAACTTCAGACACACTTTTACCTAGACTCTGACAATGAAACATCTGTGAGCACTTTTAAACAGGTATTTAGAAAGAGAGTCAAATCTAAGTACTGTAAGTAGGAATTTGCACTGTTTACACCTTGTTCTTTTAAAAGATTTGTATGTCTTGTGATATAAGAGTTCTGTATTTTGTGTTTTACATATTTTTATCTATTTTAGTAAATCTCTTTTTAGAGCATATTTGGTCTGTCTTTTGTTTCTTTTCATTAGTAAGAAAAGTATATATGGTTATAACAGACATTAGACATAAACTTGAATGGTGATACCAAACTGGAAAGAGAAGCGTTTTAAATCTGAGGTCTTTATTAAAGTTTTTAAGGGTTCATCTCTCTATACCTGGTTAGGTGCCCGTAGGCAAAGATATCTGGCCCCCCAAAGACAGAAATATCTGAGCCTGTGCATTGGGTACGCTAGCAAGAGATTCACAGTTTGAATCCCTCTAAGACTTGAGACCAAAGGTTGATACGAACTCAAAAAACAGACAAGAGGGTTACCTTGTTTTGTTAAACTGTTCACAAAACTGCGCTCAGAGGTTGGCACTTTGGGAGTAGAGGGCCTGACCTGCAGAGTGGGTTTGTGACAGATTGGTTGGCAGCAGTGGCATAATTTTGGTATCACAAGCTTTATTGTTCTGTGTCAGTGGAGACAGTAAACTCTCTTGCAAAGAAAGAAAAAGACAGAGTTTTATTTTAAAAGAAAACAGAACTATATATCACTTGTCATACAGTCAAGTTCCTACCCATTTTATTTTTTTTCTAAAGTGCAAGTCAGAGTAGCCGTAGTCAGGGAAGAAGATGGCTTCCAACTACAGCAGGCACACTGTAGATTACTTGAAGCAGTTGTGCGGGGACAGAGGAGTCCTGTTCGAGGTGACAGCCAAAAAGCAGAACCTCATAGAGGCCCTGATGGTAGCAGATACCCAGAGCAATAAGTCACAGACCGTGACTGAAAGGGACCAGACCTTGAGTGTGGCAGGACTAGTGGCAAGTGTGGTGTCCAGATCCAGTGAGGAGGACAGCAGGGTCACTGTCGGTGAAGGGCCACAGCAGTAGGGGAAGGTCACCAGTATCCTGAATCCAGAGGTGCTCAGGCTGCAAATTGAGTTGTGCAGGATGCAGCTGGAGTTCCAGGAGAAAAGAGAGTGAGAGAAGCGAGAGGCAGACCGTGAGGCAGAGCTAGAACTCAGAGAGGCAGAGAGGGAACAGCGAGAGGCAGAGCGACAACAGAGGGAAGCAGACTGTGAGGAGCATGAGCACCAGTGAGATGCAGAGGAGAAGAGAGAATGAGAACGATGAGATGCAGACCATGAGGAGCAGGAGCACCAGAGGCAACATGAACTGGAGAAGATATGACTCCGATCAGCGGCACCAGAGCAGGTAAGTGGCTTGGGTTTAACTGGGACTGCAGGACTGGGTTACAAATTGAACTCCAAATTAACAGCCAAATTTAAGGAGGGAGAGGATATGGATGCCTTTTTAAATTCTTTTGAAAAAGTTTGTATTCAGGCTAAAATTCCTAGAGAGTCCTGGAGCTTCCAGCTAACTCCGCTACTTACCGGAAAAGCTTAGGATGCATTGGGTTAAATGGACAATGAGGACAGCATTGATTACAGCAAGCTGAAAGCTGCACTGCTAAAAAAGTTTGAATTAACTGCTGAATCATACGGAGCTAAATTCCGTAAGCTCAGGAGAAGCCCTGATGTGAGCTACGAGGAGCTAGCCATGAAACAACATCAGTTTTTAAAATGTTGGTGGGAAGGAATTGAGGCAAACTCTGTTGATAAAATTGAAAATGTGATTTTATTAGAACAGTTTTATTGGGCATGCACAGCAGAGCTAAAAACCTGGCTAAAGGACTGAGATCCAAAAACAGTGCAAGAGGCTGCTGAACTCTCAGACCGCTATGCCAAGAGCCAACCTGCTCTGAGAGTGAATGGGGCTGGCATGGCAGCGCAGAAAGGGAAAAGCGCACCTTCAGGGCAGCTAAAACCCTCACTACCTCCACTGAAACCAGTTATCCCCAGGTTTCAGAGAAAAGATTTCTCTGAGATAAGAACTGAATGTTGGTTGTATAAGGAAACTGGGCATATTGCCAGACAGTGTCCCAAAAAGGCAAGCCATAATACACAACCGAGTGCTAGAAAAGAGGTGGGTTGTTTGTGTGTCCCTGGAAGCATGCCAGTGAACATGAGGGGACACATGCACCCAGTCATGGTAAATGGTGTGCAGACACAAGGGTTAAGGGACACAGGGGCATCCCTGACCTTGGTAAAGGGGGATCTGGTACAGCCTGGTCAGCTTATACCCACTAAATACGTCACTGTACAGGACTTTGCAGGTGAAGAGAAAACATTGCCACTGGCTAGTGTTCTCTTAGACTGGGGTGAAACAGGGGGAACTGTGCAACAGCTGGCTGCACCCAAAACATTAGCAGTGGATGTGATCCTGGGTAACAATCTCCAACAGGGGCTGGTATGTGCAGTTACTCATAGCCAAGTGGCAAGGGAAAATTGTAGTTCCCTGAACACCACAGAAACCAGTGTGGAAACCACTGAGAAGCTGGTTCCCCAGCCTGTGTCACCAGATAGGGAGACTGATAAAAAGGAGGTCGAGATTTCCCCAGTAGCAAGTAACCACACAGCTACAGAGGGTTACTCTGAAGAAGGAGGGTGACCCATTGTCAGAGGATTGGGATTGACAGTGATCCTGAGTGCCCTGATGCTAGTGCTAGGGACCATAGTTTAGTGACTGAAGGGGACTTGTCCCATGCCTTGGGAATGTGTGAGGGGTTTACAGCTGCTCAGCGAAGTGACCCTAGTTTAGAGAAGATGAGGGCTTGGGTAGACTTGGATGGCACACAGGGAGGTGACGGCAGACATAAGATTTATTGGGGAAATGGACTTATGTATACTCAGGCAGTACAGATAGAGGGAGGGATGCTAGACAGGCAGCTTGTCGTTACCCAGAGGTATCATGAGCAGTTGCTAAACATTGCACATGATATTCCCTTGTCTGGTCATCTGGGAATCATGCACACTATGCAGTGGTTAGCCTAGAATTTCTACTGGCCTAACTTCACCCAGCAGGTGAAGGAGTATTGCAGGTCTTGTCACCGGTGCCAAGAAATAAGGAAGGTGGGCAAGAAAACCCAAGCAGCCCCTTGCCTATAGTGGAGGAGCCATTCCAGATGGTGGGAATGGATATTGTGGGGCCTTTAAATACCCCCAGCTCCTCAGGGAAGAGATTTATGCTGACTGTGGTGGATTATGCCACCCAATACCCAGAGGCAGTCACCCTATCCTCACTGAGGACAGACAAAGCGGCAGATGCCTTACTTGGGATTTTCTCCCTTGTTGGGTTTCCGCAGGAGGTTATCACCGATTGAGGGAGTTCCTTCATGTCGGACCTGATGAAAAGTTTATGAGAGAAGTATGGGGTGGTGCAGAGATGCACAACACCGTATCACCCACAAGCTAATGGACTTGTGGAGAGATTCAATGGTACCCTAAAGTCAATGCTCCAGGTGTTTGCTGAACAGCATGGGAGGGACTGGGAGAAATACCTACCCCACCTGTTGTTTGCATACAGGAAGGTGCCCCAAGAGTGGACAGAATTTCCCCCTTCGAACTCTTATATGAACGCTGGGTACATGGGCCCCTAGACTTGATCCGGGAGGACTGGGAAGGCAAGCACGCCACCCAGGGAACTCCCATTGTGGATTATGTCCTTAGGTTTAAGGAAAGGCTAAAGGAGCTTATGGGGACAGCTCAGAGCAACCTGGCAGCTGCCCAACAGAAACAAAAAGTGTGGTACGACCACAGAGCCAGAGCTCGCTCGTACATGGTGGGTCAGGAAGTCATGGTCCTTATTCCGGTCCAGAAAGACAAGCTGCAAGCTGAGTGGGCACAACTGTACAAAGTGGTTAGGAAGGTAAATGATGTGAACTACGTTATGGAGTTACCTGACTGAAGACAGACAGAAAGGATGTACTATGTCAACATTATGAAACCATATGCAAATAGGGCTGTCATGGTGTTTGCAGTGTGTAGTCATGGGGAGGGGACGGATGAAGGAGACCCCCTTCTGGACTTGCTGGAGGAAAGCAAGTGGGAGTCCTCTGTGGAGGCAGTAAAATTGTCTCCTCAGCTGGCCCCAGACCAGAACCAGAAAATAAGGGAGGTTTTAGCAGGCTTTGCCCCATTGTTTAGCACCAAGCCTGGACGAACCCCCTTAGCGACACATGATGTGGAGATAGGAACACAGACGCCCATACGGCGGACAGCATATCGGGTGTCAGAGGCTGTCCAAAAGGACATTAGGTGGGAAGTGGAGGAGATGCTGGATTTAGGAGTAATCCAGAGATCCCACAGCCCCTGGGCCTCACCCGTAGTCCTTGTACCTAAGCCAAATGGCTGAACTCGTTTCTGTGTGGACTGTCATGGACTGAATGCAGTCATGAAGTCTGAAGCCCACCCGATGCCCCATCAGACAAACTCCTGGACAAGTTGGGAGGGGCGACCTACCTTAAGACCATTGACCTGACAAAGGGGTATTGGCAGGTAGAGTTGACAGACAGAGCTAGGGAGAGGTAGGCCTTCATCACTCTGATAGGCTTATTTGAGTTTAAAGTAGTGCCTTTCAAAATGAAGAACGCCCCATCCACTTTCCAAAGGTTGGTGAACCAGGTGTTAAATGGTGCTGAGGAGTACGCCGTGGCATACCTGGATGACATTGCCATCTTTAGTACCAGCTGAGAGGAACACCTATCCCACCTTAGGGAAGTGCTGGACAGGATACAGAGGGCCGGGCTCACTGTCATAGCCGAGAAGTGCCAGGTGGCCATGGGAGAAGTGGCATACCTCAGGCATGTGGTAGGCCAGGGAAAGCTCTGTCCTAACCAAATAAAGATAGAAGTGATGCAGGCATGGCCCAGACCAGTAACCCAGAAGCAGGTCAGGAGCTTTCTAAGGACAGCAGGGTACTACAGGAAATTTCTACCCAATTACAGTGCCCTGGCTGCTCCCCTATCTGACCTGACAAAGAAAAGGAAGCCAAAGAAAATTACCTGGGGCCCAGCCTGTGAGGAAGCCTTTACCAGCCTAAAGGAGGCACTGTGCAGTGCTCCTGTTTTGACCAGTCCTGACTATAGCAAAACCTTTATAGTTCAGATGGACACCTAAGACGTGGGTATTGGGGCAGTACTGAGTAAGACATCCAGCCAAGGGACAGATCACCCAGTAGTGTACCTGAGTAGGAAGTTACTTCCTAGGGAGCAAGCTTACTGCATGGTGGAAAAATAATGTCTTGCTATAGTGTGGGCCCTAAAGAAATTAGAGCCATACTTGATTGGGCAGCATTTTGTGGTGCAGACTGACCACAACCCCCTGGTTTGGCTGACACAGATGGGGAAAAATAATGGCAGACTGCTAAGATGGAGTCTTGCTTTACAAGGGTATGACCTAAAAATCATACATAGGGCAGGAGCGAAGAACCAGAACTCAGATGGGCTGTCTAGGGTCTATGAGGAGTGAACTGATTTGGGAAGCTCAACCCATGTAGGGGATAGAACCCCCAAATTCAGTCTAGGTGGGTCGGAATTGTGATGTGGACAGCCAGTTCTGAGTGTTGTATCATTTTTTTTAATATAAAATGTATTACTGAGTGTCTGTGCTGAAAATCTGGTGCTTCAGGAGTGACCTCGCTCCCCCCCCCCAGGTTTCAGCTGAAAGATGAAAGCCATGAGAAAATGATGAAAACAGCATGTGAGATCACACACACAGTGTTAGATACTAGGTGTTACATGGAAGGCTTTAATGAAGGATTTCCTGGTTGAGTTAATTACAGCCGTAGTTGCTATATAATATCCATTTTATGACGTTGGAGAAAAAAACCCAGGTTATTACATAGAAGTGCGAAATCATAAAGGTGCTTTCATGTCCTGGAAGGGGAAAGCTTATTATGAGATCAAAGTAGTGTCATTTGAAGGACATGAATTATGCTGAAGTTTCAGAACTTAATACTTTGAAAAGACATCCTGTTTTTGTATAAGATATATATTTTTATATATTCTGACAGAGAAGGAGCTAGATGACCTCACACAAAAGGGATTGGCAAATACAGTTTGCTTGAGGAATATTCTGTTTAACTTCAGACACACTTTTACCTAGATTCTGACAATGAAACATCTGTGAGCACTTTTAAACAGGTATTTAGAAAGAGAGTCAAATCTAAGTACTGTAAGTAGGAATTTGCACTGTTTACACCTTGTTCTTTTAAAAGATTTGTATGTCTTGTGATATAAGAGTTCTGTATTTTGTGTTTTACATATTTTTATCTATTTTAGTAAAACTCTTTTTAGAGCATATTTGGTCTGTCTTTGATTTCTTTTCATTTGTAAGAAAAGTATATATGGTTATAACAGACATTAGACATAAGCTTGAATGGTGATTCCAAACTGGAAAGAGCATTTTAAATCTGAGGTCTTTATTAAAGTTTTTAAGGGTTCATCTCTCTATATCTGGTTAGGTGCCTGTAGGCAAAGATATCTGGCTCCCCAAAGACAGAAATAACTGAGCCTGTGCATTGGGTACGCTAGAAAGAGGTTCACAGTTTGAATCCCTCTAAGACTTGAGACCAAAGTTTGATCCAAACTCACAAAACAGACAAGAGGGTTACCTTGTTCTTAAACTGTTCACAAGACTGCACTCAGAGGTTGACACTTTGGGAGTGGAGGGCCTGACCTGCTGAGTGGGTTTGTGACACTTCATACTATCAACAGAACTCTTCACTCTAATCAAATTATGGACAAGATACCTAATGTGTTTTACATTTACATCTGGCATTGCTTATTTCTCTATATCTATGTTTTTCTGTGAGCTTTTGTACCCATGTCCTTATGGTGGTATAATGTGCATTGTCCATGTATCTTTTGAAAATCACAATAAAGCTGAAATTATAAACAAAAAAGAAACAAGCAGTTTGTTGGCAGATAAGGACCACTTAACCCACCCAGTCAACCCATTTTGTACCTACCTATACTGTTGCAGACACAACCTGATCTCCGGCTACTCCACCTCCAGCATTTTTCAACCAAGCTTCCTTTGTGCCTATCGCATCCATGCTTGAAACCTACCACTATTTTTGCCCCCCCACACCTCCACTGGAAGAGTGTCCCAGGCTTCCAACACTCTTTCAGTGAAGAAGTACTTCCTCACATAACTCCTAAATTCCTCCCCTTTCAGCTTCATTGCATGCCCCCTTGTTCTCAAGCACCTTCTCTTCTGAAAAATATTCTCCTCAGGTACCTTATTATCCCCTGTGAGGTACTTATAAGTTACTATCATGTCTCCCTCCCTCCTCTCTTCCAGAATGTATATACTGAGATTCCTCAGTCTCTCCTTGTTGGGCTTATGATGCAGTCCCTGTACTATTTTAGTTGTCATCCTCTGGACAATCTCTACCCAATCTACCTTTCTCAGATGTGGTCTCCAGAACTGGACACAGTACTTCAGGTGGGGTCTCACCAATAATCGATACAGTGTTAACATCACCTCTCCTCTTCTGCTGTGATTCCCCTCCCTATGCACCCCAGCATCCTGCTGGCTCTGCCTACTGCCTTGTCACATTGCCCTGCCACATTGAGTTCATCAGTTATGATAACTCCAAGATCCATTTCCTGTTTAGTGACTGTAAATGCCTCTTTCCCCATTTTATACACCTCCTCCAGGTTTCTGTGCCTAGTAGCATGATTTTGCACTCTTTTTGCATTGATGCACAGCTGCAATACTCTCAACTAATGTTCCCTCTAATTTTCTGGCTCTGTGGATGGAAGTCTCATGTGTGTGTGTGTAGCACTGGGTACCAGGAAAGAGATTTATGTGCACAAACCAAACTGGGTCTATAATAGGGATACCATTTATTACCGCTAAAAAGTGTAGTTTATATTTTCAATATAACATCACTGGTGTTCTTTCAGTAAAACATTAGGGGTTGCAAGACCATCTATAGAAGGATCCAAAACACGAACTACAAGGCTGGGGGTCTGGGGGTCACCTAGGCCCCAAGAAAATGTTTTTAATTTGGTGCATTCTGGTGCATTTTGGGGGTCATTTGAAGTAGAATTTGCTTCCCTGTTACTCCCTCCTCATCCCCAGTGAGCTGTACCCTAGCCCTCTCCCCAGAGTTCCCACAGTCCAATATGTTGCCAAAACCACCGTCCCCATAGCCTAGCCACTTGCTCCAGTGCATGGTCCCCAGCCCTCCCCAAGCAGGTAAGCTGTACCCTAGCTCCCCTCCCTAGAATCCTCAGCCTTCCCCACAACCACACAAACATAGCCCCCCCATTTCAGTCAATAGTATGCAGTAAGCCAATGTCAATACATTGAAAATCATTTTATCTATGCTGTATAACAGACATACACCAATCAAACAGAAGCTGGTTGGCTTTTAGTTACAATGCTTAGGTTACATTATGATAAGCCTCTGTACCACATCAAAGTAACCAGCCATGCAGAGGTCCATTTTCTCCAGCACTCATGCATGCATAGTGGTACAAACACTGGCTCTAAGTTTAGCACCCAGACATTTTCCAAAGATCACTCACATACTTACACTAAAGCATCCACTTAGCCAAAAATCACACACACACACACACACACACACACACACACACACACACACAACAGCTCTAGCAGCTTTTTCCTGGAATCCCGGCGTATACGGGGTGATGCTCTTTTTATGTGTGATGCTATACAAGACCCTGTTCTACTAGTGGAATTAGATATTGGATTTAAATCGGCAAATGGAGACTAGAGGGGACCATTCCAGATAAGGGGGGGAAAGGTTTAAGTGTGACAAAAGAAATTACAGTACAAGCCGTTTAAATGTGATGCCCCAGTGGATTTTGATGAGTCCCATTTAAACAGCTGTCTCACATAAACGGACATCGTGCCACAGACTGTCAGGCATGATAAGGCACAGTCTCCCAATTCAATAATTGATTTGTGTGAAAGGGAGTACAAAAGGGAGTGCTGCTACTGTATATGCTGTACAGTACTGCATTTAGTCAGCAGGTGGCAGCTGTGTCGTATTTAGCACTGGTAATGATATGCAGTGTGGGGTCTGGTGGTGTGCAGTTTGTTTTTTCTTGTTTACTGAACAGTATTGTATTTTTAGTCACCCTGAGTCAATCATTCAGTAGGTATGCTTCTCTTCACTGATTTTCTGAGGGTGTATGTATTCGAGTGATTCGACTGATTTGTGTCACTGTTGTTCGAGGGCTTAAAACTTTATTCTTTATTTCTTGAATTAAAATCAGTGGGGTATGTGAGGGGTAGGTTTGTGCTGTCACTGCAGAACTTTTGTTTACACATCACTGCTGAGCATGGTTGTTGGCGACAGCATCACCCACTGCTCTGAAAAATCATAGCACTCTGAAGACCAGCAAGGGCATCGGCGGTGGGGACAGCAGTTTCCTCCTGAGTCTAACCCTCCTCCTCACCTTTTTCCTTCATGTCAGTTGTCCTGCAAGCTACCGTGACTGCTTCTTCATTGGTTGTCACTTTTTGTGGGCTCATGGGTATCCATCTCCACAAATGCACTGAAAGTAGTGCTGTCCATAAATAATGGCACAGAAACGACTCCCAGCACTGAAACTGGATCGGGAAACTGCTCAAGTGTGTACCCTGAAAAGTCCGCTTTTTCAAAGCAGTGCTGGATAGTTCCTGTCTTCACGCTGGACCAAGCTCTATGTAGCATGTAGATTGCCTCCAGCAAATTCACCTTCTTTGCTATCTCTGCAGCAAGGGCACCGCTTCCCTCCTCAATGGTTTTTATGATTTTACCAGTGACAAGGGACCTGTAGTGGTCACATGCCCTCAGTCTGGGTATTCCCTGTAAAATAACCCAGTTTCATCAGCAATAAACACATCATCAAGACAAAAACCTCTTAGCAAACCGGGGAGAACGTCACTGAGCCATGAATCAGCAGCAGTCAAATCAGTATCCTGCTTCTCCCCATGATCATGTTTAAACACAATTTGATGCCAGATTTTCTTTTTTTTTTATTTATTCATCTTCATTCAAGGTGTCACAGGTAAATGATTATATACATTTGTATGACCACAACATTTGGCCGTCTGTTATATACCATATTTCCCTCAGTGGTTAATGTTTATTATTCATCTTTGTTCTATGTTTAGCAATACCTAGTGGTGTCCCCTTCATCGCTATATGGAGTTTTAGTGGCTCAGTATACAGCTCACCTCCCTTATTTCCTTTCTTTTCAGCTACTGACTGACAATATGATACTTGCAAACTCTTATTCATAGCTTTATGTCAGCTACAATGTATGATTTACCTTTAATCTTCTGTTTCCCTTCACTAATCTCTTATTCTCTTATTCTCTTATTCTTATTTAGGAGAAAGTATAGTACAATGGGTTAAGGCTCTCAGCTGCAGATCTGGAGACCCAGGTTTGAATCCCACAGCTGCCTAGGTGCATACTGTGTGATCCTGAGCAAGTCACTCAACTTCTTTGTGCTCCCAGGTCACATCTGTAAACAAGCTTCGGCTTAGTGTGCAACTCCTGGTTAAACAATGTTCCCCCTGCTCCTTTATTCCAGCAGGGACCCATGACGTGTGGACTCATTTCCATCATACATAATCATTACCTGACCTTACCTGTTGTCCAAGGGGTTTCCAGTCTCTCTTCGTTAGTGAAATTCACGAGGATGTTACCTGATGAAATCCATCAACCTAAGGCATGGAAATTGGGTATAAGAAGAAGAACCTGGACCCTGATGTGGAGTTTGATTCTGAACCTCTGGGTTTTCAAGGCATCTGCCAAGGACAGTATCCCCTCGTGGTCATGAGCTCCTTCCCTGAAAAAGTATGGGATATTAGATTATTACCACTACCCCCAATGTTATGGGCATCAGTTGAGGATTGCTTCCCCTTTCTTCTTTTCTTCTGTTCCTATGGATCTGCTGCTGTATAAGAAGTGGCTAGGTAAGACCACATGTTGTCTGTTTCATTTTACCTAGTACTGTATTTCTATCTGGCCCAACTGTATGCTTTTTTTCTCTCTCTTTTTTGGTTTTTTATCTTCACTTTATCATTTCTGAAAACCTTTCAAACTCTAGTCAATGTTACATTTCTTAACAATAAACATTCATAAAATTTAAAAAAAATGGTTAACTTCTGTACAGTCTGTTTCCTTGTTTTGTTTTTATTATATATTCCTGTGCTGTCTTTTATATTTCATATGATCTCTTAATTAGTGTTTTCTCTGTAGTGCATTAATACCCAAATGATTGCTGGTCTAGAACTGTAGTCCCTTCCATTTCCTCAATATAGTGCATAAATGAGAGTCACGCCCCTTTAAACCTGTCTGTCTGTAGTCTGAGGTTTGCCGTGATCTTTTCCAATTTATATATTCCTTTCACTATGTTTCTTCAGTCTTGTGTTGTGGGTGGTATAGGTTCTAGCCATTTTCTTGTTATAGCTTTACATGCAGCCACCACCAGTATACCGGAAAATGACTTCTGAGCATTTGTTCTCCTGCCATTTGGCAGTTGCCCTAAAACCAAATGTTCAAATCCCAGGGTCTTCCTTGTCCCCATTATTTTCCCGTAGTGTTCTGCTATATTTGCCCAGAAGCCCTGCAGAGCTGAGCAACTCTAAAACATGTGTAGTGGCTGCCCTCCCCTTCACATCCTCTCCAGCATCTGTCATTCTGGTTTGTGGCATAGTGTTTGCTTCTTGTGGGTGTGAGAAAAAATCTTAATAACTTCCACCTGAACTCTCTCCAGTTATTAGATGCTGAGATGTGCTCTGTCCTATATTTGTTGCCATATTTCTATCCCCAGAGTCCTTCCCAATTCCCTCTCCCATGCATCTTGATATGTCGGCGGAGGTTGACCCCTTGTTATTACATATGTTTGAACTAATCTGGAAATATGGTTTTTCTTCAAGATTCCCTCTGCTGCTTGCAATATAACCATAACCAATGGGTAAGGGTCTTCCCAGACCTGCACCTTAATCAAGCACCCCTCTCCTCTAAGAAAGGAGGTGACCTGAAGATAGTGAAAAAAATCTGAGCCTCTCAGTGCATACTCTCTCTGCATCTCTACAAATGTCTTGAGTCTCTCCTATCAGGAATTGCCTGAAGCAAACTAATCCCTGCCTCCTCCATCTAACATATGTGTGATCTAATCTTGGTGGTGTGAAGTGACTATAATGAATTCTCTCTGTTTTATTCGTTAGTTGATCTGTATTATTATGTTCCATCTTTATGGTGCCACACATTCTGTACATCTGCTGTATCCAGGGGTTGCTAGTTTTAGTGATGATAAGTGGATCCACCAGCTCTATCCTTTCAGGGGTTATCCATTATTAGTGTCTGATGTTCCTTTGCCCAATAAGATGAAAATCAGCTCTTTATTTTGTCTCTAGATATGAATTTTTATCTAATTTAAAGTTCACAGTAGCAAACTCCAGAGAAGTGCTGCCACTCAGCACGGGCTCCACAGTGCCCCCAGATCTGCCCATTTTGTTCTAGCCCTTTCTCCTCCCCATATGTAGTGATGCAATGCCTTGTCTATTTTTTCCATTCTGTCCATGGAATATGAAGAGTCAGATTCTGAAAAAGAAAGAGGAATCTAAGGAGAATGTTTATTCTCACTGACTCCACCCTTCCCATCATTGACAGAGGGAGTATTTCAAAGCTCTTTAAATCTGTCACTATTTCCCTGAACAGTTTACCATAGTTCACTTGGTACAGTCATTTTAAGTCTAGAGGATATGGATTTTTAAATATCTGATACTAGAGTTCAGTTCACCCACCTGAAGGGTATCATTCTATTGAGGGCATCCATGCAGGTGCCATGCACCATCAATACTTCTGTCTTATCCTCATTGATTCTAAATCCTGAGACCTGACTGTATTGCTGCAATATTTGGTGCAGGATTGGGAAACTTCTCATGGGGTCTCATAAGTATAGCATAGTGTCGTCTGCATATAGTGAGATCCTGTTTTTTCTCTCCCCCTTGTAATACCCATGAGGTCTGGATGCATTCTTATTGTTTCTGCTAATGGTTCAATGCTAAGGGTAAAGAGTATACGAGATAGTGGGCACCCCTGCTTGGTGCCCCTTTGTATCTCTAAGGGCCAGATACTGTTCCATTTATCTTCACCCTAGCCACTGGGGCACTATAAATAGTGTTACTCCAAGTACAAAACTGGTCCCCAAACCCATATTTGTGCAGTACCAGCATCAAGAAATCCCATCTTAGGTGATCAAACGCCTTCTCCAAGTCTATTGCTATCGCTGTCTGCTGGGTCTGTACTTTTCTCCCTGATGCCAGGGGACAGATTTTCAAAGCCCCAGTGCAAGCTGCAATAATGGCAGCTTACACTGAGTGTGGTGCACCCGGGACCCAGTGCCCGAATTTCTATTTCTCAGGGTCCTGGCGCCTAAGTTCAGCGGGCGTGCAGCAAAGGGGGTGCTGCACCCGATGTATGGCGTGCCCACCCAGAATGCAGCAATGGCTGCGGGGAGTCTGCAGCACTCACGAACAGAAGCTGGCAACTGAGCACTGCCCTCCAACACCACCACGCCAACAGCATCAGCGCCGCAAACCTCCTGGGTACCCTGGAGGGCTAGTGCCCCCCCACCCAGCTCAGCACTCCCACCCCCCTCCTGTACCCCGATCCGGTGACTGGGACAGCCCTCCACATACCACCCTGGCTGGCTGCTGAATGGGCAGTCTGTGTGTGTACTGAGGGATGTGCCGGTCAATGAATTGGGATACGGGAGGGGGGTGGGAGTGCTGAGATGGGTAGGGGCTTTGGCAGGACGCACGGACGTGGGTGACGGGACTGTGATGGGAGTGAGGGGGGACCACCAGACCACCAGGGATCACCCACCAGGGATGGATGGGGCGGGCCACACGGTGGCACCTACAGGGTGCCCCCCCCCAGGAGCTATCTAAGTCGCCTAGACCTGCCCCTCGCTGGCCTTAAGGGAACCTTGCACTTGGTTCCTGGAGGGTTCTTTCAAATTCTGGATCTGAGGATCATGCAGTCTGGTCTGCCAAGCATCTAGTGCCATGTCAGAGACATTTTCATTGGTGCAAGGATGGCTCTAGCATACTTTTGGGGCAGGCAGCCGCTGGGTGACGAGGCTGCCTTTCAAATTCCCATTTGGCGCAGCCCTTGGCGGACGGTACCCTTCCATCAGACCTGTTTGATGCAAGCACCTTGAGTCAATCTAAGGCCTTTTAAAATCCAGCCCAAGATGTTTAGGCATCTTCTTATGTTATCTCCTAAGTGCCTATTGGGGGAAAAAAAGCCTGTTTGATCTGGATGAATACGTTTTTTTAAGATCATGTTAATTCTTCTGACTAAAATCTTTGTGAAGATTTTTTAATCTACATTTAGCAATGAAATAGGCCTGTATGAACTACATATTTCGGATGGTTTGCCCTCTTTGGGGAGCACCATTATAAATGCGTCCTGCCAGGACTGTGGAAGCTCCTCTACCTCTTCACAGAAATTAAAAACTTTCATCATAATGGGTACCAGTTGTTCCTGGAAGGTCTGGTAGAATTCCACATTGAATCTGTCAGGGCCTGGTGATTTTTCTGTGTCCATTATTTTTATTTTTTGTGTAATTTTCCCTGTTGTGACTGGAGCTTCCAACATTTCTTTCTATAAGTCCATTATTTTAGGGATTCTCACTCTTGCCAGAAATGTCCTGATCTTATCTTTGTCCTCCTGTCCTTCTGGTTCTGCCTCATATAGTGTAGTATAATATTTGTTAAATTCCTCCGCTATATCTTTTGGTGTGTATTTATTGCCCCCTCTGGTCCTGGTTTTCTCCCTTAATTTTTTCACTGCCCGGTCCACTTTTTGCTTCTGAAGTCTAAAAGCCAGCAGTCTCCCCACTCTGTTCCCTTGCTCATAATACTGACCGCTATATCTTAACTTCCCTTCCATATGTTTGTCCATCAAGTCTTGTAACTCTTTTCTCGCCTGTTGGACCTCTACTAACAGCTGAGGCAATCCCCCCCTCCTTACATTGGTTCTCTAGTTCCTTTAATCTTAGTTCTAATTTTAATTGCTTTCCTCTGTTCTGTTGTTTTAAGCCTTGATGCATATGGAATGATCACCCACTCCTTAGAAATGCTTCCAGGGCATCCCATTGCCAGTTTGGCTTGGTTTCTGCTCTTTACTGTTATTTCTCTTGTAATCTGTAATTGTCTTTAATTAATGTTTTAAACTCATCCTGTCCTAATAGTGAGGTGTTCATCCTCCAAAATGTGGTCTTATCTCAGTCCCCCATCTGGATGTCTAGGGTTACTGCTGCATGATCTGAGACTATTTTTGGGTGGATTTGGCAGTCTTTTATTTTATGTAGATCAGTGCTATTTCCTAGGAAATAATCTATTTTAGAATGGGATCCATGGAGGTTTGAGTAAAATGCGTAATTTTTCATTGTGTGGTGCAACTCCCTCTAGACATCCACCAGACCTAGTTCTGTCATCCCCCCTCTCACTGCACTGCTCATCTGTTTATTTGTGGTTGTTATCTGTGAAGATCTAATCCACCATGGGTCCGCCACACAATTAAAGTCCCCTCCCAGAAATACCATACCATCCAGCAACTCTGATATCTTCCTAAATACCTTGCCAAAAAAGGCTGGTATGTCCATGTTTGGGGCACAGATGTTGAGGATGTGCACCCTTTGGGCATAGATGTTTCCCGTGAGCACTACTATCCTCCCCTCTTCCAGTATCTTTTCTTTGTGTATCTCCAGTGGTGCATCTCTCCTGATCAGTATTACCACCACTGCTTTCTTCCTGTTGGGATGTGAGGAGCCTAATACCAGTCCCACCCATGCCCTTCGAAGCTTCAGCATTTCCTCAAGTAACCTTGTTTCCTGCATAAGACAGATGTCTGTTTTTAGGTGCTTTAAATATGTTAAAATCTTAGTCATTTTAGCTGGGGAGTTGATTCCCTTAACATTTAGGGAGGTTATCCTAACCGTACCCATGACTGACTTCACATGCTGTTCTACCAAATTCTGCCCTACATGGAGGTGGCTCCCAGTTCCAGTTTGTCCCTGTATCCATTTGATATATTAGGGTCTTCACACCACATATACTGTATTAATGAATTGAATCCAAAAATACACATAAAACACAAAACAATTATAAGGCACAACAGGTGCCAACACAACTTTTCTGTTTGAGTCCTGTCAGTCCATTCCTTCCTCACCCCTCTAGTGGAGTAAGAGCTTTACGCTTCAAGATGTATAGTAACCCTGGATGTTTGTAGCTCTAGCTACAATGCTTGCTGGTGGCTGCAAGCTTGATCAGTGATTTCCTGATCAACTTTAAATCACTGAATTTGTGACCACCAAGTGTAAAATTCATCTGGTTGTCACATCAGGTGGACTTTCCAGTGGTCCCACGCCAGACAGAAGCCATTCTCAGTAGCTGTGGGTTCTACTTTTTAGCCTGATGGACAACTCCTGGAAGAACTCCCCAAAATAGCCAGGGTTCCCCCACAGTACCAAAATTTCTTTCTGTGCCCTTTACTGTTTGGTTTTGATTCTTTTCCATTCTGCCAAGCCTTTTTTTTAGCCCTTTTGCTCCCCCCTCCCCGTATCCTCTCCCTTACTTAAGAGGCAGCTATTTCTATATCTCTCAGTGGCCATCATTCCCTTCCCCTCTTTTTTTGTGATCCTTCCTTTAACCAATTAGGTTCTATCCTGTCATCCTTTTAGG
Organism: Neoceratodus forsteri; assembly: GCA_016271365.2. Lineage (NCBI taxonomy): Eukaryota > Metazoa > Chordata > Ceratodontiformes > Ceratodontidae > Neoceratodus > Neoceratodus forsteri. Next base: position 869,994,527 of record CM057454.1, on the reverse strand, counting down.
GGGTTTCTACCGCCTTTGTCTCAGACTTTGAGAACCATTTCTCTCCCTGTGCCTGTCCCCCAGTCATGCCTCCACTTTTCATTTCTTACCCCTTCTCTGTGCCCGCTCCTCAATTTTAACCTGCTTCTGAATTTTATTACACATGCCCCCGCAGCCCTTCCCATTGTTCCTAAAATATGGTACTTCACATTTCTGCTTAGTGCAGGGCTTTCCAAGTCCCAGTTCTACTCCATCACTTTTCCTTTGTGACTATCCCTCCATTTAAACTAAAACCAAGGCTCGATGCTGCCTTACAGTTTTTCCACTGTTGCTTCCAGTCTCTGCTTCCCACCATTGCGGTCTTTAACATGGTCACTCCTCCTCCTTCTCCCTGCTCTAGTGCTCCTTCCTCTCACATGTCACCAGGTGAGAAAGCATCCAAAACTATCCAAAATATCCACAGATGGGAGGGGGAGCCCCTAAAAACAGCATTTCTGTACTTCCTTGCTCAATTAAATATTTCTCCTCAATCCCTGTCATGCAGTCAGTTTCCCCAGCATGTGTGCTGTCTCTCTGTACAGCAGCTCTTTTTACAGCATTTTTACATCCACTGTCCGGTCTAGTCCTGTTGCAACTCCCCCGTACCTGCATTTCAATTCTGTGGTCCAGCACTTGTGCCACTGGGTCTGGTGCTCCTCTGCATATTAGAGTTGGTGGCCTCTCTTCGTTCTTGATCCAGGAATACCTTCAGATCTTCCCTTAGGTGTAGCATCCAAACCTCAGATGCTGCCTGGGATCTCTTCTGCCTGCCAGCCCTTCTCCACACAGCGAGAGACATCTCCTGCTCCAATGTCTATGTATGAATGTCTGGACAGTTCAGTCCTAATTTTCTCAAGGTGGGTGCCGCTCCTCGCAGGGTGTCAAAATTTTGTATCTCTTTGTCTGATTATTTTGAGTCATGCTGGGCAGTTTAATTGAATCTTAAAGTGTTTCTCTCCTTGCCTTGCATTATGATTTCTCGAACCCGATGGCGCTTCTCATTCAGGCCATCAGAGATATCTTGATCAAAAAAGATGCACATGCCTTCCAGGTTCAGGTCTCACTTTTTCCAAGCTGTTTCCAAGATTAACCATATCTCCTGATAGTTTAGCATTTTTATAATCATCAATCTGGACCTTGCTTGTTGTTGTGTTGGTTTCGAACAGAGAGAGCAATGTGCCCTCTTGTTGATGAGGGGTTTGACTCTGGTATGTGGAGTACTGTTTGTAATAAATCCAGAATAAAAACTTCCATGGATGAGAATGCTTTCTTTGAATCCCCCACTATATCGTGTATGCAGAAATTATTCTGCCTTGCCCAGTTCTTCTGGTCAAGTTTGGACTGCATTTCACACAAAAGAGCTCTGTCATGCATGTCAGTGGTGTCCATGAGTGACCCCACGTCCCACTCCACCACTGTAGTTCTTTTATTGACTTGTCTGAGGTCTGCTCTTAAGTCCACAGCAGAGGATTCAACCCTGTGAAGGGTCTTGATGATCCCATCGAATATGCTTAGAACCACTCCTTGGTCCAATGCTGTCAGTCCTTCCTCGGACCTCTCGATGCTGGAGACCGGTGAGTCTGGGTGAATGATGTCCTGTAGGCCCATATTTTTATCATCATCCATCATGGCCTTTAACTTGGCCGTTTGGGTTGTTTTACCCTTCAATCTACTGAATGTCATGGTTGTACAGCCTTCATGAGTGTTTTTATCTGATCTCCTGTAATTTGAAGCCAATCTGATATATTTCTTGCCCTGTGGGTCCCGGAGACCTGGAGCTAATCAGCCATCAAGCCAATGATGTCACCGGAAGTCTGATGTTGGATTTTCCATCAAGATAACCAGCCATCAGTTGGTTTGAAATTAGCATGCCCCATTTGTGTAGCTAAGTCAGTGGCTTTTTGTTTTAACATAGGTCTGAAGATACGAGCTCCTTTTGGAGGCACACTCTGAAACCACACCATCAGAGCATCCTCCACAGCAGAGTCCTTGCCATTCCTTTTCCATTTTCACTGCAAATTGGAATTCACCCTCCATTCAGCTAGAATCGCATCTCAGTTTTTGCCGATGTGACCAGCTTGACTTTTGCTTATTTTGAATTGGCTGTCAACTGCAGACAAAGAGCAGGTAGGGTTTTCCAATGTTTCCAGAGCTTTAACACAGTCAGCAAGTGACAGCTTGTTTCTTGGAAGTGCCATGTTTGGGAATGTAAGAAAGATAGCCTAACAGTTTAGCAGATGTTTTTACACCATTAGCAATCAATTGTTAAACCTTTAACATTAATTATTGGCTATTTGAGTGTAAGAGATCACTTGATGGGACAGTCAGCGCACAGTACTCAGCTACTTATCGTCCCACTAAGCCAAAGTACAGTGCTGATACTGTCCCACCAAACTGTGAATTCCTCTAATTGAGTGCATCAGCTGTGATTCTGTTCCCCAATAGGCGTCCCAGTAAAGTGGCAATCTCACTTAACCACATCCCATTTATTTGGCATGGATTGTATTTCTATATATCTAGAGTGGTTAATGTATGAAATTCACTTCCAGTGGAGATAGTTGCGAGCAGAACAAAGGCAGAGTTTAAAAAAAGGCCAGACAATTACATTTGGTGTGGAGTGATTTTTAAGGTATTTCCTCTGAATTTACTACTGAGCACTGTCATGGGGACCCGAAGGCGTTTCACCCCCGCCCTCGACTGTTCATGCCAAAAGAAAAATAATTTCTTTATGTTCTCACTGCTTTTAAATCCATAAGAAACTATCCCATTCCCTGTAGAATGTGTAATCTGTGAATCCAAACTCTTGACAATATATGACTGTGAATTAGATTTTAAATAGCATCTTCAAGGTTGGAGTCCAAAATGGGTGGGCAGGGTTCCCAAACTTCATGTCTTTTATAAAAACATAAATTGTTCTTAGTTACAATGTGTCCTCCTTTCCTTCTCAAGCTTCCTTCTTTGTAGTATACTTAAGATATGGGTTTGAAGCGGACAGACTTTGAATCCCTTGAAATCCCAGAAGGAGTGTCTTGATCCAATATGTCCTCCTCCTGTGCTTTTACTCTTTCATCCTGTTGACATTTCTGTTACAAGATATCCTTGTTGCAGCTTAATGTTGCTTTTGACTCCCCTCACCAGTATAGGTTCCAGTTGCAGTTCTCCTATATTGGGATTTAGGCAGTCCATGGTGAAGATCCAGAAAACCTCTCTTTTTAATAGGAGGTCATCCCAGCTGATGTTGCCCCCTAGTGGTTCATCTACTCTTTCCAACCCCCAGGATCTTAATGAGGTGAACCACTGCAGGAGACTGTTCTCTGTTCCAGGTAGAGAGTGAAGGCGGCGCCTTAGAATGGGGTAGGCGATGATGACATCCATGATGTCCACTCTCCCCCACTATCTCGTGGTATTTAAACCATGCATGTCTGAGGTTTCAGCCGCTCCTGGCACCATGGAGATGGCTGAGATCTGACGGACTGAAGTTTGCTGGGTGAGTTTTCTTCCTTTTACTAAGCTAAATAGCAGCTGTCTAAATCAGAAATTGTACTAGAATAAGGAACTTAAAGGGATGTTTCATATTTGTTCTGTAGACACTGGCAAAAACAAAAAGAAAATACTAGAAGAAGGGAACAGAGGTGAGCTGTAAACAAAAATGTGGTGCTTTATAGGAAGCCACCAGCTATTTTTAAACTTGTTTTCTTTGGAAAAGATAAAAGAAGTTGTTTCTTTACTTATTATTTAATAGAACCAAAGCAATATGAACTCAGGACCGTCAGAATGGAAGGCACAGAGCCACAAGAAACCAAAATGTAAGACAGGAAAATACAGGAAAGAGACACTGTATGTTAAATGAGGATTTAAAGTCTGCATTTTTTAGACCTCAGGCATGATTGTTTGTACTTACAGGCAAAACTGATGGAATAGAAAAAACTCTGGTCAGAGCCAAAATGGTTTTGGGGAGCTTTTGGGGTGCTTTTACCCATGATTTCTAATGAATTTGTACAATGCAGATCTGCTGAGAGGCAGTTTCAATGTGGCCTTCCTTTTACACATTTTTACAATGTGTTTTCCTAGAATATGCCTGCTGATTGCTATATATTTAGCCTGGATAGTACACAGAAGAAATGGCATCTCATTTTCAGTGGGGCTCTGCATCTACACAATATCATGCTGCATTGAATAAAATCAGAACACTGAAAACAATATTTTACATCTGGACTAGGCTACCTTGAATAAATAAATATATTATAAAAATGATAAAATCATGACCCCACTGAAAACAAGATATTGCATCTAATCTGGCTGGGACATCCTGAGAAAATACAGTGCAAAAATGTGTAAATGAAGATCCCTATGACAATGAGATATAGCATCTCCCCTGTGCTATCCAAAATACAACATATATGATAAGAAATATTTAAAGGAAATCTACTGTAAACTGATCTTCACTGTTTTCACTGACATAAACAAACAGTTTCTTTATAGTTTTATAACACATTAGATTGCAGTATTTATTTTGAATGTTGTGGCCATGAGGAAGGAGTGTGTGTGTGTGTGTGTGTGTGTGTGTGTGTGTGTGCTGTAGCTCAACATATTTTTTCCCAAAAAGCAAAGTAAAAAATGCCTGCTGATTGCTATGTATTTCACCTGGATAGTTCACAGAACACCTGGCATATGTCTGAGACAGTGCTTATCAGACAGTGTCTTAAGAGGTTAAAAAACTGTACATCTTTTTGGATTTGCAGGAAAGAGTGACATTTATAAGGTGTAAATCATTCTTGAAAGACAATACCTGCTCAACTAAAGCTTGTAGCAAGAAAATGTTTAAATGCTAAGTATTTAAATGTGCAAGTTGTTGCATTTCAAAGGAGGTAAACAAATCTCCAATTTAATAGGAAACCAATTTTTAACAAGCTGTTTCAGTTTCCTAATGGCCACCTGATAAGCAGCTTGGAGTTATGTCTCCAACATTCTAAACAGAAAGAAGAGAGTATTTTATTTTAATTGGCATAGTGATTTGTAGATGTGGAAGGATACACTGAAAACTCCAAAATATGTTCCAGGATGTGACACTTAGACAGCTGGTTCTGATAACTCTATGATTTTTGTAATGTAAAAATGTAGTGGGATTGTCTGTCAAGAAAAATCCTGTGCCTGGGATGACAACCCCCAGCTATCAGTTCAAAAGACAGGATATATGTTAAACCAGCAGATCTCTGAATTCAATTAACTTGTCAGTTTGCTTTGAAGCTAGGAACTAAAATATGCATTTTATAACATCCTCAGGAAAGTCATTTAATTGCACCTGGTGTCATAAGGAAGTGGAATATCCATTTAATGACATCCTCAGGAAAGTCAGTTGATTGCACCTGGTGTCATAAAAAGTCATTTGATGTGTTTGAGAAAGAGAACTGCTCATGGATCAAAGGGACTGAGAAATTACAGTCTTAATTAAGAGTATCATCATTTGGACAATGGGTCTTGCTGGAGTCACAGAATCCAATACCTTGATGGGACTTCCTGTTTTGTATATATATATATATATATATATATATATATATATATATATATATATATATATATATTATCTATATCCTGAAAGGGAGGAGCTAGATGATGACATCATGAAGAGGGATGAAACACAGCATTTTTAAACTGTAGTCTGTTTTCCATTGACACACATTCATATACTTGGACTGAGAGAAGGGGCATCTAAGAGCACTGAAAGATTATAAGAAATACCTTAGATAAATAAGTCTTATGGTTGTAGGAATTTTGCACTTTTAAACCTGTTTTGTTTTTAAGATTGTATGCATGGGATTTTTTGTTCTGTATTAACTTTTTACCTATTGTATCTATCTTAAAGTAAAGATACATATTTTAAAACAGAAACTGCCTGGTGTGCCTTGAAACTTCTTTTTTTTTGTAAGTGAAGCATAGATGGTTAAGGTTGACACTGTGCTTAAGCTTATATGGTAATACCAAATTGGGAAAAGGTAACAGTAATCTGAGGTCTTTTTTGGAGTTTTTAAGGGTTCATTTTGTACACCTGGTTAGGTGCCTGTAGGCAAAAGATATCTGGCTGCCTGAAGAGCAGAATTATCTGAGCCTGTACATTGGGTATGCTAGAAAGAGGTTCACAGTTTGAATCCATCCAGAACTGAGACCAAAGGTTGATTCGAACCCACAAAACAGACAGGAGGTTTGTGACAGATTGGTTGGCAGCGGTGCAAAAAGTTTGGTATTATAAGCTTTATTGTTCAGTGTGTCAGCTTGAGACTGTTCAGCTCTCTTGGAAAAAAGAAAGGCAGTGTTTTATTTTAAAAGGAAACAGAACTATATCCCTATGCTTACAATCAAGTTCCTACCCATTTTATTTTTTTTCTAAAGTGCCAGTCAGAGTAGCAGTAGTTAGGGAAGATGGCTTCCAACTACAGCAGGCACACTGTAGACTACTTAAAGCAGTTCTGCGGGGACAGAGAAGTCCCATTCGAGGTGAAAGTCAGCAAACAGAACCTTGTGGATGCCCTGATGGTAGCAGATATCCAGAGCAGTGGTCATAGACCATGACTGAAAAGGACCAAACCTCGAGCATGGTAGGGCTAGTGGCTAGTGCAGTGTCCAGATCTGATGAGGAGGGCAACAGGGCCACTGTCAGTGAAGGGCCACAGCAACAGGGGAAGGTCACCAGTATCCTGGATCCAGAAGTACTCAGGCTGCAAATTGAGTTGCTCAGAATGGAGCTGGAGTTCCAGAGGGGAGAGGGACCATGAACAACAGGAGGCAGACTGGTGGGAGAGTGAGTTTCAGTGAGCTGCAGAGGAGAAGAGGGAGTGAGAACACAGAGAGGCAGAGCAAGAATGCTGAAACACAGACCATGAAGAGAAGGAGCACCAGAGGCAACACAAACTTTAGAAGCTATGACTCCAAGCAGCGGCACCAGAGCAGGTAAGTGGCTTGGGTTTAACTGGGACTGCAGGACTGGGTTACAAATTGAATCCCAAATTGATAGTTGAGTTTAAAGAGGGGGGAGGATATGGATGCCTTTTCAAATTCTTTTTAAAAAGTATGTATTCAGGCTAAAATTCCTAGAGAGTCCTGGAGCTTCCAGCTATCACCGCTACTTACTGGGAAAGCTCGGGATACATTGGGTCAAATGGACAATGAGGACAGTGATGATTACAGCAAACTTAAAGCTGCACTGTTAAAGAAATCTGAATTAACTGCTGAATCATACAGAGCTAAATTCCGTAAGCTCAGAAGAAGCCCTGATATGAGCTACGAGGAGCTAGCCACGAAACAACGTCAGTTTTTAAAACGTTGACGGGAAGGAATTGAGGCAAACTCCGTTGATAAAATTAAAAATGTGATTTTGATAGAACAGTTTTATTGGGCATGCCCAGCAGAGCTGAAAACCTGGCTGGAGGACCGAGATCCCAAAACAGTGCAAGAGGTTGCTGAATTCTCGTACCACTATGCCAAGAGCAGACCTGCTCTGAGAGCAAATGGGGTGGGCATGGCAGCACAGAAAGGTAAAAGCGCACCTTCAGGGCAGCTAAAACCCTCACAGCCTCCACCAAAACCAGTTAGCCCCAGGTTTCAGAGAAAAGATTTCTCTGAAAAGAGAAGTGAATGTTGGTTATGTAAAGAAACTAGGCATATTTTATTTAGTTTTTGTTGACCGGGTAAGTGCACTAGACAAATCCTGCCTATTTTCAGGCATGAACCAGGGGAGGGGGATACAGATGAATGCCAACTGATCTTGAACCAGATTAAGCTGTTTTTGCCAGACAGTGTCCCAAAAGAATGAGCAATAATACGCACAATCGTACTAGGAAGGAAGTGGGTTGTTTGAGTGTCCCTGGAAGCATGCCTGTGAACATGAGAGAACACATGCACCCAGTCATGGTGAATGGTGTACAGACAAAAGGGTTAAGGGACACAGAGACATCCCTGACATTGGTAAAAGGGGATCTGGTACAGCCTGGTCAGCTTATACCCAATAAATATGTCACTGTACAGGACTTTACTGGTGAGGCGAAAACATTTTCCCTCACTAGTGTTCTCCTAGACTGGCGTAAAACTAGGGGAACTGTGCAACAGGTGGCTGTAGCCAAAACATTAGCAGTGAATGTGATCCTGGGCAACAATCTCAAACAGGGGATGGTATGTGCAGCTAACCATAGCCAAGTGGCAAGGGAAAATTGTAGTTCCCTGAAACCCACAGAAGCCATTGTGGAAACCTCTGAGAGGCTGGTTCCCCAGCCTGTGTCTCCAGGTGGGGAGACTAATGAAAAGAGGATAGAAATTTCCCCAGTAGCAAGTAACCACACAGCTACAGAGGGTTACTCCAAAGAGGGAGGGGTGGCCCATTGTCAGAGGGTTGGGATTGACAGTGATCCTGACTGCCCTGATGCTAGTGCTAGGGACCCTAGTCTAGCAACTGAAGGGGACCTGTCCCATGCCTTGGAAATGTGTGAGGGGTTTGCAGAGGCTCAGAGAAGTGATCCTAGTCTAGAGAAGCTGAGGGCTTGGGTAGACTCGGACAGCACAAAGGGAGGTGACGGCAGACATAAGGTTTATTGGAAAAATGGACTTATGTATACTCAGGCTGTACATACAGTGGGAAGGATGCTAGGCAGGCTGCTTGTCGTTCCCCAGGGGTATCGTGAGCAGTTGTTCAAGACTGCACATGATATTCCCTTGTCTGGTCATCTGGGAATCACACGCACTATGCAATGGTTGGCCCAGAATTTCTATTGGCCTAATTTCACCCAGCAGGTGAAGAAGTATTGCAGGTCTTGACACTGGTGCCAAGAAATAAGGAAGGCAGGCAAGAAAACCCAAGCCACTGTGATTCCATTGCCCATAGCGGAGGAGCCATTCCAGAGGGTGGGAATGGATATTGTGGGGCCTTTAAATACCCCCAGCTCCTGAGGGAAGATATTCATCCTGACTGTGGTGGATTATGCCACCTGGTACCCAGAGGCAGTCGTCCTATCCTCACTGAGGACAGACAAAGTGGCAGATGCCTTAGTTGGGATATTCTCCTGTGTTGGGTTTCCACAGAGGTAATCAGCAATCGTGGGGGTTCCTTCATGTCAGACCTGATGAAATGTTTATGGGAGAAGTGTGGGGTGGTGCAGAGAAGCACGACACTGTATTACCCACAAGCTAATGGGCTTGTGGAAAGATTCAATGGTACCCTGAAGTCAATGCTCTGGGCGTTTGCTGAACAGCATGGGAGGGACTGGGAGAAATACCTTCCCCACCTGTTGTTTGCATACAGGGAGGTGCCCCAAGAGTCAACAGGATTTTCCCCCTTCAAACGCTTAGATGGACACCGGGTATGTGGGCCCTTAGACTTAATCTGGGAGGACTGGGAAGGCAAGAACGCCACCCAGGGAACTCCCATTGTGGATTACATCCTTAGGTTTAGGGAAAGGCTGAAGGAGCTTATGGGGACAGCCCAGAGCAACCTGGCAGCTGCCCAACAAAAACAAAAAGTGTGGTACAACCACAGAGCCAGATCTAGCTCGTATATGGTGGGTCAGGAAGTCATGGTCCTTATTCCAGTCTGGAAAGACAAGCTGCAGGCTGAGTGGGCAGGACCGTACAAAGTGGTTAGGTAGGTAAATGACATGAACTATATTGTAGAGTTACCTGACTGAAAACAGATAGAAAGGATGTACCATGTCAACATGATGAAGTCATATGCTAATAGGGCTGACATGGTGTTTGCAGTGTGTAGTCCTGGGGAGGGAACGGATGAAGGAGACCCCCTTCTGGACTAGCTGGAAGAAAGTATGCAGGAGTTCTCTGTGGAGACAGTTAAATTGTCTCCCCAGCTGACCCCGGACAAGATCCAGGAAGTAAGGAAGGTTTTAGCATACTTTGCCCTATTGTTTAGCGCCAAGCCTGGACTAACCCCCTTAACAAAACATGATGTGGAGACAAGGACACAGACACCCATACAGTGGACAGCATATCGGGTGTCAGAGGCTGTCCAAAAGGACATTAGGAGGGATGTGGAGGAGATGCTGGATTTAGGGGTAATCCAGAGATCCCACAGCCCCTGAGCCTCACCCGTAGTCCTTGTACCCAAGCCAGATGGCTCTACTCATTTCTGTGTAGACTATCATGGACTGAATGCAGTCACAAAGTCAGACACCTGCCCATTGCCCCAGATGGACAAACCCCTGGACAAGTTGGAGGGGTGCACTACCTTACAACTATTGACCTGACTAAGGGGTATTGGCAGGAAGAGTTGACAGACAGAGCTAGGGAGCAGTCAGCCTTCATCACTCTGATAGGCTTATTTGAGTTTAAAGTAATGCCTTTCGGAATGGAGAACGCCCCAGCCACTTTCCAAAGGTTGGTGAACCAGGTGTTAAATGGTGCTGAGGAGTTCGCCATGGTGTACTTGGATGATATTGCCATCTTTAGTACCAGCTGGGAGGAACACCTGTCTCACCTTAGGGAAGTGCTGGGTAGGATACAGAGGGCCGGGCTCACTGTCAAAGCTGGGAAGTGCCAGGTGGCCATGGGAGAAGTGGCATACCTTGGCCATGTGGTAGGCCAAGGACAGCTCTGTCCTAACCAAATAAATATAGAGGTAATCCAGGTGTGGCCCAGACCAGAAACACAGAAGCAGGTCAGGAGTTTTCTAGGGCAGCAGGGTACTACAGGAAACTTGTACCCAATTACATTGCCCTGGCTGCTCCCCTATCTGACATGACAAAGAAAAGGATGCCCAAGAAAATTACCTGCGGCCCAGTCTGTCAGGAAGCCTTTTCCAAACTAAAGGAGGCACTGTACAGTGCTCCTGTTTTGACAAGTCCTGACTATAGCAGACCCTTTATAGTTCAGACTAATGCCTCAGATGTGGGTATTGGGGCAGTACAGGGTCAGACATCCAGCCAAGGGAGGGATCACCCAATAGCCTACCTAAGTAAAAAGTTACTTCCCAGGGAGCAAGCATACTCCACGGTGGAAAAAGAATGTCTTGCCATAGTGTGGACCCTAAAGAAATTGGAGCCATACTTATATGGGCAGCATTTTGTGGTGCAGACTGACCACAACCCCCTGGATTGGCTGACACAGATGGGGAAAAACAATGGAAGATTGCTAAGATGGAGTCTTGCTTTGCAAGGGTATGACCATTCTACATAGGGCTGGAGCAACCAATCAGAACTCAGATGGGTTGTCTCGTGTCTATGAAGAGTGAACTGATTTTGGAAGCTCATCCCATGCAGGGGATAGAGCCACCAAATTCAGTCTTGGTGGGGAGGATTGTGACACTTAGACAGCTGGTTCTGATAACTCTACGATTTTTGTAATATAAAAATGTAGTGGGATTGTCTGTCATGAAAAATCCTGTGCCTGGGATGACAAAATCCCACCCCCAGGTATCAGTTCAAAAGACAGGATATATGTTAAACCAGCAGATCTCTGAATGCAATTAACTTGTCAGTTTGCTTTGAAGCCAAGAACTAAAATATCCATTTTATAATGTCCTCAGGAAAGTCATTCAATTGCACCTGGTGTCATAAGGAAGTGGAATATCCATTTTATGACATCCTCAGGAAAGTCAGTTGATTGCACCTTGTGTCATAAAAAGTCCTTTGATGTGTTTGAGAAAGAGAACTGCTCATGGATCAAAGGGACTGAGAAATTACAGTCTTAATTTAGAGTGTCATCATTTGGACAATGGGTCTTGCTGGAGTCACAGAATCCAATACCTTGATGGGATTTCCTGTTTTGTATATATGTGTGTATATATATATATATATATATATACATTTTTTTATATATATATCCTGAAAGGGAGGAGCTAGATGATGACATCATGAAGGAGGTTGAAACACAGCATTTTTAAACTGTAGTCTGTTTTCCATTAACACACATTCATATACTTGGACTGAGAGAAGGAACATCTAAGAGCACTGAAAGATTATAAGAAATACCTTAGATAAGTACGTTCAGACTGATTCCTCAGATGTGGGTATTGGGGCAGTACAGGGTCAGACATCCAGCTAAGGGAGGGATCACCCAATAACCTACCTGAGTAAAAAGTTACTTCCCAGGGAGCAGACATACTCCATGGTGAAAAAAGAATGTCTTGCCATAGTGTGGGCCCTAAAGAAATTGGAGCCATACTTATATGGGCAGCATTTTGTGGTGCAAACTGACCACAACCCCCTGGTTTGGCTGACATAGATGGGGAAAAACAATGGTAGATTGCTAAGATGGAGTCTTGCTTTGCAAGGGTATGACCATTCTACATAGGGCTGGAGCGACCAATCAGAACTCAGATGGGTTGTCTCGTGTCTATGAAGAGTGAACTGATTTGGGAAGCTCATCCCATGCAGGGGATAGAGCCACCAAATTCAGTCTTGGTGGGGAGGATTGTGACACTTAGACAGCTGGTTCTGATAACTCTATGATTTTTGTAATATAAAAATGTAGTGGGATTGTCTGTCATGAAAAATCCTGTGCCTCGGATGACAAAATCCCACCCCCACAGGTATCAGTTCAAAAGACAGGATATATGTTAAACCAGCAGATCTCTGAATGCAATTAACTTGTCAGTTTGCTTTGAAGCCAATAACTAAAATATCCATTTTATAACATCCTCAGGAAAGTCATTTAATTGCACCTGGTGTCATAAGGAAGTGGAATATCCATTTAATGACATCCTCAGGAAAGTCAGTTGATTGCACCTTGTGTCATAAAAAGTCCTTTGATGTGTTTGAGAAAGAGAACTGCTCATGGATCAAAGGGACTGAAAAATTAAAGTCTTAATTAATATGTGCATATATATATATATATTATGGTAGCACAGTAGTGCTACCATAGTTAGGGTTGAGGAGCCATTTACATGTTAAACCCAAAATTTTGCACCCTAATAACTTTGCAACCATTCAATGGATTTGCCTGAAATTTGGAATACAGAATCAAGACCCATACGCCTTGAGATCTGCCAAGTTTCGTACTGGTTGGATACGCGGCTGCGGAGTTATTAAGCGTGATCTGCTCATGCGTTTACGTTTTTTCTGTAATTATACCGTCGCACCTACAGGTCGCACGGTTTGCGCGACCGGCCCAAAATCTTCAGAGAATGTGCGGGGTTCCTGATGTGCCTTTCTAAGATTTCGTGAAAAATATTAAACAGTTCAAAAGTTATTCAAAAAACAAGTTCCCATTATAAGTCAATGGAAAAAGTTAATAAAAAGTTCAACACTTTCACAAATGCACTTTTTACTGTCGCAAATGGCCCTTTTACTGTCGCAAATCCATCATTTTGTTTTCAGTTAGTGATCAGAAAAATGCTTGGCATTTAAAATTGAGACCCTCTAGCAACCTAATTCTTTTTGTATTCACCTAGTCAGGCTCTGAGGATGCTAGCCATGTCTTTATTTTGGGGTAAAACACCCCAGAAATGTTTTTCAGATTTCTGGAAAAAGAACTTTACTTAAAGTAGTGTCGCTCACGAAAGTTTCATAAATCTTTTAAAGCTTTACAAAATCACGACACTACTTTGCGACACTATGCCCAAAATAACAGTAATTCTTTGGCATCCCACTGCAAAAGAACGGTTTGGAGTTTTGGGCTGAAATTTGGAAGGAACGCCGCTGACGTCTCACAGATGTGCCTTTCTATATTTCGCTGAAAAAATATTACACGACGGCAAAGTTACAGTACTCCAAAGTTGATGCTTTTTCCCATAGGATAACATTACGGTGGACGACGCATTGCAGCAATCGTTTGGCGCCCTGCTGCAAAATAACGGTTTGGTCTTTTGGGCTGAAATTTGCAGGGAACACAGCCAACATCCCATAGATGTGCCTTTCAGTGGTTTGGTGAAAAAATGTTACAGGGAGGCAAAGTTATGGCAGTCCGAACTTCTGTTTTTTTCCCATGGGATAACATTACAGCGTTTGCCTCACCTTTCAGGGCCCGCATCTCGAAAACGGTGCGAGATACAGACTTTTTGTCTATAAAACTCTTAGCCTCCTCATGGGGGCTAAGTACAAAACTAGCCAGGAAAGTGATAATACATATGACTTTTAAATTTTTTTTCTATGTCGTACGGCTACTGAGATGTAAGCAATTTACTATTTCAAGTCCTCATTTTTGTGTTCCGAGAGTCATTATTTTGCATACATTCTTTCTACTCACTATCTTTCTCTATACAGCTTTTGGGGAAAACCAGTCTATGCACTTACATTACTGTTACCATTACCGTTTCTGCTTGCGGTTCCGTAACCGTTTCACTTACCGTTCACGTTTACGCCACCATGCGCGTTACCCTTTGTGTTTTCATTTGCGGCGTTTGCATTCTTTTTAACATTTCTGTCTACAGTACTGTTTCTCTTTCTGTTTTGCTTTGCGTCATGTGATCGCAAATTCTCTCACTGTAAGTATTACCTGAGCAACCACTCCCGTCGTCACGGGGCCAAAACCACACCACTGGGTTTTGTCTTACGTCGCTTTATTTGATCAAACCTTACACATGCATGTGGGACTTCTACAACGGAGAAGTTCTCCGATTACAATTTACAGCAGCTTTTATAAGCTAGATTTTGCACTTCTTATCTTGAAAAATACCAACATTTCAGTATAAGCCAATCATAAGACAGCATAACAAGTTTTTAGCAATGTAACAGAAAAAACACGTTGATATGCATGAGGTATTTTTCCACTGCTTATTTTATTTCTTTCCCATTACTGCTTGATACATATGCCTGGGTCAAGCTGACCTGAGAGAGACAATGAGTTTCACTCACACCATAGCAACGTACAGCTTGCCTTCAATGCCACTACATGCTGTTATTTTTATATTTTGCCCAGGCATGCTCTTATCTTTATATTTTGTCCAAGCCCATTATTTAGGCTGGTACAACCAGTTCTGCTCAGTTTTATCTATCTTTCTGTTTTTACAAATGTACCTCAAGTAACCTCAGTACAAATTCTATAACCCTTAAAAAAAGAAAACATGAACTCAGAAATTTCTACTACATTCATTATGACTTTGTTACAGCATGGCTTTCAAAGCAAGCATAGCTTCAAGGCATTTAATAGCAAATATAGCTTTAGGATATATAAAAATTCCATCACACTCTCCCCCCTTTTGATACTATGTATCAACTAACTGATCCCTTTTTACTTTTTTTCACTTTATATTTTGGTCACGATCTGGCTCGTTTTGTAATGGAAACACCCCCTCCAGTTTAATGGGGTCCTTTTGTTCCGGTTGTAGCAAGGGGGCAGGTGGGTGGCGTCCCGTGACACCATTGTGTTACACAGGCATTGAAGGAGAAGTTTGATTAGGACAGTCAGTAGCCAGAGTGCCAATATGACCACTTACAAGTACTGTCACCCAATGGAGAAGAGTAGCACCCCAGTCACCAACTACGCTTGTAAGCCATGACCATGGGTCCCATATTTATGTGTAGCAAGCTTAGAAAAAAATGCAAGGCTTGAATTTGTGCATATCTCGGCCACGGCCTCATTTTATGCTTTCAGCTATTTTTTTTTTTCATTGTATAGAATTTTACAATTAACCCTTTTAAAGTCTTACACGCACACATATTAAGTGACATAGTGGTATTTTCCACTTGCAGCCTTTTGCTACTAGATATACTAATTTACATGTTGGCATCATTTAGTCATTTACTAACCATTTTTACCTTTTACTAGCCCTTTAGCAATTTACACTAGCCATTTTACACCTTTTTATTTCCTCAGTTTTATGGTTAGCCAACTACACATTGTTGATAAAAGTTTGGTCACTGATTACTAAAACCTTGGCCACTGACCACTGTTAATAATTTCCACCCTGAAGATAGGAGGCCCCTGAGGGACTCAAACATTCACAAAAATTGAACATAAATGTAAAGATATTAGTTAATAACTGAAGGTTAAAAAAACTAAACATTTCTACTTTTAGACTGCTAGACTAGGTGAATAGGTATATGATTTAAAACTGGTTGCCAGCATACAGATAGTCAAGGCATTTATAAAAAGCATCCTGTTTTGGAGTTGGCACAGGGGTGGTTACAGACGGAACACAAATCGTGAGTTTGTAAAACATAATACAGAATTGAGGGATGTCAACACCACAATTGAAATATGTGAAAAAATGCTAACATGTGACACCACATATAACACAATATAACATAACAATTTTGTTGATGAAAAAAGAGTTCATGGAATTCACTTTGAGAGTGAATAAGGTAAATGCTACCTTGTGTTGAGGTGTGGCACACCCTGGGAGCTTGATTGAAGAATCTGTTGATAATGTCTCTTGACAGATAAGTCCTTATAAAACATAACAGTCCATGAAATTAACAGTTCATAAGTTCATATAAGTATCCACAGGTTGATGTAGTTACAATACAGTTGAAATGTCATTTGCAGAATGGTGGTAACCCCACAAGGCACATGGGGCAATGCAGACAGTAATTTAAAAACAAAACACCAGCATAGTAGAAAAGTCAGTGTTCATTTTGCTGGCTAGCTGCTGGATGGCTGATTAGTAGACACACTGGCCAGGGGTGCATTGAGTCCTTTTAATGGAATAGCCACACACACACACTGGCATGGCATTTGTTTTGTCGTAGTTGATTACACCCCGCGGCATAAAGATTAACAGTCCATAAAAAGGTAACAATTGACAATAAACCATTAAGAACACAGTCCATAACAGAGCAATAGGGTTGTAGAAAGTACCAGCCATGTTTGGAACAAGCGGCAGTGAAGAAAATGGAGGTATTGCTTGAAGGTCAATTGAAGCAGAATCTTCTCGCTGGAGTTAGGGGAGTGCCCCTTCCCCAGACTTAACTTCATAGTAAGCAGAAACAATAAGCTTGATTGCAGAGTCTGAACTGACTGGACCTTCTTCAGTTGATTTAAAGTTCTACAAATAGGTGTAATTTTGCTGAAAACATTACACTTGCAGAGGTAATAATAACTGGATTCATGCAATAGTCCTTATAAGGAACCAGTCAGGCACAAAGATGGTGATAACATCAAAACTGTGGCAGTTGTTTTTCTTTTTTAAGGAAAAAGATGAAGGTCTTGGCAACTTAGATTAAAGTATTACTGCTGTTGAACGTGGAAATCTTATGTGTGCCACACCGTGGAAACCTGCAAACTTGCAAAGTGTGTTAGACACTGAGTTAAAAACACATAAATAACAATCTTCTAAACCATTTACTTTTTGTTTTGTAAAGAGTGGTGTGACAGAGCCTAAATTCTGGCAATTAGAAAAAGGAAAAAGAAAAATGGGACATTAACCGCACACCTGGGGGTGCAGGCCGAGGTTCAATTATACCATTTGACCATCTGTAAATCATGACAATGTTATGGTTACCTCCTGCTTTTAAATCACAGAAGCAGTTATGACAGTGATGAACATTATTTCCCTGTCTGTTGCAAGCAGGCCTGAGTTATAAAATCTTGTAATGTTACAATACATAGATACATAGACAGTGTCTGCAGATAAGGGCCTATGGCCCACCCAGTCTGCCCATTTGAGCTTGTAAGTTCAGTTTGTTTTCCTAGAAGTCTGTTTCCCCTTACCCCTGACCTCTAGAATTCCTTTATGTCTATCCCATGCATTCTTAAATCCCGTGATTGTTTCAGCCCCCACCACTTCCTCTGGCAGGGTGTTCCACTTGTCCACCACCCGTTCTGTGAAGAAATTCTTTCTCATGTTTCCTCTGGAATCGTCCTCCCTCCAACTTCATCCCATGCCCTCTAGTCCTGGAACACCTTTTCGCTTAAAATAGTGTTTTCCTGCACTCTGTTTCTCCCTGTAAGATACTTGTATGTCTCTTATCATATCCCTCTCTCCTCCTCTCCTCCAGGAGTACATGTTCAGTTCCTTCAACTTGTCTTCATAGGACTTGTGATGCAATCCATTTCTGCACCATTCTCACCCTTGTACTCCCTTCAGACCCATTACCCCTCTTCCTCAGTAAAGACTGAGCAGAAATACCTGTTCAATATGTCAGCTTTACTGTTGTCATCCTCCACGCAACTCCCATCCTCCCCCTTCAGTCTCACTATCCCTCCCTTTGTCTTTCTTTTTTCACTTATGTACCTGTAAAAGGTTTTGTCCCCTTTAACCACTGATTTTGCAATGTGTTCTTCTGTCTGAGCTTTGGCTTCCCTTACTGACTTCCCTGCCTCCCTTTGTTTCTCCTGGTACTTCTCCCTATCCCCTTCTGCCTGTGTCTTTTTGTATTGCCTGAATGCTATCTTTTTGGCTTTCACTTTCTTTGCTACCTCTTTGGAAAACCATAATGGTCTCCTCTTCCTTTTCCTCTTGCTAACCTGCTTAATGCAGTTACACACTTCAAACATATTGTTCATAACAATATGCCTTTTACACAATGCAATTAGTGGGACAAATACATATGTTGTTGGCCTATGCCAATTTAATAACAGTGCCTATTGCACCTGTGACAAGTGAAAAGGTCTACCTTCTTTACCCTGTATAGTGAAATACTCCAAAGTACTGAGTGGGGTAAGGCTTGAAGCATAGGTTTGGAGTACAATCTAAATTTTGCATATTATAATTGTTAAAATTTAAAATGACAAAACCTGCATAGAGTACACTCATTCTTCAGGGGTACCTGTGAGCAATAAGACAAATGGAGCATTAATTTTACTTTTGGTTTTGCTTTGGAACATATTGTAGGGGTGGGTCAGCAATGCTGGTCCCAGTATTTAGGTTTGGTTATGAGCATTAAAAATGTTATACATGTGGAGCACTTTTCTGAATACACACATGATACAGTGTAGCAAGATGTATATCAAAACATTATAACATAAACATGAAACATAAGCATGTTTGTAATAGAACAATTTCAGTATTGAGCATAATGCATAATGCATAAAATACATTTTAAACAACACATATAGACTGTAAACTTAGCTTAGAGTCCAGAAATGTTAGAGTACTGTGAATTTACTGGTTGAAAAAAATGCATTCATTGCTGTAAGGCAGTGACAAAAGTTGTTTTGCATTTGTTTTAACAGGATAAGAAAGCTGAAAAGACAATCAAATAAAATGAATATGTGTGGACATACATACGCAACTTCACCCTCCAGTGTAACTGATTACTTGCTGAGGGCAGAAACCCTTGTACCAATAATAGGTGTGAGATTTAACTGTTTGCACTAGAAAAAACAGAAGGGCTTGGGCTGGGTTATGCTGTTAAAATACCTTGGGTCTTTTTAAAACCTGTAAATAAGAAACAATTATTGGCAAATATACATTTTCTTTATTTACCTCTTTGGGGAACAGTGATGTACCTTGCAACTTTGTGGTACTACACTGGAAGGGAGAGGGTAACTTACCCCTTCCCCAAGCTCCTACTGGTGGAAGAGACAACTCAAGTGAAAAAGAGACAGCTCGAATACTGTAGCAATAAAAGTTAGCTGTGGATGGTGACATGATCCCCACCTACTACACTTTAAATTATAACAAGATAATATTACAATTAGTTTAGTAAGTTTCATACCTTACTATAAAGATAGGGAACTTCTTTTCTCTAGAAGAAAGAGAAGAAACACAGACAAACAACAAAAACAAACACACACCAGTTTAAAAAATAAACAAGATTATTTCCATAGGATAAAAAGAAGCCAAGCGTCCCTGGTTCCTTATCCTAAGCATGACAAAATGTCAGCTGAGTTTATAAAAATCCAGATTGATGGTAATACCATACGTACGTATCTCTTAGAATGAATTTCAAAAGACAAAAATGATTACACCATGGTCACACATAAAACAAAAGCCATTGTTTTAACTGTAGATGGTAAACTCTCAAAACAGCTGTAATAGTCCTTTTTCAAAAGCGCATTATATATATATAATAAAAATATGGGGAGATGATGAATAATTCTCCTTCCAGCTGGAGTATTGCCTGTGTTGGCTGCAAGTCAGAAGCAGTGAGACGAGAAGAAAAGTTTGTTCCTCTTCACTTAGAATACTAGTTTTGCAATAAAAGTCAAATTACATGGTTCACTCTTGGTGTGCTTTCATGAAAACATACATTTTGTGTGAAAAGTTGTGCTTTAGGTATGGAATACACATCAAGTTTGAACTGGTAGTAACATAAAATGTTGAAAAACAAGAAGGTCAAATAACATGCAAAAGGTCACAGTGTGCATGCAAGGGTCATTCAAACCCAGTTATTTTTATTTTTTTTTTAGTGTCCTCGAACACTACTGATATTAAATATCTTTAAATAATAATAAAGCATACAATAAAACTGCTGGCCAAGACAGTACACACACATACACAAAAAGAGATACTTAACACAAAATAAGACTGACGTTGTTTCACACCAATTTGCTGAGGTAATGCCCATAGTTTCATTAGAAAACTGTACGTGTTTTAGATATATGTGCTGCCTCCCCTGTCTTGTAACACTGACAATTTTTAAATCAACACATTTATACATATCACCATGCCAAATCTTTCCAGAACAAAAATCTTTTAAACACATTTTAACTCCTAAAATGCAGCACAACATATCATCTGTAAGTGAACACATCTTGTATAACATGGTTACACCTTTGGCGATAGCCAAAATATGGCACCTGCCATTTTGCAAAAGTTTCTGGTTATAACTAGAAGTATGATAAAGCCATTTATAGCTGTTAACACATTACATTTTCACCTAGCAGTGGCTTGGCACATTGCTTGCAAACTACAAATCTTTCTGCACATTGCAATCTATATGACGCTATAACTCTTCACCATCAACACTACCTGCTCCAACCAACTACAAACAAAAGTTCTTCACTGACCCTATCTAGGCAGCACAAATGTTCCATTAAAAAATAAAGCCAATTAAAACAGTCAGCTATGAGGCAAAGAAGCTTCTTCTTTCTTTTTTTTACTGTAACATGTTGTACACTGAAGGCAGTCAATCCTATCTCGAAACCTTGACAACAGAACATAATTACAGAACACAGATCTAAGCTAGAAAATATGCTCGAGAAAGACAGAGCATTACCTTGTTTAGTATATGTATTACAGAAATAAAACAGACAGACATAAAACAACTTTAAATAAAAAAATTTAGACTTACCCGGTGCCAAGGTATTTTTCTTCTTTTCCGATACACTAGTCTGAGTAAGAAAACTGACTGCAGGACCTTCATGATAATTTCCAAACGCTGCAGCTATTAACCCTTTCAAAGGTTTTAACCCT
This sequence comes from Neoceratodus forsteri, assembly GCA_016271365.2. Taxonomy (NCBI): domain Eukaryota; kingdom Metazoa; phylum Chordata; order Ceratodontiformes; family Ceratodontidae; genus Neoceratodus; species Neoceratodus forsteri. Next base: position 869,973,277 of record CM057454.1, on the reverse strand, counting down.
TTCAAAGGTTTTCTTTTGGCCATTTTAGTAACCTGCCAAACCAAGTCTTTTCCAGAGCTCTGGTTTGCAGTTTAAAACAAAACAAAAAATCTCTAACAGTACTAGGTTGAGATCCATCTGGTAGAGGTCCCCAGTACTTGGGTTTGGGATCAAATGTTTCAGCCTCTATAGGAGGCAAAGGAACTTGAAATTGATACAGAAAAACTTGAAACTACACAGATAGGCAACATGGGGGGGTAGGATTTTCAAATCATCCCGTCTGTAGTCACCTACTGTGCGTACATCCACAGTAGTTTATTTTTCTTTCTCTAGATGTTGCTTATCTAACGTTACTTAATCAGCCGCTGCTTTTCTCCTAAAGCAGCCTGAACTGTGAAAGCCATCATTGGCTCTAATAGCATATTTTGCAGCAAGCACAATTACAAGTACAAAGGGCAGTGCAGTTGCCCTTGTAATTTGTTTGGTCAAACTTGTCAAACATACATTTTGCCGGTCCAGATAATACTAACTCTGGACCCAGCTATTTTTTTTCCTTGTTTCCCATATTATCTAGGCCTGTCCTTTATAGTGCACACTCGCTCCAAGGTATTCTTGTACTTACAGTGATGATGAGTGTCGCTGGCCCCTAGGCGTCACGTCCTGATGGGGTTCCACAAAAATGTCCTTCTTTTTGTCCAAGGGAAACAACCCGATCATGAGGTGACACGGACTGAAGAACTCATCCTGCCGACTACGCCAAAACTGTGATCGCAAATTCTCTCACTGTAAGTATTACCTGAGCAACCACTCCCGTCGTCACGGGGCCAAAACCACACCACTGGGTTTTGTCTTAACGTCGCTTTATTTGATCAAACCTTACACATGCATGTGGGACTTCTACAATGGAGAAGTTCTCCGATTACAATTTACAGCAGCTTTTTATAAGCTAGATTTTGCACTTCTTATCTTGAAAAATACCAACATTTCAGTATAAGCCAATCATAAGACAGCATAACAAGTTTTTAGCAATGTAACAGAAAAAACACATTGATATGCATGAGGTATTTTTCCACTGCTTATTTTATGTCTTTCCCATTACTGCTTGATACATATGCCTGGGTCAAGCTGACCTGAGAGAGACAATGAGTTTCACTCATACCATAGCAACGTACAGTTTGCCTTCAATGCCACTACGTGCTGTTATTTTTATATTTTGCCCAGGCATGCTCTTATCTTTATATTTTGTCCAAGCCCGTTATTTAGGCTGATACAACCAGTTCTGCTCAGTTTTATCTATCTTTCTGTTTTTACAAATGTACCTCAAGTAACCTCAGTACAAATTCTATAACCCTTAAAAAAAGAAAACATGAACTCAGAAATTTCTACTACATTCATTATGACTTTGTTACAGCATGGCTTTCAAAGCAAGCATAGCTTCAAGGCATTTAACAGCAAATATAGCTTTAGGATATATAAAAATTCCATCACAGTCACCATGCGCATTACGATTTGCGTTTGCGGGCACAATGTTACTATGTGACAAGACATCACGTGGCGGGAGCGCGGGGCCCTGCCACTGCATTACGTGACGGAGCGCAGGGCCCTCCGCTGCCGTATTACATTCACTATTTCTCATTATCATTCTCAAAAAGAAGGGAAATTAGAGGCAAAAAACTCCATTTAATGCATCAGTTAGGGTTGCTCCACAGCAACAAAAGTGAGGAAATTCGATGTTGGGTTGAACCCCTTTGCCCTCCAGCCCACCTCCCAACTGGAATCGAGTGCATTAAGTCATCGGTCCTAACTGTCACCCATTCTCCTGTTCCTCAGCTTCTTTCCACATGTGATGGGGTGACAAAGAAATGATGACTCCCAATGCGCACTCGATCTCCAGTTGGGGGGTGGGTAAAAGGGTTTCAAACCCAACATCAAATTTCTCACTTTTGTCTCTGTGGAACAACCCTAACTGATGCATTAAATAGAATTTTTGCCTCTAATACATATATATATATATATATATACAGTATATATATATGTATATATATATATATATATATATATTATATATATATCCTGAAAGGAGGAGCTGGATGATGACATCATGAAACAGAGAATTTTTTTGAAACACAGCATTTTTGAACTGTAGTCTGTTTTCTATTGACACACGTTCATATACTTGGACTGAGAGAAGGAACATCTAAGAGCACTGAAAGATTATAAGAAATACCTTAGATAAATAAGTCTAATGGTTGGTAGGAATTTTGCACTTTTAAACCTGTTTTGTTTTTAAGATTGTATGTGTGGGATATTTTGTTCTGTATTGACTGTTTACCTATTTTTATCTATCTTAAAGTAAAGATACATATTTTTAAAAACAGAAACTGCCTGGTGTGCCTTGAAACTTCTTTTTTTTGTAAGTGAAGCTTAGATGGGTAAAGTTGACACTGTGCTTAAGCTTATATGGTAATACCAATTGGGAAAAAGTAAGAGTTTATTCTGAGGTCTTTAATAGAGTTTTTAAGGGTTCATTTTGTACACCTGGTTAGGTGCCCATAGGTGAAAAATATCTGGCCACCTGAAGAGCAGAATTATCTGAGCCTGTACATTGGGTACATTAGCAAGAGGTTCACAGTTTGAATCCCTCCAGAACTGAGACCAAAGGTTGATTCAAACCCACAAAACAGACAGGAGGGTTACCCTGTTTCTGTTTCCTGTTCACAAGACTGTGCTCAGAGGTTGGCACTGTGGAAGCAGAGGGCCTGACCTGCTGAGTGGATTTGTGACACACGATACTCCAGTTTTCCGGCTACAGACAGCAAGATGACTGTAGGCTTCATCCACAGCCATAAAAATGGATGTACAGATAAATGATAAATTGCAGATGATAGGAAGGTATGTCTTGAGAATGGGAAGACACCTGTTTTTAAAAAAAAACCTTGAATAAAACTCACCCGGAGCTGTATTTTGAATTTAAAGGCTAATTAGACATATTGTCTTTAAGAAATGTAAAGCTATAAGAAACTGGCACTGGGATGTTGTGACACTCACTTTTTAGACTGAGGTGGAGGAACAGTCACATGTGTAAAATGTAAAAAAGAAAGATATTAACTGATGGGTAAAAAAGTTTTTCTGCATGTTTTATTTAGATTCAACACAATTATGGGCCTAAGGAAGTGGCGTCAGCTACAAAACTGTCGTCCTGGTTACCTGGTGTGAACCTAAGATATAATAAAAGCACTTTGTTTGAAAAAACCTGAACTTGAAATTTAAGAAAGGTAGCCTAACCGTTTAGCAGATGTTTTTACGGCATTAGCAATCAATTGTTAAACCTATGACACTAATTGGGCCAGATATTCAAAACTTTGCACTGGGCGCAAACCGTTTGCGCAGGGCTAGCGCCAGGATTAGCGTGGTCCACTATATTAAAGGTCAAATAATATTAATGCAAAACTGCATTAGCGCTGGGCAAAATTATAATGTATGCAAGGGGCATATACATGAATACAGGTGCAATGCTATATTTAGCGAATAGCACCGCGCAAAGTGTTTTTGCGCAACTTAGTGCAACACTTTGTGAGGTACAACTTACCGCCCAGGAAAAGGTAGTCTTAACTCTGGGCAAACCAGCTTTGTGTGACTGTTGCATGGCTTTGCGTGACCCTAACCAGTAAGTATGATGCATAGAAATAAGTCAGACATAGGGGAAACATGCTGCTCACTGATGGCATCCCTATGATGCCATCATCTGCCACAAGTCCCAGCTATGCCAGGCAGTAAGTGGTGACCCTGCTTCCAGTGGACATCATGGCAGTGCGGCCATACAGCACACACCTGCAGACCACCCTTCCGTGGACACCAATAGACACCAGCACACACATGCAGCACTGTGGGCATGGAGGGTGTTGAGGGGAGGGTGTACAAGTGGCCAGGCTGCACCACAGACTGGGTATGGCCACAAGTCTGGGACAAGCCATGCAGTGCACATGGGCCAATGTTGGGAATACCCCAATACCAGTGTGCCTATCTGATGGTATGTGCCCCCCAACCACATACCACACATCTGTACAGACACCACAGCACACACAGCCAGCCATGTATATGTCACTGTGAGCATCCCATGCCAGTAGTGAAGCATCTGTGGGTTGCACAACAGCATAACAGTAATGTCCACTGTCAGTAAACACCTGCAAGTTGGGCCTGTCACTGTGTACAGTGCAGTGGTCATCACTGCCCTCCACACCATAGGCATTGTTGTGTCCCCCACACTACTAGCCCCCTTGCTGCTGTAGTGTCTGCTGTGCACTGTAGCATGAACTACAGTTTGATAATTGCATGCAGTACCACCACCTGTGCCTGTGCTGTGTAGTCCCCTGGGGCACAATATTCTATGTTGTACTGTACAAATGTAGCCTGCAGCTACCACCATGCACTGCCAAACTGACCTACAGGTGGAGCTGTGGGGAGACCCAGCCAGCCCCTGTACTTCCAGACTGACCTACAGGTGGAGCTGTGGGACCATGCAATAGTGCTGGGCAAACTGCATGCAAATCAGGTCATAATGAGATGCTAATCTGTACATTTGCCCACAGACTACCTAAGTAAGCTTATTTGCATGTCACTTTTGAATATAGCAAAATTTTGCCCCAGGAAAATGTGATTGCACCAGGCAAATGGCTTAGCTCTGTGCTAAACCTGCACAAATGTGTTTGCACCATGTGAACATTTCCAAAACATTGTACATGTTTACACAATGTAATTTCACATGCGGTGCTGCTTGCAGCTTTACTGGCTCCACTCCTTTGCTAGCACACACATTGGCCTCTACCTTTCTTCACATCACTGTGAACGGGGATGCTGTTGTGGTTTGCACTTCCTGGTTGCTATATTCAGAGCTGTCTTATTCATGGGGTATTTTTGCACTGCACTCCCAGCCCAGTTTGCCCGGCTTCCTTAGCATGCTATATTCAGCAGGTTTAGCACTGGGGTTATCCCTATTGAATATAGCGAGCAATTGGTTGGGGGCTAATTTAGCACACTGGGAAGTGTTAATTTAGCCCCGGGAAAAGTTTTGAATATCTGGCCCATTGTTGGCTAATCAAGTGTTAGAGATCACTTGCTGGGACAGTCAGCACACAGCACTCAGCTACTTACAGTCCCACTAAGCCAAAGTACAGTGCTGATACTGTCCCACCAAACTATGAATTCCTCTAATTAAGTGTATCAGCTGTGATTCTGTTCCCCAACAAACGTCCCAGTAAAGTGGCCGTCTCACTTAACCACATCCCATTTATTTGGCACAAACTGTATTTCTGTACATTTAGAGTGGTTAATATACGGAATTCACTTCCAGTGGCGGTAGTTGTGAGCAGAACCAAAGGCAGAGTTTTAAAAAAGGCTGGACAATTACATTTGGTCTACTGGAATTTTAAGGTATTTCCTCTGAATTTACTACAGGAGCATATATGGGCTCACGCCTTTAAGTTCCTTGCATTTCTTAGTATGAATTCTAGTATTAATAAATATCCCCATGTTCAAAATAGAATTGTAAAGATATGCAAATGTATCACAATTATAAATATCCAGATTACAAAGCAGGATCCTAAGTTCATGGAAATGCCCATAATAATAATAATAATAATAACTTACATGTCCTAAATGCATGTAAATATCCAGCAACTATAACGAATAATCAAAATGTACATCAGGATGCAAAATACATGCAAATGTCTACGACAACAGGTAAACAATGTCAATATATATTACTCTCAGTATGATTATATCCCTCCGCCCTCCCCTGCACCCACTGTCTTTGTTTTCTCCCATCTATCACTGCACTAAACTTAATTGAAATTACAGTTTAAAATAATTAAGTTTTAATAATGGTTGTGCTTACATCACAAACCATGGAGTGCCATTACTGATGTTGTCCACCAAATGGAAACATTACCTCTTATATGCTCTAGCTACAGTGATCTCTCAGTCACTGCTGCCGTGCAGTGCATTATTATGGACATTTGCATGAATTTATGATCCTGCTTTGAAATATGGACATTTATAATGGCAGGACATTTCCATATACTTAGGATCCTATTATAAGGATATCCACAAGATGCAATATAATTGCAGGAAACTACAACAACCCTTAAATGATTCATCCATCATTCCTCTAGTGCATCTTCTCTACATACCTACCACTACAATTATTTTGCAACCGTATTGGCTCTGATCAGAGGTATTTTCTGGAGGGGGGGATGGCAATATGACACAGATTGTATAAAACCTTTTTTTTACTGATAAAATACATGCTGTGTGGGGAATTTTTTTATTCAGAAAGTCTGCAGTGCAAATATCAAAGAAGCCCCATTAGTAGAAAATAAAAGTTAAAGAAGAGAAGACAAAGTAGGAGTCACATTTTCTGGCAATGAGCAGTGCCACTGGAACATTTTTGGCAAAGTTAACCATAACTGTAGAGAAGTTTTGCAAAACTGGGGGAAATCATGGGAGCTGTACTATACATCCCCAGTGTTCCATGAAAATGAGGTTTTTGGAAAACTGAAAAAGGTAAAGGTAAACAAGTCAGCTGGACCGGATGGAATCCATCCAAGAGTTCTTAAAGAGTTGGCAGTCATTTTTTGCAGGACCCTTTACCGTTCTATTCAATGCCACCTTGAGAGAGGGAAAAACTATACCAGAATGGAAAGATGCAAATGTAATCTCAATTGTCAAAAAAGGGGAGAAACGGGATGTTGGGAATTACCGTACCATTTACCTGACATCTGTACTTGGGAAAATCTTGGAAGAATTTGGTAGAGAAATAATTGAACATTATATTGCAAAGAAGGGGTTACCTGATGTTACCCATGCCTACCCAACATGGGTTTGTTCCGGGGAGATGCATCTGTCTAATGTCTTACAATTCTTTCAACCTGTCAGTAGTGCCCTTGACAAGGGCCTACCCATGGATGTGGTTTATCTTGATTATTCCAAAGTCTTTGATTCAGTTCCACATTGGGAATTAGTAATTACACTTATTACTTGGCATTACTCAGTATTTTAATGGCAGAAGTAAGTACTGGGACCATCGTGACTGCCTTCCCCACACATGTGGGGGTAATTATTTGTCCCTAAAAAGGAAATTATCAAGTGGGTTTTTAAACTTAGTGAAGTCATTTATGTCCACTATGTGCTGGGGGAGTGTTTTCTACCTTTTACATGCCCTTATGGTCAAAAAGTGTTTCTTACATAGAAACATAGAATTTGACGGCAGATAAGGACCGCTTGGCCCACCCAGTCTGCCCATTTCCCTACCTAATGGATAAGCTGAAGATCCTAGTTAACCAGCAGCCTACTTCTTCCTACCCCCAACCCCTAGAATTGCCTTATGACTGTCCCATGCATGCTTGAATTCCACCACTGTTTTTGACTCCACAACCTCCTCCGAAGGCCGCTCCATGCATCCACAACCCTCTGTGAAAAATACTCTTAAATTACCTCTGAGCTGCCCTCTATCTTCAAATTGTGCCTCTTGTTCTTGCACACCTCTTTTTGAAAGATACTACCCTCTTGGACTTTGCTGATTCCTTGAGGTACTTGAAAGTTTCTATCATGTCCCCCTCTCCTCCTTTCCTTGAGGCTATACATATTAAGCTCCTTAAGTCTCTCTTCATATGCCTTCTGGTGTAGACCCTGCACCATTTTAGTTGCCCTCCTCTGGACAGCTTCCATCCTGTCTATGTCTTTGTGGAGATTGGGTATCCAGAACTGCACGCAGTACTCCAGATGGGGTCTCACCAGCTGTCTGTACAGAGGATAATAACTTCCTGTTTTCTACTGGTGATGCCTCTCCTATGCATCCCAGTATCCCCCAGCCCTCCTTGCTGCCCTCTCACATTGCTTGCCCACCTTTAGGTCATCTGATATGACTACCCCCAGGTCCCTTCCATTTTGTTGTTGTTAGTATCTCACCCCTCATTGTGTACTCTTCCCGGGTTTTGTTGCCCAGGTGCATTACCTTGCACTTCTTAGCATTGAATCTAAGCTGCCATATATTTGACCATTCCTCTAACCTTGCCAAGTCCTTCTCATCCTTTCCACCCCACCTTGTGCATCAACTCTGTTGCAGATCTTTGTGTCACCTGCAAAGAGACATTCTTTTCCTTCCAGTCCCTCTGCAATGTCACTTATAAAGACATTGAAGAGGACCGGTCCTAATACTGAACCCTGCGGTGCCCCCCTTTCTTCAGAGTGGACTCCATTTACTATTACTCTCTGTGTCCTATTCTCCAGCCAATTCTTTACCCAGGCTGTCATCTTGGGACCCACTCCCAGGCTGGCTAACTTGTATATTAATCTTTGTGTGGGACTGTGTCAAATGCCTTGCTAAAGTTCAGGTAGGCCAGTCCACAGCCCTCCCTGATCTACTACTTTGGTCACCCAGTCAAAGAAATCGATCAGATTTGTCTGGCATGGCCTTCCCGCTGTGAATCCGTGCTTCCTTGGGTCCTGTGCCCCTCTGGCTTCTAGATACTCGACAATTCTTTCCTTCAGAAGTGATTCCATAATTTTCCCTACCACTGAGGTTAAACTAACAGGTCTGTAGTTTCCTGTTTCTGCCTTGCTCCCACTTTTGTGAAGGGGAATTACATCTGCCCTCCTCCAGTCCTTGGGTACCACCCCATCCTCCCATGATTTGTTAAAGAGGGTAGCATGGTGTCACTAGTTCTACCCTTAGTTCTTTTAGAATTCGGGATGAATCCCATCAGGCCCCATTGCTTTGTCCACCTTCAGTTTTAAGAGTTCTTTCAGAATCCTTTCTTCTGTAAATGGGTGGTATCAACTTCTGTATCCAGAGTGTTTCTACTGTTTGTTTTAGGTACCTCCCCCTCTTCCTTTGTAAATACTGAGCAAAAATATTTGTTTAGTATCTCTGCCTTTTCACAGTCACCCTCTGCCCACCCTCCGTCCCCTTTATTAAGCCTCACTATCCCTCCCTTGGTCTTCCTTCGCTCCCTGACGTACCTATAAAAGGTTTTATCCCCCTTCTTAACTGAGTTGGCTATCTTTTCCTCGGTTTGGGCCTTTGCTGTTCTGACTGCCTTCCCAGCTTTCTTTTGCTTTAACTGATACAGTTCTCTGTCCTGCTCCTTCTGTGATTCCTTGTACTTCCTGAATGCTTTCTTTTTCTCTTGAACCTTCACTGCCACTTCCTTTGAGAACCATAGTGGTTTCTTACATCATTTCATTTTGTTTATTTGCTTCACACAAAGGCTTGTTACCTCTGTGATGGCAGTTTTTATTATTCCCCATTGTTCTTCCACCCCTCCTTCCTGCCCATTGCCTAGTGCATTCCTTAGGCACTCACCCATTTTGGCAAAGTCAGCCCTCCTAAAGTCCAGTACTTTTGCCTTTGTATGGCTTGACTCTATTGCTGTGTTTATTGTGAACCATACTGTTCGATGGTCGCTAGTTCCCAGATGGCTACCCACTTCTACATCTGTAATCCTCTCTTCATCTCCATTTGGGAGAACCAGGTCTAAGATTGCTCCTTCTCGAGTGGGCTCCAATACTAGTTGTCTAAGGCATGCCCCTGTAGGGCATCTAGAATAACCCACTCTTCAAGTGGCTGCTGCAACTGCACTCCAGCTAACATCTGGCATATTCAGATCACCCATCAGCAATATCTTCCCTTTTCTGCCATTCTAAGTATACTTTCTATCATTTTTGTCCATTTCCTCCCTGAGAAGGGGTCTGTATACAACCCCAAGCGGATTCTGGTGCCATTGCCGGTCTCCAAATTTACCCACAGTGCTTCTTCTCCTCCCTGTTTACCCTTTTGTTCTGTTGCTTTGATTCCTTCCCTTATGTAAAGAGCTACTCCTCCTCCTCTTTTACCCTCCCTGTCCCTCCTGTAGATAATGTATCCTGGTATGTTTATGTCCCAGTTATGGTTTTGTGTGTACCATGTTTCTGTGACTGCCGCGATGTCCAGATGTTCCTACTCCATCAAGGCCACTAATTCAGGAAGCTTGTTACTCAGACTACGGGCATTGGTACTCATTGCTCTCCATTTTTTGATGGCTTTACCTTCTGTTGCAGCATCCCCCACTGACCTTTCTACCTCGGTCTTTTTCTCATTTAGTACCCTGTTTTGTAGGGAGAGGCTGGAATTTTCCTGCTGCTTATCAGTGCCTCCCCCCTTGACTAGTTTAAAAGCTTGTCCATGAAACATTTAAACCGATTGCTCAAAAGACTTGTTCCCTTCCTGGACAGATGCAGACCATCCTGCCAGTTTCTTTTTGCTTGTAAATGCCCTCTGTATAGGCAGTTGTTTACTGTGACACCTAAGAGTGGTTGGTTTGGTAGCCTTTATCAGGTTGCATTCTTCGCTCAAGTCCTTATCCTGTAGTATCTTACAGACCATTAGGATGTCCCCTCTGTCCCTCCATAACTGTGGATCATATAAATTTAACTCTCTGAGTCTATCTGTATAGGGAAGGGGTGTTACCCTAGTTGCTAACTGGGTTGCCCTCCTTTGGACACTATCCAGGATGTTTATGTCCTTCCTTAGTAATGGTGACCAGAATGAGGCAGCATAGTCCAGGTGTGGGTGGACATATGCCATATATAGGGAGACAAGAAAACATTCCAAGGGAATCTTACTGTGTTCTGACCTCTGCAGTATGGTCTCACCATAGGACTGCCCTGGAGCCAAAATGGTTACTAGAACCTATGCTAATAGTGGAATGTTAGGCTCGAGCTCGGTTTTCAAACCACTGTCCCTGGTTGCACTTCCTGCAACTATTAGATTCTTACGAAGCATGCAGAAGCTAAAACAAAGTAGCTAATCTATTCTAATATACCAAATGAATCCCCTTTGGGACAAACCCTTCTTAAACAACAAGGGCATATTCCAAGACTCAAGTCAACAGCTGCCCAAGAAATAAACAGGTATAGCAACAGGTTCCCCACAACAATTGTACAGCTAGTATGCAGTGCCCTGTAAGTTCTAGTAGAGGAGGAAGGGTGGGAGCACAGAAAACAGTAAGATTCCCTTGGAAGAAACAACATTACTATGGTAACTAATGTTTTCTTCAAACCCCAGGAAATCTTACTGTATTCTGACAAATGCAGACTACCCAAGCAGTGCCTTTGGAGGTGAGCAGAGGACCTATTTAGGAAACAGGTAGGCAGTAATGTTTGGTGAATGTGTGAACTGTGCTGGCCAACTGGTGCTGCGGCAAGGTGTCCATCTGCCGCACTAACGTCCCAGATTCAGGTAGGGACCCAGAAGTTGGAGGGCCGGCTGGAGGGAGAGGGATCAAACATCCTACAGACTGCTCTCCCTCTCCAGGGGAAAGAGTGTCCAGAACAATGAGGACCCCTAGCAGAGGCTGGGTGTCCCCCATGTCTGGCACAACACATTTCAGGGGGCCGGGAAAGATGCTGGTGTCACTGCACATCCCTGCTCCCAGGGAGAAAAACTACTGAAAAATCTTGGCTGCAAATGATGGCCCCGCTCTGCCGCCACTCCCCACTCAGACCGTCGTCTGCCGGGGGGGTCTCGCTCCTGTGACTCCACCCTGGGGGCAAGCCAGGGCTTCATGACCCATGTTCCCATGGAGGGGTCACCCAGCCAATGGCCCTGTCCGGGGGGGAGAAGCCTGGAGATGGGGGAGCAATAGGTGGAGTCTGGGACTGGAGCCTTTAGCCCTCCCCCCCCAAAAAAAAAGAATGTGTGAACTGTTTTCCAGGTAGCTGCTTTTCAGCTTTCCAGTAGAGGAATATCTCTTGAAGCTGCCATCGATGCAGCTGTTCCTCTGGTGGAGTGGGCCCTGAGACCATGTGGGGCTGCTTGCCCACTTTGCCATAACAGAACTGGATACATGCCATGATCCATCTTGCGATGGACATTTTCATGGCTGGTTTACCTTTTTCTACTTCCCCATAGGTCAAGAAGAGTTGAGTACTGTCTGCTCTGTGGCCTTTTGTATGCTCCAGGTAGTAGCTGATAGCTCATTTTACATCCAGGCTATGCAGTCTACGCTCCCCTGAAATGTAATGGTCAGTGAAAAAACCGGCAGTGTAATGAACTGATTAATATGGAAGTCAGACACCACTTTGGGAAGAAACTTATTATTGGTGCTAAGGACCATCCTGTGCCTGTGGAATGTAATATAGTCAGTCTCCATGGACAAAGCCTGACGCTCGCTAATCCTCCTGGCTGAAGTAATTGCAACTAAGAAAACAGCTTTCTAAGTTACATACTTGAGATCTGCTTATGACATAGGCTCAAAAGGTGGCTGCATGAGTTGTGCAATACATACGTTCAGATCCCACACTGGAGTGAAAGTCCTATGTGGGTGATGCAGATGCAACAGCCCCTTAAAGAATTTCCTGAACACTAGATTTGAGGCCAGAGATGATGCCTTGCCTGCTGACAGGTAAACTGAGACAGTTGCCAAGTGCACTTTCAGAGTGGATGGTCTCAGACCAAGGGAACGAGGTGGGTTAGGTAATCCAGGACAACTGGCAAACCTGCCTGAGTATGGTCCAGATTCTTGTTCTGACACCAAATGGAAAATCTTTTCCACTTGCACATGTAGGTCTTCCTAGTGGAGGGCTTTCTAGAAGCCCTAAGGACTTCCTTGACCCCTTCAGAAAGATGCAGGTTGGCATACTCTGGGTCCTCAAGAGTCAAACCTTGAGCTTGAGAGACCAAAGGTTGCGGTATAGTATCCTGCCCTGGTAAGAAGTCAGGAAGTTGTGCTTCCTGGGGAGGTTGATTGGTTTGGCAACTGATAGTGCCAGAACCAGGGAGTACCATGGTTGCCTGGCCCAGTCTGGAGCAATGAGGATCACTGTAGCTGGCTGGGATCTGAGCTTGTTCAGCACCATCAGCAACAATGGGAATGGAGGGAACGCATACAGAAACTTCCTTGTGCAATCCAGGACCAGTGTATCCAGTGGGATTGAGCCCCTCACTGAGGGCTTGCAGCAAAATTGAGGAAACAGGTAGTTGTCTGGGGCTGTGAAGAGTTCTGTCTCTGGGGTGTCCCACCATTTGAACACAATCTGTAACACCTGCTTGTTCAGGAACCACTCGTGGTGGTTCTGATTGATCCTGCTGAGAGCATCTGCCAGTACATTGTCCTTCCCTGGCAGGTGGACTACTGATAGGGAAATTCCCAGAGAGTATGTCAGACTCCAAATTTTCATGGCTTCTGTGCACAGGGGGGTTGACCTTGTGCCTACCTCTTTATTGATGTAGTACATTGTGGTTGTGTTGTCTGTATTGACCTGTGCCACCTTTCCCTGTAGAATGCTGGTGAATGGCTAGTGTCCCAGGAAGACTGCTCTGAGCTCCAGCAGGTTGATGTGCAGCAATGACTCTTGTTTGAGCCTGTACAGTGAGCAGTGTGCTCCTCCAGGTGTGCTCCCCACCCCAGTAGGGAAACATCTGTGGTTAGCACTAAGGAAGGGATTTCCTGCAAGAATGACACACCTTGTCTGAGGTTGCCCATGGCCAGCCACCACTGATGTACTTGCAGGAGTGTCCATGTAACTGGCACCGGTTTTGATAATGAGTCTGTTTTCTGGTGCTAGTGTAGTTTGAGATGATACTGGATATCTCTCATTTGGAATCTTGCCCCTGATGCTGTTGCTGTTGAAGCTGCCATATGGCCCAGCAACTGCAGGAAATGCCTTGCTGGCCTTAGGCTTTGAAGCTTGAAGGTACTTGCTAAATAAATCAGGCTGTCTGCCCTTGTCTGAAGCAGAAAAGCCTTTCTTCTCACAGAATCCAGCTTGACACCTATGAATTTCAGAAGCTGTACTGGCACCAATACTGACTTTTTCAGGTTGACAAGGAAGCCTAGTGACCATAGTACATCCTGTGTAAGTGTCAGGGATTCCCTTACTTGTTGAGGGGATTGCCCTATGACTAGCAAGTCATCCAGGTAAGAGAATACTGCCACTCCTTGCCTCCTCAGGAGTGCCACAACCATAGCCAAGCATTTTGTGAACACCCTTGGAGCAGAAGTAAGTCCAAAAGACATTGCCTTGAACTGGTAGTGGCCCCATGGCAGTCCGAATCTGAGAAATTTTCTGTGGGACTGCCTGATGAGGATGTGGAAATATGCATCCTTTAAGTCTAGAGATGCCAGCCAGTCTCCTAGTCTTAGGGCTGGAAGGATTGTTGCCAGGGTTACCATTTTGAACTTCGGCTTTGCCAAATGTCTGTTCAGGTGTCTGAGATCCAGTATGGGTCACCACTCCCCTGTTTTCTTTATTGTGAGGAAGTACCTTGAATAGAGTCCTTTCCTCTCTGTGCCAGAGAAACTGGTCCTATTGCCCTTTGAGATAGGAGATTTGTACTTCCCCTTCCAATAGCAATGTTTCTGATGGAGAAGAGGGTCTAAAGACCCTTGCCCGCAGCTTTGGCATGAACTTGAAGCTGACACCCAGACCTTGGCCCACTACCTCCAGGACCTACTTGTCTGTGGTGATGGTTTGCCATTCCTGGAGGTAGTGAGACAGCCTGACCTCTACTGGGGTGTGGGAGGCAACCCAAGCAGACACTTAAGGGTGTCTGCTTGGGTTGGGATGCTGTCTAAGTGCTAGGGCTAGTTTGGTTGCCACCTCTCCTACCCCTGCCTCTGAAATAACCTCTTTATGGTTGATATTGGGGAAAAGCTTGAGGCTGGAAGAATGGCCTATAGTGGGAACATAAGCAGGAGGCTAGGAGGCTGGTAAGGACAGAGGTTTGGGTTTATATTCTGTTTTAACTGAAATATTTGAATAGTTTTGTACGTGAAATTAGTTCTGTGTGTTAAAAATTACTACTTTGAGTTAGAACTGTTACTTGGGCTATGATATTGTAACTTTTGGGGCTTGGGAACACTTGTTTGGCAATGATAATAAGACTGAAATTTAAATGTGATGTTTGCCTGGTGTTGGGGGAAGGGAAATTAACAAGAATCATCTTGTCTTTCATTGTTCACTTGGGAACATAAGCAGGAGGCTAGGAGGCTGGTATGGACAGAGGTTTGGGTTTATATTCAGTTTTAACTGAAATATTTGAATAACTTTGTACATGAAATTAGTTCTGTGTGTTAAAAATTACTACTTTGAGTTAGAACTGTTACTTGGGCTGTGATATTGTAACTTTTGGGGCTTGGGAACACTTGTTTGGCAGTGATAATTAGAGTGAAATTTAAATGTGATGTTTGCCTGGATGGTAAGAGCCTCCCACCCACCCTGTTTTGTAGGCTTTCAAATACTGAAAAGCCACTGGGGTTGGGAATGAAGGGCTGTGTATTTCGTTGTGACTGAAATTTGAAACAACAGGAACTGGTGGCCTGTGACATCATACGGTACCTGATGTCTGCACACACACACTGTTAGTGGACTGACACACACTGGACTGTATGTGTTTGTGAGACTTGGGAACTTTATTGGTGGGGTTGAAACAGGGTTTGTAAATAACTGCAGTCAGTATGAGAGGAACTGTATTCCAGGGGAAGGGACTGAGAAAAGGGGTGTGCTATTATAAACAGAGGGGACAAACAGGGTGGCCATATTCCACCATGGCAGGCATCTTCGAAGGGTTGTAGGCTGACAGGCTGTGGGATGGCAATAATTCTCAATTGGGCCTGGAGAGAGGGATGCTGCCCACTCTGTAGACAGCTATCTTGTATCAGGAATGAAGTATATTGGTTAAGGAGTAAGCTGGGGGAGTTGGGGAGGTGTCCAATGATAAGGGGTGTGGATATGGGCAGCAGAAGGGTGGGGCTGAGGGGAGGCTGGGGCAACGCTCTGAAATTACAGGATGTTATGTTACAGCAAGCAGGAGGGGGGATATTAGGGACAGAGGACCCTTAGATAGGGATGTTGACACTAAGGGAAAAGCGTACAGGGTGAACATTCCGAACACAAAGAGAGAGTGAAGGGGGAAGAGTCAGGAGGGGCTGTTGCGGGGAAGCCTAGAACAGCAGACTGTGGGACGGGAGCTCCTAAGGAGAACAGAGCAAGAGGGGAGGAAGAGGGGCAGTTTAGAGGTGCAGTCAGGGGAAACTCGGGTTACTTGATGGAGGCTGGCATAGAGTGTCACAATAAATTTGAGCTACTAAGCAACCTAGTGGGGAGGACGGGGTTGGTGGAAATGAGGAAACTGATACAGAGGCCGGTGGAGGGAGTCGGATACCCATAGGGCAACATAGACCGGCAATGGAAAGGATAGAAATAGTCCCAGAGGGAGAAGGGGAAACATAAATGTTAAGCAGATGGGGGAGATACAACATATTGCAGACATGAGAGAGGAGAGCATGACTGGAGAGAAACTGGGAGACAAGGAGGTGGGGGAGGGGCCCCCCTTCAGCAGGGGGGTCTGTACCAAGGATGGGGCCCTAGGTAAAGGGGACCCACAGAGAGCCTCTGGAGGCAGGGGTACTATTACAAGCAGGAGGATGGTGGGGTGGGAAAGGGAAACCATCAGGGCCAGGATAAATTGTCTGGATAAGAGAGGGTTAAAGGGACACCTATTCAGAGGGGTCTGAGTTAAGTGGGCAAAATAACGAGGGAGGCAGAAAGGGGAGGGTGACAAGGGGGTCTCTAATAAGGCAGGAAGACTCCCATGGAATTGAGATCACGAAAAAAGGGGGAGATGGGGGGCTGAGAGTGCATAGTGGAGGTAACCATAAGGATGATGGCAGTGTTAAGGTTCTGTTATTGGGAGACTCTATGATTAGGGGTATCCAGTGGGAGGGACAGGGGTGTGGATGCCATAGCCAGGTGAAGGTAGTGAGTATCTCTGGGCTGACAGTGCACAGAGCAAAGTTCATGGTGTACGAACTGGTTAGGGATTGTGGAGGGAAACCGGATTTCCTGGTGCATTTGGGAACTAATGATCTAGAGGGAAATAGCATTTTGGAAATCCAGGCAAGGTTCCAAGAACTTGCCAGAGTCTGTCGGCATAATGGATGCAACATTTCCTTTTTGGAGATATTGCCAGTACCAAAGGCTTCAGTGGAGAAAAAAATGAAGATCACAGAGGTTAATGACTGGCTCTGGAAGTGGAGTGAAGAGAGTGGGTTGGGGGTGTTAGGGAACTGGAAAGGAGTTTGGGAGGATAAGGGACTGTATGCCAAGGACAGGCTTCATCTTGCCCCATTAGGGAAGGAAGTCCTTAAACAGGGATGGCTGACTACATTCAAGAAAGGTGGGGTTAAACTTGTGAGGGGGAAGAGATAAGGGAGGGATGACCAGAAGCCCCTCCTCCAGATGAGGGAGTAGCCTTCAAACCCAAGGGGGGAGGGGGAAACAGACTGGGGGTGGAGATTTCAGGAGGCGAAAGGAGGATGGAAGTATAAGGAACCTGGGTGGGGTTCACAAGGGGATCAGGGATAACGGGTGGGGTTGGTGTTAGTAAATGCCAGAAGCTTGGGAAACAAGTTGCCAGAGTTCCAGGCCATGCTGTTGGGGAGGGGTGGATGTGGCAGCAGTCATGGAGACGTGGGCCAACAAAAACCATGACTGGGACCTAAACGTGCGTGGTACACTATGCTTAGGAAAGATAGAAAGGAGGGCAGAGGGGTGGAGTGGCTATGTTCATTAGAGATGACATAGAAATCACTAGGGTTGAAGAGGCAGAGGGAAACGTGGAGGTCTTATGGGTCACCTTACGATCCCCAGCAGGAGATAAGGTCAAGCTGGGTGTAGTATATAGGCCCCCCAGGATGGGTGATGTTCTGGAGGATGGTTTGCTGGACAACATCATTGCCCAGTGTGGACCAAAAGGGGAAGGAGTGGTGTTGATGGGGGACCTTATTATGCCAGGTACAAACTGGAGAACCATGTCCTCTAAGGTGGCCAAGGAGCAGAGGCTGCTGGACGGCTTCCAGGATGTGTTCTTAACACAGCATGTGATGGAGCCCACAAGGAAGGGGCATGTCCTGGACGTGGTTCTGGCAGATGGGGATCTGGTAAGGGACCTGGTTGTAGAGGATACCCTGACTGGGAGCGACCACAATACTGTCTGGTTTCAAATAAGCATGGGGGAGGGAGATCTAGGACACTGGCAGTGGACTTCAGGGGGCAGACTTTGTGGGCATGGGAAATATTCTCAAGGATCACTTGAAGGGGATTACATCAATGACAAATGTGGAAAGGAGATGGGATGTCATAAAACAGGGACTTCATGAGGCAGTCAGAACCTGCGTTAAGGTGAAACGTAAGGGAGCAAGGTCACATAAACCATGCTGGTGGTCCAGTGAGGTTCAGGTAGTGGTCAGAGAAAAGAAGGCGGCCTACAAAAAATATAAAACAACAACAGGGGATAGGGATAAGGAAATGTACCATCTTGCATCTAGAAAAGTCACCCGGATGGTGAGGGGGGCAAAGTCCAGTAAAGAACAGCGGCTGGCACAGGGGATACATGGAGGGGAAAAGGGGTTCTTCTGGTACATTGGGGAGCAGAGAAAAACTAAGGGCCATCTCAGCGGATTGAGATCAGAAGGAGGGTGGGTGGAAGAGGCGAGGGACCAGGCAGAGGTATTTAATGAGTACTTTGCCTCTGTGTTCACTAGGGAGGGGGATGGGATATCTACAAAGCAAGGCATGATGGGGATAGAAGCAGCAGTGATTGGGATCAGGGGAGCAACAGAAATGGAGCAAGAGGGAGGGAGGGAGAGGTACCCCAAGGGTGTCACATCAGGATAAGGATAAAAAGGCCAGTAAGGTGGAGGGGACGGATGATGCTATCTCCGCCAAAAGAGTGTGGTTAGCCCTCAAGGCCCTAAAGAAAGACAAATCTCCTGGGCCAGATGGCATTCATCCGAGAGTACTATGGGAATTGGCGGACATACTGGCTGCACCTCTGGCGGAGCTCTTCAACAGGTCACTTGAGACAGGGAGGGTACCTAGGGATTGGCGATTGAGGCACATGTGGTGCCAATCCATAAAGGGGGGTCGATGGAAGTACCAGGTAACTATAGACCCATCAGTTTGACCTCAGTGGTGGGAAAATTAATGGAGAGTTTACTAAAGGAACGATTGGGGGTGTACTTGGAGGAGGTGGGAGGTCTGGATAGTCGGCAACATGGGTTTGTGCCAGGTAGATCATGTCAAACCAATCTTGTGGAGTTCTACTTATGGGTAACATCAGAACTGGACTGGGGAAAGCCTGTGGATGTATTATTCTTGGACTTCAGCAAGGCGTTTGACTCTGTCCCCCACAATGGTCTGGTGGAGAAACTGATGGGGTTGGTAGTAGGCCCTTTGATGGTCAGATGGATTGAAAACTGGCTAGCTGGACGCACCCAGAGAGTAGTGGTTGGTGGGGAGCTCTCGAACCCTAGAGAGGTTGGTAGTGGGGTACCGCAGAGCTCGGTCCTGGGTCCGATCCTGTTTAATGCATACATATCGGGCATCAGGGAGGGTATAGGGTGTGAAATGAGTCTTCGCTGATGACTCCAAGATGGGAGCAGTAGTTGAGGAGAAGAGGGGAGGTTGGCCCTGCAAGGGGACCTGGACACCCTGGAAAGCTGGGCTCACACATGGAAATTGAATTTCAATATCACCAAGTGCAAGGTGTTACATCTTGGGCGGGGAAACCCTAAACACAGGTACACCCTGGGAGGGGAGGCGCTGGAGGCCTCAATAGGGGAAAAAGACCTAGGGGTCATGCTGGATGCATGTATGAATAACTCTGAGCAGTGCAGGAGAGCGGCTAGCAAGGCAAACAGGATGTTGGGATGCATCGCAAGGGGATCACCTCTAGGGAGCAAGGAAGGATTCTGTCTTGTACAATGGACTGGTTAGACCACACCTTGAGTACTGTGTCCAGTACTGGAGACCACACTTGAAGAGGGACATACAGCTCCTGGAGAGGGTACAGAGGAGGGCAACTAAGATGATACGAGGACTAGGGGATTTGACGTATGAGGACAGACTTGAGGAGCTCTGCCTGTTTTCATTGGAGGAGAGGAGAGACAGGGGGACATGATTGAGGTCTTCAAGTACCTCAAGGGAATAAATAGGGTAAACATGGAGGGGATCTTTAGACTAAAGCAGGGAGGTATCACCAGAGGGCATGGTTTGAAGTTGGAAGGTGGAAGGGTGAGGTGGGAAAAGAGGAGGAGGTTTTTCACTGAGAGGGTGGTGGACCCTTGGAATGCACTGCCTGGCGAGCTGGTTCAGAGATCCACAGTGGAGGGCTTCAAGAGAGGGTGGGACAGACACAGAAAGTGGATGTATCAGATGATGGCCTGTCCCAGGGGGGTGGGGATGGATGATAGGGGTTTCTGGAACACAAGGGGGGGAGGGCCTCAGCACCCAACTAGGGATCTGAGGTTCGAGCAGACTTGATAGACCATAAGGCCTAATCTGCTGGCAAATAGTATGTTAGTATGTCCCCTGCCTCTACTTCCCCTAGCTTGTTGCTTCTGGGAGGTAGATGTTTTTTCTTTAGCAGCAGCACTTTTATAGGCTGTCTTGTAGACATCCATTTTCTTCATAAAAGCCTCTGTCTGTTCACCAAACAATGAAGTAGGCTGACATGGGAAGTCCAGGGCCTTGGACTGTGTGTCTTGAGTCAAGTTAGTAGTTCTGAGCCAAGCAAGCCATCTGAGAGACACAGAGGAAGCCATTTGTCTGGCAACAATGTCATTATTATCCACAGCCATCCTTAAATTGGGCTTTTGATGCCTCTATGCCCCTCTTAGCAGCCTCCTCTAGGTCAGCTGCCATAGGGGCTGGGACAGATTTTGTGATTTCATCACTGTATTCCATAAAGTTCTCTGTTATCTTGCAACATAGGCCATATAGAATTCCTGCCTGATGATCAGAGAAGATCCCAAGTAAACCTTTTTTGCAATGGAATCCATGTTCCTGGAATCTTTGTCTGGAGGCAAGTTGCCAAGGGTATGCTAGCCTTATCACAGGCTTGGGTGTCCAAAAAGGAACTCTGCTCCACCCCTAGCCACCCGGTATTTCTTGTCCACCTTTCTAGCTACCGGTGGCATAGAAGTGGGGGTCTGCAGGACCTTGTTAACCTGTTTTTTTCAGGGATTTGTGGATGGGCAGTAACAGTCTTTTGGAGACTGGAACATCCATCATTTCCATGTACTCCTGTTCCTCCTCCTCATCGGTTGATTCCTGAGTAGGGAGGTCCAGGGATTGGGTCACTTGCTTAATAAAAGTGAAATGAGAAGTATAGTCCTCAGTCACCTTAATCAGGGGAATCAGGACAATGGGGTCGGGAGAAATATTCTGTTCAATTGGTTCTCCATAATCCTCCTCATCATCATCGCCATCATCATCCTCCTCATCATCATCTCCAAAAGTCTCTACCCTTTGTTCCAGAAAACCATGAACTGAGGTAGAACCAGAGGATTGTGAATGTGGCCGCTTCTCAAATGGAACTGGGGTACTCAGTTGGAGCACCTGAATAATCCTTATAACGTTCGCTATTTCTTCAGCGATCGGAACCAGTGTCTTTTTCGGTTGCGATTAGACCACTGCATGTTTCTTTTTTTCCTTTCTTTTGCCTGCGGTTGCCGGGTCAGTGGTGGTATCAGCAGGTCGTTTATTGGCTGAGTAACCATCCCTCCAGTTCTTTTTGGCTGGTACCCAGTTTGTAGCTGGGTCAGCAGCCTTCTCGGACATATTCTCCTGCAGTCATTTAAGCAGCCTCTCAAGCGTCGACTGAGGGAAGTTTTTGCAAATTTCACAGTCCTCTTTGAGGTGATCAAACCCTAAACAAAAAACATAAATTAGATGAGGATCTGCCTTAGCAAATGGTTCCCCACACTCTGTACAATGCTGGAAACCTGTGGGGCCCGTTCTTTTCTTGGTCTGTGACATTTATCGGTCAGTTGAATTAACCCGATAAATTTCAATAATAATAATAATAACAACCGACTTACCTAAATAGTCAGAAGAACTGAGATTCACCTCAGAAAACTTTTTGAAATTGCTGGCCCATCGGCGCAACGATTGGATTTCCGCTAGCGACGCAGGTGACCCAGGCTCGGAAACAAACCAGGGTCACTGGAGGGCCAACCGAGGGAGAATGATACAGCATCCCACGGACTGCTCTCCTTCTCTGGAGGGAGAGTGGGGAAGTGCCCTCGGTGTGTGAGGGACAACGGCGGAGGCTGGGAGTTGCACAGCTACCGACAGTAAAGTATGTACAGGAGGCAGGGTAGACGCTAGACATCATTGCATGGCCCCGCCTCCCCAGAAAAGCAGAAAAAAAACCAGGACAGCTGCCGGCTGCCCTCCATGAAGCCCACTATGGCTTCAATTAGCCCCTTAGGCCAGGGCCCTCCAACCTACCTGAAGTCTACGGTGTGTAGGGAGAGCGCCGCAGCCCCACTGTGGGGGAAGAAAAGCCACGGGGCTTCGGAGGGGCCTTGTGGCCGATATGAGGGGTGGAAGTCCATGGCTCCATCACCAGGCTGAAAGTACCAGGCAGCTACTGGCTCAGGGGAGAAAAAGAATGTAGAACAAAAAAATAAAAAAAACTTTTCGGAATTAAAGAAACTATCAATTCCTTCCCGGATGAGATGAACCGATAAGGAATCGACAAAACTTACCAAATTTGACTCTATCTAGACTAAGTCTACCTGTGAACCAAGGACAGTGCTTCAAAAATCGAAATATTTAAACGGAGTTCGATAAACCGAGAAAAAAATAAACCTCTTCAAGAAAGTGATGGAGAGCTCTCTGGAGACATCTTACTGAGGCAAGAGGAGTAAAGAATCTGATGGCTGCAGGAAGTGCAACCAGGGACAGTGGTTTGAAAACCGAGCCTGAGCCTAACATTGCACTATTAGGATAGGTTCTATTAACCATTTCGGCTCTGGGGCAGTCCTATGGTGAGACCATACTGCATTTGACAGATTACAGTAAGATTTCCTGGGGTTTGAATACATGATTCAGACCTGGTTATGAATGACTTCCTAACTGACTGTATAAATTGAATTGCTGTTAATGCTACCTTTCTACAATGATCTCCTACTGTTAGGTCCTTACTAACAACTATCCCTAGGTCTGTTTCTGAACTAACTGTTTTTATTGTAGTACCATTCAGCACATAATTGTGCATTTGATTTTTCCTCCCAAGATGTATAACAGAGCATTTCCCAATATTAAATGTAATTTTGTTAGAATGGGCCCACTTTTCTATATTTATTATATCAGTTGTCAGTATATCAATTTTTGTTTCTGTGTCCACTTCTGCACTGATTTTGCAGTCATTGGCAAATTTACTTCAGTTGCACTTAACATTAGTTTGCAGGTCTCTGATAAAGATTCCAAAAACACAGTGCCCAATATTGAGCCCTGTGGGAAATTACTTGTAACATTGATTTGCTCTGACAGTATGCTTTGGACCTTAACTTGTTGCTTCCTGTTGTAGAACCATTGTTTGATCCAACTGATGGTATAGGAGTCGAGACCTAACTTAACCATTTTCTTCTATGAGTAATGCATGAGGGACAGTGTTGAATGCTTTTTGGAAATCTAATAGGACCACATGCCCCAGAATTCCATTGTCTACACTGTCATTTTTCTTTTCGTAAAATAAAATAAGATTGGTTGCACAGGAGCGTCCTGCGACAAACCCATGCTCTGTGCGATCCCCTAGACCTTTTACTATGATTACAGTCTCTAACCTTTTTTTTAAGATTCTCTCCATGATTTTTCCAATCACAGAGGTTAGACTTATAGGTCTATAGTTGCCAGGCTGCTGTTTATTTCCCTTCTTATAAATTGGGGTCACAGTTTCCCTTCTCCAATCCTCGGGCACTACACTAGTACTATATGATTTGCTAAAGAGCAGTGTCAGAGGAAGTGTCAAATCCTCTGCTATGTTTTTTGATAAAATTTGTGTTTATATTATCTGGTCCAGGTGCTGAATTATTCTTCAAATCATTTATGGCTCTATTGACTTCCTCTATGGAAATCTGATTATAGTTTGACCCTTTGGTAATACTGCTGGTTTTAACTAGTTCTTGTGTTGCAAAAATGGCTCCAAATATTTATTCAGTGCGTCTGCTATTTACTTTTGATTACACTACCCTCAATACCATTTTTCAGAATTGGGCCCAGGGTGTTATTCCTTTTTTTGTTGCTGTTTATATAGGCACTAAAATGTTACCCCAGATTATAGGTTGGGTTGACTAATGGTTAAGTTCCAGGCGTCAAAGGGTATGCATCCGGGGTTACCAATCAGACTGGGGTAGCATCACTAGTGGAGTGCCACAATGATCTGTGCTGGGTCCAACATTATTCAAAGGGTTTGTCTCCTCAATACAGATGTTGCATGGCTCCTGATTATGTAAATACACCAACTAATACTAAAATATGGGCCATAGTCAACACCCAGGAAGCAGCAGCAGCACAGTTTTAGAAAGATCTGCACCATTTAGAACAATGGGCAAATAAACATACATTGAAATTTATTGAAGAGAAATGCAATTTCAAGCATTTTTGCCAGGGGGGAGGTTGCTCATCTCCAGGCTGAGTTGGGAAGGATTTGGAGGCCCTCCTCTCCCACCCAGGGACCACCAGGGCCACTGCCGTTGCCTCAGAGGTTGCCAAGAAAGAGGAGTGGTTGGACCACAGTGGGCTCAGGGAGGGTGAGGGTGGTGGAACAGAGGCACATCCCTCCAGTTGTACCACTCCACAATTCATATGCCATTCTGGCAAAGTGTGGTTCCTCTATAGAGGCACCCGCAGTGGAGACCAAGGAGGATGCTGGGAACCTCCAAAAAGGAGACCCACAGCGGGGTGGCATGGGACCCCACAGAGGAAGGAAACAACTCCTGGTGGGGGACTCCATTGTTAGGATGGTAGAACTGGGGGAGGAAGAGGAGAGGGAGGTAAGGTGTCTGCCTGGTGCCATGGCTTGAAGGGGCAGGGAGTGAATCCTCAGGATTACCGGAGCAACTGCACAAGGGAGGCAGCTGGATGTCATTGACCACCTAGGGACAAATGACATGGCTGAGAAAGGGATCAGAGCAGTGCAGAAAGACTTTGTGGAGTTGGAGAGGGGCCTTAGACAAGTAGCACACATGATAACCTTCTTGGAGGTGTTGCCTGATAATGGCATGGGTGAGGATAAGGTGCTCTACACCATGGGATTCAATCAGTGGTTGAAAAACTGGTGCAGAGTTCAGGGATTTGGCTTCATTGGGGACTGGGGGTCCATCTGGAGTGACGCAGGCCTATACTGGGGTGATGGTCTGCATCTGTCCAGGAGGGGAACCAGGATCCTAGGTGATAGGTTTAAATGCTTCTTTGGCAAGCATTTAAACTAGCCAAGTGGGGAGGCGCTGGAAAGGAGCAGGGAAATCCTAGCCCTCCCCCCAAAAAAAGTCAGGGTAGTAAGTGAGGTAAACACCAAGATAGAGATGTCGATAGGGAGAAGGGCAGGGGTAAATGGAGAAAATGACAAAGGCAATAAGGACAGGGATGGGGTAAAAAGGGGTAAGGCCATCAAGAAATGGAGAGTAATGGTACCAATGCCCATAGCCTGGGCAACAAGCTCCCTGAACTGATGGCCTTGATGGAAGAGGGATGCCTGGATATCGTGGCAGTCACAGAAACATGCTACACAGAGAACCATAACTGAGATGTTAACATACCAGGGTACACAACCTACAGGAGAGACAGGGAGGGGAGAAGAGGAGGAGGAGTAGCTCTCTATGTAAGGGAAGGGATAAAAGCAACAGGACTAAAGAATAAACAGGGAGAAGAGGAGGCACTGTGGGTCACCTTAGAGACTGGAAATGGTACCACAATCTGCACAGGGGTTGTATACAGACCCCCATCTCAGGGGGAGTGAATGGACAAGGATATGATAAAAGGCATCCTTAGGATGACAGAGTAAGGGGAGATACTGTTGATGGGAGACCTTAATGTGCCAAATGTTAACTGGAGCACCTTTGCTGCAGCCACATCTAAGAGCAGGGCCATTCTCGATGCCCTACAGGTGGCATGCATCATAGAAACATAGACTTGGACGGCAGATAAAGGACTGCTTGGCCCACCTAGTCTGCCCATTTCCCTACCTACAGGATAAGCTGCAGATCCTAGTTAACCAACAGCCTATTTCTTCTTACCCCCCACAAGAATCGCCTTATGTCTGTCCCAAGTATTCTTGAATTCTCCCACAGTTTTAGACCCCACAACCTTCTCAGGAAGGATGTTCCATGCGTCCACCACCCTCTCTGTGAAAAAATACTTCCTCACGTTGCCCCTGAACCACCACCCCCTCTGTCTTTAAATTGTGTCCCCTTGTTCTTGCACATGTCTTTTTCTGAAAGATGCTACCCTCTTGGACTTTACTGATTCCACTGAGGTACATAAAAGTTTCTATCATCTTCCCCCTCTACCTCCTTTCCTCAGGGGTATACATATTAAGTTCCTTTAGTCTCTTCTCGTATGGCTTCTCTTGCAGACCCCGCACCATTTTAGTTGCCCTCCTCTGAACTGTCTCTATCCTGTCTGTATCTTTGCAGAGATGGGGTCTCCAGAACTGGACGCAGTACTCCAGATGGGGTCTCACCAACTGTCTGTACAGAGGGGTAACAACTTCCTGTTTTCTGCTGGTGATGCCTCTCCCTATACATCCCAGTATACCCCCAGCCCTCCCTACTGCCTTCTCACATTGCTTGCTAACCTTAAGGTCATCTGATATGATTGCCCCCAGGTCCCTTTCCATTTTTGTTGTTGTTACTACCCCCATTGTGTAATCTTTCCATGGGTTTTGTTTCCAGTGCATTATTTAGCACTTCTTTGCATTGAATCCAAGCTGCCATACTTCTGACCATTCCTCCAACCTTGGCAAGTCCCTTCTCATCCTTTCCATGCCTCCTTGTGTATCAAACCTGTTGCAGATCTTGTGTCATCTGCAAAGAGGCATACTTTTCCTTCCAGTCCCTCTGCAATGTCACTTATAAAGACATTAAAAAGGACTGGACCCAGTACTGAACCCTGCTGTACCCCACTAGTAACCCAACTTTCTTCAGAGTGGACTCCATTTACAATTACTTTCTGTGTCCTGTTGTCCAGGCAATGTTTTACCCAGGCTACCACCCTGGGACCCACTCCCAGGCTGGTTAATCTGACTATTAATCTTTTGTGTGGGACTGTGTCAAATGCCTTGCTAAAGTCTAGGTAGACCATGTCCACAGCCCCTTCCTTGTCTACTACTTTGGTCACCCAGTCAAAGAAACCAATTAGATTCGTCTGACATGACCTTTCCACTGTGAATCCATGCTGCCTTGGGTCCTGTGCCCCACTGGCCTCTAGGTACTCAACAATCCTTTCCTTCAGAAGTGATTCCATCACTTTCTCTACCACAGAGGTCAAACTGACAGGTCTGTAGTTTCCTGCTTCTGTCTTGGTCCCACTTTTGTGAAGGGGAATCACATCCGCCTTCCTCCAGTCCTCAGGTACCACACCATCCTCCCATGATTTGTTAAAAAGGGTAGTAAGTGGTTTCACTAGTTCTCCCCTTAATTCTTTTAGAATTCTGGGGTGAATTCCATCAGGCCCCATTGCTTTGTCCACCTTCAGTTTTAGGAGTTCTTTCAGAACCCTTTCTTCTGTGAAAGGACTGGGATCGACCCCCCTATCAAGAGTGCTTCTGTTAATTGGATTAGGCACCTCCCCCCCTCCTCTTTTGTGAATACTGAGCAGAAATATTCATTCGGTATCTCTGCTTTGTCACTGTCCCTCTCTGCCCTCCCACCGTCCATTCTATTCAGCCTTACTATCCCTTCCTTTGTCTTTCTACGCTCCCTGATGTACCTATGAAAGGTTTTATCCCCCTTCTTAACTGAGTTGGCTATCTTTTCCTCAGTTTGGGCCTTTGCTATTCTGACTTCCTTCCCTGCTTCCTTCTGCCTTAACTGGTACAGCTCTCTGTCCTGCTCCTTCTGTGTTTCCTTATACTTCCTGAATGCTATCTTTTTCTCCCTGACTTTCCCCACCACCTCTTTTGAGAACCATAGTGGCTTTTTCTTTCATTTTGATTTGTTTATTTGCTTCGCACAAAGGCTTGTTGCCTCTGTGATGGCAGTTTAGATGTTTCCCCATTGTTGCTCCACCCCTCCTTCTAGCCTGTTTGCTAGTGCTTTTCTAAGGCACTCTCCCATCTTGTAAAAGTCAGCCCTCATGAAGTCCAGTAGCCTTACTTTTGTATGGCTTGACTCTGTAGCTGAGTTTATTGTGAACCACACTGTTTGATGGTCACTTGTTCCCAGATGGCAACCCACTTCTAGATCTCTGATCCTCTCACTGTCCACATTTGAGAGTATGAGGTCTAAGATTGCTCCTTCATGAGTGGGTACCAAAACTAGCTGCCTGAGGCATGCCACCTGTACGGCATCGAGAATGGCCATGGTCTTGGATGTGGCTGTAGCAAATGTGCTCCAGTTAACATCTGGCATATTCAGGTCTCCCATCAACAGTATCTCCCCTTTCTCTGCCATTCTAAGAATGCCTTCTATCATATCCTTGTCCATTGCATCCCCCTAACATGGGGGTCTGTATACAACCCCTGTGCAGATTGTTGTGCCATTTCCAGTCTCTAAGGTGACCCACAGTGCCTCCTTTCCTCACTATTTACTCTTTTGTTCAGTTGCTTTTATCCCCTCCTTTACATAGAGAGCTACTCTTCCCCCTCTTCTCCCCTCCCTGTCTCTCCTGTAGGTTATGTACCCTGGTATGTTAACATCCCAGTCATGGTTCACTATGTACCCTGTTTCTGTGACTGCTACAATATCCAGGCATCCCTCTTCCATCAAGCCCACCAGTTCAGGGAGCGTGTTGCCCAGACTATGGGCATTGGTACTCATTACCCTCCATTTCCTGATGGCCTCACACCTTTTTGCCCCATCCCTGTCCTTATTGCCTTTGTCACTTTCTCCATTTACCCCTGCCCTTCTCCCTATCTGACAGCTAGTTTTGGAACCCACTTGTGAGGGAGCAATCTTAGACCTCGTACTCTCAAATGGGGACAGTGAGAGGATCTCAGATCTAGAAGTGTGTAGCCATCTGGGAACAAGTGACCACCAAATAGTGGTTCACAATAAACTCAGCTACAGAGTCAAGCCATACAAAAGTGAGGCTACTGGACTTCAGGAGGGCTGACTTTGGCAAGATGGGAGAGTGCCTTAGAAATGCACTAGCAAACAGGCTAGAAGGAGGGGTGGAGCAACAATGGGGAAACACCAAAACTGCCATCACAGAGGAAACAAACCTTTGTGTGAAACAAATAAACATATCAAAACAAAACAAAAAGCCACTATGTTTTCTCAAAAGAGGTGGTTGGGAAGGTTAGGGAGAAAAAGATAGCATTTAGGAAGTATAAGGAAACACAGAAGGAGCAGGACAGAGAACTGTACCAGTTAAGGCAGAAAGAAGCAGGGAGGGAAGTCAAACTAGCAAAGGCCCAAACTGAGGAAAAGATAGCCAACTTGGTTAAGAATGGGGATAAGAATGGGGATACCTTTTATAGGTACATCAGGGAACATAGAAAGACAAAGGGAGGGAGGGATAGTGAGGCTGAATAGAATGGACGGTGGGTGGTCAGAGAGGGACAGTGAAAAAGCAGGGATACTGAACGAATACTTCTGCTCAGTATTCACAAAAGAGGAGGAGGGGGAGGTGCCAAATCCAATTAACAGAAGCACTCTTGATAGGGGGGGTCGATCCCAGTCCTTTCACAGAAGAAAGGGTTTTGAAAGAACTCCTAAAACTGAAAGTGGACAAAGCAATGTGGCCTGACAGAATTCACCACAGAATTCTAAAAGAATTAAGGGGAGAACTAGTGACACCACTGGCTACCCTTTTTAACAAATCATGGAAGGATGGTGTGGTACCCGAGGACTGGAGGAAGGTGGATGTGATTCCCCTTCACAAAAGTGGGAGCAAGACAGAGGCAGGAAACTACAGACCTGTCAGTTTGACCTCTGTGGTAGGGAAAGTGATGGAATCACTTCTGAAGGAAAGAATTATTGAGTATCTACAGGCCAGTGGGGCACAGGACCCAAGGCAGCATGGGTTCACAGTGGGAAGGTCATCATGTCTGATGAATCTAATTGAATTCTTTGACTGGGTGACCAAAGTAGTAGAAAAGGGAGGGGCTGTGGACATGGCCTACCTAGACTTTAGCAAGGCATTTGACACAGTCCCACACAAAAAATTAATAACCAAATTAACCAGCCTGGGAGTGGGTCCCAGAGTGTTAGCCTGGGTGAAATATTGGCTGGACAACAGGGCATAGAAGGTAATTGTAAATGGTGTCCACTCTGAAGAAAGGGAGGGTTACTAGTGGGGTACCGCAGGGTTCAGTACTGGGTCCAGTCCTTTTTAATGTCTTTATAAGTGACATTGCAGAGGGACTGGAAGAGAAAGTATGCCTCTTTGCAGATGACGCAAAGATCTGCAACAGGGTTGATACACAAGGAGGCATGGAAAGGATGGATAAGAAGGGACTTGGCAAGGTTGGAGGAATGGTCAGAAGTATGGCAGCTTGGATTCAATGCAAAGAAGTGCTAAATAATGCACCTGGGAAACAAAAACCCATGGGAAGATTACACGATGGGGAGGAGGTAGTAACACCAACAAAAATGGAGAGAGACCTGGGGGCAATCATATCAGATGACCTAAAGGTTGGCAAGCATTGTGAGAAGGCAGTAGGGAGGGCTGGGAGGATACTGGGATGTATAGAGAGAGGCATCACCAGCAGAAAACAGGAAGTTGTTATTCCTCTGTACAGACAGTTGGTGAGAACCCATCTGGAGTACTGCATCCAGTTCTGGAGACCCCATCTCCGCAAGGTCACAGACAGGATGGAGGCAGTCCAGAGGAGGGCAACTAAAATGGTGCAGGGTCTGCAAGAGAAGCCATACAAGGAGAGACTAAAGGAGCTTAATATGTATACCCTTGAGGAAAGAAGGGAGAGGGGGGGACATGATAGAAACTTTTAAGGACCTCAGTGGAATCAATAAAGTCCAAGAGGGTAGCATCTTTCAGAAAAAGAGATTTGCAAGAACAAGGGGACACAATTTGAAGATAGAGGAGGGATGGCTCAGGGGCAATGTGAGGAAGTATTTTTTCACAGAGAGGGTGGTGGATGCATGGAACAGCCTTCCTGAGGAGGTTGTGGGGTCTAAAACTGTGGGAGAATTCAAGAATGCATGGGACAAACATAAAGCAATTCTTGTGTGGGTTAGGAAGAAATAGGCTGTTGGTTAAATAGGATCTGCAGCTTATCCTGTAGGTAGGGGAAATGGGCAGACTAGGTGGGCCAAGTGGTCCTTATCTGCTATCAACGTCTATGTTTCTATGTAATAACATAATGGCAGAATATAAATTGAACAACAGGGTACTTGAGTATACTGTTAAGGAAAAAGACCTTGGAGTCACCATTACAAACAACTTAACTTTTGACACCCATGCCAGGGAAGTAGCTAAAAAGTATAACAAGATCTTAGGATGTATACTCAGGCATATTAAAAGTAGGGACTCAAGGGTAATTATCTCACTCTTCTTTTCATTGGTAAGGCCCCAGCTGGAATATTGTTCTAGTTTTAGTGCACCACAAAATATGGGGAGTATAAGGTTGATGGAGAAAGTACAAAGGAAAGCAACCATGAATTTTGAGAACTTAAAAAACAGGTACTATGGGGAAAGGCTTTCAGAGTTTGGCCTGAATTCCTTGAAGTATAGGAGACTAAGAGGGGATTTATGCTTTATATATAAAGCATTTCATAATGAAGAGATATGGAAAAGTACAGAGTTGTGTATAACTACAAGTAATAGTAACAGAAACACCAGGACCCATAGATTACAACTAAGGAGTGAAATTTATAGAACAAGTAAGAGAGGTGGGTGGTTCAGTCAAAGGGTGACTGCAATTTGGAATGCCCTGCCAGAATCAGTTGTTCTCAGTATTTCTATGGATACGTTTAAAAAACCATTGGATACTCACATGGGCAATGAACGAATTAGACTGTATCACTGATATGTGGCGAGTCCTAAGAGGCTAACTGCCAACTGACTCGTTCCCCTATCTATGAATCTAGTATTAGGAGAGGGATCACTGTCAACAACTGCCATTGAAGCATATTCATCTTTATATTCAGCAGAGACACTGAAAATCCTCAGACGTTTCAATCAAAATCCATTCTGAATTGAAGAATGTTCACATGAAAAACATACTCTACGACTTGCAAAAATACTTCATAATTACAATACAGCTCTATTTAGGTAAATGGGATCATTTGTACCTTTGCTCCTACCTATTGTTTTAGTCACAGTGGCAACAGAATGTTTTTTGATGGACCACTTCAACACAAATCAAATGTTAAGTGCTTAAGCATACTTATGCTTGCCCAGTGGATTTTGAAAGCAAACCAGTCAGTGATTCAAATTAAAGCAGTCTCACATAAAACCCCTTCCTGCTTCACATTGCATTGTTTTGCCAAAACCTAGGTCAGTAAGTTTTAAAGTCTTTCTGGAAAATCTTAATACTTTCAGAGGCAAAAATACTAGAAATTGTAGAATTTATCAATTTTTACAACAAATGGTAAAATTGCAGATTCTGCAATAAAACTGTGAGTGCAATTGTCCAGTGCACCTGATGAGCAGTTAACAAATGACTACCTGTTGTGACTCAAACTAGCCCTCATGATAGGGTAGTTAAGGTAATGGATCTGAGATGGGGAGCCAGTAACCGATTTAAATATGAATGGCTGCTTTGCAGAACCATCCTCAGAGAGAATTAAGAATACACGTGGATACTTTTCTCCACAAAGGTCTTGGAGAGAAGGATCCTATAACCGCTCAGATAAATGGGGTATTGCACAGAAAAAGGAGGAATGAGAAAAAACCTGGTACATTGTGGAAACACAGCATGTGTTTTAACTGGGGTACAAAAGGAGGATCTTTCTCTTTGTCTTTCTATTGCTGGAAGGACAGAACTCCAGACTGAGGTAGCTATGTACATGAGGAGAGTAAATTCATAGCAGCTGTATAATTAGATGAGAAAGGTATCTATTTTCAAGTTCTTTTACAGAAAGACCTGAAAGGTGATTCCAACACAGAAAAAGTGAACTCTCACTCAGGAGAGAGCATAGGGCTGGCAGTGTAGCCTAAAGGTTAGAGTAATGAGCTGCAAATGAGCTTAGTACAGTACATCCAGCAGACCTGGGATTGATTCCCACAACTTCCACTGGTTTACTGTGTGACTCCAGACCTTTCAAACTGTCAGAATTAAAATTCATAGCACTGCCCTTCAAAAGTCATAGTAAATGGCCAGAATGTGTAGCAATTACTTATTTTAAAGAATAATATGTTGACAAACAGTGGGTCCCATATGTTTAGTGTTAAGGAATGTTTCTATCAAGTTAGTTCAATGATTTAATACTTTGTGTGTCCAGAAATAGCTCTAACATTATTAATAACATCAGAAAACCTTTGTGAAGCAAGGGTAAAGTTGTGTAAAAATCACAGTGCTTTGTGAAATTCATAGCAGTAGAGAGGTGTGTGTGACTCTGAGCAAGTCACTTCACCTCCCCAGTGTTCCAGGGTCACCTCTGAAAACTGGCATAGTGCCTAGTATGCCTTAGCTGGTGACCAAAGAATTAAAAAAAAGGTTAAGAACAAAGCTACCTGCAGGCATACTTAAGTACGCACCATACATACCCTAAATTATAGAAACATAGAATCTGATGGCAGATAAGGACCGCTTGGCCCACCTAGTCTGCCCATTTTCCTACCTAATGGATAAGCTGCAGATCCTAGTTAACCAACAGCCTACTTCCTCCTACCCCCCACTAGAATTGCCTTATGTCTGTCCCACGCATTCTTGAATTCCCCCACTGTTTTTGACTCTACAACCTCCTCAGGAAGGCTGTTCTATGAATCTACAACCCTCTCTGTGAAGAAATAGTTCCTTACATTACCTCCGAGCCATCCCCCCTCTATCTTCAAATTGTGCCCCCTTGTTCTCGCACATCTTTTTTTCTGAAAGATGCTGCCCTCTTGGACTTTGTTGATTCGCTTGAGGTATTTTAAAGTTTCTATCATGTCCCCCCCCCTCCCTCCATTCCTCAAAGCTATACATCTTTAGTTCCTTTAGTCTTTCTTCATATGTCTTCTGGTGCAGACCCTGTACCATTTGGTTGCCCTCCTCTGGACAGCCTCCACCCTGTCTATGTCTTTGCGGAGATGGGGACTCCAGAACTATACACAGTACTCCAGATGTGGTCTTACCAACTGTCTGTACGGAGGGCCAACAACTTCCTGTTTTCTACTGGTGATGCCTTTCCCTATGCATCCTAGTATCCCACTAGCCCTCCTTACTGCCTTCTCACACGGCTGGACCACCTTTAGGTCATCTGATATGACTAACCCCAGGTCCCTTTCCATTTTTGTTGTTGTCACTATCTCACCCCTCATTGTGTACTCTTCCCCTGGGTTTTTGTTTCCCAGGTGCATTACTTTGCACTTCTTTGTGTTGAATCTAAGCTGCCATACATTTGACCATTCCTCCAACTTTGCCAAGTCCTTTTTCATCCTTTCCACCCCACCTTGCGTATCGACCCTGTTACAGATCTTTGTGTCATCTGAAAAGAGACATACTTTTTCCTTCCAGTCCCTCTGCAAAGTCATTTATAAAGACATTAAAACGGACCAGCCCCAGTACTGAACTCTGCGGTACCCCACTAGTAACCCCCCTTTCATTCTTATCATGGCTAGAACATTGGGTTTTAGTTGGAAACATTCTATGTGGTGGTGCTGCCATAGAAAATATGTTTTCAAAAGGTTATGTATCATTTTTGAAGGTCTGGGTTCAGCCTGTGCAAGAACGTAGAATTTATGCCAGTTCAGTTAGTACTTTCCTAGTTTACATTTGTTTTGAAAAACCTGTTTATTTTGATTTTCCTAGTGTATTTGCATTCCTCATTATTATGCTGTATATCTTATAAATGTTGTGTAACTATTTCATATATAGTTCTGTTGTTGCAGTGTTTTAATAGGTACAGGTAATCTATTTTATTGGCTATTCCACTGATCTTTTTTTATTTATTTATTTTTTTTTTTTTTTTGTTGACCGGGTAAGTGCACGAGACAAATCCTGCCTATTTTCAGGCACGACCCAGGGGAAGGGGACACAGATGAATGCCAACTAACCTTGAAGCAGATTAAGCTGTTGGTGGTATTTTTAGTGAATGAGGGAAATTTGGCCAGGACACCAGGGGAAATTCCCCTACTCTTTTCGATAAGTGCCGTGGTATCTTTAACATCCACCTGAACTACCAACAATCAGATGGGACCTCGATCTAACATTTCATCTGAAAGACGTGCCATCTGAAGCGCAGCACCCCTCTCATGCTGCACTACAGTGTCAGTACTGGGATATTAACCCAAGTGCCAGATGTGGGAACTGAACCCACAGCCCTCTGATCTCCCAGCCTCAGAGGCGAATGTGCTACCTACTGAGCCACTGACACTGCAGCAATATCAACTTAAAAAGCAAACCTGAATCTGATACAGAGTGGTTGCAAAGTTTACTTGGAGTGCCTAAGAGGGTTCATATGTCGGTGAGGCCTTGTACTGTGTGAGCCGGAGCTTCTGGTTGGATTGCAAGGGAGCAGCACAGAGTGAGTTGTGACTCAGATGGTGACAGCATTGATAAAGTAAGCAAGCTAGATGGTCAACCACCCAGGGCATACTGGGTGGTTTTATGACAGACTCCTTTCTAGGGCAAACCTGGAGATGATGTCACTCAGGAAATGTACAGCATGGTTTAGTGCTACATGACATTCACTTGCCCTTGGGGAGGGTGGTTCTTGTCGTAACTTCTGCACTTGCAATTACTTGCATAAATACTGTCCATTTTTACATTTCTATGGCAACTGGCTCAAGTATCATTACACAGCAGTTACTCAGTTTACCTTTAATCTTCACTGCCTCTTTCAGCAGATGCGAAAAAGGTACATAAGACTTTAAGCTGTGATAAAACAAGAACAAGTTTATTTACAGAGCAGGGAACAGGCCTTTTTGATGGAAAATAAGTAGGTGATCTGTATGTAGGGTGCCCTCACTTCCTAGTGGAGTATGAAGTTAAGTTACTAGGCAAGCAGATAAATATTTGTCTACTTGAGGGTATCTGAATCACCCAGTTGTGGGTATCTGAATCACCCAGTTGAGGGTATCGGAATCAACTCACCATTTGGCCTACATAATTGCTGCACAGTGGCTAATGTCAAGAGTCCACAACAGGACTTGAGTCTTGCCACAAACTAGAGCTTCTGTCGTCCTTATGGCTTGGATAGTAAGTTAGTGCTTCCCGCTTCCAAAGGAGACTGAGAGATGGTTGAAACCATCTGGATGCACTGGATCCAGGGCATAGTTTTTAAAGGCCTTGACATTCTCTGCCCACCCTGAACCCCCCTCACAGGTATGAGACCAGTTCCAGATGGAGTACCTTTCATGGGCAAGCTATAACTCAGTGCCTTCCAACCTTTCCAGCTCACACTCTCACTCACTCCCCCACCCTCCATTGTCTGGTCTAAGTATTGCTCTCACCCTTCAGCTTACAGACAGATGAAACATTACTATAGGATCTCAAATGAAGGGCATTGGTTAGAGATGTTGTGAATTTTTAATCCACTTGCAAAGTTGGCGCGGGTCTGTGGAAATTCACAATTCACAAAATTTGCAATGTCCAATGCAGATGCTCCAGATTTGCCAGTGGATTTTATTTTTATCAAGCAATAACAAAAAATGTAAAAACCTCTCCCCCCACTGTGCTATAAAGCCATCCCTCTCCCCCTACCCAAAAACTATACATTCATTGATACCCCATACTACCCCCTCCACTGGTACCCTTCTCCTTCTTCCACTCCCCCCACCCCACCCTGGCAAATTGCACTGTCTGTCTGCTGTAGTAGTAGTAGTACAATTTTTATTCAACTGAATTCATAACAATGAAAAGGTACAACTCGACTGAGACAAGCTCATTTCCAGCAAGACACTAGATTATGTCCAATGTTAAAATAAACACAGTATAATTACAAAATATCATAATAAATATCAAATACATTAAACAGTCAGTAAATCACAATAAGACATATATCCTACAACACACACAATACATAGAGACAAAAATTATAACATAACAAACGTTATTGCACTATCAATTTCAAGTATTCCATAAAAATAGCAAAAACATAATTTTTCCAGTTGTTACACATCAGGTGATTCCCTCTCTAACATTCTTAGTAGCCTCTTGTTGAAACCAGGCTCTAATTTCACCAGGGTGTACACCCATTGCTCTTGGTCTATAATCATGTGGCACAGTGTTCCAAATCTGGGGGCCCCTATTAAATAAATGTGTGCAACCAAATTCTATCCTCATTTTAGGTTGTTTATATTCAATACCACAAGCAGACCGTAGTCCTGATTTAATTTTCCTAATTTGTAAGTCATCCAATATATAATCAGGAACCTTCCCCTTATTACACTTTACCATAACCTTTTATACATGAAATAACCTCCTATCTTTACTGTAACTCCATCCCAACAGATCATATATTCGCTGTCTGTGTGCCATTCTCTGGGATCCAAAAATAAATCTAGCCAATTTATTAAGCATCACATCTATCTTAGATAATACTGTATTTGTTGCACCCATATAGACTGTGTCCCCATAGCCCAAAAGAGGGAGTACTAATGTTGTAACCACATTTTCTAGTATTCTCAGACATACACTCTTTAATTCTATATAAGGCCCCTATGCATTTTCCCACTTTTTTTTAATACATAAGCCACATGTATATTCAATTTCAAAGCATTATCCAGATACAGGCCTAAATACTTGTAATTCAGAGTTTGCTGAAGGGGGACACCATCCAAAGTCCTGATCCTTAAGGAGGCCTCCAAAGTCCTAATCCTTCTGTTCCTTGAGAATAGAACAACCTGCATCTTTTTGGGGTTCAAGATAAGTTTAGAATCCAAACAAAAATGTTGAAATTCTATAAATACATCCTGTAGTGTAGTTTCAATCCTCTGAATGGATGTACCTTCTGAATATATAATAGTATCATCAGCATATAAATGCCAACCAACACCCAAATGAGACAGATTGAGACCATTCATATATAGATTAAAAAGAATAGGCCACAAAATACATCCTTGGGGTACCCCTGAAATAATGGTTCTAAATTCTGATGCACCGTCATCTATGACTACTTGTTGTTTTCTACCACTTAGGTATGCATAAAATAATCATATTACCCGCATACAAAATCCCAGACCTTTTAATCTGGACAGGAGGATGTCATGGTCCAAAGTGTCAAATGCTTTTGGCAAATCAACAACAATTGCCACCACCGACTTCCCTCGTCCAGAGCTCTGGTGACATCTCCTGTCACTTTTATTAAGGCTGTGGTAGCACCATGTTGTGGTCTAAACCCAGATTGATGCTTATTTATGATCTTACCTACTTCCAAAACGTCTTGCAACTGTTTTGCTATTAATTTTTCAAATATCTTCGCAACAACTGGCAGTAAAGAAGTTGGTCTATAATTTTCTATATTCAGTTTCGATCCATGTTTATGTTGGCTCGTGCTTGCATGCCAGACAACATCTTGCGTTAGTAGCAGATTTCAGATATGTGGTCAGTGTGGGCGAATGCAGGGCATGCATCAGTAGGTGCGTCCCTCATTCCCCAACAAACCAGCTTGCAGGCGCTGACATCAGCATATTTAAAGTGGTCAAAACTTCTAAGAAAAGTGCCACTGCAATGAAAGGCAAGCTCGTCATGCAGCGGTGCAATAACACACCTCCTGATGTGCCTTTCCTGGTGAAATATTTCAATAAACATGGTGGCAGTGGCTGCTGCTGCTGCCTGCTACACAATGCTGACTTCAGGGGTGTCCAATCCCCCTGTTGGCATGCTAAATAACCCCCCCCAAGATTGTGTGGCACACTGGGAGCCCACCCCAGTGTGCCTCCCCATGATGAAAGCTGACCATCGTTGGTATGTTGAGGTCCCGCCCCTATTCTGTGCCACACTGGGAGCCCACCCCAGTGTGCAGAACACTTTTTATACACCTGTGGAAAAAGAAAACTGTCCTCAGTGTTGCCCCCCCCAGGTACCTAAAAGGAAGAAAACAGTCCCTCGCTGTGGGGTCCCCTTCCCCAACCCACAGCCACCTTCTAGGCACCCCACCTCCCCACACACACCCTCACCCCATACTTACTTCCAGAGACTGGCGAGATGATCTTCGGTGGACCAGGAACACATCTGCACCCTTCAAAGCTGATCGCAAACTGAAGAAATGCTGGTAAGCTGTATAATGGCATAAATAGGGTTTTTTCAACTTTGGTGGATATCTTAGCCATTTTTTGGAATTTTGCCTCCAAATTTTTGACATGGGGTGCTTGGGACCCCACCTCATGAACGCATGCACTGTCATCTCATTACTTGGCCCTGAAAGGTCATTTCGAGGTCACTGTGTGAAATTACATTTTAGGACCGATTAACAAAATGACAATGCCACTGTTCATGAGGTGGGGTCCCAAAAACCCTATCTTGCAAATTTGGTGGAAAAATTCCAAAAAATGACCATGTTACGAGAGTGCATTGCGGAGTTTCAACACACACTTGTAACTTTGACAATTTTTAACATTTTCACTCCACATTTTCAACATTGCCCTTTTTTCATATCTCCTTATGAACAGTACAGCTGTCATTTTTCACATCCTGCCTGAAATGTGTTTCTGCACATGTGGTGCACAATGGCACGGTCGCTGTGTGAAATTAATGTTCTGGACACATTAACAAAATCACAGTGAGACTGTTCATGAGTGGAGGTCCTAAAATACCTACTGTATGTTGAAAATTTGATAAAATAAACACCCAAAATAATGTCATTATGGGCATGCACTATGCAGTTTCTATGCACACTCATGACATCACCAATTTTTCATATTTTCACTCCAGATTTTCACCACTGTCATTTTTGTACACCTCCTTATGAACAGTACAGCTGTCATTTTTCACATCCGGTCCAAAATGTGTTTTCGTATGTGTCTCACAATGGCGCGGTTGCTGTGGAAAATCAATGTTCAGGCCACATTAACAAAATCACAGTGACACTGTTCATGACTGGAGTTCCCAAAATGCCTATGTTGAAAATCTGGTTAAACAAATTCCCCAAATAATTGCGTTATGGCCATGCATTGTGCAGTTTCTATGCATGCTCGTGATGTCACCAATTTTCTCATATTTTCACTCCAGATTTTCAACAATGCTATTTTTTTTACACCTCCTCATGAATAGTGCAGCTGTCATTTTTCACATCCTGCTCGAAATGTGTTTTCACAATTGTGCCGCCAAAATGCACAGTCGCTGTACAAAATCACCTTTTGGCAAATAAACTCATAGTGCCACTGTTCATGAGGTGGGGTCACAAATGGCCCATGTTGAAAATTTGGAGTGAAAATACCAACACATGCCCTCAGCATTAGGATTTCCAACTGCAATGTTCCACCCTGTACAGACTGACAGGCATCAGGGTTGTGAATTGACATTGTCAGCTGCAACGCTCATGCCATTCTCCCACCCTGCAGCCAGTGACAGGTGTCAAGATGTGCCTTAGACTGGTAAACATAAAGGGGGGGGGGAGAAGCTACACTTAAAACAGATGCTCAAACTCCAAGGAGGACTCATATATCTAGACATAAATTCAATAAGAACTGAAGGAGGCCACTCCCAAGCTGTGCAACCAAGCAACCTTTAATAACTACAGGTACAAAAAAAGCTAGGTGCAAACACACCTATAAAAGCCATAGCATACTGCACTACAAAAAAGGAGGGTCTGCAAAAAACCTTCACCATTGCCAAAGCCACAAATAGCCGCAATAAAGTGTCAGGGCATAGAGAATTCCAAAGGGTACTTTGTGTGTTGTTCTGCATATTTAATTCATGCATGCTTTTGCACATAAAATATATGTTTGTTTACTTAGTGTATATATATATATATATATATCATTAGCTGTATCTGTGTTATTGCCTGGTATGTATGTGTCTATCACTTTAAAAGGGAACATATAAATGTAATTAAGGGTATGACACATGCACGCTCTGACAATGAACCTAGTTTGAAATATAAGCATTACCAGGAAGTAGCATACTGCGCAGGGGCTGCTGCTGCTTTTCGTTTTTATGTATTCGATGGCGTGATGTTATCCTGTGGTGACTTTTTTGTGCACACTGTGGTGGTGCTGAGTGAGCACCCTTTGAAATTCTCTATGCCCTGACACTTTATTGCGGCTATTTGTGGCTTTGGCAATGGTGAAAGTTTTTTGCAGACCCTCCTTTTTTGTAGCACAGTATGCTATGGCTTTTATAGCTATATTTGCACCTAGCTTTTTTTGTACCTGTAGTAATTAAAGGTTGCTTGGTTGCACAGCTTGGGAGTGCCCTCCTTCAGTTCTTACTGAATTTGTGTCCAGATGTGCCTTGGACTCTTCAGCCCCAACGTTCGCCCCATTCTCCTACACTGCACCCACGTAGTATATTCCCTTATGGAATGAGGTGAGTGTAAGGCCTGAAGGCCCCAAGGCACATCACGGCACTTGTCGGTCTCTGCGGGGTAGGGTGAGCTGAAATGGCATGAGCATTATGGCCAGCGACCCAAAGGCACATCCCAGTGCCTGTCACTCTCTGCATGTTAGGGCTGGGATCGGGCATCAGTTCACTACTTCACTGCCAGTCCTATTGTGCATCTCTCTAACTCCTGCACTACCAATGCCAGTGCCAGCACGCCAACATTTGGATTTGACAAATGCTTGTTAAATACAGGGGTTACCTTGGCCTTTTTCCAAATATCTGGGAGTTGCTCATCCTTAATGACCTTATTAAAAACAAATGTCAGAGGGTATGAGATAACTGGAGCTGCATATTTAAGTAAGGTATTAGGGATTTCATCTAATCCTCCAGCTTTTTTTATATTAATTTTTAATAATTCTCTTTGTATATCTATTGGGTTTATTGGAGCAAATTCAAAATCCTTAGATACTTGATCAGTGGTATCTTGGGGTATATTAGGTGCAGAAACCTTATCAGAATTTTGAGAAAGAGATGCTGTACCCATAGTTACAAAATAATTATTAAAACTATCCACTACTTGTGGGCCTATTGGTATTCGGATGTTATTTATTTCAAAAGTCTCCAATTGGTCCATAGTTTGTACCCCTTTTAACTTTTCATAGTAATCAGAACAAAAAGTGATCATTCCCTACCCTTCCCCCCACCGCATGCCAAACACACTCCTATGTCTCCCCCCACCTGAGTCCCACCAAGCAAGTCACATTTTAAATTGTCACATCAAGCACCCTTTGTCCCCCATCCGAACCCCTTTCAAGTCCCTCCACCATCCTTTCTTCTCCAGTACCCACAAAATCAACCTGCAGAAAATAAAATGGTCCCTGGTGCAGTGTCTGCTCTGTTCAATGTCCATCTGCTAATGCAAATAAATGAATGATGACATCTTTGCCACTAGTAAAACCTGACTGACTGAAGTTTCAGCCAATCAGGTTTTACTAGGAGTAAAGATGCCGCCATTCATTCATTCATTCATTCATTCTTTCACTCATTCATTCATTCATGTCATTATGAGATGGACACCGAACAAAGAACTCTGCAATGAGGGACCATTTTCTTTATTGTAGATTGATTTTGTAGGTGCTGGTGTGGGAAGGAGTGTGACAGGGGGGGGGGTTGGATGAAGGCTGAAGGTGCTTGATGTAACAGTTTGGTATGTAACTTACTCAGTGGGACTCAAGTGGAGGGGTGGTGGGGGAGTGTGTTTGGCACATGGCTGGGGGAAGGGTAGGGAATGATTACTTTTTGTTCTAACTGCAACAGAGTAGAGACTGTGCAGTTCACCAGGGCAGGAGGAAAAAGAGTGCCAGCGGGGTGTGTGACGGAATATCAATGAAGGTAATGTTTTTGGGTGGGGGAAGGGAATGTAGAACGCAATTTGTGATGGGATGTACCATGCAAATTTGGTCAATTTGCCTGGTGAATAACATAGCGAGCTGTGGTTGTCAGCTTCATGAATTTGTTGAAATTCATTGATTTTTTTCACAGAGTAAATTTTGGCAACTTTGCACACCACTAGTATTGGTGCAGCCATTCAAGAGAACCATTGAGAGTGAATATCTATAAGAGGCGTTTCACCATGCTTTACAGTGTTCTTTCTCCTCAGATGGCTTACTGGAGACAGACAAGACATCAAAACTGTGCCTCACCACAGACTCAGAATCCATATTGCCACCTCCTGAACCTGTAGTAAGTACCCCCCCATCGGCCAGTCACATTTGGCACCAGAAGACGGATTTCTCCTCTTGAACTTTTTTGGCCTGGGGCCTCTGAAACTCAGGGTTCTCTGAAGCTGTCCCTCAGACCTCCCCAATGTTCCCACCAAGGGCCTGCATATCCCCTGAGACATACCACTGCAGGGCCACGTCCTACAAACAGGGAGAAGGATGGGTGAAATTAACACCCCCACATTTGGGGGATTACACTATGCTGGATCTGTCTCTGACATACACATTCATCAGAAGAAAATGATTAATCATGAATGTGGTGATTTTCAAAATTTAGCAAGGACCAGTGTACCTTTTCCAATAGTTGTGGGGTTTACAGTATGTGGGCCATCCAGATGGAAATTATTAACTGCCAGTAATGTCTGATGTTTATGAAATGGGAAGCTCTAAAAGCTGTCTGTGTATTTTGGATCTGTCCCTCACAAATTATTTTCAAAAACATGCAGAAGTCAGCAAGTCCTGTTTATTTAAAAATTGATTTTCTTTTTTTTTTGGGGGGGAGAGTGGGTTACTACAAGAAGCCAGAGCTAGATGAAGCAACAACACTCTGTAATGCCTTAGAAGCAGGTAGTATGCCTTGAAAGTGTATACATTTTTTGATATTTGGTTATAGTACTGACTCTTGGCCAGAGCTAAGGATTCCACAATATCCCCAGATGCATTAAAAGCTGGCAATAAGTATTAAAAACTAGGTATATTTTTCTGTTTGGGCTATTGGCTAACTGCCAATGCTAAATAAAGCCATGACACCCCCTAATGACTTAGACTTAAGCAGCAAATATTGAAAGCTGTATATATTTTTTTGTTTGACTACTGGCTGGCTGCCAAGGCTAAACATAGCCACAAAGCCACCAAATGCCATAGAAGCAGGCAGCAGTCTGAAAATTCAGTATTTAAAAGGTGTTTTTATTTGGCTAGTGGCTGATTGCCAGGGCTACATAAAGCCACAACACCAAGCCAAACACTAGTGAGAGGATCCAGGACAGACTGTATCTCTTCGCAGATGACACTAAGTTCTGTAGGAGGGCGGATAGTGACTAGGGAATGCAGAGAGACCTACAAAAGTTGGAGGGGTGGCCAAGGGTTTGGCAGTTAAAATTCAATACTAAAAAGTGCCAGTTGGCACAGCGGTTGGATTTCCGCTTCTGACGCTGGCGACCTGGGTTCAGGAACGGACCCAGGAGTCAGAGGGCCGGCCAGGGGGAGGATGTCTGGGCATCTGACAGACTGCTCAGCTCCACCTGGGGAAGGGGGCACACTGGCTCAGGAGTGGCCTGATCTTTGGCAATGACCGGAGATATCACAGACCTGACACCTGCAACAGCAGGGAAGAATGTGAAGAGCGCCAGTGTAAGCCTTGGCGTTGTGGCACATCATGCTCTGGGAGGACATGCATAA
This sequence comes from Neoceratodus forsteri, assembly GCA_016271365.2. NCBI lineage: Eukaryota > Metazoa > Chordata > Ceratodontiformes > Ceratodontidae > Neoceratodus > Neoceratodus forsteri. Next base: position 869,928,478 of record CM057454.1, on the reverse strand, counting down.
AAAAAAAATGCCTCTCCCAGCATGACACCAACATGAGGGCCCAATAGTGGGTCCTCACCTTGACGAAGACTTGATTCCTCTGGGGAGGGGGTTCGGGGTGCCACCCCACCATATCCCCACCTGGGGGGGTAAGCCAGGGCTCTATGGGGAGGAAGTCCTGAAGGGAAGAGGAGGAACCAGGTAAGGGAGTTGGGTGACAGTGCTGGGTTGGGACGGGGTAAAAATAGAATATAAAAAAAAAAAAAGATAATGCACGTAGGGAACAAGAACCCCAAGATGGAGTACTAGATGGGAGCAGTGAGACTCAGTACCACAGCTGAAGAGCAAGACCTTGAAGTTATCATCAGTGACTTCCGAAAACAATCGAGTCAGTGCAACAAGGCTATATCAAGGCAAATAGGATGCTTGGATGTATCAGGGAGGTACTGATAGCAGAAAAAAGGAGCTAATACTTCCCCTGTATAGATCCTTGGTGAGGCCACACCTGGGATACTGTGCTCAGTTCTGGGGTCCTCACCTCAGAAAGGACGGAGATAGGCTTGAAATGGTGCAGCAGGACATGAACTTTGAGGAGTGCCTCAAGGCACTGAACATGTGCTTGCCACAAACCCACTCAGCAGGTCAGGCCCTCTGCTCCCACAGTGCCAACCTCTGAGCGCAGTCTTGTGAACAGTTAACAGAACAGAGTAACCCTCCTATCTGTTTTGTGGGTTTGAATCAAACTTTGGTCTCAAGTTCTGGAGGGATTCAAACTGTGAACCTCTTGCTAGCATACCCAATGTACAGGCTCACATAATTCTGCTCTTAGGGAGGGCCAGATATCTTTCGCCTACGGGCACCTAACCAGGTGCACAAAATGAACCCTTAAAAACTCTATTAAAGACCTCAGAATAAACTCTTACCTTTTCCCAGTTTGGTAAATCCAATAAGCTTTGTACAGTGTCAGCTTTAACCATGTATGCTTCACTTGTCAAGAAGAAGAATTTCAAAGGCACACCAAGTAGTCTCTAAAGTAGAGGTTTACTTAAAAATAGATAAAAAAAAAATGTGAAATGTAAATACTGAACCATATATCACAAAAACATACAATCATTTAAAAGAACAAGGGTTAAAAAAAGTGCAAAATTCCTACCACCAGACAATTAGACTTATATATCTAATGTATCTCTTCTAATAGTGCTGATAGACAGATGTTGTTGTCAAGACAGTCCAAACATGTGTGTGTTTACAGGTCACTCACAGCATAATTAAAACACTGTCTTGAGCCTGCCTTCTCCATGATGTCACCCAGCTCATCCTCTGTTTATTAAAAATTATACAATCAGGATGTCATCACTCAGAAGGTAAATTAAAATAGGTTAATTTCTAAGTCCTTCTTTCATCCATGAGCAACATCCTGCTTTTACAGACATCAGAGAAACATTTATGACTTCGCACCAGTGTGACATAAGCTGGTTTTCCTCCTCTAAACGTCATAAAATGGATATTTTCTATCCTGTCAGCGGGCAAGCTACAATTAAGCTAGATAAACAAGAGATGCTTAATTTAGGCCTCTTCTAGCCTGTAAATATCTCCTGGCCTTCCAGGTAACACCTTGTATCTAAAACCTGGGGGCATTCCACAGGCTGTTTCAGCATGTCTCATGAGAGACACTCAGTAACACATTTTTATATTACAAAAAGCATAGATTAATCAGAACCAGCTGTACAAGTGTCACAGTACTTACTGGAGACCAGAAGGGAGAGGTGAGATATGATAGAGGCCTTCAAATTCCTAAAAGGAATTAACAGGGCAAACTGTTTAACTTAAATACTAGCCCACGGTCATGTGGTCATGAGTGGAAGCTAACCGGAAGGAGGTTCAGGAGGGACATGAGGAAATATTAGTTTACAGACCGGGTGGTGAAGCCAAGGAACAGCCCTGCCAGCCAACATGGTGGGTGCAAAAAACATTAGTGGTGTTAAGCATGGCTGGGACACAATGAAGGGTATAGTGGTTGCTCAGGGCATCAGAATTAGGGAGGAGAATGGCAGATTGGGGAAGGGAAGGACCCTGGAGGAACAGTAGGCCCCAGGGCTAAATAGGGAACATTGGCAGACCGGATGAACTTTTGGCCTTTTTCTGCCATCACTGTCTATGTTTCTATATAACACCACCACCACCCACCCCGTGCCTTTGAAGCAGCCAAAAGAAGTTTGGAGTCTTGTAAAATTACGATTCAGCATAGAATAAGGCTAAACAAAATCACAACACTATTTGATGACTTTAAGACAGTCAGTAAGCCTGCGTTCTGCAGAACTTAGAAGTCCCCCATCACCACCAGAGCATGCAAACACGTGCACATGCACATATACACACCAGCCCTCTTTTCTTTACATTAAGTAGTACAATTTTTTTATGACAATGTGATTATTTTCTTTTATGGCAATATTTTTTTTTTCACCAGACCCTCAGAATTCGCTCCTTTAATACCACATAGATACACCTTTGCAATGCCTCCTAGCCCAGAAATTCATACCTGCTGCTCAAAGTCCCAACTCTTTCTATCACATCTCTTGAATAGGGCCAACTCTGATCCAGTTGCCAGGTAAAACATTCAAATCCAAACCAAAATCCAATGGGCTAGTGTACTGTCTAAAGCTAATATTAGGTTCTAAACAGTCGACTATTATCTTTTAAATCTGTGGTACTGTTTCTTTTCCTATTGGTTAATTAGAAGTTTGTTTTTTTTTACCTGATGATAGAAGTTGCGATGTCTGGAACAGTACTCTGCCTAATAGCTGACATTTCTAGTTCTGTTCATCCCAAGCAATCATCAGCATTGTGACCTCTCTGTGGCATTACAGCTGCTCAGAAAGAGCCACTCAGTAGCTGACAAGTCAGTCACTTGTGATGTCACAGTCAATGAGGTCACAGTGCTGATGATTTAGTGGGAGGAATAGAACTAGATATGTCTGCAGCCAGGCAGTGTGCTGTTCCATACATTCATCTGACATGGAGCCTTTGTAAAGGAATCTCTTACCCAAAGGTATTAATTCCGATATGTTTCAATAAATAAATAAATTACACAGTCACGTGAAAACTATCTAATGGGCAAAAGAAAAAAGAAAATACTTAAAAAAAATAAAAAGTTACAACTGACTAATGCACTTTAAAATTTGTATAATTTCCACGTCTACTATTTTTTGTTATACTAGCTCTTTAATTCAAGTTGGATATGTAAAGGGAATGTGTACATTTTGCTGCTGTTTTCATTTGTCAGATCCTCTGTGCCAATCCAGCCTTCTGCTGCAACACAGATTGCATGATGTTTGCGCAAAACTACATTTTTTTAATCATTACTGACTACGATACCCCTCAAGTACCCATTTTTCTGACTATGTTTCACTTTATGCACTCTCCCATTGCAGCACGTGACATTTGTGCCTCACCAATGTTTTCCATGTCTGCATTCTTCAACTGTGTTCAGAGCAGCAGCAGTCAGCATCACAGTAGGATGTAAGGGCAAATAGTAAATGAAGTGTTTCTTTAATACTAGCAATTTATTATTTATAAAATGGTCTCTCTATTACAGCCTCCTGAAATTGAATTGTTAGTATTATATTACAGGAAGTTTCACTTACTCTGTGCCCTTATACTAGATTGTAATACTGATGTCCACTGCTCTCAATACAGCACTAGAGTGCAGCTACAGGAAATGCAGGTGAGGCACAAATATCACGATCTGTAATGTGAGCTCAACATAAAACAAAATAGTCAGAAAAAGGGTGCAGTGCTTTGGGGGTGTTGTGATAGATGATAATTAAAAATATATAGTTTTGCACATACAGTACATTTTACAGTCCACATTGTGGCAGGAGCTAAATTGGGTGGAGAGGATCTGGTGAATGAAATTAGCAGCATAAGGTACACAATACCTTTAATATCTGATCCTTAATCAAATGTATGTTAACATAATAACATAGTAAATATTGTATGAGTCTCACTCCTACTTTAACTTGTAGTCTTAGGCCCGGATATTCAGACTGCACCAGGCAGTGGTGCAAGCCTGGGCGCAGCGCAACTGTGATGCGCGGGGGCCAGGTCCAGGTGATATTCAACAGGGATGCGCCATGGTGCAGCACCATTGAATATGGCACGGACAGTGCACATACTGCAAAATGGCGCCATGGCACTGCGCCGGCGCAAGCCACAGATAGGGAGCACAGGGATGCGCCAGTGCAAATGCAGTTGCAATAGGCGCATCACCCGTGGTATTCAGCAGGGGGCATGCAAATGAGACCATAATATATGTAAGGCACAAATGGGTCTATTTGCATGTCATTCTGGCCCCATTTGCATGCCTTGTGCAGGGCAGCCCGGAGACTTGTACCTGGCGCCCCGCACAGCATGACGTGTGCACAGTGGGGATCCCTGGGCATCCCCGCCCCATAGCCACAATCACGGTACAGCTCTGTAATGTAATTCCCTGGCAGTCTAGTGATACCCCCCCTCCTTTCCGATGCCCCAATAAATGCATAACGACCCATTCCCTGGTAGTCCAGTGGACCCCCCTCCCTCCCTTGTCCCTGATTGTCGGTAGGCGACAAGTAATTAACTCCCTGGTAGTCTAGTGGAATCCCCCTGCCTTCCATGTCCCCGATCGCTGGTTATCCACCATATTAATTCCCTGGTAGTCTAGTGGTAACCCCCCCCCCGCCTGTTGCTGCGATCGGGGTAAAACCCTGATAATACAATTCCCTGGTGATCCACTGGAACCCCCCACCCTCCACCAACACAGACCCCTTGCCCATCCCGTTCTCCGCTGTCATTAGCAAGCAGCGAAACCCACGCATACCACCCAGCCGCCCGTCAAATGATAGGTACAGTATGGGCTGTAAGCCCACTGGTCCCACAGTGTGGTCAATGGGCTTGCAGGGCATACAGTACTAGACAGTTCGAATATGTGAATAAAGTCATTCACATATTTGGGACTATCTAGTACAGTATGCCCTGCAAGCCCATACTGTACCTGTCATTCAGCCGTGGCCGGGTGGTATGTGGATATCTTGCCACCACCTGCCGGGCGATGGGGGGGGGGATCGGGTGGGGTTTTGTGTGGTGGAGGGGTGGAGGGTGCCACTGGATCACCAGGAATTGTATTACGGGGTTTTACCTCGATCGCAGCAATTGGTGGGGGGGGGTACCGCTAGACTACCAGAGAATATTAATATGGCGGATAACCGGCGATCAGGGACACGGGAAGGAGGGGGGTTCCACTGGACTACCAGGGAGTTAAATACTTGTCACCTACCAGCAATCGGGGACACGGGAGGGTGGAGGGTTCCGCTAGACTATCAGGGAATGCTGTCTTATACCTATGCCACAATCGGGGATTCAGGAGGGGGGGTCCACTTGACCACCAGGGTGTGTTTTCATTTACATTTATCATGGACTCTGGAGGGAAGGGGGTACCACTAGGCTACCAGGCGGATGAGGGTGCTTGTGGATGGTGTTCTGGGTGGGCGGGTGGCCACCCACAGCTGGCGGCTGCTGTGTTGTGCCCTGCAATACAGCAGCCCACCTGTGGGTGGCCAGGATTTGTTCCCACTTTTCATGGGCTCAACTTTGAGCCCCCCTATGCAGCGCAATGCAGGGTTGCACATCCCAGGCTGAATAACAGGATGTGCCATATATGCATGGGCACGCCCCCTGCATCTGTGCTGCATAGGATTACATTACACCCTAGCACATCAGGATTTGCGCTGCGTCGGGCAGCCCTTTCAATATCCCATGGGGGCACAATACGGGGTTGTGCCAACGCAACTCTGTTGCACCATGCGCAACCCCTTTGAATATCCAGGCCTAAGCTGGGCTTGTTCTTCCGGTCCTCCTAACCTCAGTGAGTATTGCTGGGGCATACTGCCCTGTCCAGGGATTCCAGTTAGGATGGCTCACTGATGCTGCCTTCTGGGTTTTTGCTGTGGAGCCATGTAATTTGCTGGCTGAAAAAGAGTAAGAAAGAGTGAAAAATGTTTGCTAATTACCACAAGAATATCACCAAGAATCACTGTTACATGGGGTGCTACACATCCTCCCTCCAGCAGAAAGTGTCTTCTTCAGTGCTACTAGTCCTTAGCCCTCTCCACCAGACTCTATTCCTGCTTTCTCAGTCTCGGTGCATGAATCCAAATGTCAGCATGCCAAGCAAGTGCCCTACTTCTTTATGTCACTTATCTGGCTGTGGTTTTTATTGATTGATTGATTGATTGATTGATAGCAGCTCGGCAGTGTTCTTTTTACCAAAGGAAAACCTGATTGTAATTTGCCTTTATAACCAGCCAGTTATAATGACATCCATGCCCCAGATGTGGGGTTAGAGGTTGCATTCCTCCTGATGCTCGCTGTGCAATTGTCCTGAAGATTATCCTTCCCATCTTCAACTTTGGTGACACTGCCTACAGTGCTGCTCCTAAAACCACCCTAGCCAGACTGGATCCACTCTTTCATTCCTTCTGTCATTTTGCACTGGACTGTTTGCAACATTGCTCCCTATATTCCATTACTATACACCATTCCATACACCATTGCTCCCTATATTCTTCCCTCTCCCTCCTCTCCCTTGAAGCCAGATGCCTCACTGACTGCTTCCTTTATCTCCAAATACTGTCTTGGCTCGGTCCCCCCATACCTTACATCTCTCCTTTGTCCCCCCTCCTTCCACTTACACCCTTCATATCTCTATCTATCACTCCCCCTTCTAGGAAATTCTCAGCTGGCCAGGCTGTTTTCTCCTACCACTTCCCCAAACTATGGAATTCCCTCCCCCATCTATCCGCTCTGCCACTTCTCAACACTCTGTCCTCTCTTCTCCACAATTTCACCCTGCACTCCTGCAGTTGCACCTGATACCAAACCTTACTCTGCTCTTCTACTCCCTACTTTCTACCTACCCATTACTCTCCCTCCCCTCCAAATCCATGCTTCCCGCCCTAGCTTACACTGTCACTCCCCCACTTCCTCTTCACTGTAATTTATATTCCTATGACTCTCACTGAATTTAGCGTTCCCTACCTTCCCCCTGTATAATTGTGCTTCGTATCTCAAATAATGCTGCTTGATATCCATTGGAATACATGCTATGCCTTATTTTGTATAATGTTTATCTTTTTGCTTTTTATATGCTTTTATATGACACCTGTTTTTTTACCATGTAATTGTTTTCCTTGTTTGCTTTCATGCCTTCCTTTATTCCCTCCCCCCAGGACGCACCTCGAAATGAGCCGTTCGTCAGCTCTGTATGTCTTTCCTGGTGAAACTTTTGAAATAAGCAAATATATAGATGCACTGGACCACTGCCCATGTGCACAAAACCATATGATTCCCTGCTAACCAGTTCTCTAAAGCTTTTGGGCAATTTAAACTATCTGATGTACCTTCTTTTCTCCCACTGCCAGGGTAAGTTATGTAACCCCTAGGTGGTGCTGTCCCAAGGGCTACTACACCTGCCCGCATGACTAGGCACAGGTTGAGGGGCCTGAGCTCAATGAACAGGTGCCTCCACCTGGAGGATTGATTTAAGGGTAGTGTAGCTGCTATGCGTATAGCCCTCCGGGACACTAATACCCCCCCAACCCCTCTAGTGGCTTACACAGGTCAGCAAATAAACAATCACATATAACATAGGAATACAGTATTGAACCCACACTTGGTACACTTACCACCAGGGCTGGATCAGCTGCAATGGCCCTGGAGACCCCCTGTAAAACAAGACCTGCAATAGAACAGTTCAATGGCAATAGTAGTATCCTCTCCACAAAGGTACGCACTAGCCAAGTTAGATGCAGAAAGAATACAATCTGATTTATTCAGGTGACATGAACAAAGGTGGGGCAGTAATCTAGCATTTGATTTTAGATCTGATTTAGTCAGGCTAAGCATGCATGCACTAAGAGTCCCTCTGGCACAGTCACACACTCTGAGTACCCAGTTGTTACTCAGGCTAGCCTGAAGCATTGCCCGAGGTTGGCCATCGTTGCAGCTGTTGTTGGGGCCCTTAGGAAAGAAAACAATCAACATGCACTTTAACCCACAATTTGTATTTCAGAGCCAGATTGCTCAGTTCATGATGACCAACACAAACAATAAAATCAGATGACACACAATTGCAGCTTTGTTGCAGGGAACTATCATGATGGTCACTCACACTACCCAGACTAGGAGGCAGGACTGACGAGATGAAGACCTCTGGATGTTCTTCTGGCATGCAAGGGGAAGCAGGGCTCACGGGTCTTTTGTCAAAAAAGTCTCTGCAATGGGAGCGGCAGTCTAGGCCAAGATGGTAAGACCCAGACTCGAGCAGACATTTTGGATTAAGTCTGTTTAAGTGCTGGAGCAGCTTCCAGCTAGCGTAATACATTCGATGGTGGGGAACCAAATCGCAACCCACACAGCACATTCAGCACAATTATAAGCAAAACAAGATACCACAGTTCGGATGAAGTCTGGTTGCAAATAGGCAGGGTTTCAGCACAAACCGTTAACTCTACGGTTCTCTCCGAGTTCCTGACAGGCCAATCGCTCCAGAAGCAAGTCTTCGGTCCACACCATGTGAAATTCATTCTCTCTCAATTCAGGATTCAGTTATCAAAAAACAGCATTCAGATATAGTCCAATTTAATTTGCAGGCTTCTTCACACTGGAAGATGGTAGCAGTCAAGTCAGACATAGCCTTCCCACCGAATCCCTGCGCTACCACGCAGGAGCAGCTGCTCGAAAGGCTCAAGCTGTTCACTCTCCAAACTCCAACTCTCGACTGACACACTGCTGCAGACAGCTCTGGGATTTTCCAGTGATCCAAAAGGTTCAGTTGGTTGATCCATCTGTCTGTCACAGGAAGGGCTCCCCCTCCAGGTCCATTTAGGTGCCAAACACTAAAAACTACAATTCCTACAGAAATTCAATTTCACAAGACCTCTGGGGACAGTCTCCATTTTAAGGTCCCCTGAGGTTCCTATTGGTCCAAACTGGCAGTCCAGAACCAAAATGGTAGCTTTAAGCAAAACAGTCCATGCTGCAAAAGGAAGACAGGTTGGACACATTTCTATATTATCATTATTTACAGTTAAACTTTTTATTGTAATTATTGTGATTATACATACAAATACACATTATCCGATATACACTTACATAAATTCTTAATAGGAGAAGGAAAAAACATGAAGTCTGAAGTACTATACAATGATATTAAAGGGGAAAACAAATATTGAGAAAACAATATGTAGCAGTACAATCTGTATTACAGAGAGAAAATATGGCAATTTATGCTTCAAGGGGTAAAAGGAGTAGATACAAACAAGAAATATGAGCAGTCGTGATTGTACTTCTATTATGCTGTAATTTAATACAAGTATGTGTAAGATCGTATAAAGGAAGAACATAAAAAAGAGAAAAATATCTGAGAAAGTGAACAAGAATGAGGAGGGAAAGGGAAGAAGAAAAGGAGATAAAAAGTTAGAAAGAGAAGAGATGAAAAAGGAACAAAAGAACTAGAAGCGAGATTCCAATGTGAACATATAACAACCCGTGGATTAAGTGACGATATGTGTAGACGTGTTTAAATATTTAAAATAGCCCTGCCAGCATTTATTATATAAATTAGGTCAGTCAGAGGCTAAGTGTGACATACGATCAAGGATGGCATATTGAGACAGTTGTTTGAGCAATAAGGCACGACAGGGTGTGTGTTATCGTGTAATAACGTCACTCCTGGGGTGGGTTGAGAAGCAGGCGGCAGTGCTTCCTACCAGGAGTGACGTATATAATCTATACCCATCCGAGTCTGTATTACTATATCAATCGCTTTTCAAATAATATTAAAAGTTAAAAAAAAAATTTGTAATATTTTTATTGCTTTTTGTATGACAGGTCTATTTCAGCAATAAGAGAAAAAGTAGTCCACTAGGTGGTGCTGCTGGTAATATGTCTTTGTAGTAGATGGACCCCCCAACACAGTCATCGTGTGGCATCTTTTGAATTTAATTATTGTGCTGCGGTTTTGTTTTGGAAGCAGTTGAATAGGTATTTTTTATTTTGTTAGCGCTCAGAGAAAGGAATGGACAGTCGGAAAAAGATCGAGGCAGAGTGTTTACTTCGGTTTGCGGTGCGCTTAATAAATGGACATCAGCTTAACCTGTAAGTTACAGGTCGTTTTTATGTTTAAATAAGTGTTTTTTGTCAAACGGCAGAAGTTTTTGGGCTTAAAAAAGCTGGCGAGGGTTTAAAATCGCATTGGGAGTGATTCTGTGTTTTTAAACATCCGAGCGCGCGCTTTCATATTCGGAGGCAGCTAGGATGCAGTCGAACATATGGAGCCGGTGTTTTGTTTTTTTTAATATTGTTTGTTTGCTTTAATTTCTTGAAGGAGTGTGGTGGTGATAAAGAAAACTGTGTTTGTTGTTTGGGGGGTGGGCGAGCTGGTGTCCGCTGTGACGGCTTGAGGGAATGTTCACTTGCCGGTGGCTTGTGTGGGCAAGGAGGGATTTTCAGTGTTGTCAGGTCAGTTGTGTGCCTGAACTTAATACAGTGATGTTATAGCTTAATATCATCACTGTGTCTGGCCCACACTGACCAATCAGAGTCCAGGAAATTTTCTTGCCATTGTATAATTGAGAATATCTGGGAGGGTGGGAATGATGCTGTATCTCCAATGCATTAGTATAAGGTGTTTAACTTGAAGGAATAGTAGGGATAACCACCTGTTCTGAGAATGGGATATTTTGTATGCATGAGCATTGAAAATACAAAGTATGCAATGTTCTGGATCTAATGCAAAGGATAGACCAATCACTTTCATTGCAAAGAAATGAATATGACGCCAAAGATTGTGTATGGGAGGACAATGCCATAAAATATGTAGCAAATTGCCATTGGGGGAGTTACAGCGCCATTTATTGTTGCAAAATCTCAGGAGTTCTATACCATAGATGCAGAATTTTGGTTTGTTTGAGTGAACTGTGATTATCCTTGAAAGATTTATGGCAGGATAGCCAGCAGTTATGCTATTGTGAATTGGTTATGTTATAATTTAAAAGGGTACTCCTTTTATTTTTTGCAATGATAGATTGATCTGGAATTATATTTCTGATATGTTTGTAAATGATACTATTTAATTTAGAGTTTGTTTTGATCCATTTAGAAATAAAAGTATCATATATAGATTGATGAGGAATAGTAGGAAGATAAAGGTTCCATGCCATGCATAACTGTAAATATTTCCAGAAATCGTGCTGGGGAAGATTCCATTGTTTGCACAGGCCAGAAAAGGATTTTAATTTGAGAGTCTGAGGTATAAGTATATCCTCCAAAAAAAAATGCCCTGTTTTCCAATTACAACAAAAATTGGGTGATTATCAAGAGTGATGTTGTGGTTCCCCCAAACGGGGGCATATACGAGAGGGGTTGGGTTGGATTTAAGGCATTTATGAATTATTTTCCAGTAGTATATGGATGATGCTATAGTAGGGTGAGATTTAAAATTGTGGGGGAGAGGGTTATAAATGAAGGAAGTGGTGACATTGCCCAGACATAGAGATGTTTCCATATTGACCCAGAATGGTGATTTATTGCTGGGTTTATTAAACCATTTTACAGTTTGGGCAGTGTGAAAGGCCCCAAAATATGCTTGGAACCAGGGGAGCCCGAAGCCCCCTTTGGACGAGTGGGAATGCAGTTTGTTACAACTAAATCTGGGAATTTTGCCTTCCCATAAAAAATTGCCAATCATATCATCAATTCTGACAAAAAAAAAAGTAGGGAGGGTTAAAGAGAGATTAGAAAATAGATGCAGTATTTTGGGAGCTATTGACATCTTGATAGCGGAGATTTTCCCATTAAAAGAGAGGTTAAGCAGATCTTCTCTGTGTCAATCTTCACCATTCATCACCTTTGGGTAAATGGCTGGAGGTCATGACCCAGCGGGAGCTCTTTATTTTTTTTTAGGTAGGAAGAGCCGACGCACCACCGGCACTGTCCTCGAGGCTGACACATTGTATGGCACTTGCGGGTTGGCCGTTAGGCGCTGTTGACTCCGCCTGCCTGCCAGTTCTTCGTCTCCCACCATAGAGGTCACCTCGTGGGAAGCCAGATCCAATTTGAGGTCTACCGCCTACGCAGTTCATTCTCCAGCTATTTCTCATGCCGCAGCCCATTGGTGCCGTGTCCTGTCGGTTCTAGTTGCCTTACTCGACGTCGCTGGTAAGATCTTTCCATATATTTTATTCTTGGCAAGTCTGTTTTTGGTGGGGTTTTTTTCTTCGTGGGTCATGTCTGGGTCGGTGGGCAAGAAGACTTTGAAGACAGGACGGCCACCCCCCATGCGACGGTGCCCTTGTGGCCGTAAATTTTCTGTCACCGACCAGCATGACTGTTGCCTTACGTGTCTTGGCCTGCTTCATGACATGGACTCGTGCGACACCTGTTTCTCCATGGACCGGCGGGTCATCGAACAACACGCGTGGAAAGTGGGGTGAGCTCCACCGACTTTTGGGGATTGGGTGTACACTCGTCAGGCCAAGCCACGTACTCTCTGCCTTTCCTCCGGGTCCCCTCCCAGTTCTACATGGACCAAGGAAGAGGGAACCTCGGCTACTAGTAGCCTGGCCATTGCCAAGGCTCCTGCCATGGTGCAGGAGGCCCATTCCGCTCCTTTCAGAGGGTGGGCGGGAGGCACTGCCATGGCAATCACCCCTTCAGGGGTGAAGGCTCCCCCGGCGTCGGACTCACAGTTCGCAAGGCCCAGGTCAGCACCATCCTCGACACCGTCAGTCGGCATTGTTGTGGGCCTCAGCACCATTCATGGCACCGTGGGCCCTGACAGACCATTGTCAGCACCGTTTTGTCGTTCAGCGCCATGGCTGCTGTCGCCGCCGATTGTGGCGCCGATACTTCTAGTGGCGCCATGGGAGTTTCTACTGTGCCATCTTTGTCTGTATCTCATGGCACTGAGGTTGAGCACGGCGCTGTGTCCTCAGGACTCGGCACCATGGGGACACTGGATTCCACTGTTGGCACTGTCATTGGCACCGCCTCTGCCCTCAGCATCATTCGCGGCACAGTGGAGCAAGGCGGAGCCATCCTCAGTGCCAATGGCACTGTCAGGGCCATTGTCGGCACCGGAGTCAGATGAACATTCTGACTTCTTGGGGTTGACTGTTGGGGTGGGCAGCCCTGTAGTATCCTCGACAAGCTGGAGTCAGCCCCTTTCTGAGGGGGGGTCGGTGGCTGCCAAGACTGGGTCAGGGGTGCTGACCAGCGGGAAGTGGTGCAGGCCACCATTGCTCTGCAGCCCAGTCTTGGTGGGTTCACTGACCCCTCAGCAGTGGTACCCCCACCTGTGGTGTGCCTGGATCACCCAACTTTGGGGCCAATCAGAGCACCTATCGGAGGGGAAGGTACTGTGCCCTGGATAGCTCCTTTGGGTGCTGGCCAGGGCTGTCAGCTACCTAGGCTGGCCCTCTCAAGGAGGAGGGTTCTTTCAGACTCTGAGGGGTTGAGGGGCATGGGGTCTGCATGGCGACCTTTTTCTGGGGCCCACCCGGGCTCTGGAAGAAGCCGTAGTGCGGCTCTCTGCTCTTCCTCCTCGGTCTCTTTGAGGGAGCCCCATTCTTTTGAGGTAGGGTACCATCCTTCTGGACATATACAGCCCCAGTCACCTCACAGGGGGGGATTCTTCCTGGCACAGCCAAGGCAGTACTGAAATGGTTGTTCAGCTGTCAGCTGTGGAGTCTTCCGGAGCACCTTCCTTTTGGGTGCTCTTGGTCCACTTCTTAGCCCAGGCAGAGGTCAGCCGATATCTCTTCTTGGCTCTGTCCCCATCCCTCTGCCACATTCTCCTGTGCTCCCAGGCATCCTTGGTCCTAGTGGGCCTCTCTCCTGGGAGCAGTTCTGGGCTGTGGCTGCTCGGTTTCCAGCTTACATTAGAACAAAGGACAGACAGGTTTTTCTACCTCCCCCGAGCAGTCGCCCTCTGAGCAGTCAGTGCCCTCCAACTCTTCATCCCCCTCTTCTGGGGAAGAGGAGCTTTCTGTCCACATCTCTCGCTGAGTATCATCGTTTCCTCATCAGGATGTTGGAGGACTTGCACCTCACCCCTGCCACTGCAAGCAATCCAGAGCACTTGGCACACACCTTTCTAGGCAAGTTCAGTGAGACCACCCTTGTGGTGCCTCCCTGGCCTGCTCCCTTTCAGGAGGCATCATTGTGCTTCTGGCAGAGACCCTTCTCTGGAGTTCCTGCCACTAGGGATCTCTGCCAGTGGTATTGCACCCCCAGAGTCTCCAGGTTCCATGCCTCCTCCGCAGTCTGGATTGACACAATTGGACACTCCTCATGGGCTTTGCACCCTTCATCGTGACCGGCCCCCAGATCAAGATTCCTCAGATTTTGACTTCTGGGGTAGGAGGGCTTTCTACTCGGCACGGTTGTTGCTTTCCATTTCTGCACATCAGGCCCACTATGCAGCCTATGATATGTTCTTGTGGTCCAGGCTAGGTCAACTCCTAGCCTCATTGCCTGACATGCAGCGAGCCAGACAAGCCATTGCACTCTCTGCGAGTGGCCTGGAGCTAGCAAGACACCAAGCGAGGGCATCCTATGATGCCAGTGAGGTAGCTACCAGGGTCATAGGGACAGCGATCTGCACTAGGCAGACAGCATGGCTGCGTCTTTCCTGGTTGTCACCCTTGGCCCGGCATAGGGTGATTAACTCCGCTCACCAGAGAACCTATCTCTTCTCCCGTAGAGTGAGACAACGTTTGTCAGGACAACTTCCTTCCCCCTCCGGGGGGTTCCCGTCTCACTCTCCCCACTCTCAGGCCTCTCTAGGCCCTGAAGGTTCTCCCTCTTAGTGTGTCACCCACTGAGATCTAAGGGACTTTTTCTGTTAGGGTGTAAAAGAAAATCCCCTTCAGGCGGGCTCAGCACTCACCCAAAGGTGATGAAAGGTGAAGACCTACACAGATAAGATATGAAAATTATGTACCTACCATAATTATGATCTTTCTGTGTAGCTTCACCATTCATCACAACCCCACTCTCCATCCCCCTGGGGCCTCAGTCTCTGGGTCCACCTCCCCCTCTGTGCCCAACTTCATCCTCCTCCTTTCTTTGTTAGGAGTGGGGTAAACAGGGGCACATAGGGGAACTATGTTCTGGATAGAGTGGTCAGCATGGGGAGCACTCCTTCTTTAGTGCATTTGCTCCACCCCGGGGGGTGGGATTTGGTAGTTGCCCCCCATTCTCTCCTCCTCCTTGTCCCATCCATCTTATTTTCCTTCATCCTTAGGATTATCCTTTATTACACAAAAAAAAAAAGCTCCTTTACCTTTTTCACCAAAATCTTTCCTTGAGAGGGTATTAATTCTCTGTGCCCTGTCCTTCCTCCAGAATAGCCAATTCTGCTTAGATGGAGTTTTTGCCAGCTATTCTGTGCCTTGAATTCTGGCAAGAAGCCTTTGGCTACTCCTTGCAGTTCCTATACAGTCTGGAGATGGACCAGGGTCTGGGATGTGTTAACCTTCTCCCCTCTCTTCCTACCTTCTAAATTCTTTGTCCCACCCTACCTCCCTCCTCTATTTCCAGAGATTGGGGCTCCTCCCAATCCCTTTAGTTTCTGACTTCTTTCTGTCCTCTCAGTCATTATTTCTCCTTTTAGTTTATATCTTTTCCTTTTTCTTGTCCCTTGGATTTCCTTGTCCCACCCTCCACTCCCTTCCTTTTACCTCTCCGGTGACTCAGAACTGGCAGGCAGGCGGAGTCAACAGTGCCTAACGGCCAACCCGCAAGCGCCACACAATGCATCAGCCTCGAGGGCAGCACCGATGGTGCGTCGGCTCCGCCTACCTAAAAAAAAAAGAGCTCCCGTGGGGTCATGACCTCCAGCCATGTACCCAAAGGTGATGAATGGTAAAGATACACAGAAAGATCATAATTACGGTAGGTATGTAATTTTCATTTTCCATCTGTTGAGAGTGTTTTTAATATTTGCTAATAACGGGGAAAGATTGGCATCCCATATCTTGTCTAATTTAGAAGTGATCTGTATTCCAAGGTAAGAGACACCTTGAGGGGCCCAATGAAAACCTAATATTGTATTCATAGAAGGGTTACAAAAATTGTTCAGTGGCATTGTTTCTGATTTGTTTAGATTCATAGCGAGCCCAGAAAGTGAAATAAAGTTGCTAAGTAACTTAATTAAGGGTGGTCCCGAAATTTCAAGATTTTCGAGTAGAATGAGGAGGTCATCAGCATAGGATAGTGAAGTATAGCGGGAATTACTGATAGGGATACCTTGTATCATGGAGGATTGATGAAGAGCGGCTGATAGGGGTTCCATAGCTAGAATAAAAAGGGTGGGGGATAAGGGGCACCCTTGCCTGGTACCTCTTGCCAGATGAAAAGATGAGGACAGAGTAGAGTTAGTAAGAACCTGGGCAGAGGGGAGGGTGTATAGTAATTGAATCCATGTACAAAATTTATTAGTGACACCAAAGTGGGATAGAAGATGACACAAATAGGTCCAGTTGAGAGAATCAAATGCCTTTTCAAAGTCGATGACTATAGCTGCGGCAGGTGATTTAAGAGATTTAGCATTGTAGATTAAATTAAATAATGAGCGGAGATTATCAGAACCACTTCTATTTTTGATAAATCCAGCTTGGGAGGTGTGGACAAGTTTTAAAATTATTGATTCTAAACGAGTATTTAATATTTTGGCAAAAATTTTCCCATCCATATTAAGTAATGATATCAGTCTGTAACTGAATGGGAGAGAAGGGTCTTTATCTTTCTTTGGTAGGATGGTTATAATGGCTTCTGTCATAGAATAAGGAAGTTTACCTTGTGAAGATGCCTCTTTGAAGACCTTAAACAGGAAGGGACATAAGATGTCAGCTAGGGGTTTATAAAAGTCTACGGAAAAACCATCACTCCCAGGAGCTTTACTAGATTAAAGGGAATTTAGTACTGCTTGTATCTCTTTTAGGAAAAAGGGTTCATCTAGCAAAGCCATATCTTGTTGGGAGAGGTGTGGTAACTGTAAATTGTCCAGAAATTGTTGTATACATTCAGGCTGTGGGGGAGTTGGGTGAGAGTATAATTGTTGGTAGAAGGATTGTATAATATGGTTAATTGAGAGATTATCTGTATGGATTTTGCCTGAAGGATCTTTCAAACCAGCAATATGTATCTCCATCTGTTGATTCTTGAGTTGATAAGCAAGCAGCTTCCCGCATTTATCCCCTTGTTCCCAATTATGGTGTTTAAGTCTAAGGAGGGTGAGTTCAGCATTCCTGGATATTAATTTGTTGATTTTAATTCTAAGACGAAGAATTTCAAGGTGAAGTTGTGAGTTATTATATGGATTTTTTGTTTTATAATATTGAGTTTCTTTTTCTTTAAGAGATTTCTCTAAATCTGCCAATTGCTGTTCCCTTAGTTTTTTCTTGTGTGCTGCATAGCTTATAATTTTCCCTCTAACTATTGCTTTAAGTGCTTCCCAGATGGTTCCTTGAGATACATCAGGAGTGTTGTTAAAGGAAAGAAATTCTTGGATTTGGTATCTAATCCAAGGTAAGAAATTGGGGTCTTTCAATAAGAGTGGGTCTAGATGCCAGGAAGGGGATATAGAAGGGGGCGGGCTCCAAATAAGATGTAATTTTATAGGAGAATGGTCTGATATAGTAATCGGGAGGATAGTTGTGTCGATAATTTTTTCAGTGATGAATGGGGAAGAAAACCAGTAGTCAATTCTGCTATAAGATTAATGAAGCGGTGAACAAAAAGTATAGTCGTGCTGTCTAGGATGGTGTAGTCTCCAAATGTCGGTGAGACCGAAGTCTTTCATTAGCATTGAGAGTGCAGAAATACTTCTGGGGTGGGAATCACACAAAGAGTTACTTCTGTCTAAATGTGCTTTCAAAGCTAAATTTAAATCCCCACCTACAAGTATAGGAGAACGGTTAAAGTTATTGTTCATGGTGGAACAGAGGCACACCCAGTCAGTTGTTCCACTCCACAATCCATATACCATTCTGGGGGAGCATAGTTCCCCTAAGGATGCACCCGCAGAGGAGACTAAGGAGGCTGAGGACAACTGTCACAAGGGAGGCCCACAGGAAGGAGGCAGAGGACACCACAGGGAAAGGAAGCAGCTTCTGGTGGGAACTCAATTATTAGGGGGAATAGAACTGGGAGGAGCATGGAAAACTGAAGTAAGGTGCCTGCCTGGTGCCATAGCTTGGAGGGACAGGAAGTGTATCCTCAGGATCACGAGAACAGCTGCAAGGGAGTCTGAGCTGGACATCATTGTCCACCTAGGGACAAATGACTTGGCTCATCATGAGATTAGAGCAGTGCAAGAGGACTTTGTAGAGTTTGGGAGGGGCCTAAGACAAGTAGCACACACAGTATCCTTCTCAGAGGTGCTGCCTGTCAAGGGCATGGGTGAGGCGAGGGTACTTTGCACCATGCAGTTTAATGAATGGTTGAAAAAATGGTGTGGAGCACAGGGTTTGGCTTCTTGGGGACAGGGTTCCACCTGGAGGACACCGCCTATACTGGAAGGATGGTCTGCATCTGTCCAGGAAGGGAACAAGTCTTTTCAGCAATCAGTTTAAATGCTTCATTGGCAAGCTTTTAAACTAGTCAAGGGAGAGGCACTGATAAGCAGCAGGAAAATCCCAGCCTCTCCCTACAAAACAGGGTACTAAATGAGAAAAAGACCGAGGTAGAAAGGTCAGCGGGGGATGCTGCAACAGAAGGTAAAGCCATCAAAAAATGGAGAGCAATGAGTACCAATGCCCATAGTCTGGGTAACAAGCTTCCTGAATTAGTGGCCATGATGGAGGAGGAACATCTGGATATCATGACAGTCACAGAAACATGGTACACACAAAAACCATGACTGGGACGTAAACATACCAGGATACACTATCTACAGGAGGGACAGGGAGGGTAAAAGAGGAGGAAGAGTAGCTCTTTACATAAGGGAAGGAATCAAAGCAACAGAACAAAAGGGTAAACAGGGAGGAGAAGAAGCACTGTGGGTAAATTTGGAGACAGGCAATGGCACCACAATCCACACAGGGGTTTGTATACAGACCCCCTTCTCAGGGGGAGGAAATGGACAAGGAAATGATAGAAAGTATACTTAGAATGGCAGAAAAAGGGGAGATATTGCTGATGGGTGATCTGAATATGCCAGATGTTAACTGGAGTGCAGTTGCAGCAGCCACTTCGAAGAGTGGGATTATTCTAGATGCCCTACAGGGGGCATGCCTTAGACAACTAGTATTGGAACCCACTTGAGAGGGAGCAATCTTAGACCTGGTTCTCTCAAATGGAGATAGAGAGAGGATCACAGATGTAGAAGTGGGTAGCCATCTGGGAACTAGCGACCACCAAACAGTATGGTTCACAATAAACACAGCAATAGAGTCAAGCCATACAAGGGCAAAAGTACTGGACTTTAGGAGGGCTGACTTTGCCAAAATGGGTGAGTGCCTAAGGAATGCACTAGCAAATGGGCAGGGAGGAGGGGTGGAAGAACAATGGGGAATGATAAAAACTGCCATCACAGAGGTAACAAGCCTTTGTGTAAAGCAAATAAACAAAACAAAATGATGTAAGAAACCACTATGGTTCTCAAAGGAAGTGGCAGTGAAGGTTCAAGAGAAAAAGAAAGCATTCAGGAAGTACAAGGAATCACAGAAGGAGCAGGACAGAAATTGTATCAGTTAAAGCAAAGGAAGCTGGGAAGGCAGTCAGAACCAGCAAGGCCCAAACCGAGGAAAAGACAGCCAACTCAGTTAAGAGGATAAAACCTTTTATAGGTACTTCAGGGAGTGAAGAAAGACCAAGGGAGGGATCGTGAGGCTTAATAAAGGGGAGGGGGGTCAGCAGAGGGTGACTGTGAAAAGGCAGAGATACTAAACAAATATTTTTGCTCAGTATTTACAAATGAAGAGGGGGAGATAGTTAAACAAACAATAGAAACACTCTGGATACAGAAGTTGATACCAGCCCATTTACAGAAGAAAGGATTCTGAAAGAACTCTTAAAACTGAAGGTGGACAAAGCAATGGGGCCTGATGGGATTCATCCCAGAATTCTAAAGAACTGAGGGTAGAACTAGTGACACCACTGACTACCCTCTTTAACAAATCATGGGAGGATGGGGTGGTACCCGAGGACTGGAGGAGGGCTGATGTGATTCCTCTTCACAAAAGTGGGAGCAGGGCAGAAGCAGGAAACTACAGACCTGTTAGTTTAACCTCAGTGATAGGGAAAATGATGGAATCACTTCTAAAGGAAGGAATTGTCGAGTATCTAGAGGCCAGAGGGGCACAGGACCCAAGGCAGCATGGATTCACAGTGGGAAGGTCATGCCAGATGAATCTGATAGATTTCTTTGACTGGGTGACCAAAGTAGTAGATCAGGGAGGGGCTGTGGACATGGCCTACCTAGACTTTAGCAAAGCATTTTACACAGTCCCAAACAAAAGATTAATATACAAGTTAGCCAGCCTGGGAGTGGGTCCCAAGATGACAGCCTGGGTAAAGAATTGGCTGAAGAATAGGACACAGAGAGTAATAATAAATGGAGTCCACGCTGAAGAAAGGGGGGTTACTAGTGGGGCACCGCAGGGTTCAGTATTAGGACCGGTCCTCTTCAATGTCTTTATAAGCGACATTGCAGAGGGACTGGAAGGAAAAGTATGTCTCTTTGCAGATGACACAAAGATCTGCAACAGAGTTAATGCACAAGGTGGGGTGGAAAGGATGAGAAGGGACTTGGCAAGGTTAGAGGAATGGTCAAATGTATGGCAGCTTAGATTCAATGCTAAGAAGTGCAAGGTAATGCACCTGGGAAACAAAAACCCAGGGGAAGAGTACACAATGGGGTTGAGAAACTAACAACAACAAAATGGAAAGGGACCTGGGGTAGTCATATCAGATGACCTAAAGGTGAGCATGCAATGTGAGAGGGCAGCAAGGAGGGCTGGGAGATACTGGGATGCACAGGAGAGGCATCACCAGTAGAAACAGAAGTTATTATCCTCTGTACAGACAGCTGGTAAGACCCATCTGAGTACTGTGTGCAGTTCTGGAGACCCAATCTCCACAAAAGACATAGACAGGATGGAAGCTGTCCAGAAGAGGGCAACTCAAATGGTGCAGGGTCTGCACCGGAAGACATATGAAGAGACTACAGACTTAATATGTATAGCCTCGAGAAAGGAGGAGAGGGGGACATGATAGAAACTTTCAAGTGCCTCAAGAGAATCAACAAAGTCAAGAGGTAGCATCTTTCAAAAAAGAGGTGTGCAGAACAAGAAGGCTGAATTTGAAGATGGGGGCAGCTCAGAGGTAATTTAAGGAAGTACTGTTTCACAGAGAGGTTGTGGATGCATGGGACGGCCTTCCAGAGGAGGTTGTGGAGTCAAAAACAGTGGTGGAATTCAAGCATGCATGAGACAGTCATAAGGCAATTCTAGGGGGTGGGGGTAGGAAGAAGTAGGTTGCTGGTTAACTAGGATCTTCAGCTTATCCATTAGGTAGGGAAATGGGCAGACTGGGTGGGCCAAGCAGTCCTTATCTGCCGTCAAATTCTATGTTTCTATGTTTCATAATTTGTTGGGCCATATTATGAAAGAATTCAGGTGAATCAGAGTTAGGGGCATAAATGTTGACTAACATAAGGGGGCTGCAGGGGTATTTAAGTGGGCTATAATCCATCTGCCATCTGAATTGGAGATGGATTTGCTATGGGTCCAGTTAAGGGATTTATTTAATAGAATAGCAACCCCCTGTTTTTTAGAAGTAGAGGAGGACGCATATACTTGACCTACTCAATTCCTTCTGAGTCTGTCGACATCCTCTATTGAAAGTTTTGTTTCTTGTAAGAAAGCAATATGAGTTTTATGCTTTTTGAGGTAAGAAAGTATTTGGTTTCATTTACAAGGTGAGTTGAGTCCCTTAATATTCCATGAATGTAGAATTAGATCACTCATGTTAATGGGGAGATGAGTATGAAAACACAAATGTGAAGTAAGGGACTCGTATTGAAAGGGCTAGAGGATGTTAATAGACTCAGAAGGGAGAGGGTTAGCACAGTCAAATGCATGCAGGATATTTAGTTTGTGGAAATACTTAAATCCTGGGTGAATGTTTCCATTGGGTTTCACAAGGAAGAGAGGTAGTAAAAAGAATATAGAAGACATATATATAGTTACTAAACAAAACCTGTGCATGTTATACTAACACACTATGAAGTCTTTAGGTAATATATCAAGATATGAGTCGGTGAAATCGCCGAGACTCTCTCGCTATACTACAGAGCATGTAAATAGTAAGTAAATCTTGGGAGAAAATGATCTTAAACCCAAGATACAAACTGTAAACAATTATTTCTATCAAGTGATAACTGTGACTAGAACTAAAGTGAATATAATAATTCCCTGGGGGGGAACCATGAACATCTCACCATATATGAAAAGGGGATTACAGAAAGTATATGCAATCCCAGACATAATAATACATCTTGAACGTAAATTAGACTGGAAAAAAGAACTGCGCTGAAACACTATTACGGCAATACAAACAGTATGCCATCATGGTTGGCTAAGTCCTAAAATTATAAGAGCAGCTGTACTCGTGCCATCTACTATGTACTTACTCACATAATCATAATGCTTACACACAGAAGTGTTTATGAGGAGGAGTGTTCAGGTAAAATGGAGCGAGTAGGGTCCAAATAGT
The DNA here is from genome assembly GCA_016271365.2 of Neoceratodus forsteri. Lineage (NCBI taxonomy): Eukaryota > Metazoa > Chordata > Ceratodontiformes > Ceratodontidae > Neoceratodus > Neoceratodus forsteri. Next base: position 869,905,681 of record CM057454.1, on the reverse strand, counting down.
ATAGGATTTATGGGGTGTCGAGGCACTACATGATTGTATGGGGGGGTATCTGGTGAAAGTCTTGTATTGAACAGGAATACATAGTCATTCTGGCAACATGACATTTATAAGAGTTGAGTTTGTTCAGGTTTCGAGGTACTGCATATATTATTGATTAAGTACTAGGTATTTAATAACAGCACAGACCCAAAAATCGCCCCTAGGGAAGGAGTTGCTTTAACATAGTGAGATTTCAAGACTTGGAGAGGGTCACGCGAACTCAACTATAAGATTACAGCACAGGCTTAAAAAGCCATATCATAAGGGCTTTGAGTCAGACTGTGCTATCTATTATTGACTGCAGCACATTGAGTAAAATAATAAAGATGAGACACCTTGAAAATAGCCTGCAATACCTAATTGTAGGGTAAAGCTGAAGACTAAGTGATAGATAAATAAAACAGTACAAGAAGTTGGTATACCATGGTTAAAGAAAAGGGGATTTAAAAGTTAGATAAAGGCGGGTTGGAGTGGGAAGGAGACGAGAAAAATATTAAAGTGTTAAATGTTAGTCTGGGATGTAGTAGTGGACAAAGGGAATAACTAGTTTAGGACCTCATTAATATAACCCCAAGATACTGTAAATTTATAATGTTTATATATGGTAACAAATGTGTGGGGTGATGTTGGATCACAAATTAGTTAAGCAGGCAACCTCCCTTAATGGTTATGTGAGAAGGACATACTGATAAAAAAGATGGTAGACACCTCTAACTGAATATAGAAAATCATTGAGCACATATGAATTAGTCTAACATTATATAAGAACTGTCCCTTTAAAAGAAGAACATACCCAACATTAGGGATACTCAAAAACTGACATTATGAGTAATATATGCAGAAATAACTGGATGTATAATGTAGTAGACATTACATAGTGATAGAAAACTCCAAGACTGTCACAATGAAATGCCTAAATAATATGACATGCTATTAAACCAAAAGCCTGTAACTGCAATGCACAGCTTATCGCTTTCCAAACCAGCTGGGTGTGATAGTGTGCACACACAAGGAATGCGATGCGCGGTTGCAGGGCAGACAAATTCTGATAGTGATCAGAGAGCCGAGGTTAATTAGGCACTAACCTCGAGAGGTACTAATATATACAAATACCCAGGCATCATTTATAGGTTTGATTTGTTTTTGCGCTTCCCCTTCTGTTTCTTTTTAGGAGGCTCTGCCGATTTGAAAGGGGAGCTGGTCACCAATTCAGTCCAAGAGGAATCGGGAGACCTGCTGCCCTGTAAAGCATTTCCAAGGTCATTGCTGATAGGATCCACAGCTGATTCCAAGAGGTCTTCCTGAGATGAGTTTAAGTCCTCTTGTAGTAAAGAAAACTTATTGGAGAGGGTTAGGGATGTAGTGAAGCCAACATGTCGCTGGTGCTGAGAGGTAGTCCTAGAAGGAGTAGCATCTGTGTCAGAGTTGGGAACCCCCCCTTTTTTTTTTTGTTATATTTAGTGACATCACGAGACATTTCTTTCTCTGCCCCTTTATTCTGAAAAGCCTACTGCAGTAGTGCTTATTTCTTGTCTTTTTCTACTTTCACATTTCTATCATGATGGGGTGGCCTCCCATTATGATATCTTAATCTAACTGCCCCGCTTTATATTCCTTCCCCCTGTCTCAGTGATGTGTTTTTTTTTTGTTTGTTTGTTTTTATTTTAGTTTGAGTAATGCAGCTGTAAGAAGGCTCAGAAGCATGGGAGCCACACTGCAAAGTGCACAAGTTGTGTAATGCCTGAAAGACAGCTAGAAAGTCCTATCTGCACATCTGAAACAGGCATTGAAGTAATGAGTACAAAGATGCCTGCACAGACAAAAATAAAAGGAAATCACTAGGCTTTCAAGTGAGTGACAGAAAAAGGGGCTCCATTAGGTTTTAGTTGGGCTAGACCATGATAGTTTTAAAGCAGCCCATAATATCTAGAACTCCCAGATGAACTACTCAGTCTGCAGCTCACAATATGAAGTAGTTCTAAGAACCAGCTAGCAAAGCTCCAAATGAGAATAATTACCTATAAAACATATTATCATTATATAATTAATGGTCTCCGTTTTTTCGCATACAAAAAGCCGTGTATTAAATACTGTAACACCTAAGTAGGTGTTACGTCATTCACGCGCTTCCTTTCCCTAGCAAAGTGCTCGAGACACACACTAAAGAAACAGAGCGCGCGCTTTCAACTGTCCCTTTAACTTCACACATCACTGACCAGAAAAATTAACTTACTTGCTGGTGTTACCTCCATCTTATATATTCTCCACCAGCTTCACATCACCTAGACCGAAAAAACGTTTTATTCTACCAAACCTCACTTCTACAGTTCACCCTTTCCCCACGATCCTAACTGCTCTCCCTTTCAACCCTAACCTTTCCTCTGCAGGTCAAAGGACGACGAAACTCTACTGGAAGGATCTCCACAGTTATAGACTTTCAAGTTTTTATTTTGTTTATTCCGATAACCAGTTTAAATAATTAAATGTTAATGTTGAAGCACAGTTCTATTTTTCTCACACAAACACAACGTTCATCTCCAAGGTAAGATTCCAGGTCTTTTTTCAAACCATAGAAAAAATGGAGCCCTTCAATTATATAAAACAAAATATGGGGTGCAGTGTGTTTAACTCGAATTTAACACACACCCTCGTTGTTGGATGGCTTTCATAAACCCCTCGGGCTTCGCCCTCGGGGTTTATGTGCCATCAACAACATACTATTGATTCTCAATATTACTGCAACCTATACTATCTATATTTAATAAATAGAACTTGTGCAAGGAAACAGGTTCTTTTGGATTAAAACTTATTTTTCTTTGGTACTAACACATTCCCTTGCCATATTGTATGTGTATATAATAGTTGTATTCTTACCTCTCCCAGGTTGGTAATGTCATGGACAGCACTGCATCTCTAAGGGCCAGTAGCCCACATCTGAAGCTTATTTATAATGAGCAGAGGAATGAGGACAACACCTTGTGGGAAGGGACTAAGATCACTAATTGTCAATTAAACCTTTTCTTGCTTTCAGAATAGGTTTAGGAGATGGACATAACAGTAAATAAATGTTATTACTGAATACAATAATTTGTGGTCGTGCAGATCCCCCTACATGATGTACTAGCGTAGAAATTTGATGTATTAGAATAGAGGGTGGATCAGCTGACCTATGATGTCAGAGCATACACCTTTATAATGTGACTGTTTAGTTGAAAGAATCAGATAGTCTTTGAGTACAGAGGATAGTAGAGGTGCTGGAGGGAAGTACATCTACTCTGTGGCAGTGCTTCACTGTTAAGAAGTACTGAAGTTTCTCAGGTTGAGAAAAAGCCAGATGGTTCTTTATTTTTTTTTTCATTTTTGAATTGATTTATTTTGAAATTTATAATTAAATTTCACACAAGTTCTGTGTGTTCCTTAAAGAAACAGTGTGTCTGACTTATCACTTCCCACACAAGCTCGCAACAGGCATGTTTAGAAGAAGGTGGATTCAAGTTCTTTTTGTCTAGCAAGCGGGCTGAGTTTTGGACAGGAGGTGCTGCATCAGCCTGGAGAGATACGGGTTTCTCAGTGCATTCATGATTTGAAGCCATAATGTGGGTGTGCTGGTCTGATTGGGAAGTTGCAGAGACAGCGGGAGAAGGGGTCACATCAGTATTTCCAAACGGGGAAGTTGGAGGCTGGGGCTCACCAAGAAATGCAGCCAAGGTTTTGGGAGAGTTGGAATCTTTGGTTGAGTCACCCAGAAACAGGCGCATGACAGCAGGATAGCGCAGAGCAAATTTGATCCCTCGTTGGTGTAGGGTAGTTTTAACAGGATTTAAAGCTCAGCGTTTATTAGAGAGTTCCTTAGAGAAGTCTCTAAAAATAGAAATTCTATGATCTTGCCAAGTAAGCATTCCCACTTGTTTTGCTCTATTGATAATCAGTTCAGTGTGGGCATAGTTTAAGAATCTTGCAATGATAGGTCTAGGTTTCTGATCTGGACCAGGCCTCCGGCTTAAAGTACGGTGTGATCTCTCAGTAGTAAGGTCTTGACCAGGTGGTAGTTTGAGCTGTTATTTTTAAGTCATTACTTTCACAGATGAGCTGTTGAAACATAGTTTCCACTCTCCTGAGGGAGCTGTTTTGCAGGAGTTGCTCAGCCATTGTAGTAGGCCTTCACAAAGAAGCAGTATAAATGCAGAAAAATTATAGCTATAGAGTTATGATATAGTGAAAATAATTTACCAGAGTTGAGCTATGATGTTAATAAAATTATATTTTACTTGCAGGTAAACACTGACAATCTGGGATCAGGAGGATGGATGATGATAGATGGTAGTCCCAAGCAGGGGTTCAGTTAATTTATTTTTGTGGAAGTCAAATACTTCTAAGAGTCAAAATCTGGAAGTCGTTCTGATTTTTGGGAAGTCAAGATACTTCCCAAATCCCACAATCTGAAAGCCAGTATTCTAAGAAGGATCAGTTTATGGCTGTTAATACAAATAGTAGTGGTAAAATACCATTTCTTTTAGAAAAAATCAATCATTTCTTAGCTTCTGTGCCTTTAGTTTTGGAAGTCATCCAATTTAGTTTTTTACATTTGGAAGTCAATGACTTCCCATCCATTTATTTTGGCAGTTTTTTGCCATATTTTTGGGAGTCAAATACTCCCAAAATGGAGTTAACTAAAGCCCTGGTCCCAGGGAGAAACAGAATTAAGCAGCCATCTTCAGCACAGCCAGGCCATGCTCCTCCTATATTATCATTATTAAAGCAGCAAACAATCATGGATCCTATAAGGGCTCCCTCTGCACACATAGCGATGGCAGAATAAAGCAGCTGTACCACAGTCCAGGCAGGACTCAAGCCTGAAACCACTCAGTCCCCACTCAGATTAATTATGTCCTATGAAATAGATAGCTCTTAAAGAGACAGGCATGGAGGCTAACAGGGCATTCTCATGCAGGCATATTCAAACTGTTCTAGACACAGGACACCAACCTGGCAGTGGGCATTGGGCAAGCCCAGGAAGACATTTTAGGAACCCCCATTTGTAAGGGGGTTACACCCTTCCCTGTCTAGAAAGAACTTGGCATCCTCATCAAGTCAAGTCTATACTTACTATACATTATATAAAGACATTTCACTATGCGAGACATATATGTTTCATTGGTATACCATATAAACATAAAGACTGATGCATCAGTAAATGTAAGCTTATAATATTACTATAATTATTCATGATATATCCTATACTCTGTAATAACAGCATTTATGCATTTGACATACATATAAATGATTTCACTATGACTCATAAGATATTAACATTACTTTACTCATTCAGGTTTGCACTGTTTCCTGTACTCTAAACAAAATAGATGGGGGCCCATCCCTATCAGCTACATTGGGGCTAGATGGGGCAGGTGCACCACGTTTTGAAGGGTGGACAATTAGCTTTGAGGTAGCAGAGAAACTCAGTTTGGTAAGTGAACTTTCAGAAATATAAACTCCTTTATGGACAATATGTAGGGGGAGATCCATAAGCCTCACAGGAGAGTCATAACTGAGTCGTATCACTGGTTTAGTAGCTCTTCCAGACCTTCGAAGAGGAACAGACACAGGCTCTGGGGTGTCAACATTAGCACTGGATTCTTCTCTTGTGGGAGGGGTACCTCTGCACTGGTTGAGGGTTCCAGACTGGGAACACTGTCTGCTCCTTGCTCTGTTGAATCTGTTTCCACAATATTGTTTTCACCAATAAATTCTGTAGCAGGCCCAGATTTATCATCCGGAGGCAACTCTATAGCATTTAAATCTTGTGACACTTGACTGATACTTTCAATATCACTGGTTTCACCATTTCCATTTATCACAGCAGGGTTTGAATCATCCAGTTCACACAGTTCATCAGTTTCTGGTATGTCATCAGGATCACTCTCAGTAATGGCCACTTTTTCTGATAATTCGAACAGTTCAACCAGACACAAAGAATCAGCTACCTCAGCCGTTATACTTTGCATCTCACTTTCAGGGGCATAGGCTTTGAGGAGGAAACTGGAGGGTTAGACAGCCCTGAAGGTCCAGCCTCATCTCCATAATTGCACATAGGGTTACCTTGGAATAATTGACTCGGTTCATAAGATGGATAATATGAAGCTTCACACTCACTGTTATCAGACTCCGACTGGCAATCAATGTCACTTTGGGCCTGCCTTGGGGAAGGCCGGGAATCCTTGACAGCTGGGGAAGACTGACTCTTTCTCTTTTTGGCAGCAGCTTGAGTCATAGGCCCAGGTGGGGCAATATCTGAAGGTTCAGAATGAATGATTACTTAACCAGTAGGCAGCAGGTGGTTTCTATCCATGGACTTCATGGCTCAAAGATCATTTTCAGGGTGTACTTTATATACTGGCAGGTCATCCAGTTTGCTGACTATGATATATGGAAGATGATGCCACCTATTGGCAATTTTATGCTTTCCATGCAGTCCCAAGTTGCTCAACAACACACTGTCTCCAGGTAACAACTCCTGAGCTTTTACACGCTTGTCATGCCTCTCTTTGTTTGCAAGATTTCTTTTTGCCATCATATTTTGTGCCAGTTGGTAGTCATGATTTAGCTAGGCCTTTAGCTTCTGAACATATTGCAAGTAGTTTACACCTCAAGCTCCATCTGGGGACACCCCGGAGCAGATGTCCACGGGCAACCGGGCTTCCCAGCCAAACATTAGATGATAAGGGGAAAATCTGGTAGCATCACTTTTGGTGCAATTATAGGCATGTACCAGGGTGCTGATCTGTTAGCCCCATGTGGGCTTGTCTTTTGGGTGATGTGTTCCCATCATGTCAGGAAGTGTCCTGTTGAATCATTCAGGTTGGGGATCTCCTTGAGGGTGGTAAGGAGTAGTTCTGGACTTTCTCACTCCCCACAAAGAGGACATTTCTTTTATCAGATGGCTTTCAAAGTCTCTCCCCTGATCAGAATGAATTCTCTGAGGAGCGACACAATGGACGAAGAACTTCTCTACCAGAACCTTGGCCACTGTGGATGGTTTCTGATCTTTGGTGAGGTAGGCTTGGGCATACCTTGGGAAATGATCTGTCACAACTAGAACATTCCCAATGTTCTTTTGGTCAGGCTCAAGACACAGAAAGTCAATACATACTAGCTCCATGGGGGCCCTGGTGGAAATTTTGACTAGTGGGGCAGCCCTTTGAGGCAGAGCTTTTCTTTGAAGGCAGCGACTGCAGGTTTAAATATGGGCCTCAACATCAGCTCCCATCTTTGGCCAGTAGAATCGGGAATGGACTAAGTCAAGGGCCCGATCACAACCTAAATGTCCTATTTGATTATGGAGGGCCCGAAGTACTAACTGTTTGAAGGCTGTGGGTAATACCAACTGCTGTTTATCCAGTTGGCCTTGATGATTTACTGTCTTTTGATACAGAAGCTGATTACGTAAGTTAAGTCTGGGACCTTCTCGAAACAATAGTGCAGTCCGGGGGTCAGAAGAGCGAAGCTTAGTCACATCTTTACCAGCATGCAGGGTGTTAAGCACAGGTCTAATCATAGGATCTTGGGTTTGAGCCCACTGTATATTTTCATTATCAAGCCTTAGTAATGCACTAATGTCTAACACTGCAAAGTGGTAGTATGCTGCAGGGATGCATGTTTCTGGTGGCCCCAGGCAATCCACTAGGCAAGCAACAGTTTCAAAAGAAGGATGTTCATCTTTATCGAACTTTTGACACAAAGCTTTGATTGACTGTTCAGGCAATTTCACCCACTTCTCATTGGAGTTCAGCCTTCTCGAGAGGGCATCTGCATTGAGGTGGTTTAGGCCGGGCCGATACTCCACTGCATAGTCATATGTGGAGAGGGCAGATAGCCACCGATGCCCGGTGGCATCTAGCTTGGCAGACATTTGAACGTAGGTAAGCAGGTTATTGTCCGGTTTGACTAAGATCTTGGCCCCATAAAGATATTCATGAAACTGATCCACCACAGCCCACTTGAGAGCAAGAAATTCAAGTTTGTATACTGGATAATTTTGTTCAGTGGATGTTAAGCTTCGACTAACAAATGCCACTGGGTGCAGGCCTTCTTCATACTCTTGATACAGAACAGCTCCCAATCCCTTTAGACTAGCATCTGTGTGCAGTACATAGGGTTTAGTAGGGTCAGCATATGCAAGCACCGGTTTGTGGGTGAGTTGATGAATAATTTCGTAAAAAGCAGCCTCACACTCAGCTGTCCACCGGGCCCCGAAAGGTTCATTTGTCCTGAAGTAGACCTTATCTTCCACCTTGATGGAGCTTTTCTTATACTTTTTGTTGGTGGGAGGATAGCCCTGAGTGAGATTGCACAGAGGGTGGATAACTTTGGAATAGTCTTTTATGAACTGGCAATAATAACCGAAGAACCCCAAGAATCGTTGCAACTCTTTTAAATTATTCGGCAGAGGCCAGGTGGTCAGAGACTCCACTTTGCTGGGGTCTGTCTGAATCCCATCAGTGGTTACTATATGTCCAACATACTTTACAGACGTCTGAAAGAATTGACATTTATCTATAGACAGTTTCAATCCAAAATCCTTCAAGCGAACAAGGACCTTAAACAAACGAGCCTCCTGCTCTTCTAAAGTTCACCCAAATACAATGACATCATCCAGGTACACGAGGCACTCTAACAAGTTCATCAGCTGCTGGAAAGTGGCTGGCACACCCGAAATACCTTGAGGCATATGTAGGAATGCAAAGAATCCCAGAAGGCAATTGCATGCTCTTTTCTCACAGTCTTCTGGGGCCATCAGGATTTGATAGTACCCACTCAGTAGGTCAAGCACAGAAAACCACTGGCCCCCATTGAGGCAGTCAAGGGCATCCTGGATGTAGGGCATGGTGTACTGATCTGGCACTGTCCTTCAGTTCAAAGTCCGGTAATCTACACACATCCTCACCGATCTGTTTTTCTTGCGTACTACTACAATCAGGAAAGCATAGGGAATTCTTGACTCTTGGATGATCCCTGGGGCCAACATCTCTTGAAGGTGCAATCTATATCAGCCATGACAAGGCGACAGGATCTCTCTCTGAATGGCCTATCATCATGGAGTCGAATATGATATTCAGTCCCGGTGACACAGCCCACGTCCCATTCCTTCAAAGAAAATACTTGGTTCTCTGGGGCAGCTTCTGGCTGATCTTGGTTTTCCATTCTGCAGGAAGGGGAGACTCCCTGAAATCAAACAGGTCAGGAGTCACGTCATCGCTCCCGACAGGGCACTTCTTTCTGGGCAGCACAGCAGTGTCTGAACAGTACACAGTGGCTACAGTACTCTCCCAGTTCACTCGAATTTCTCGATCAGACATATTCTGCACTTGTATCACCACCCATCAGGCATAGGCATGAGCTCGGGCTGGTAAGATGCTGGGCTTGACCAACAATCCCTCAGGCAGCTTTCCATTCTCTGGGGCATCAAGCATAAGAATTTTGTTCTTCACATCTGTCTTGAGGCACACTTCACCGTGGATAGTGTATTGAGCATTGGGAGATAGCATCAAAGAATCAGGATCTTTCTTCCACACTGTCCTCACAGATTCATCTTTCTCCATCTCCTTACTCTTCCTCCTCAACTCATAGGCTCTCTTTACTAAAGCTGGAATGTGCAAGGCCCATCCGGTTCGCTTAGCTTGCTTCTCTTGACACAGTTGAGCCAACCGCCCAAACATGTGGGCATTGGTACCGATTAGTAAGGGAACACCATCATACAGCCCCGTGGGTGGGCACACCAAAGCTAAGGTTTCCACTTGCACATCTATACCTGCTACAGCCATAGGGAAAGATAACCAGAGCCAGACATATCCTAGATAGGGGTAGGATTTCTCACTCAGCCCCCACACGTGTAGGCCTTCAAGGGGCGGCAGTGGGATGTCAGATAAGTGTTGGTTATACCAGTCTTGAAATACAATAGTCACTTGTGACCTACTATCTAACACAGCTCGAGCAGAGATACCATTCACAGTCTCAGTGGTTTCCATAGAAGGGCCCACCACCTCTGACCAGTCTGGGAAAGTCAGCTTGGCAGTCTGTCCCACAGCACCTTTTGAGGAATAAGATTTTTTTATTGGTCCCGTCTGTGCCTTATATTACTTGAACGAACCAGGTTTAACAACCGGGAGGTAACCTTTCACAAGTTCTCTGGAGGGTGCAGCCTGTCCGGGTGTGTCTGTCCTCCCCACAATGATAACAAAATACTTGTTCCTTGAGATCTCAAGAAGGGGGAAGGTCATCCCTCACTTTGGATTGATTAGAAAGGGCTCAAAGGTCCTCTTTTGGCCTGGGTTTGGTCTCCCCATCCTCATGGCTTCCCCAATGGCCAGCGACATGGGTGGCTCAAATGAGATCTCCCACCAGGGCTCTCAACTCTCTCACTTCTTCCATTAATTGCATTTCAACCCAGGGTTCAGGGGCAATAGCGTGAACCCCCACACCCCCAGACGAAGCCTCACTTCGGGTCTCTATTGATGTCTGGCAGGAGTGCGAACTCCTAGCTGCTTCAACTGCAGCTTGTTGATTAGCCCATATCTCCTTCAGCTCTTAAGCATTTCTCTTACTTGTTGAAGTTCAGAATCATCACCTTGCTCCTCAGGCCGGTCAGTGACTTGGCTGGCATGGGCAACCCTGGCATAGGGCTCCCATCCCTCCTTGTCGTTCCCGGCCTCTCGAATTTCCTTCATGAGCCAGCAATATTCAGGAGGGTTGGCTTTATGATCCTGGAATTTCAATTTCAGCATGAGCACACTGGAATATCTAGCAGATTTTAGGATGTGTTCCAGTCTGACTCGATTCAGTTCACTGGCAGGCACCCCTTCTTTTCTATGGGCCCTCTGCAAGGCCCACTCAATTCGGGTGATGAAAACAGACAATTTCTCATTCTTCCATTGTTTGGTAGATTAAACTTCCACATCAAGTCTTCCCCAGATTCCGTGCTAGCAAATACCCCTTCCAGGGCAGAGAGGTACACAGCTGCAGTGGCTTCTGGGCTAGTGGATAGCAGAAAGCGGATAGCCTCCAGTGCAGTGCCCCTTAAGCTTTCAATAAGTCTCTTTCTCTTTTCTCCCTCTGAACATTGCCACTGCTGGACTAGTGGGGTAGCATAGTCCATCCAGGTTTCTAAATCATCCTCCCCCACAGGTACCGGGACCGCACCAGAAAATAGCCTGAGCCTGCGATAAGAGTCCAGGTGTACAGACAGTATCACAATGGGGGATGCTACCACAGGGGAAGCTCTAGGGTGGCTGGAGATGCTGGGGGAGACTGTAAAGGAGTAGTCTCCTCTGAAATGTCTAACATTTTCAACAATTCTTTGACAGTTTACCCTTCAGTGGCTAATAATCTTAACAGTTTGTCCTTAAACCCTTCTACTTTTGGGGATCCCCCAGGAGAAGACGCGTCACTGTGCAAATGGACAACTCGCCACTCCTTCTGGGACCCCCCAGGCAGGACAATAGGGGGTACCCTTTCAGGGTCTATAGGGAGGCTGCATGAGAGGAGGGCCACCAGGGTTTGATCAACAGATCTGAGTCCCAACCACTCACTTCAGCCTTCCCCAAACACTTTACTTTCTCTACACTTTCTACAATAGTATCATTAGCGGTCCCTAAAGGGATAGCCAGTAGTAATATGGCATGTTGGGGATCTACCCCCTCAGCCTCACTCCACCCCATCATGTGATGCACAATCAACTTATGTGGGTCAATTTTAAGCTTGGGCATAGTAAGCGCCTCCATTTCTGACAAAATTTATATTTCTGAGTTGTAGTTCCCACTTCTGACCACTAGGGGGTGCAACTCCCAAGGGTGCCTGCAAGATGTAACCCCTACGTGGCGCTGTCCCAAGGGCTACTACCCCTGCCTGCGTGACTAGGCACAGGTTGAGGGGCCTGAGCTCGTTGAACAGGGGCCTCCACCCGGAGGGTTGATTTAAGGGTAGGGTAGCTGCTATGGGTATAGCCCTCTAGGACACGAATACCACCTCTAACCCCTCTAGTGGTGAGCCTGAAGCATTGCCCAGGGTAGGCCAGCATTGCAGCTGTTGTTGGGGCCCTGAGGAAAGAAAACAATCAACATGCACTTCAACCCACAATTTGTTTTCCGGAGCCGGATGGCTCAGTTCGTGATAACCAACACAAACAATAAAATCAGAGGACACACAATGATTGCAGCTTTGTTGCAGGGGCTACCCTGATGGTTACTCATGCTACCCAGATCAGGAGGCAGGACTGACGAGATGAAGACCTCTCTGGATGTTGTTCTGGCTTGCCAGGGGAAGCAGGGCCCACATGACACATCGCGGTGGCCGATTCCTGTTCGATGGTTTTGAGCAGGGAGCTGAATCCCCAAGCGGGTCTGTCATTGGAAAAGTCTCTGCAGCAGGAGCACCAGTCTAGGCCAAGATGGTAAGGCCCAGACCAGAGTATACAGTTCAGATTAAGTCCATTTAAGTGCTGGAGCAGCTTCCAGCTAGTGTAACACATTCGATGGTGGGGAACCAGATCGCAACCCTCACAGCACATTCAGCACAATTATAAGCAAAACAACAAGATACCACAGTTCGGATGAAGTCTGGTTACAAATAGGCAGAGTTTCAATGCAAACTGTTCACTCTGCGGTTCTCTCCGAGTTTCTGACAGGCTGATCGCTCCAGGAGCAAGTCTTCGGTCCACATCAGGCAAAATTCATTCTTTCTCAATTCAGGATTCAGGTCCCAATAAACTGCATTAGGATATAGTCCAATTTAATTTGCAGGCTTCTTCACACTGGAAGATGGTAGCAGGCAGGCCAGACACAGCCTTCCTGCCGAATCCCCGCGCTACCACGCAGGAGCAGCAGCTCGAAAGGCTCGAGCTGTTCACTCTCCAAACTCCAACTCTCGACTGACACACTGCTGCAGACAGCTCTGGGATTTCCCAGTGATCCAAAAGGTTTGGTTGGTTGATCCATCTATCTGTCACTGGAAGGGCTACCCCTCCAGGTCCATTTAAGCGCTAAACACTAAAAACTACAATTTCTATAGAAATTCAATTCCACAAGACCTCTGGGGACAGTCTCCATTTTAAGGTCCCCTGAGGTTCCGATTGGTCCAAACTGGCAGTCCGGAACCAAAATGGTAGCTCTAAGAAAAACAGTCCATGCTGCAAAGGAAGGCAGGTTAGACACATTTCTATATTATCGTTATTAAAACAGATAAACAGCAAACAATCACAGATCCTATAAGGGCTCCCTCTGCTCATATAGTGATGGCAGAAAGAAGCAGCTGTACCACAGTCCCGGCGGGACTCGAGCCTGAAACCACTCGGTCCCCACCCAGATTAATTATGTCCTATGAAATAGATAGCTCTTATAGAGACAGGCACGGAGGCTAACAGGGCACTCTCATGCAGGCATATTCAAACTGTTCTAGACACAGGAAACCAACCCGGCAGTGGGCATTGGACAAGCCCAGGAAGACATTTTAGGAACCCCCATTTGTAGGCAGGTTACAGTTAGATTTGGATTTTTTTCTTTCTTTTTGTGACTTCTGTTGATCTGTCTGAACTGTAGTTGCCTAACTCACAAAAGTGAAAGTGCCTTCAGATGCATCACTTCGGCCTGAGCACACATTTTAAGTACCTCTATTGCTTGCTTTTCTCCTGTGCCACAACCACTTCTGCTTCACATATAACAAGGGACTTTAACTCCCTTAAAAATAAAATGAAAGTGGCAACAAATAGGTGAGCAAAAGTGAAAGAGAGAGAGAGGAACAAAAAGTCTAGCCACAAAGTCAAATCCTCAGGGCCAAAAAACACTGTACAGCAATTATTTAAAACAAGCATTTGTCAATGCCGAATGTTTGCTTGCTGGTATTGGCATTGGTAGTGCAGGAGTTAGAGAAATGCATAATAGGAATGGCGGTAAAGTATTGAAGTAATTCCAACCCCCACCCCGCCCTGCAGAGACTGACAGGTGTTGGGGATGTGCCTTTGGGTCATCGGCCATAACACTCATGGCATTCCACCTCACCCCACCCTACAGACACCGACAGATGTTGCAGTGTGCCTTGAGGTCTTCGGCCCTTACGTTCACCCCATTTCAAAAGGAAATAAGCTGAGATGGGTGCACTATAAGAGAATGGGATGAATGTTAGGGCCAAAGACCCCCAAGGCACACCTTGATGCCTGTCAGTGGCTGCAGGGTGGGGGTGGGGGTGGAATGGGTTGAGCATTACGGCTGATGACCCCAAGTCACACCCCCAATGCCTGTCAGTCTGTACAGGGTGGGCGTTACTGTTGGAAACCCTTACGCCCCAGGCGTGTGTTGGTATTTTTGCTCCAAATTTTCGACACCACCTCAGAAAAAAATGCCACCGCCATCCTGTCACAGTATTGACTGTTTGAATACTGATATGTGCACGTGGCAGTTTTTCCATTACTGGAAGTGCTGTCTTGTGCGCTCTGAAAAACAGCCAAGATGTTGTTGTACCACAGTCAAAGTTCATGGAACGCGGTTACACCACACTGTGGTACAACAACATTTCAACTGCAATGGATTTCAGTGTGGAACAAGGGGTTTCCATACATTATAAAGTAATTACTGTGACCATTTCGTATAGCAAGTGTGGCTTATTGTTAGCATAATGCAGATGTAGCAGTGCTAGAAACTATAATACAACACTGTGACCGGGAGCTCCGGCCACTCTTGAGGACCGACCTTTCCTTAAATCTGTTGCAACAGTTCTATTTCTAAGCCTAATCTATCCTTTACTTATTTCTAGTCCATAAGGTTGGCACCCCTTTCTCCATCTCTTGACTATGCTATAGTGTCCTCCTTAATTTTCCTTTTCCCTCTCAGGTCCTCATACAGGGAGGTTATTGTTCTGACCTCTGAGCGTATGTAAAACAGGTTGTGTTTATTGTTGTTGGATTTAGTATGTAATAGCACTATGTTATAAAATACCTTAATGTATATACCTTATGTTTATGAAACCTGTAAATGTTAAATACCATGGTGCTAGGTGTTTTTGATAATGGTAACAAATACTAAGTGTCTATTATAGAAATTAAGCTAGTTGTGCTATTTAAAATGCATGTAAATTGTTGTAAACTTAACAAGCCAGAAATGTCATGGTGATTTGCATATATCCCATGATGCATTATGGAAGTATGTATGATGTATTTCTTTTAAACTTGATTTCTTGCCAATGCCTTTTGGGATAACTGTTCTTTCAGTGATTCTGCCTCAAGGTTCTTTGTTTATAGCTTGTTATGTTTTTCTTCAGTTTGAGCCCCCACTATGTAAGCAAATGAGGGCCTGCATAAGGGTTATGGGTACACATTTGCTAGTGATTTAAATCAGTGACCGCTGTCAGTAGGTATTGGCTAAGTGCAGAGAGGACATTCATAGTCTGTTGCTGCAAACTGCTGTACTGAAGAAAAAAATGTGCTATTACAGAAGATTATTCTTTGTAGTTTGAATGAACATCACACACAGATTTTTTGTTGAAGCTGAAGTTTGATGTGTGGTCCATCTATTATCCTACAATTCCTCTACAAATGCGTAGTGCACACCTTGAATTGCTCATCTTCAGTATATGAAGTGGCTGAGAGTGATAGTTCTCAGTATAATACAAGAATAACACTAAAAAGAGCAACACCTCCAGTAAAAAGTAATTACAGTGACCACAAACCACATTTTTTAAGCATCTGCAGTATAAGAGGCTCTGTCAGTGTAAATGTATCCTTTAAACGCAAAACTAATTCTTGCAGACACACATAAGCAAAATTTAAATAAGGAGACTTTGTGTCAGGTCCTGTCATACACAATATTGTGATGACAGCTCTCCAAGGCAGATCTCTCCTACATAGAGCATAACACATAGTCAAATACTACAACCATTCATGATTTTAATAGTTAGAAGTCTCTGAGCTACAAATAGATTAAAATAAACATATCAATAGTTGAATAAAGTGTCTTAAAAATCATTAACTCAAAAAAACAAATACTGAGTTTCAGGCATAACCATGTTCTAAAAAGGGCAAACAGTGTGCAGTACACAGGGATATATGCTTCATAATCTAGTCGCCCGGGTTATAACAGCTAGAACTAATCTGAGCTATCCACATACAAATTATTCCTTGCTGACCTTACTGGGCAAACAAAAACAAAAAAGCAACCAATTTCCCACCAGCACCAGTCCAAACTTTAAATAAGTCAATCTGTAGGTAAGGGAGGGTAACCACAACTTAAATCAGTAAACGGACAAAGCAAAAACAAAAACAGCAGTATTTCACATTCAGATACCTGATGTTTAGAATACTTTAGAAGTCAGTAGCCACTCGGTTCAGATAGTCCCTTTAGGTGCTTCAGTTCTTGTCTTTTCCTGTGTTGTCTGCTTGTCTCCGGTCTCACGTTAATCAAAGCACTCCACAGTCCACAGCACTCCCTCCACTCATGAGTGGACACTACAAGCAGGGCAAGCAGCAGCTGCGGCAAGCAGGACAGGATCAAGACAGTACAGGTAAAGTAAAGGGGAAAGGGGCGCTCCCATTTCCACTGACTTACACTTTCCAACTTTGCCAAGTTGAGAAACTAAAGTGAACTGCACCAATGCCACCGACACCAATTGCAGACAGTCACTTAAGTCTGTCTAAAATTCTGAACCTGTCACCACCCCAGTTACCCACACACGACATGAGTCAGACACCTCCATGATCGAACGTCAGTCAGGAAAACATTTCTTGTCCCCACTCCCCAGCCAGGTAGGCTCGACTCGCGGCTTTACAGCTTACTACCAATGCTACTGTCAGTCAGCAGGCTGCAGCAGTTACAGGGATAGCTCCGGCAGTGGCTTTGTCTCCTCTCCAGATCGACCAAACTACTCAAACATTGTGTCAGTAGTAGGCATAGCTAGGCAGGGTGGCAGTGGCAGACAACAATCAGACAGGGGGCTCAGGCTGGCTGAGGTGCTGGCAGTGGCTGGCATACTTCAGGTACTTCCTTGGTTGTCCAACGGAGGCCAGCAAAAAAAATGTATGAGTGGTTCAGTCAGAGCACCAGGGCACTTTAGTCTATGTGGTGCGCCGCAGTTCAGCTGGAGCGTGGAGATCAAGACTGACGATACAATTCCCAGTGCAGTAGTGGCTATGGTTCCCGTCCCTGGTTTCCACCACCCACTAGCTCTCAACCGGTCCTCCCCTTGCCAGCCATGCCTCTTTTCCTCACAATCGGACCTGACTGAGAACGCAGAATATAGTCTCAATCAGGTCCACAAGGACGCAGGCGTGCACATCAATGGTGAGACCCCCCCCCCAGAAACTTTAGAAAGTTTTACGGTCCCGGGCAGTCGCAAAAAAAATGAATAAACAGCATAAAGGGAATTTGTGCACGCCACCCTCCTCCCCCATTGGTCTGCTGCATGCTGTGGTGTGCCAGGTGTATCGGTGGCTACGCCCTGCAATGACGGGGCGCTCCCTGATTGCAGCGGCAAATTTCTTTCAAGTTGGTGGCACGCTTCAAAACTGCTGTCATAGACAGCATGCTCATTCATTGGTGCCAAACAGACGAGCCCAAAAAAGCAGTGGCGGCACTGGCCACAGCACTGCCACACCTCTGAAACCTGCTACTACCACAAGATGCCACAAAATGTTTCTTGCGCATGTGCATAAGCAAACATAAAAAATGGGGAGGTGTGTTTAAACTAGAATTTTATGCACCTTCTCAGTGTGTGATGCTTGCATAAACCCCTCAAGCTTCTCTTTTGGGGTTTATGTAGCATCATACACCATGGGTGTGTATAAAATTCTCATTATGCACACCTCCCCATGCATTATTCTATATGATTATTTATTTATTTACTGTCATAAACTTTTTAAGTGTGATAATGCTTGTCTTTAATTTCCCTTGGCAGCAAAGAAGGCCTGCTTCATTGAAGTGCACTGTGGTGTTCTGGCCAATGTTTACTAACGGACATTACTGCTGAAGTCGCCTTTTTGACCTGAATCGCTTGATGCCTGAAAGCAGCAGAAAAAAGGAGATGGGGAGAAAAAGTGGAAAAATCTTTCACATTTAGGGCACATGCTTTTTACATGTCTTATTCTTGCTACTGCAAGCTATTGTAGCAACACTCTCTTGGTGTGTGTTTTCTTTATATTACTGTATGTATGTGGCATACAGCCGTGTACTGTATGTTGTGCTTCACTGAGTTTTGGACGGGTACATTTCTCAACAGAATGACCTTCCTTGGCTGTGACAAAGGCAAATTTCACTACAGTGCTGTGACACAGCTGATGTCTTATCTGCTGCTGGAGGATGAGGAAGTTTTTCACACTGATGCATACTGCTGCTGAGGTGGTAAGCAATATTGGAGGTGAGGGCCACAGGGTTCTAAGAAAAGAATGTTATAATCCATGCGAGGATGAGGAAGGCATCAACTTGGGCTTCTAGATGACTGTTCTGCATGCTGCCGGTAGGCAAAAATGGGTAAACTGGGCAGGCCAAGCAGTCCTTATCAGCAACAACTTCTATGTTCCTATGTATGTTACTATGCTGCTACTCAAGGATGAGGATGAGGAGGATGAAGACATCAAGCAGGGTTTCTAGATGACTGTGATGCATGCTGCTTCTGGAAGATGATGAGAAGAGAAATGCTTCAATCTGAACATCTAGATTACTCAGGTATGCTGCTGCTGGAGGATGAGGATGGTGATGAAGGCATTCACTTGGGATCTGAGATGACTCTGATGCTGGAGATCAGAGAGAAAATAGGTGGTGGACAGTGGAGGAAGAGGAGGAATTAATTCTTCAGCCATTCCCAGGGGGACTAGAATGTAGGTAAATGAAGGAAGTATTAGACTTTGTGAAGTGAAATACATAGAGAATAAGGGATAGGGTGGTGTATGTTATGAGATTTTATACACACCCGAGGTGTGTGATGCTTCTGAGGGTGTGTGCAAAATCGAGTTTTACACAACATCCCATCCTTTATTTTATATAATTGCTGGTGGGCGCTTTTTCACCTCAGCAGTTATATAAAATAAAAAAAACTATCGTTGGTTTTACTTACCGCCAAGAGGCGGTTGCAGCAGGTGTCCAGCACGAGTAACGGGAGAGAGCAACTGGCACATGCGTGGAGTCCGGGAAACCTGGCACATGTTTGCCATAATAACCAGTCAGTTATTATGGCAAATATCAGCTGGGTTTTCCTTAGGGAAAAAGTACCCACCAGTATCCGATGAAGCTACATTACACAGTTCAGAATTCAAATAACATTTTACATACCTTGTACTTTATGTTCTTCTGCCCTTTGTCATAAATGGTTGATGAACACGCATAATTGCATTCATCAGCAATGCATCTTCAAATATGACTTGATTGACACAACAGCCAAAAGAACAGCAAAAGGCATTTTAAAGAATATACAGTGGTTATCACTTGAGCATCAGTCTGGCTTGAGAATAGAAGTGGACCACTACATGGCAAGGTCAGAAGGGACACAGGAAGCAGGGTATTAGTTGTGTTCCAATGAGACAAATATACGAGTATTACACATGCCATTGTTTTTTTTTTATTTCATCCAGCTTTTTCTCTACTGCTTTTGGTCCCCACCCCCACCTGAAATCATCACCTTAGCCCCTTCACCAACCTTCTCATGGACTTATTGGTTAGATTAGTCACCACTTGCTCAGGATCACTGCATTGGTGTGTGGTCTGCCATGACACTCATGTGCAGGCCTATTGGTGATGCCAGCTTCACCCTTAGTGGTCTGGGTCGATTTTCCATTTTCTTCCCTTTAGTGATGCCAGCTGTGCAATAAAGCACTTGTCAAACCACTGTGAGTGTGCCGGCTTCTGGAGGTATCCCACCATTCCTTGTGGCCTTGACTGTGATACCTCTGATACCACCTAGCCTTCACCAGGTGAAAATCATGCTTTGGGACTCACATGACCCCCCCCCCCATGAGGATGCCCCCCCATGAGGAGAAGTGTTCTTGGGATGCTCAAATCTACTTCCGCTGGATGACACCTGATTATCCAAATCTGCTTTTGAACCCGGATCATCAGTGCTGCAAGCTGTAGTGCTACCACTGCGTTAGTGGGCCAGTCCCACACAGAGCATGTTTTAAGGTAATATTTTATGTTAAATTAACCTTTTCCAAAGATTTATGCAGTTCACATGATGTTATGTTATGTCTTGTAACAGTAAGGTAATGTTTTGCCAATTACAATGCAATGGCAAAAAATGTCATTGCATTATTGCAATAGGTAAAAAATGTCCTCTTAATGAGTTGGTTACCCTGTGATGCACTTTTTTTTTTGAAACTTCAAGTTTATTTGTACATCTTCAGCACAGACATAACTCATCACATGATACATCAACATATCAAGCTGTTAGAGCTTAAATATAGTATGTTCCTCCAGATAAACTGGAGGACTCATTTCTCTATGTATGTCCATGTTATATTCTTTTTATCCTGTTACATAGCTGTTCTTGGTGATGTAGCTTAAGGTTACTCCATGCCAAAGTGAATGGTGTCTCTGCCCAAATAAGTCAAATACTGTGTGATCCAGTCCAGTCTCCATAGTCCATCCAACTCCTCTGTACCCATTAATAGCATTATCATGCCCAGTTGATTACAACAAACTAAAAAGAAATCCTAATGTAACTATGATAAACATTAAATAACAAACTAATTGTCTGGTTGTTTTATTCAATGTTTGATACTACTGTGTAATCAATAATATAGGCTAAACTAATGTCAGATTACCCATAATCTAATCCCCCTCTTCCATTTAATGTATAAAAGCCTGTTGAGATAGGATCATGATTCCCTCCCGTTCTTCTAGTAGATGCATAAAATGGAAGCCAAGTCCCATTGAATCTATCTCTCTGCAGACGAAGTTCGGCCATAACCCTCTCTGTTATTTGTATATCTTTTAATATATCTATCCATTCCTGCAGAGTTGGTGGGTTAGGGTCCAGCCATTTCCTTGTAATGGCTTTACCTGCTGCAGCTAATAGTATACTTATAAAAGATTTCTGGGCATTTGTTCTCTTTCCCTGGGGCAGTACCCCTAATACCATATACTGGAAGACCATAGGTTTGTGGAAACCTATCATTTTACTGTATTGGTCTCCCACTTGTTCCCAGAATGGTCTCAGGACCAAGCAATCCCAGAATATATGAAAATGGTTTACAATCGCCCCACAATTCCTCCAACACAGAGCTGAGCAGTTAGAGCTGTAGTGTTTGGTTCTGGTCAGGGTATTAAAAAAGTGACTTAGGATTTTCCATCTAAATTCTCTCTACACATTCGAAGCTGATGTGTGAAATACCCCGTCCCAGATCCTTTGCCATGTTTTTACATCTAATTGGACTCCTGATTCTACTTCCCAACCTTCCTGGCAAGCCAGAGGGGTAGCATGTAGGGACTCTGTATATGCCTTAACTAATTTGGAATTCAGATTAGTTTCCCTGCTTATCTTCACTGCTTGCAAAATACTGTAAGTACTTCCAAAGGGTGAAGTTCTGCTTGAATTTCTTTGGAGTTTGTACCAGTTCAAAGAAAGGTGAGTACTTGGAGATAGCGAAAAAATCAGTTGTGAGTAAACCAAATTCAATCTGTGCCTCTTGAAAAGTTATGAGCTGTCCCTGTCTTATAAGCTGTGAAAATTTACACAGCCCCAGTTACCTCCACCTATTAAATGTGTGGTCTATCCTAGGCGGATAGAAACGAGTACAAATTGTAATTTCTGTCCTATTGGAGAGAGATGAGCCTATGCCCAGATCATGCTTCACAGTTCCCCGTACCCTATATAACTGTTTTTGCCATGGGCTTCCAATTTTGAATTTTTTGAGTGTTTCTGGGGCTTCTACAAAGCCCCTGACTGGGCAAAGATCCAGGCTTCCACCTTCCTCTAGTTCTACCCATGTGTTATGTGGATCTCTCTTATGATAGGCTACCCAGGGGGCCACCTGGGCCATTTGATAGTAGACTTTAAGGTTTGGTATGCCTAAACCTCCATGGGATTTCGGTCTAAGTAATGTTTCCAATGCTATCCTTGCCCTTCCCCCTCCACACACAAACTGATGAAGGGTTTGATTTATTTTTTCCATTCTGGATTAGATACGTGTATGGGGAGTGAGTTAAAAAGAAATAGAAATCTTGGGAGAACATTTATCCATATGGATTCCACTCTGACCAATAAAGTTAGGGGAAGAAGTTCCCAACATTTCAGATCAGTAAGAATCTCCTTATAAGTTTCCCATAGTTCACTTGAAAAAGTTGGTTCAGGTCTAGAGGAATATAGGTGCCCAAATACCTAATACTGGATGTGGCCCACTTAAATGGGATAATTTGTTTTAATTCAGAAGTGCTAGTACCACTCACCAACGAAATTTCCACATTATCATTATTTATTTTGAAGCCTGAAACCTGCTCATGTGAATGAAGAATTTGGGTAAGCACAGGGAAAGTCACCAAAGGGTTTCCCAGGTAGATCATGGTGTCATCTGTATATAAGGAGATGCAGTTCTATTCTCCCCCACCTTGATTCCCTTTAGATCTGGGTGTGATCTGATGTATTCAGCTAATGGCTCAATACTCAGTGCGAACAAAATGGGTGACAAGGAGCAACTTTGTCTTGTTCCCCTCTGTATATTTATTCACCAGAAGTTGTCCCATTTACCTTTATCCTGGCCCAAGGGTTGTAGTATATTGCTCTGATCCAAGTTATAAATTCATTGCCAAACCCAAATTTAATCAACACCTCTATAAGAAAGTCCCAGCTTAAACAGTTGAATGCTTTTTTGGCATCCACCGCTATTGCTACCTGGTGTTCTGTAGCCCTTTTCTCTTGATATAAGATAAGGAGGAATCTCCTGATGTTGTGCTTGAGGTGTTTGTGAGGCACAAAACCTGCCTGGTCTGGGTGTCTTAATTGTGGCAGGAGGACATTTACCCTAATCGCCGTTATTTTGGTAAAGATCTTAGAGTCTACATTAAGAAGAGATTTCGGCCTGTAGGAGACACATGCCTCTGGAGGCTTTCCCTCTTTCATGATTACTGCAATAAAGGCATCTTTCCAAGAATGGGGAAAGTCCCCTTCTTCTTCACATGCATTAAAGATCTCCACCAAAACTGGGACCATTAATGTAATGAACTTTTGAAAAAACTCTACATTATATCCGTCCAGCCCTGGAGATTTGCCTGTTTTCCTATTTTGTATAGTCTGATCAATTTCTACAGACGTTATTCGGGCATCTAACCAATCTTTTTGTTCGTTTGATAATTTAGGGAGGGAGGTACCCTCGAAGAAGTCCAGAATACTTCGGCCAGTCGTCCCACATTGTTGAGCTGCTGAGTATAATTTACTGTAATATTCTCTAAAGGCTTCTGCAATTTCTTTTAGGATATAGTGCTCTTTTGTTGCGTCCCCTCAGGTTATCTTTATTTTTTTCACATACCTATCTGCCTTTATTTTCCTGAGTCTAGAGGCCAGGAGCTAACTAGCCCTATTTCCTTGCTCATAATAATTTTGGTTAAGGTATCTGAGTTTCCCTTCAACCTGCTGATTGAGAATATTCTGCAGTTCAAACCTTAAAAAAAAACAAAAACCACAAAGGAGCTCGCACTAGGACGGGGTGCCATGGAAAACTAAAAGTCAAAAACACAAATCCAGGCACTCACCACCACAAAAAAAAGCCTTTGATAAAGGGTCCAGTGGGACCAGAAACGCGTCAGGCAATTCAATAAATCCTTTTAAAATGTTTCCCTTCTGGGCCAAGTTCTTTTGTAGTGGTGAGTGCCTGGATTTGTGTTTTTGAGTTCAAACCTAACCCTATTTATTTCCTTAAAAATCTTCTGTGATCCCTTATTTTTATGTTCTGTTTCTAACTGCTTTAGCTGTTTCTGTAGTTGCTTCTGTTTACTCTGTCTTTGTCTCCTTAATTTAGAGGCATAGGAGATTATATCACCTCGTAGGACTGCTTTTAAGCCATCCCAATACCACTGGATCCCTGATTCCTTGATGTCATTATGTCTTTGGTAATCTTTAACTGATCTCTGTATTATGTCTCAAAATTCCTCTCGCTCCAGTAGAGAGGAGGTCATCCTCCAGAAGGTGCACCTTTTCCAGTATCCTAACTGCATATCCATGGTAAGTGCTGAGTGATCAGATACCAATTTGGGATGTTTTGTGCAGTTTTTTATTTTGTAAAAATCAGGATTACTACATAAAAAATAGTCTGTCCTTGAATAGGATTTATTTGTGCAGGAATTAAAAGTATAATCCCACATAGAGGGATTTAATTCTCTGAATATGTCTAGAAGGGCCAGTTCCTGCATCCCTCCTCATATAGTGCGGCTCATATTCCTGTTGGTGACCATATTCTGTGAAGAGCGGTCCAGCGAGGGGTTCAGGACACAATTGAAGTCCCCTCCCATTAATATCATACCTTCTCCCAGCTCTGGAATTTTTTTGAATACTTTTTTATGAAAGAAGGGCTCGTCTAAGTTGGGGTCATAAATGCTAATAAGGTGCACCCTCTGAGAGAAGATCTCTGCAGTTATCATTACTCCTCTACCTTCTTCAACAATTTCTTCCTTAAGAATCTCTAATGGCACATCCCATTTAAACAAAATAACTACCCCTGCTTTTTTCCCCTGAGGGGTGGGCCATACCCACTGCTATACCAACCCACAATTTCCCAAGTTTTAAATGTTCAGCTGCTGACAGTCTTGTTTCTTGTAATAAACAGATGTCCACATTTAGTTTCTTTAAATAATGCAACATTTTTGTTCTTTTGATTGGTGATGTAAAACCTTGAACGTTCAAGGTGGCAACTTTTATTGAGCCATTGGTAAGACTGTGTCAGCATGTCCACATTGCCCTCGCCCAGTATTGCCATCATTCTCAACCTGCTAAGCCAACCAGATCTAATTAAATGCACAACAGATGCTAACTTATAACTGTAACATGAACCAACAATACCTACATTGTCAATTAACTTTACATAACATAACCACACCATAATATTGGCTAATATTTATAAAAAACATGTGCTTCCAAGGTGAAATGATGTTGCCCTGCACAACACAGGGTGGATGTAGCACAAGCTACTTAGCTTCCTAAGGTCACAAGCCTTACCCAAAGGCATCAGTAAAGAAACAGACATCACCAATCTGGTGTGTCTATCTAGTGTTTCTTTTTGGCCCAAGCTCTGGGTCTAGGAGCCGCCTTTTGCGTCCCTAGTGTGCCAGCTATTAATACCAGCCCAACAAGAAAAACAGAGAAAAAAAGAAAGAGAAAAAAGGGGGAACCTCCTTCTCCTCTCCTTTCCCCACTTCATAAACCACAGTGTCTACTAATATTCCTTGTAGATTCTGTTTAATAGAAGCACTACAGCATTTATGCAGCACTAATCTGCATTTAGAAATGATAGAACTGGTACATCTTGTCAATGTAAAAATTTAACCCAGGAAGAGGGGGAGGAAAAACACATATACTGGATACAGAGTAAAAGCGAGAAATATTTAGAGCAATTGCTAAACTAGCCCTACGAGTCCCATCAAGAGTTCTTAGGCTGGAACAAGAAGTACCAAAGTGACCATGTACTAAAATATCATTTAAATCATGGAGGTAGTCCTTCCTGCATCATCGCACTTGTGCCCTCTTCCTCCTGACCCTCCTTAATTTCTCTTGACAGTAGCTCTCTTAAGTCTGCTTTCATATGGGAGGGTCAAGATACAGCAGTAGGTTGTGATCGATTCGGTCTCTCCACCCTGGACCATGTTACTCAGGCTATTTCATGCTCTAGAATGTCGGCTTGCAGATCAGGACATCGAATACCTAATTTTCTCAGGGTAGGTGCCGCTTCACGCAGAGATTCAAAAACAGTTGGGCCTCTTAATAAGTGAACGAGTAGCCAGGTAGGGTAGAGTATCTGTATTTTTAAACCTTTTTCCTTAGCTGATTTAATGACGGCTCTCTCCTGCCTCCTTTTCTCATTCAATTGATCTGAAAAGTCCTGGTCAAAAAAGACTCTGTCACCATCAATTTTCAGGTTGGTTCGCTTCCATGCTGTCTATAAAATCATCTGTCTTTCTTGATAATTGAGCATTCAAACTATTATTGATCTAGGTCTTGCATTCTGTGCCTTCAGTTTCGGGACTAGGGAGTGATGAGCTCTTTTAATTGTCAGAGAAGTATTGTCTGGAATGTTAAACACTGACCGAAGTAAGTGTAAAATAAATTCTTCTATCATACAGAACAAACTTTCCATCTCCTCAGGAACTCCATATAAGTGAAAATTATTGCACCTGGAGTGATTTTCCTGATTGTCCAATTTTGTTTGGAGCTCGCACTCCTGGGTGAGAAGGTATAAGATGGCTTGGTCATGCTGGCTCGCTGAATCAGCTAAGGTGCCAATAGCCTGTTCTGCTGCCTCTGTACATCTGCCCATGCTCTTTAAGTCAGCTTTTAGATCCACTGCTGATGGTTCAGCTCCATGTAGCACTTTAATTATGCCATCAAGCTTAGAGAGGATGGCATGCTGGTCAAGCAATTCCACCCCTTCCTCTGCGCCTGCTATACTTGCAACTGGAGAATCGAGTCTCGAGATTGGGTGCAGGCCTTGATTCTTGTCTGTGTTCATCAAAGCTCTGATTAAGGCTGCCTGCGAATGCTTTCTCTTAGATTTTGCTGTTGCCATCTCAAGGTATGTGGAACGGTCATTATTTACTGAATGTCGATCTCGTAAGCTGGTATTTTTTTATTTCTTAACTGTGGCGGCCCCCAGAACTCCCGAACTATGTGACCATGCAGGTGGTGACACCACCAGAAGTCTTGTTTCACTTGTTTTTATGCACCCTATATACATCTCTGCTGTAATTTATGATGTACATTTTAAACCAGCTGTAATCTTAATTGGTGTAACCTTAGTGGCCCCCCTACCCTCTGATCCCTGGCCCTATACAAACAATGAGAATCCCTGGCATCCAGTGGTCCCTGCCAGTCTGTAGTTGCCATCCAATATATTGGATAAGGTATCCCTTGTGGTCCGTGGCCCCCATAGTCTCTAATTACCAGCCTATATATAGAATAAGGTATTCCTGGTGGTCTGTGGTCCGCTCTAGTCTCTGATTGCTGGCCTGTACATAGGATAAGGTATCCCTGGTGGTCAGTGGTGCCCCCAGTCTCTGATTCCCAGCCCCATAATAATATCTATAGTCCCTGGCATCCAGTGGTGCTTGTACAGTACACAGGCTGCATACTGTCTGTATAGTACAGAGGATGTGTGCCCTGTACATTACATAGGATGTGCGCTCCCTGATTTTCCATATGGCAGCTGGCCAAGGGCTGTGTGGGTCACTGTATGGTCTCCTGCAGCACTGGCACTTCTGCCACAGGAGGTTGGCAGGATGAGTGGTCAGTGTCTGTGTTGGGGGGACCACTAGACATCAAGGAGTACTTAGGCACCAGGGAATGATTTATCAACACATTGGATGGCAAACAGAGGGTCAGAGGGACTACTAGGCTTCAGGGACATTACTTATAACCAATGGATCAGTGACTGGAGGGTGGGGGGACCACTAGGCACCATGGGCATGACTTCTATAAAATGGACAGGTGATCCGAGTGTGGGGAGGACCACTAGGGTAATGGACTGGTGAGCAGAGGGTGGGGAGACTGCCAGGCACCAGGGACATGAATCATAACTAACAGAACAGCAATCAGATGGTGGGGGGGACCATTAGACACCTGGGAGTGATTTATCAAAGTATAGGATGGTGATCAGAGGGTGGGGGGACAGCTAGGCACCAGGACTTTGACAACAACATACAGGAGGGCAATCGGAAGGTGGACTAGACCATCAGGCAACAGGGACTTTGACAACAATATATGGGATGGCAATTGGAGGGTGAGGGAGGCCACTAGACACCAGGGATACCTGAACTTGCAATGGGGCTGGTAATCAGAGGGCAGGGGGGAACCACTAGGCACCAGGAAAACATGTTACATTTCTGGAGACAGTAATCAATGGACGGGGTGCCACTAGAAGCCAGGTGGCAGGTGTGCTCCCCCAATCACCATCCTGCTTGTTGGTTGAATTAGTGTTCATTATATTTAGTGGGAGTCAACTTTCTATACATATTCATGTCCGATAGAATTAGCATAGAAGGCTTACTCTTCAATACAGTACTACTAACAAGTCATCTGTCTGTTATTTTTCACTATCCATTTATTTTCACTGATTGTCAGCAATAGCGAAAAAAAGTGAAAATAAACAGTGAAAACAGCCTTCCATACAGTACACATGTATACACACATACACACACACACATATAATAAATTTATAAAATGGTAAGACAACATCTAGAAATCTCATTGGCCAAGAGACATCAGCTGACTGTACATTAAATCTCTATATATGCACAGTCATCCTGGTCCTAAACCACATCACACAATGAGCAAATCAGTCCTCATACAACCAGACCTATCTTCCATCAGTCCCCCTTCAACCAGAACTAATCTTCCATTATAAACATGGCTGCTACCTTTACACTGTAAAAAAAACTTCAGCTGGGCCCTAAAAATAAAACTACCTTAAATAAAGAAAGAAAATAAATTCATTAAATGTTGTTTCCCTGATCATCACACTCCCCTTATACACATAAACAAATTAGAAACATTAAGTGACGTTTATAGTTTTCATTACAACTGGTTGTTTACTAACAGTGAAAAATTCCCCTTCTGTCTTTACCTGCTCATCAGTGAAATCTCTCATGCTTGCCCTGACAGTGATATAATTGAGTCTCTGGCTCTAAAACAGGCCTTTGTTGTCTGTGTACAGAATGTCAGGAGTAACATTCTACAAGTGGAACAGAGCAGAATTTTGAATCTCTGTATTCCATGGTAAACATTCCATGATAAACATTCTATGTCTTGAATGTGGGGAAAAACAGAAAACAAAAAAACAGGATGAAGAAAGTAGGCAACACAGTAATACTTTATAAACAAAAAGAAAAGGTGGGAAAACACAGTTAAATAGGCAGAGGCAGACCCAAAGTGCCTAAATACATTGCTAATATTAATAAAAGCAATCCATAGAGGTAATCGGCCGGTGACACGGGCTATCAGTTAACTCAAACATACAACGCAAGTGCAGAGAGGCATTGGAAAAAAAAAAAAGCCGATCGCTTCCCAAGATGGAAGGTGCATGATGGTAGGCACCAGAAAGTTAAAGAAGTAGCGACCGCTACGATCATGGAGGGAATTTAATATTAAAGGAGGCAGCATAATATAGAGGTTGAATGGTCTATGCTGCAATTCTGGAGACCTGGGTTTGAATCTCACATTTGCCGATGGGGGTCCCAATCCCCCATCAGTTTCACTGCCCCCCCTCCAAAAAATGATCGTATGCCATGCTGGGAGCTCACCCCAGCGTGGCAAAAACTTCCTTAGCTGACAGCGGTCCCCAATACCACGTCGGCTTCACTGCCCCCCCAAGCCACGCTGGGAGCCCACCCCAGCATGGCAAAAGTCCCTTGTGTGTAAATAAATAAAAAAAAAAAACTGAAACAAAAAAAACCTTCCCTCATTGACTCTTGCCCCTCCCCAACCCGCACCACCCTCTCGTACCCACTTCCTCACACCCTCACCCCCACCTCAACCCATACTTAACTCCGGAGCCCAGCGTGATGATCTTCGGTGGACAAGGAACACATCTGCACTCTTCAAAGCCGACCACGAACTGAATAAATGCCAGTAAGCTGTATAATGGCATAAATGGATTTTTTTCAACTTTAATGCATATCTCAGCCATTTCTGGGAATTTTTTCACCAAATCTTCAACATGGGGTTTTTGGGGCCTCACCTCATGAACTGTACCACTGTTATTTAGTTAATCGGTCCTGAAAGGTGGTTCCGCAGTCACTGCGCGGAACCACCTTCCGGAATGATTAATGAAATGACAGAGTCACAGTTCATGAGGTAGGCTTCCAAAAACCCTATGTTGAAAATTTGGTTAAAATATTCCCCAAGCGACTGTTTTGTAATCGTTAGATAGTTCTATGTACTCTAGTAACTCGAGCTTTTAATATTTTCCTCCAGATTTTCAGTATTGCCATTTTACCACACCTCCTTATGAACAGTACAACTGTCATTTTCATCTCACCCAAAATGTGTTTTCGCACATGTAGCGCACAATGGCGCAGTCAGTATGCAAAATCAGTGTTCTGGAAGATTAATAAAATCACAGTGATACTGTTCATGAGCAGTGGTCTTAATCTGGCTATGTTGAAAATTTGGGGAAAATATTCCCCAAAAGCTTGACTGTTGATCTGGTGCGTTGCGCAGTTCACGCACGCTCGTAACTTCGAGCATTTTTAATATTTTCACTCCAGATTTTCAGTATTGCCATTTTACCACACCTCCTTATGAACAGTACAACTGTCATTTTTCACATCTCACCCAAAATGTGTTTTCGCACATGTAGCGCACAATGACGCAGTCGGTGTGCGAAATCGATGTTCGGGACAGATTAAGAAAATCAGAGTGAAGTAAAGTGCAATTCATAAACTACAACAAGTAGACTGTTGTTTGCTAATGTTGTTAATAATTGCTGTTTTTTACCATTCAAAAAAGTTTACCAAGGGACTATTTTATCTCAATGTTTCAATTAATTCTCTATTCTGTATTTAAATAAATGTTACAAAGTTTTCAAAATATAAACACCTTGTCATTTTCTTTGTTTCCATAGTTATTTCCCATTTTATAAGCGCAATAAGACACTCCAGGGTGGTGGTTGTTATGTGATAACCGCACACCTAGTGAGAAAGGGCACTCGGCCCTCACCATGCACCTAGGTGTGCGGTTATCACATAACAACTACCACCCTGTCATGTCTTATTGCTTACATGTAGGATAGTGGATGGGCAACTGTGCACAACCAGTGTATTGTGCCACCGAGGGGTATTGATTCCCTGTGACCTCATAGAAACATAGAAACACAGAAGTTTACGGCAGATAAGGACCGCAAGGCCCATCCAGTCTGCCCATTTCTTTTTCTACCTTATAAATGTGCCATCTGACTTTGCTCTGTCAATGGCCTGTCTATTCATACTCATCTGTATTGCTCTCTTAAGCCTATCCCATGCATGTTTGAAGCCCTGCACTGTATTCATATCCACCACTTCCTGAGGTTGGCCACCACCCTTTCTGTGAAAAAGAGCTTCCTCGCATTACCCCTTAATCGGCCTCCCTCTAATCTCATGCTGTGTCCTCTTGTCCTGCTGTTTTTCTTATACTGAAACATGTTAGACTCTTTCACCTTGTTAATGCCCTTAAGGTGTTTGAATGTTTCGATCATATCACCTCTCTTCCTCCTTTGCTCTAGGATATACATATTGAGCTCCCTTAACCTGTCCTCATATGTTTTCTGATGCAGTCCCTGCACCATTTTGGTTGCCATTTTCTGGACTGCCTCGATTTGGTTAATGTCCTTGTGAAGGTACGGCCTCCAGTACTGCACGCAGTACTTCAGATGGGGCCTAACCAGTGTCTTGTAAAGAAGGGTTATTACCTCCCTCTTCCAACTTGTGATACCCCTACTAATACACCCTAACATCCCCCTAGCCTTACCTACTGCTTTAGTGGTCTGCTTGGATGATTTCAGATCATCGGTGATGATGATGCCCAAGTCTCTTTCTTCCCTTGTGACCTCCAGCAACTCCCCTCCCAGCCTATAGGTGGCTTCAGGGTTTCTCTTCACTATGTGCATGATCTTGCACTTCTTTGCACTAAACTCCAGTTGCCACTCTTCCGACCATTTTACTAGTTTATCCAGATCTCTTCTCATTCTGTCCACCCCATCTGGATCATCTACTCTGTTGCAGATCTTGGTGTCATCTGCAAACAAACAAACCTTACCCTCCAGTCCATCTGCAATGTCACTGATGAAGATATTGAAGAGGACTGGCCCCAGGACTGATCCCTGAGGTACCCCACTTGTGACTTGCATCTCTTCTGACTATATATCATTTACCACCACTCTCTGTTTTCTGCTCATCAATCAGTTTGCCACCCAGTTGACAAATTTCGGACCCACCCCGAGCCTACCCAGCTTATTAATCAATCTTCTATGTGGAACAGTATTGAAAGCTTTACTGAAGTCAAGGTACATGACATCAACTGCTCCACCTTGGTTCACCACTCTGGTTACCCAGTCAAAGAAATCTATGAGA
This sequence comes from Neoceratodus forsteri, assembly GCA_016271365.2. Taxonomy (NCBI): domain Eukaryota; kingdom Metazoa; phylum Chordata; order Ceratodontiformes; family Ceratodontidae; genus Neoceratodus; species Neoceratodus forsteri. The sequence goes on along the minus strand of CM057454.1, from coordinate 869,873,375 downwards.
TTAGTTTGCCAGGACCTTCCTTTTGTAAGCCCATGCTGTCTTGGATCCTGTGCTCCTATGGATTCCAGGTGTTGCACTATCTTTTCCTTAAGGAGTGCCTCCATAATCTTGCCCACTACTGAGGTAAGACTGACTGGTCTGTAGTTCCCTGCCTCCTCCCTGCTATCATTCTTGTGGAGCGAGATCACATGAGCCCTTCTCCAGTCTTCTGGACCTCTCCTGTGCTCAGAGACTCACTAAACAGTTCTGATAATTGCTCTGCTAGTTCCACCCTTAGCTTCTTTAGTACCCTGGGATGTACTGTATGCCATCAGGACCCATTGCCTTGTCCACCCTGAGCATATTGAGCTCTTGTAGGACCCTTTCTTTTGTGAAGGGACTAGTGCTCACCTCCCTCCCCCTTGTGTCCATGGTGCTGAGCTGTGGGCCCTGCCCTACCTTCTCTTCAGTAAATACTGAGCAGAAGTATCTATTTAGGATAGATCCTTTTACATGGTCCTCCTCCTCACATGCCCCCTTATCCACTTTGATCTTAGCAATACCCCCTCTAGACTTTCTCCTTTCACTAATGTATATATAGAAAGTCTTATCACCTTCTTTTACTGTTTGTGCTAGTGTTTCCTCAGTTTGGGCCTTTGCCTGCCTTACTGCCTTCCCTGCTTCCCTTAGGAAAGTTTGGTATGCCTCCCTATCTTCATCCTGCTGCGTTCCCTTATATTTCCTGAAGGTCAGCTTTTTGGCTCTGACCTTTTCTGCTACTGTTTTTGAGAACCAAAGTGGTTTCCTTCTTCTTTTGCACTTCCTTTTCTCTCTAACCCAATGGGATGTTGCTTCAAGTACTGCATCTTTAATGCTTGCCCACTTTGCCTATACCCCCTCACCTGTATTTCTTTTTGCCAAGGCTGGCTTAACTCTGTTGGCCATCTTATCAAAGTCAGCTCCTCTGAAGTCCCATATTTTTGCCTTGGAATGGGATGATTTAGTTGTAGTGGCCAAACTGAACCATACCATGTGATGGCCACTGGCCCCCAGGTGACCTTCTACCTGGAGATCTGTGATCCTTTCCCTGTTAGTCAGTACTAGATCTAGGATAGCCCTGTCCCTTGTGGGTTGTACCAGTTGTTTGAGTCTCTCACCCTGCAGGGAATCCACCATGTGTCTAGTTCTGGCAGATGTTCCTGCTGGTATTGACCAATCTGTATATGGCATGTTGAAGTCTCCCATTATCAGAACCTCTACTTTAGCTGTCATGTTTTGTATAGCTTCTAACAGTAATGTGTCTATGTCCTCCCCCGGTCTGGAGGCCTGTAGACAACCCCAATTCGTATGGCTGTACCATTTCCTGTTTCCAGGGTGACCCACAGTTCTTCTAGCTCCTTATGTGTATTCTGAATTTCTGTAGCTTTGATATTTTCTTCTGTCATTGTCATCGTTGCCCCAAAAATGATTTATTTGGCCAGTGTAGACCTGGCAAAAATTCACAAAACATTAATCAGAAGAAGACTTAGTGAAGATAAGAGTGTAGCATTTCACAGTGTGTGTGGCTAGACTACTGATTCCAAAAAAAACTAATGAACTCAGACTCCTCCTCTTCCTCCTCATCATCCTCTTCAGTCTTTAGCCTAGCTGGAAGTGTAGGAGATTCATCATCCATAAATCATTGCAAAAAGGGTTTTGGAAAAAGGGTTGGTACAAAAATAGGCTGCTACTATGGGACTGTTATTGGAGCTCAGAAAAAAAAGTACACAGTAACAGAGGTAAAAAGTCCAGCATCTCAAAGAACTGATCATAAGAACTCCTGAGTCAAGTTCTGATACAAAAATATGTATTTTATAAATAATTTAAAAGCAGCAGCAAATTGCTCCTGGTGGTGGGAAGCAATTTGCTGCTACTAAGTATAAAATAAATGTTTTGTATTGGAACATAACAAAAGTTCTTATGATCGATTCTTTGAGATGCCAGACTTTTTACCTCTGTTACTTTTGGAAAAAGGGGCAGGTTGGTTTTGAAAAACTGAGCATCTTTATATTTTGGGTCAAAAGGCATGTTCTCTTGTTGGTGACAATACTGCCTGCCGCACTTAAAATTCTCTCTATGTATGTATTCACAAGTGGGCAACTGAGATGTTCAACAGTTACCTCTGTCAAAAAGGCCAAAATTGTCTGTCTTTGGTACCAGTGAAATAGAGGCTTGTTTCCTCTGCTAATGGCACATTCTCATCCAGATAATCCTACATCATTTTGTTTGCTGGCGTCTCAGGCACCACTGTGTCAGAAAATGACTTGCCATGCTTTTTCATTAAGCCATTATAAATCATGCTTTTTTACTTTATATAGGAGTCAGTGAGAGACAGTGTTGCATGTGAAGACCTCATACACAGCACAGAGGTCTTCCCATGCATCAGGCTCCTTCTTTTTAAGAATTTAATAAAGGTTCCACATAAGAACAGGATTTCTTTTCAGAAGATCCACTCAGTCCTAATTCAGCTATCGATAGTGTTTCAATGTTTTGGTGAATAGCGTATGAAGTCAGTAGTGCTTGTGTAACATAGTTTACTTTTGGCTTTATTCTATTCCCACCCTTGGTAGGGAAACTGGATAGTGAGTAGGGAATAGAAAGTCCAGTACCAAGGGCGAGCAGAGTGCCAGAGAAGGAAGAGGCAGGGGTGGATGGTGGGTGTTTCACAACACACTAAGCAGGGGACTGCCGAAGGAGGCTGGCCTTTAAGGAGAAAGTGGGAGGAACTATTCCCCCACATTGAACCTCAGGCTTTAGCTCTCCCAATATGCAAACTGTAGTGGCAAAGTGACTTATCACTAACATATAAGTAACCTACATACACCCCTCCCCCACTCATAATCATTATTTATGGACAACTGTGCACCTAGTGATACAATTTTTTTAAAAATCGGGTCTTTTTACCATTTGTAAAGAGCCATAAATGAAAATGCATGTAGATTTAAACTACGATAGCTGAATGCTGCGCATACCAACGCCACTAAATTTTACTTCAGAACAACCCCTCGTGTAAATTTAAATTGATGTCCAGATCGGGATCTATATTCTGGAGTAACTGTAGAAAAATGTATGACTTAATAAAAAAAAAGTAAAATAAATGCCTTTAGTCTTCTGATAGTGGCCCCGTGTAGTTACCAGCTTTAGAAAACTTTGATTATGTGATGTTTTTCCTTGTTATTGGCTCATGTAATTAGAGCCTTTAGAAAACTAGAGGTTTACTTTTCCCATAATTTCAAATGTGTGGCTTGGCAATCCATGAAGTCGATGACAATCGGAGTCAAGTAAGTACACGTGCACAGCTGACAGGAGTTGGGGTGTTCAAAACCACTGAAATGGCCAAACATACAGAGCTGGGAGTGTTTGCGAAAAAAATTGCATGATAATTAAAAAAAAGCACAAGTTGTATGATTTATAAAAGGTTAATGGGGCTTTTGGGATGTCTCTTGTCTTATAAAGACATAATTTCATACCTCCTTAGGGTTCCAGAATCCTAAGAAGGCATGAGATGGCATTCTTGATAAGCCAAGAGACATCTCAAAAGCTCCATTTACCTATATAGTCAGACTGCTGTTCCCAGACTGTTTGTCATCAATGGCTGTCTTTCTGGGGGATGCAGCTGCAGTAGTAGCAGGTAGACTTGGAGACAAAAAAAGAGTGACTCCTGTGATGTTCAGTAGCAGTGGAAACACAGTGGGATCCTCCTTCTTCCCTCTCTTCCACCTGGCCAGTCAGTACAATTGCAAGGGATGATAATGAGTGTTGTTCTTCTGGTCTATTTGTGTTCCTGGTCTTGTTTTCTGCCATATGTACAGAGACCAGATGGATAAGTCAGGCTTTATAGGACTGCTTATCCTCATTGTTATTGTTGATGTTGTTGTTACTGTTACTGTTGTTATGTTTCCCCCTGTTGTTTTGTGGCCTTTTTTTTACCACCACTTTTGTTCTTTTTTGATCTCTCATGTGCACCTACCCCAAGTCAAACTCCAACTTGTTTCACCGCCTCCTCACCAGAACTACTGTTGCTGCTAACACTTGTAGCAAATATGTATTTCTTTACAGAAATCATGACTCCCTCCCACTACCTGTTAAATGCACACTGCTAACAAAAGTGATCACTCCCATCTTTGATTACGTGGACATTGTGTACAACACCGCCCTCTCCACCTCGCTATCCAGGCTGCACTCCTTATTCCATGCTTTTTGCTGTTTTGCAACAAATTCCCTTTTCAGAACATACCACTGCATGCTCCATTCCTCCATCGGGTTAGCGTTCCTCTCCCATCGCCATTTTTGCCACTCTGTTTCTTTTATTTCCAAATTTTGGTTTGACCTATGGCCCCCCTACCTGGCCGAGAAACTAACCCCTGCAGCCTTTTCTCCTTACTCACTGTGCTCTAAGGAGTCCCACTCCTTCTCCCTCCCCAAACCATCCTAATCAGCTGACAAATCTGTCTTCTCCTACCATCTCCCCATACCTATGGAACCAGCTTCCCCAGCCCCTCAGGAACACACCCTCGCACAACTCCATTAAATCTCAGCTTCGTCATCTCCCCTTCCCCACCTGTAACTGCAACTAGTCTGCCTTTAGCCAAATGAACATGGTTTAAACTTCAAAATCTATATTATTGTATTCATGCAACTGATTGTAAATAACTGTATATTATTTATTTATTTAGTTTTTGTTGAGCGGGTAAGTGCACCAGGCAAATTCTGCCTATTTTCAGGCACGACCCAGGGGAGGGGGATACAGATCAATGCCAACTGACTTTGAACCAGATTACACTGTTGGTAGTATTTTAGTAAATACTGAAATTTGGCCAGGGCACCAGGGAAATTCCCCTACTGTTTTCGAGAAGTGCCATGGGATCTTTAACATCCACCTGAACTACCACCAGGACAGGCAGATGGGACCTCGGTTTAACATCTCATCTGAAAGACGGCACCTCAGGAGTGTAGCACCCCCTCATGCTCCATTGCAGTGTCAGTATTAGGATATTAGCACAAGTGCCTGGTGTGGGGCTAGAACCCACACCCTTCTGATCTCCCAGTCTCAGAGGAGAGTGTGCTACCTGCTGAGCCACTTACACTGCTACATATGCAACTGACTCTAAACAACTGCTTTGTACAAAATTATGTGATTGTATGTAACATTCTAATGTATCTATTCTATGCATGTATACTGTTTGTAAGTCCCTCCCCCTCACCCCCGGATTGCTCCTGGAAACTAGCTTTGTCTCAGTGTGCTTTTCCCAGTTAACAAATGTTTAAAAAAAACAAAATAAATAAAATATTCACAATCTTTATCTCTGTCCGCAAGCTCCACCAAATCAGTGGCTCCTCCTCTGCCTGTGTCACTACCTGATGCACTTCCTATTTCTTTTTCTACAATGTTTCTATGTTGCAGTCCTTGCAGTGCCGCTCTGAGTAGTTCCTACAATGTGAGATACTTTATGGACTGTTCCACCACTACTGTCATCTTCTTCTGCACTTGTACTTCCCAGTGAGGCAGGAGGTCTGTTACCATGCCCAGTCTGCTTTTGTTTTAGTTTGTGACTGGGCAATCCCATGCCACCATCTCCTTGGCCTCTCTGTTAGTCCATTTTCTAATGCTTGCTAGGACTCAGCAACGAGGGTGATAAATAATTAATGTTCTGTGAATTTTTGCCAGGCCTACACAGGCCAAATAAAGAATTTTTGGGCAGTGTTGCCCATGAAACCAGTGTGAACAACTCATCCAAATATCCATGACATAATAGGAAGCCTTGTTCATGTGTGGCACTGACCCAATGGACAAACAGTTTTTGAAACCAGTAGCCTACGCTGTGGGATTCTGTATGATATTTTGTTGGCATACATAGGCCTTACAATTACATACATTTTATTTGAACATTGTTAGTCACTTACTCTTGTTTACTACTAGCATTGTCCATGTTTGGCACTGATTGAATGGACACAGTTATTGGAACCAGTACCCCTCAGTGTGGCCCACTGCATCATCCTGCTGTTTTAGGTGCTTCATCAGCCCCGTGCATCATGTTATTTTATTTTTATCTTATTTCCTAATGCTTTTTAAAGAGCAGCTGATGCCTTCAGGAGAACTTTAACAAAACATAATATTTAGATACAGTTAAGCTTGTATTTTATATTAGTTCTGTATTTTTCCTCCCAAGTATTTATTACCAAGGTCATTTGCATGAAAACAGAATCTTTGAGGCACAATGCAGGAAGGCACCTGCAAAGGCCAACAAAATACTAGGTTGTATTGCCAGGGGGTATATCTTCATGGAGAGTGGAAGTGATCCTGCCATTGTATAGGTCACTGGTTAGGCCACACCTGGAGTACTGCATGCAGTATTGGTGCCCATACCTGAAGAGAGACATTAAGTTACTGGAGGAGGTGCAGCGCAGGGCAACAAAGATGATCCAGGGACTAGGGGACATACCCTATGTGAGCAGGCTGAGGGAGTTGAACATGTACTCACTGGAGGAGACCAGAGACGGGGGGATATGATTGAAACCTTCAAGTACATGAAGAGAATAAACAAGACAGGCACAGAGGAACTATTCAAGCTAAGGGGGGGTGTGGACACTCGAGGTTACAATTTCAGATTGGAGGGGTGAAGGTTCAGGAGGGAAATGAGAAGACACTTTTTATGGAGAGAGTGGTGTCTGGGTGGAACACATTGCCTATGGAAGTGGTATTCTGTAGAACAGTGGCCTACTCAAAAGGGGATGAGACAGAGTAAGAGGGAGGGACAGGGGAGGGGAGGGACGGGCAGCTGCAGTATAAAGGTTGCTAGCTACACACTCGAGCAGACTCGTTAGACCATAAGGCCTTTATCTGCTGGCAAATTCGTATGTTCATATGTAAGTGCTCATCCACTTCTATTTGTTATTCCCTACCCAAGATCCTAATGCACTACTTGAGACATCACAGTTGCTCCCATGGCAACAGATTGTGATGTCATAACAGATAATTACAACTTGAGATAGGGAGTAAGCTATAAAGGCAGATGAGCTCTAAGGGAACTATATGGGACAAATATCATATGTCATTGCACATTTACACAGTAATAAATAACAGGGAGGAGAAATATACAGAATATACTTGGAATACAAACAGAATTTTGCAAAATCATTATGTTTTTCAAAGTTTTCTTTGAGGCGTCAGTAGCTCTTTAATGGTTGAACCATGCAAACTAGTCTGCCAGTAAGAAAACTTTGGTGAACTTTACCTGTCTCAAATGTCAAAGTTGTTCACACTTCAGGAGGTTTGCACACCCCTAGCGGCAACATAAGCACCAGGGGAAACTCCATGAAGCGGGCAGAGAGCAAGTTTAAGACGGATGCCAGTAAGTACTTAATCATGGAAAGGGTAGTGGAGAGGTCTAAAAAGCTACCTACAGACATGTATGTGCAGAATCAGTGTGATGGGATTCAAAGATGGTTGGGACAGATACATGGGCTTCATGAAAGATGTATCAAAAGAGGAAGGGGAGAGGATGAGTGAAGAGTCACTGGGACTCTTACATTCCACATTAGCTAGGTAGGAGTCAGTCTGGGCAGACAAGATGGGCCTATGTGCATTTTTCTTGTACATTTCTATGTATTTATGAAGTGCCATACTTCCTCTCCTGCAATGCCCCCTCTGATGGGCTGAAGAGGACTTGGGTATATCCCAGTCTCCTTCACAGACAGACTACAATGCCTGTGGGAGGAGTGTGGGAACTGGGAACATTTGGAAAAGACAACCCACGGACATCAGAGAGAGAGAGACAGACTGACTCTGGTACTGTTGTACCCGAGCCACACTTGTAGCTGTGCTGTGGTTATTGAGGTTGGGAGGTCACCAGTTGTGGCACTAAAGCACAGCCACAGAGAGCAGAAGGACTACAATGACTATGCCTCCTAGTGCTGCCCCACCATAGTACATGAAGTGCACTTAAACAGATGTGTCCCGGAAGGTGTCTGGATCCTTTGTGCACTTCAGCAGGTTTGTAATGTCAGAAAAACAATTTTTTGAATTAACTTGTAAAGAACACTGTGCCCTAATGCACTGTGCACTCCATGTAGTTGTTTGTGCTGCAGCATTTTCTAGGTTATGACAACCACATTATGGCTGTGCACATTATGTATTACCTAATAATGCCTGGTCATTCTTGTCCTTGCATTCTGTTTCTGTGGCGTCAGTCATGGGCATAAACATTGATTGCAAAGAAAAACAAGGTTGTACCTGATGTATACAAAAACAGTGATTTGTCACCATCGAGGACTCCATAAAAAGGGAGCCTTTCAGTCAGTTCTATTAGGTATGTACAGACAACCAGCATGTAAACAAAATCAGATATCACAGTTTGTTTGTTTTAGTAAATATTTGAAAATAAGTCCAAATCATATCTCTGTATAACAGTGAAAACCAATGTTTGTTTTAATGAAATGCCCTTTTTTGGCCATGGGTGATGGGAGGACTGTGGGCACTAGCATCTCTTCCACATTAAGTGCCAGTGGTTAAGATTTAATGTTCTGCCTAATATGTGTCCTTTGATGTGGATGATGAAGACAGAAGAGGTACATTCCTCCCCCTCATTTCTATTTTCTGCTCGGCGTGCTCACTTTGACATTTCTTGGAGTGGTACTGAACTGTAAACTAAGTTCATAGGGAGGAGAGCACTCTTCTTAACCTTCTGGCCCCTCATAAATCCTTCATTCCAGTATGTGTGACATATACTGAGACCATGCCTGAAGCAACTGCACCAGGACAAAAACAACACAAATTATGCTGCTAGTTGTAGGAAGTGTGGAATTATGCAGAAGTTTTACTGCTTTAGATATGTTGCATGTTGCAAACCTTGCAGGACAACGATTTCAGCCAGTAAGAAGCAAGAGCTAGAAGGCATTTTATTTCACTGGAATGCAACCACAGTTGTTGTGTAACTAGATAGCTGAGCAAAGGAATTTTCAAACAAAGAGCCAAGATAGGTTATACTCTCTCCTGTAACAACAATAAAGCTCTCCAGAGTGGGACGATAATAACTACTCTGATGGTAATCTTGACTGTTTTAAAAGCCCTCATCTGTGACTCAGGCATTTAATGTAGCTACAGTAATTATAGGTATAGTCCTGTAATCAAGGGTTAAATTGGACAGGAGCCCACAGAAACTCAGTTCCACCACCTCTTAAACAAACTCAGATCAAGAGTTGATACATCTGCTCAGTGCAGCGAGAGCGCGGCAAGAGCAAGTAGAAGAATACTCAGAGCTCTCGCTGTGCTATCGTCGCACCAGCGTCTGCCATTCCCAAGATGGTGGTGCAGACAGAACTGCGCACGTGGAGTTTGAGTTGGTGCAGCCTTCTTGAGCATGTCGGATGTCACGTCTGCAACTGAGGAAGAAAAAGTAGTGCCCCATGAGGGGGGGGATGTTTATGCAGCCCGCGGAGAGAAAGGATCACATAAATGGCACCAGTGGACATTTGCCAGAGCACTGTGGAAGCACACCGGACAGCGTTCCGGTCATGTGTTTCCACAGTGCTCTTCTAAAGCTGTAATGATGGCAAAGGTCTGCGGAACTCCACCCACGCAGCCATAAAAACTGCATGACAGTTCCACCACCTCTGACATCTTTCTCCATTAACTACTATAGGAGAGTTCCACCACCTAGAAATGACAGTTCCACCACCTAGAAATCTAGATAGAGTTCCTCCACCTAAACATTTCCAATTTAACCACTGCCTATAATGATCTAATGTGTATGGCACTTAAAATTTAATGCAAAGAAGTGTAAGGTAATGCACATAGGCACCAAGACACCAAGAACAGAATACATAATAGGAGGAGGAGCGGTTGAGAGAATGATAAAGGAAGGGGGCCTGAGGGTGCTAATTATGGGCAACAAGAAAACATTGGCCCACTGCAACAGGGCAGTGTGGAGGGCAATATTGAATGCTGGGATGCACAGGAAGAAGGATCAGCAGTAGGAGGATGGAGGTGATCCTGCCCCTGTACAGATCCATGGTTTGACCACACTCATAGTACAGCATGCCGTTCTGGAGTGGACACTTGAGGAAAGACAGAGACAGGGTGGAGGCAGTGCAGAGGAGGGTAACTAAAATGATCCAGGAACAACAAGGGAAGTCCTACAGTACTTGGAGAGGGTGGAAGACCTGCAGATGTACACCTTGAAGTCAAGAATAGAGGGGGATATGATAGAGATGTACAGTTACCTTCATGGAAAACACAATGTAAACAGCAGAGACCTGTTCACACTGAGTGGTAACAGGCACCAGGAGGGACATCAATGAAGCTGTCAGGGAGGAGATATAAGAAGGGCATCAGGAAATATGTTTTCCATGGAAAGAAAGGTAGCTCGATGGAACAAACTGCCAAGGAAAGTTGTCTGTGCTAAATCAGTAGTGGGATTCAGACATGGGTGGGACAGACATATGGAACTAGCAAAGGTAGCAGGAGGAATGGAAGGGGTGTGAATGAGTGAAAGACGACTAGGCCCATCACATTCAACCTTAAGTAGGGCTGGGTGGACTGGATGGTCTATAGAGCCTTATTCTGCGGACAGCTTCGATGTTCCTATTTGTTTCTATGTATTCCTGCTCTATCTTTTTTATTTTACTTAATTGTAACTGGACAGTATATGTTTAAAATCTGGCAGCCATGTTCTCTGTCAGTGGGATTGCTTCAAGAAGAAACTGTGTCTTAAGAAAACTGGACAAAGCCTGTTCTAAGATATAGCTGGTGAGGCAACATTAATATACAATTTCTTTTTGTAAAAGGAAAGTAGATATTTACTGTGTTTTCTCATGGCCTTCTATTTTCGTTCCTCCCATTTGTTAAACATATAGGATCCAGGGAGTCATGTGATGTGCCTGAGGGAGATGGCTGCCTGCTGAGGAACAGTTTGGACCCAAAGCATGTTTTGATGGCACAGACACTGATGTAACTAAGAGATCATTTTACATCAAAGTCTAAAGAATTGTTCCGATGAAGAAAGATCCCACCACCTCCCCAGCAGCCCAAACTGCAGCAACTAAGCCATACGCAGATCATCAGGGAACATCACCATGAGGAGGGAATGTGGCAGTGAATGACCTGATGGAGCACCACTTGCAGTGCAAATAGGCAAATCACTGAAGGCAATGGCATTACCTCAAGTATAAGAGACAGAAGGAAATCCATGGATGCAAGCAATGGTAGCAAACCTTCAGTAGCACCACATGGAGGTAGAAATGAGGATTTCAAATTTAGAGCAACAAACAGTGGTAGGAGCATACAAATGTCAGAGCTTGGAAAACAGATGAAATTGCTGCAAGCCAAGTTGACAGAGAACGAGGCTGGTGAGAATACCAGAAGGAGTGGAAGGGCATGGCATGATAAAGTTTCTACAACAAGCTCTACCTGAAACCATAGAAATACCTCTGGAGAAAAACTTCGAAACTGAGTGGACTCACAATATATTGGGCCCCAACTAGCATCCAAACAAGAGTTGTAGTACTGTAATTCCCTTGTTTGACACCAAACAAAACGGTGACTCATAAGGAAAGCCAGGAACAAAGTTAACCTAGAATGGGGCAATCTGCATGGGAAATGTGCCAGGACTACCCAAAAGTAATCGCAGACAAAAGGCAAACATTCCACTGAGCAAAATGGGCAACCCAGGAGGAAGGACTTAAATTCATGCTGGCATACCTCTGATCTTTAGGATTTTTATGACTCAAGGACACAAGAAATCCTTTTCACTGGAGGAAGTACATGATTATTTGAAACTGGATCAGAGTAGATGTAATGGCACCACTGGAGCTGAGAAGAGGAACAGTATAACTTCCACTGCAAGGGGAGTCACGTGATGTCTGGCTAGAGTGAGGACACATGCTGTTGAGCTCTGCTGTGGATAAAGCTTCAAAATAATATTTTTAGCCTATTTTTACTACCCAAACTACAATAAAATTAGTGCAAATTCCTGTGGCAACATCCTGCTGACGTCTCGCTCTGATAAATCCAAGGAGAATATGGAACTGACAGCTGAACAAATGGAGATGCTTTGCACACAGAAGACTGCCAAAGTGAAGCCAGGCCACAAAATAGAACAGACTTGATGTCTCACCCCCTCACTCCACTGGGACAAGTATTCGACTCCAAGCTGGTCACCAAATGCTTAAAAGAACTTGGCAGTATAAAATGCACTCTTTCAAGCTTTCTGGCAGTTTCAAAATGATCAAACCTGCTATCGTGGAGCTCGCTTACTGGATCTCTGATGCTGAAATGAGGATAAGCTCACTCAAGGACCATGCCAACTGCACAGACCCAGAGATGATTTTACAGCAGCAGAAGGTTTGGCACCAGGAAGAGCAGCTCAAAGACCAGGAAGGTAGCAGCCACAGAAACAACCTAATAATAGTTTGGCTTCCAGAAAGATTGGAGGGGCCCAGCACAGTGTTTTTTATATAGCTCTTGTGTGAAAAGGTGGTGAGCCCTCATCTAAAGGAGCTCAGTGCACTGTGAAATGAGCCTACCAAACACTTCGACCATGCCTGCTCCCAGGGAACATCCCAGACCAGTCATCTTTCACTTGCTGAACATTTAGGATATGATTCATATCCAAAATAAAGTGCATGAAACCAAGGAGCTGTGGTGGGAGGGTCAACAGCTCTTCATTTCCAATGGCCTCAGCCTGCATGTTTGTACTAAGCAAGCTGGGTGCAAAGAAATTATATCTAACAATATGCAGCAGTCATTAAGCTTTATGTTGTGTATCCTGACCAGCTGTTTGTGCACATCGAAAATGGTCAGCTTCAGTTTGACTCAGCTGCTGACACCAAGAAGGATTTACCCAATCACTTTCCTAACTTTTTCCCACTATGAGGAGCCCACAATGCTGATTGTGTAACTACCTTGCTGCCTAGCATTATGACAGCTTGAAGTTTCTCCAGCCTGGTGATTTGAGACTGTTTCTCATTAAAGGAGAAGTCAACCCAGAATGTGCAAAAACATATGTTATGTAGAGTGTTTTGATATGTATGTTAAGTCCTAATGTGTCCTTCCCTCTGTCTGCTATTAGGAGTTTTTCCTAAATTAGCCTGCTAGCTGTATGGTATTTTATGACCCCTGGGGATCTCCATCACAAATAGGTTTATTGGCTTTCTTTCTCCTACGATGCACCCTGGTTCATGTGACAGTGATGTAGCTATGCCCCTAGATTTAGCAGGCTCTGTCACAGCTCACCCACAAAGATAATACTTCTTTCAGAGAAGAAGTCACATTGCTACATTTTAGGTGAGTGTAATCATTATTTTTGATATTAGTACCTTGTCCTGCTACGTTACAACCTATAAGGTGATGTTCAATTTTTGCTACTCAGTACTGGTGCAAAAACTGAAAGTGACTGAGAGGAAGAGAGTAAGTAGTGACTTGATTCACACACACACACACACACACACACACACACACACACACACACACACAGCAGAGCATAGCAGGACAAGGTACTGATATCAAAAAATAATAATGATTACACTCACCCAAAATCTAGCAGTTTGTCTTCTCTGGAAGAAGTACTTTCTCTGTGGCTGAGCTGTGACAGACCCTGTAACAAGACACTGGCTTCCTGCAGGGGCAATTAGACATCACACCAAAGGGCACTCTGGGAAGACTAGAGGCCATAAAAGAAACCAGAATGGCAACCTCCAAGGGCAATAAAACAGTTAGGGAAAGTTAGAAAAAACATCTCTCACAGCCAGAGGAAAAGAAAATGCTAGGAACTGGTTAGAATACAGAAAAAAAGACTACTACATATCTTTTTCTGATTTTAACATGGAGTTTTCCCTTAACAGTGTATTGCTGTCAAATCAGGTACTTTTCTGACTTGGTTACAATTATTGCTTTTGCTGACTCTACTATAGCCTTACCCCAGGACTTACTGACTGATTTGTGAACATGGCCTAATGTTATCCACTATGAGGCATGCATTACGTCTCCACATGACTACTACTTAAAACTAATGATGGCTGTGCTTTCTGTGTAAGTCTCTGTTCCATGCCAAGTGGTGGGGTGGAGGTACAGTATAATGGTGTGGTTTGCCTGGTGGTTTCACACCTCTATCCACCACCCCGACACTATCCTAGAGGACCTTTACTTCACCATCTGGACTGCACAGCCTGAAGAGGACGTGGATGCATTCCCATCAAGGAGGTAGGCTGATTTTATTTTCGTAGCTTTCTCTAGCCATATTACTGACACTGAACTTTCTAAATGCATCTCTCTGTTACCAACTCTGAGTCATTGTTTTGCTTTTTGTACACCTCAGGAGCTTCTCTTTATAAACTAAACTGGTTAGGCCACTTAGAGTCATTGCATATTACCTGGGGAACTTTACAACAGAGCATATAAGAGGGATGTTTAGTGTTCCCGGAGGCCCAATCAGGCTCCACCTTTCCCTGCATGTTTACCTGTGCTCCAAGTTCACAACAGTTGAAAATTGTGCACTTAGCATGCTTTTTTTACATTAATTGCTTATGCAATGTTTGTGGGGGGGGAGTACAGGCAGGCATTCTATACTATTTTCTCTCACAAGGGGGATTGTCCTTTCAGTCTAATAGAGTGCTTTACTCAGTCTTACTGTGGACCGACAGCTAGGAACACAGTCCTTAGACTGAGGGACAAGTGGCTGCTTTGCCTCGATGTCGGCCTGCTTGAGTGTTCTACCTTCACTGCAAGTCGGGGGTAAAGTACCTTGTTGCTTTTTGGGTATAAATGTTTATTGTGTGTTGTTGGCGGGCCAGGGGGCGGGATACAAGAACCTGATTTTTCAACTTATAGCAAAAGTACCAGTGTGATGTTTCCTAGTTTACTGCTAGAGCTTGAGGGACAGGCAACATATGAAATGGCTGATAGCTACAGTATATATATAGAATAATATATGGGTATGTGCGTGTAACCAGAATTTTACACACACCGAAGGTCTGGGATGCTACATAATCCCTGAGGGCGAAACCCGAGGGGTTTATAAAAGCATCCCACACTGAGGGTGTGTGTATAATTCTGGTTTTACACACACCCACCAGTGTATTATTTTATTTAATTATTGGCAAGGCCCCTTGAATTCTGAGGTTCTGCGGTTGAGGAATTTGCCGCAGAATTTGCATTATGCCACAGAATATATATAGTGCCACATAATTCATTGTTTTTGCTGAATTTTCATGTAAATATACTATTTTTCCATAGTGTTAGGCTTTCTTTCCCACCTCGTTTATCCGGAAGCCCCTCCTCTATGCTCAGAATATGATGTCATCGATGACATCACATCATATTTAGCCAATGACAGGACTATATTCTGCCAGATAAATTAATAAATCATGCCGCAGAAATCAGAAAATGCTGCCGGAGAAGTCAAGGAGCCCTGCCACAGAAATCAGAAAATTCTGCCGCAGAACACCAGGGGCCCTGATTATTGGTGATCATTCTTTTTCTTTCAGCACAGTTGAATCAGTACAGCACTTCTGTCAGATAGAGAGAGACATAAACACACACACACACACACACACACACACACACACACACACACATAAACACACCATGTTGTGTGAGATGTTTAGCCCGTCCACAGACGGAGTAAGCACCAATGAGCTTTCTGTAGGTAGCTTGATTGCCAAGTGCTGATTACAACCTCCCAGTTATAACCAAAAATATCCACATGGGAGGTTGTAACTGGATATAAAAGTGCCATTATCCATGTGTAAAAAATGATCACCATTAATTAAAAGTAATATCACGTATGTTGCTTGAAATATCAGGGGTGCCCGTATTAAAGAAAAGCATCACCAGGTGCTCAGACATATTAAGAAAATGGCTGGGCACATTGCACTGCTTCTGGAATCCCTCTTACTGGTTCATGAAGATATTTTATTTAGAAGAGACTGAGTGGGTCAGGCCTATAGTAGACCATTCAAGAAGAAGAGGAGTGGTCACCTTGTTTGCAAAGAATGTGCACTTTCAATTATCTCTGGAGACAGTGGATCTAGAGGATCTTTTTCTCTTTCTGGTGAGTACCCTTGGCTAAACAAATCTTGTAACTGGTAACCTTTACGGTCCCAACCCTGACTCCCCAGATTTCTTTATGAATCTGCTCACCCACACTGCCCTGTTCCTTCATCTTTCTTTGTTGTTAGCCCACGATTGGAATCTGGTTTTTAACAATAATTTGTATAAATCAGCTTCTCTAGGAGGGCTTATCCCCTACACAGAGAGCTAGCATGACATGTCAGACTCACTGGACATGCTGGACCCATGGAGAACCCTGGAACCACACTCCAAGGAATATACCTCTCATTCTGCAGCTCATGACACATTTTGGAAATGAGACTATTTTTTGACCAGTCACAGTTTCCTCCATGGCCTTCATCTAGTATAAATACAGGCCTGTGTGATTTCAGACCATTCCCCAATACTGCTTAAACACTGTTTTCTCAGTGACTCTGACAGTGGCCTATCCTGGAGGATTAATGACCAACTTTTAAAAGACAAACAATTATAATCAGTCTCACCGACTTTATATCTTGCTTTATAGAAACACACCGGGGGGGCCACGGAGAACATAGACATGCAGTAGATGTCTCTGAAATGCTCATTCAGGAGATAACTCATCCATATAACTGCTACCAGGCAACATAAGCAGGAGGAAAAAGCCTCTGCTTTGTTCCAGAAGATTAGACAGTGGGAGTCCAGACTGAGCCATACTACTCCCGGTGGGGATTGTGTTTTACTTAATTCCCTTAGCACCCAATATGAGGACCTCAATATAGAACAAGCAGAGCACATAATCTTTATGAAATATGTTGATGAAAGGGGTAAAGCAAATAGCTGATGGCTTTATGACTCAAGAAGCAGGAAGTTGGTAGGGCCATCATTAATCTTAGGCAGTGCAGTACTGGAACAATTTTGACACAATCCAGAGACATAACTAATGCATATGGTGTTTTTCTATCAAAACTTATTTGCTAATAACCAAACATGGCTTCCTCTGGAGATATATCTGCATTCCTTGACTCGGTTTCCCTCCCAGCTCTGTTCACTGACCAGGTCACTAGCCTCAAAGCTCCCATTTCTAGGATGGAGATTACAGAGGCTATGCGTGCCTTATGCTGGATAAGACTCCTGGCTCAGACGGCTTCTCATCTAATTTTTATAAAACTTTTTGGACCCACTTTAGCACCATTATTGGCCAAACTGTTTACCTTTATTCCCAGGGTGGGGGATCCTGTGAACTTACTGAAGCAGTTATCACACTGATTCTGAAACTGGAAGGAATCCTTCCATGTTGGCCATCTATAGACCTATGTCGTTTCTAAACCTTGACCTTAAAATCTTAGCCAAGGTATTGATCAATATGGTTAATCAGGTTTGGGAGTTCCCCCTGATCAGATTGGAGCAGGTAAGTTTTGTGCCTGGCAGAGTATCATCAGGCCACCTTTGTAAGTTGGCTCACATCTTCTCTGCTTCTGGGGACCATGGTGCTCCTGCAGCCCTGATGTATCTAGAAGACCTTCAGCAGGATCTTCTGGGCCTCCCATCATGAGGTTATCCTCAAATTTGGGTTCCCAGCACCATGATGATAATGGATAAATGTGCTTTACTGTGCACCAATAGCTAAAATCTTTTGCAATAGGTCTTTTCACACCTGTTCCCCTAGCTAAGAGTACCAGGCAGGGTTATTCTTTTTCCCTTTTCTTTTTTAATTTCTAACTTGAATCCCTGGTGCTCCAATTTAAACTTTACCCTGATTATCACTGGTATTCAAATGGCGCAGACCCTATACTCCATTTTGATTTATGGAGGTGATATTCTGCTACATTTATCAGAATCAACCTGTTCCATCCCCCAAAGCTTTGGAGGTGAGTGAGGAATATGGCAGGATATTGTAGCATAAACTGAATTTGGACAAACCTTGGTCATGCCCCTCAACTATGGTGTCAACAAACAGGAGATTGACACACTAGGTTTAAAATGGACACTGAAGAAACTGACATACTTGAGGATCGAGTTTTGTGGGAATACTTGACTGAGTCATCAGGAAAACTTGGACTCGCTGGTAACAAAACTGTCCCAAGACCTAGATAAATGGGCCAAGTTGCCCTTGTCACAAGTCACAAATGCTAGACTTTTGTACCCACCCTACATGTTGAATATTCATCTGCCTCAAATGGTTTTAAATGGGGAATTCCATGCTATCTAAATTTCTCTGGGGGGAGCAAGTGGTGTGGCATGCCTATAATAAACTGGCTATACTAAAGGAAAGTGGTGGCCTGCGGCTTCCTCAACTCATGGTCTACTACTTGGAAGTACAGGCCAGCAATTATTTGCAGTGAATGGCTCTGGGTAGACCCAAGGAATCTAGGGTCTATACACCATTCTGGCTTAACACAGAGAGAAAGACAGAACTATGTCACACTTTCATAATCACCACCTCTAGCCTCCTCAAGCACATCAGAAGTTCAGTGCTCACAACCTCTGTAATGTAGTTGTCCTTTAGCAGCTTTGTAACTTCCTGGGAATTTGCGGCAACAAGGACACATCTCAGGTTCTGTTTGGCCACCCCAACCTCCACACTGTGGGTAAACCCATTCCTCCATCCTTTTTGGCCAGCCCTGACTAGCCCTATTGTTAGTTATTTCCATTTGGATGGTAAATTAATACCTTTCACCATCTTCAAAATGGATTACCCCCTTTAGGGTGAATGTACCAGCATGTGGGACATTAGAGCACAAGGAGGATGCCGCAAGCAGCCAGAGCGACACCAAATTGTGCCGCATATACTGTAGTAGGAGCACATAGCCCACCCAAGCAGACCTCATTGATTTTGAACAGTGAACAGTAACCAATCCAATGCAATGACAGTTCTAAAATTACATGTACTCAATACTGTAACTAAGCAAGACACAGAAACAAAGATTTCCACAGACAAAACAGTTACTTTCCTGTATTTAGGGCAGTCAACTCTAAAAGGGGAACAAAAGGGGTGTTAGCAACAATGAGGCAGTGCATTATAGTCTCCTATGGCTGGACTTCCATGCCCTCTCAGGCCATTCCACACAATCCCAGCTGCTCTTCAGTGCCCTCCAAGATGCAACCAAATTAATGCTTTTTCCAGTCTGCAAGTAAGTGCCCATCCAGGCTCAGCCCTCACACTATGTATGTCCCACACCACACATGCACAGCACAGACGCTTGCATTAGTGCTCCGCTACTGGGGGCACTACCTTCTCCACAATGGTACCAGTGCTTACCCCCTTAGTATTAAAAAGGAGGTCCCAAAGATTTACTGAGTACTTAGCCATTAGATTGCTGAAGGCCTGATGATGTTGCATGTAGTTGGTGAGTGTGGTGCATTTAAGTAAACATTTAGCAATACATTGTGTAACGTCCTAAGGCCATTCAATTTTAGACATCAGCTGAGATATCTGTAACTCCACTGCAGATGATCAAGTCCAGAAAATGTTTTCCTAACTATTTTACAGGTTTTTTTTTCAGGGCAAGCCCTGGGTTTACTCATAGTTCTGACCCAAAGTCTCCCTCGCTGTACAGGACATTGATGGTGCAGCTTGCCCCATCTCCATCTGGCTGGTGACCACTTCCTGTCTGGCTCTCCTCTCTCACTCTCACTCTGGTCTGGGATGGAAGATGGTGTCAGAGGGCATCAAATGTCCTCTGATACAAATCATTGTGGTGTCAATCAAGCAGACTCAACCACTGGTTAAATTGCAGCTGTGCAAAAGTCTCTCTCAGGCTGTAGCTTGCAGCTTCAAATCATGAGACACTCAGCACACAATAACCTCTCTTTTCATAAGTAATGAGTCTGCTTCTCACTCCAGTTAGTCTCACAGACACATGTGCTGTCTGTCTCTGCAGTGTGAGTTATCAGCAGCACTCAGCTCCTGATCTGTTCAGCAGCCACTCCCAGACACGTGCAGACTGAATATTGTTCAGGTCAGCCCTTGCCGTTTACTAGGAAATCAGTAGCTCTGGTTCATTGGCTGAGCTATCAATCACAGCAGGCAGTCCTGGAAGTCTGTCACATAGCAGGTGACTGGTGCCAGGCCTAAATTAATTGGTTCTATCCCAAGCCCAAAAGCCCTTGAGTCTCTCTCTTTGCCATGCCATTTGTGGGGGCAGATGTGATGTAAATGGCTGCCATTTTGTAATCCACAAGCAGTTTCCCACAAAAGTACCTATTTACACAGGCATCATAGATTAAGCATTATTCCAGATTCCAAACAAGTCCTACGTGGGTGCAAACTCATTCGTCTGAGGCAGTGAATGGGTAATTCCAGGTCCTGTCACAAGTGCTGCAAAGTTGGCTCTGACAGCAGACACCTTTGATGTACAAATAGCAAGAGAGTATTAAAGGTATAGTAGCCCCATTGGGGGTTACA
This sequence comes from Neoceratodus forsteri, assembly GCA_016271365.2. Classification (NCBI taxonomy): domain Eukaryota; kingdom Metazoa; phylum Chordata; order Ceratodontiformes; family Ceratodontidae; genus Neoceratodus; species Neoceratodus forsteri. The sequence continues at coordinate 869,852,925 of CM057454.1, read as the reverse complement.
GATGTTTAGACCTTCTTTCCCTCCCTGACACAGTGCTGTACTTCTTATTTCATCTGTACGTATATAGTGGGAGGGGGAGCCCTAGCTAATGCGGCTAGTGAAAAAGTAATTTACTAAAATACATGATAAATGCAATCAGAAAATGATGCCCATGTTGGCAACTGGCGCAGAGGTTAAGAAGCAGTGGCTAAAACCAAAAGGCACCACTGACCAAGATAATTTCACGCTTGGCCTGCTGCTGCTTGTCAAGATGATAGTGCTGGAAGCCTGGCCCAAAAAACAGGTTCTACGTTATGAGTGACTTGGGTTATAATATGAAAGTCTGTTGCTGGTTATTCTTGAGACAAGAGCTACAAAAACTGTAGATTTGAAGTGGAAATATATCTAATAATATAGACTACCTAGGTAATGATGGGGCAATGTCACACAGAAAGTCAATGGAGACTTGAAAAGCCATCTCTCACATGAGAGCCATTTTTCTCACATCTTGACACACTGAAACATTAGACCACCTGAAAGTTACTCTAATTAATAGGTGCAAGTACCCCAAATTACAGTACTTTAAGGTCTGCTTGTATCAGAAATGTGACTGTCGCAAATGCAATGTAGTTTTGAAAATTAACCAGAGCCATATTAGGGTATCTGGGTTGATGCAGGGGCTGCTCAAAATTGGGATTCTCGCCTGTGTCACCCCTTTTTTTTTTTAAATTCAAGTTTATTGCCAGGTTAGACGCAGCATTACATTATCAAATCAGCATACTTTGGTATACAGTACTCCTTATTCATTATTTTAAAACATCGCTTTAAACCTTTTAGAATATCTTAACTTGTTTTTCTTTTAGTCTTAGTTTCTTTTCTAACTTTTATTTTTTATACTTCATTTTTCCATGAGGAGCACCCCCGAGGCATTATCACCCTGTCACTTAGACCGATCACCCCTTTTCTATGTGTTCTGTCCTCCCCCATCACATCAAGCTCTTTAGTCTCAAGCCACTATCCATGGCATCCACCGTCTGACAAAGACATGTGTTCTCAAGTTTATTTTGTATGTAATTTCCTCCATTTCCTTGATTTCATTAATGATTAATGCCCAATCTTGAGGCGTAGGAGGATTCGCCGTACCCCACCTCTTGGTCACGGCCTTATGTGCAGTCATGACCAGAATATTCCACAAGTAGGTCTTATCTGACCCCTTGATTTCATTCGGTCTAATCCCCAGGATTAAGTTCCTAGGACCTAATGTAGTTTCAATGGGCCAAATCAGTCTCAATCTCCGTTCCACTTCTGACCAATAAGATATAAGTTTCGGGCAAGACCAGAACACATGTAGGTAGTCTGCTTTTTCTGTTCCACATCCCCGCCAACATTCCCCTGGGCGTTTTTTATCCCATTTAGTCTGTAGTTTTGGAGAAATAAAAAATCTTAGCCTAACCTTCCAACTAAACTCCCTCCATCTCGGGGATGCTGTAGTCCTGGTCACCAGTTCCAGGGCAGAAGTCCACTCTCCATCGTCTACCAACTCCCTCATCTCCTGTTCCCATCTTTTCTTAACCTGTAGTGTCTGGTTTCCCCTGCCATCTCTCAGGGCAGCGTATAATTTTGAGATCAGCCTTTGGGCTAGAATTCAGGATATCTTTTATAACATTTAGGAGTCCTGCCTCGTGTCTTTGCTGCCTGTATTGTTGCTGTAATTTGTTTATATAGTTTCTTAATTGCAAATATCTAAAATGATCTGCCTGCCTCATCTGGTAAACTCCTTTTATTTGTTCAAAATCCATAACTGTATTTCCTTCTAGGAACTGATCAAATATGGTCAGACCTAGTCTCTCCCAACGTCTAAAGGTGAGATCCTGCATATTTGGAGAAAACCCCGGGTCCCAGGCAAACCATCTCAGTGGCAAAAGCTCTGCCTCTAGGTTATGTTTAGTCCATAGTCTCTTCAATGCCCCCAGGGTGTTCCCCACTGACATCAGAAGACTACTTTCCCTTTTGGATTGGACTTCTGGTATCCATGCCCTTGCCCGAGTGGGGTCCCATCTGTCAGGGTTTCTTCTATTGATTTCCAGCGAGCTGAATAGTGTTTAGTTAACCAGGCCAGTGCCCATCTAAGCTGTGTGGCCAGGTAATAATCCTCTAAATTTGGGACATTTCGGCCTCCATATTTTTGATTTGTTTGGAGGATCGCTGTCCTGATCCTCGGTTTTCTATTGTCCCAAATGTATTTTGACAGAGTCCTCTGCCAGATCTGAAATTGGTTCTTATGTATTTTTATTGGTAGCCACTGGAAGAGGTATAGAAACTTGGGGAGTACATTCATTGATATTGACTGTAGTCTCAGATATAAAGGTAGCTGCAGTGTCCCCATTTCATGATGTCTTGCCTAATTTGGGCTATCATTGGTCGAGTTAACCTAATATAGCATATTCAGATGTTTTGGGATTTGAATACCCAGATATTTCATTTTCCCTCTATTCCAGTTAATGTCTAGCATCTGTCTTATCTGTGTAGGTGGATTATAGTGAAATTTCAGCACCTCTGTCTTATTTTTATTTAGGGTGTAACCCGAGTATTGACTAAACTTGTCTATTATCGACCACAAACCAGGCAGGGATTTATCTGGATTAGTGACGTACAAGAGGATATCGTCCACATATAATGAAATTTTATGCTCCTCTCCATTAATCTTCACCCCCTCTACCTCACTCGCCTCCCTTATGGCCTGAGCGAGGGGCTCTATATACAGGTCAAAGAGGAGTGGTGAGAGGGGACACCCCTGTCTGGTGCCCCGTCCCAGGTCAAACCTTTGTGAAACGCCTCCATTCACCCGCACATAAGCTTTAGGGGAGGCATATATAGCTTTAATAGCCCCTAGAAAACATGAGGGAAAACCCAGTTTATCGAGGATCAAAAAGAGAAAGCCCCAGTTTACTTTATCAAACTCCTTTTCGGCGTCCATACTCATTAGACAAGATGGTACACGCCTTTTATTAATAAAATCAATGATGTTTATCGTCCTTCTCAACCCCTCCGAGGCCTGTCTGCCTTCCACAAATCCCGTCTGATCTGGATGTATCAGGTCCCCCAGGAAAGACTGTAGCCTTCTGGCTATAATAGCAGTAAAAATTTTGTAGTCTACATTAAGGAGGGAAATTGGTCTGTATGAACCACATTCCGTCGGATCCTTCCCTTCCTTTGGAATTACTGTTATAGTTGTATAATTTCATGAAGGAGGGATCACTTCCCCTTCCAGACAAATTTGATTATAGACCCCTTCAAGCGTCGGTGTTAATTCTGCTTTGAAAGTTTTATAAAATTCCCCCCCCAAACCCATCCGGTCCGGGACATTTACCTATTTTAAGTTCACCCACGGTATTCAGGATCTCCTGCAATGTAATTCGGTATTCTAATATCTGTCTCTGGTTCTCAGTAAGCTTGGGCAACTTTAGTGAATTTAAAAATTTTGAGGCTCCTTCCATAGGCGTCTTTAACTGCGGGCGATATAAATCTTTATAAAAAGTGACCAAAGCTTCTGCAATCTGTTCCCATTTCTATGAAACTTGACCCGTTTTAGGATTCCTAATTCTTAAAACATTGGCTTTTGCTGCCTGCTGTCTTAATCTATATGCCAGGAGGCGGGTAGCCCTCGGTCCCCCATCATAATAGGCCTGTTTTGTGAATAAGAGCGCTTTCTCAATTTCCAAAGAATTTATTCTCTGTAATTTGCTTTTTAAGTTTTTTATTTCTTTTTCCCTTTTCCTACATACTTAAATTTTTTGTAGTTCCTCTAATTTATTAATTGCCTCAATTAGTTGTTCCCTGTGTTTTCCATTTTCCCTTTTCTTATATGTGGCTATTGATATGAGCTTTCCCCTGACCATTGTTTTTATTGTATCCCATAATATCTGGGGTGTGGTATTCGGACCGTCATTTGTAAGTACCGTCTGCTTTATTATCTCCCTTATTTCCTCCTTTACTCCCTCGTCTCTAAGTAGACTCACATTCAGTCGCCACTGCGTCGGTTTTTTAGTTAGCTGTAAGTCAATCTGTGCATATATGGGTTTATGGTCCGATAAGCTCTCGGCGCCCACCCAAATCGACTCATAAGCTGTTAGGTCTTTTTTGTATGTGAGAAACATATCCAATCTTGAATATATTTTATACCTAGAGGAATAATACGTATAATCACGCGCTGTGGGGTATTTTTCTCTCCATATGTCGACCAGGCCTGTGTCTCTCATAAGCCTTTTCATTTGCCTAGCAGTCTCTCTTTAGGTGTTAATATACCTGAGGTTGTGTCTAGGGCCCTGTCCATAATAATATTCCAATCCCTTGCTGCAATAAGGGTGCCCTTAGCTTTTTCTACTAGTAACTTGAATAAGTCTGTGAAAAAACCTATTTCTGTGCCCGGTGGGGCATATACATTCAGTAGTGTGACCTGCATATCTTGTATGCGTCCCCTCACCATCACATATCTGGCCCCGGCATCCACAACCACCTCCTCCTCTTCAAACGGGAGAGAAGACGCCAGCATAATTACCACCCGCCTCTTTCTTCCTTTCTCAAGGGAGGCATGATACACTGTTGGGAAATCTTTGCTTTTTAACTTAAGTGCCTCTAGCGGAGTCAGGTGTGTCTCCTGTAGAAATTGAATCTCACATCTTTGCCTTTTTAAGAATTTCTGAAGTTGTTTACGTTTCGCCGGATGATTGATACCATTTACATTAAAGGATCCAATCTTAGATTTATTTCTATTCATGGTTTAAGATTCCTAGTCTTTAGCGTGTTCCAGATCTTCCGGCATAATAATTTTTGTGTGTCGCCCCCTTCCCCAGCACCCCCCCGCCTCGAGGATGCTCCCCACTTTATTTTTCTGTTTTTAACGAGTCCATATACATTTTTATATTCTTCTCTGCGCCTCATTTTACACTCAGTCCTTGATATTAATTTGCTGGCCCTGAACCACCAGCTGGTTTGGATATATTCAGAGCTAACATAAACTTTGCCCTCCTGAAACATGAGGGCCATATTTAAACAACCACAGTAACGGTAACTAAGCATTCAAACTGTGCATATATGAAACATATTAACAGAGTTTGTTTCAGGCATTTATCTACCCCCCATCTCCTCATCCCCCTCTTATTGATATCTGATTAATTTTCTTGAACCCCAACCCTAAGTCAGAGTTCTCCCTATTGAATCTTACACTTCCTAGGTCAGTCCAAGTCCCTGTCATAGGACTGGATCGCATCCCTCTTGGGACACCTAGCCCTTTACGCTGTTCTGGGCTTTTCCCCTTGAGAGCAGCCTTGTTGGGTCTTGGCCCATTGCTCCAGGGTAATATCCACGTCACCACCACTAGTAGGTAGGCTATGCTCATCCTGAGCATCAAGAGTGGTCCTCTCAGCCTATTTCCCTTTAAAAGCTCAGTGTCAAGGACTCCATTCATCCTTACTCAATCTGCCAGCCCCCTCCCTGCCGCCCATCTATACATATCATCCCCCCTTCTTGTCCCCCAGGATTTCTATTTCCACCCCATATATAGCCATTCCGACCCCCATCAGTGTGATCCAGAGGTCCCCTGCCCCGCCCCCTCCCCCAAAACCCACACCACCCCAAGCCCCGGCCCCGCACACACCCCCGCCTCAACAGCAAACCCGAGTGTCCGTTGTCACAACCACATCTCTCCTGGCTCCCCTCGCCCGGCACCAAGGTTCCCCGCCTCCCCCTCCCCCGCTGGCTTCAGTTTACTTTACCAATTGTACATCTTTACACGTCCCTGACCCCTTGTCAAACAAATTGGGTCCCCAGTTACTGAGGCTTTTCATTCCTTGCAGTTCTGTGTCACCAGAGCGCTTCTCAATCCCCCGACTCTGCCGTCAAGACCTCCCTTGATGATAAGTCCGCCATTTGCCCTGCTGGGATGTAAGATTTGAGGAGCGCTGTAACATCTGCCCTGAGGTTGGTGGCTTGTGGGTTAGCATGCTTCGTTAGGCCCCTGTGTGCCACTGCCCACGCCGAACATCTTAGCTCCTTTTCCAGCCTTTCCTTTTCCAAGCCTGGGACCGTAACACCCAGCTCCTCCAGACATGCCCAAGCTTCCAACAGATCTTCAAACACCTTAATCCCTTGTTTCATTTCCAATCGTAGGCGTGCCGGATATAACATCTGTGCCTTTAAATTTCTGGCGCGTAGCTGTTTCAAAACTGTCCACGTGGTCCTTCGAGCTTCCTGCACTCCCGTTGTATAGTCATTGTCCAATATAATTCTGTGGGTGCCCAGCATAATTTTTTGTTGCTTCCACGTCCATTTAAGTAGTTCTTCTTTTGCAGTGTAGTTAGTCATTTCTACAATGAAGGATCTGGGGCGGGCATTAGGACCCAGGGGACGCTGTGCAATAGCTCGATGGGCCCGATCCATAGCTAGGTCTAACTCTGGGGGAAGATTCAGCAATTCTTTGAGCAGCTTCTGCAGGTAATTTATGGTATCTGCAGCCCCACTTTCAGCTCCTTCTGGGATGCCATAAATTCGTATGTTCTGCCTTCGACTCGACCATCCAGATCGTCGATCTTAGCCCTCATCTCTCTTTCTCTGGCCAGGAGGAATAACAACAAGCGATAATGCTATCGGCCTGGTCCACAACTGTGTTCAACCCCAACTCCAACTGGTCCGCTTGTGCTCTATTTTCTGGATGTCTGAACGAAGTTCCGTCAGGAGGTATCGATTTTTGGACCGTGTCTTGCCGCCTGTATATTGAGGCCACCAGCTGTGAGCACTTTCCTCCAAGCCTGCAACCCCGTGGGAGATTTCCTCCTCCTCGGTAGGCTCCCTGCCTCGTTCCTCGTTCAGCTTGCAGGAGTAGTTGAAGTTTTTGCACCGGGGTCTGTATGCTCCTAGTGGCTCCCGTTTTCGATCAGGTTATTTTAACAGGGGACTGCATCATTTATAGCGCGGATGCCAATCGATAATTATTTGGCTGAGGGGAGCTCCGTTCCTAAGCGGCCATTTGGGTTGCTGACGTCACCGGAAGTCCCTGTGTCACCCCTTTAAAGCAAAAACATAGTCTCTCTAATGACTTACTGCTGTCAGCATTACAGAAGGAATAAAAAGTTTATTACAAGATGCCTTATGAAATATCCTGTTTATGCTATGTGATTTTCTAGGGTTCTTTTTTTTTTTTTTTTTTTTTGCCTACCTGTTAGCTAGGACTGGGTATAAACCTGTTATGCAATTATATTGAAAATGTGTAGTTTTTTAAGAAAGCTATTTTCTACTCATGGATTTTCCTTCTAAAGTCCACTGGGAATGTTTCTGTGACTGGTCACTTTTGAGGTTCCTTCACAGTCTGTCCTGATTGGTTGAACAGCTGGCAAAGGAGTTTCTGCATGTAACCCCTAGATGGCGCTATCCCAGGGGCTACTACCCCTGCCTGATTTGCCACTAACAGGTTGAGGGGCCTGGATCCAATGGCGGGTGCCTCCACCCAGAGGTCAGGGTTTGCAATAGTTAAACTAACTTGGTCACAGCCCTCTGGGACACTGCAACCCCCTTTTCTTCCCACTAGTGGCCCACACAATATATCAGAATTACCTTCACAGTATACACTTACCCCCAGGTCTGGTTCCGCACTGGGACCTCCTGTGAAATGAGATACAGTGCAACAATCACAGTACAGTACTTTAACATAGACAAATACCTCAGGCAGTATAACTTTGCTGAAACAAGCAGCTCTGATTTATTTAGGGGGATATAACAAGGACAGGGAAATCAGGTTAATTAGCTTATCACTCTAATAATCTACCTATGGCTCTGTGCACAGGCCTATCCCTATCAGTTACTGTCCCTGGGTACCCAAGCCCTAGTGGCTAGTCCAAACTGTGGCAGCTGGTAGGGCCCTTTCACACAGAGAAAAGGAGAATTAAACAGTCAGCAGTACAGTAATTCCATTTGGATTTAATGTGGCAATTCAACAGGAGCGAACCTGAATTAGTACTCACGACCTCCAAATAAGATAGGGTCCTTCAATGTCAGCAGGGCTCACTTGAGGTACAAACCTCTTCACACATCCATATAAAAGAAAGCACTATACCAGGCAGGCTGCATCTATATCCCGATCGCAATTACTGCACAATACCCGGGAGAACACACAGCAGATTCAGTTCCTGACAGACCGAGTGCAATTTTCAGCAATTCCTCCAGTCTTCTACAGGGTGAGCCTGGTTTCTACTCTTCAGAGATCCTTTGATTCTTTTCACAGGACAGATTCAGTCCTAACAAGCTGTTACACAAGCTGCAGACCGGAACTCTGGGCCTTACACACGCTTTTTGACTAAAACTGCACACTGAAAAGCACAGGGCTCCTTCCTTCTTCACTGCCAAAGCTCAACTGAAACTCCAACCGACAAAACCGGGCACTTCCTTTGAGTTCCTCCGGTTCTTGACTGGATTGGCTGTCACCACAATAGACTGCTGCTGTTGGTCCAAAAGGCACTGAAGTCTAAACTACATCTCCCAGAGTCACTGCCCATACAATCCTCTTGTGGCTGGCTCAGATTATGAGTCCAAGTTCTGATTCGTCCAAGGCACCATTTTAGAGCTAGCTTACCCCACACTGATTGGTCCAGTTCAGCAGTTCAAAACTAGAATGGGGAACTAGCAGACACAGTTCTGACTGCAAAGAAAGCAGGTTAGACAAACTGTAATTTCATTATTACTCTAAATAATTTCTGGCAAACAGTTACATCTTTCAGATAGGTTCCTTTGCACTCCTAGTGACTGCAAAATGAAGTGAATTGGCAGCAGCTCGAGTGGTACTCAGAGAAGCACACAGTCCCCCATACAACTAATTATGTCTGCAAGCAGACAGCTCTTAAAGAGACAGTACCAGAGGCTCTAAAAACACTCACTGATAAATGGCTTAAATGCCAAACACCATTCAGGCTTGGAGCATTCAAGCAAGCTCCTGAAAGTCTTTTGGGAACCCCCATTTGCAGGGGGGTTACACCCTTCCTGGTTTGAGAAAGCTTGACGTCCGCTCAAGCAAGTACCTCATAAGTTTCAACTGCAACCATATACATTTGCATTAGGCTCGCATATGTAATCATCAGTCAATATATCATTTTACCAAGAACACATTTCTGAAACATTGCAATACGTCACTTTACACAGTATTACATACACATTGTACCATAACTCAAGTTATTACCTCTTGTACATGAAACCTGAAGAGAGGGGCCCTTCCTATCAGTTACCTTGGGGCTGGATGGGGCAAGGGCACCATACTTAGAGGGCAACACAAGTAACTTGAGTTAGCACTGATGCTCAGTTTGGGCAATGAGCCTGGGACACAAACACTCCTTTATGGACAACATTGAGAGGCAAGTCCACAGGCCTTCCAAGTGAATCATAACTGAGGTGCACCACAGGCTTTACAGCTCGACCAGTCTTTCTAGGAGGAACTGTTATAGTCTCTGCACTCTGAGCCTCATTTTCAGCATTGTCCTCACTTGTCAGGGAGTCTCCATGGGGGTGAGAGGCTAGAACTTGGGGCACTTTCAGCTCCAGGAGTTACAGTTTCTGGAGTCCACAACATTTGGCTCACATGGAGAGCTTTCTGACACTGGCAGTGGACTGTCAGGGCACTCAAAATACTCTTCTTGTTCGGGTGTATCACCAGTCTGCCCCAATCTATCATTTTCTCCCTGAAAGCTCAAACAGTTCAACCATGCACAATGATTCCATTTCATCTGATCTGATTCTTTGCACTTCACTTTCTGGGAGCATTGGCTCCAGGGACGAAGCTGGGGGCTTGGACAGTCCAGAAGGCCCAGCTTCATCTCCAGTATTGACTAGGGATTGCCCCGAAACAATTGACTCAGTTCGTAAGAAGGATAGTATTCAAAGTCACTCTCACTTTCTTCTGATATGGACTGACAGTCATGCTCAACTGGGACTTGTGCAGGGAACACTTTAACTCTGCTTCTGTAGGTGCAGACTTCCTTGGTCTTTTCAGCAGCAGCTCTAGTCACTGGTCCAGAGGGGCATCTTCTAGGGCTCAGACTCAATTAAGATTTGTCCAATGGGCAGTAAATGATTTCTATGCATTGTTTTTACATCTTTTGAATTATTCTCAGGCCTTACTTTGTACACTGGCAGATCATCTAGTTTGCCCACTACAATGTGAGGGAGATGGTGCCATCTGTCAGCAATCTTGTGCTTGCCATGCAGTCCCATATTTCTTAGCAATACCCCGATCTCCCTCCTGGAGTTCCTGTGCTTTCACCTTTTTATCATACATTTCTTTGTTGGCCAGATTTCTTTTGGCAGCCATGGTTTGAGCCAGTTGGTATGCATGAGTTAGCTGGGCCTTTAACTTTTGCACATACTGTAAATAGTTGTCAGCTTGAACCCCATCAGAACACACATCTACTGGTAGTCGAGCTTCTCTTCCAAACATCAGGTGGTAGGGGGAGAATCCAGTGGCATCACTTTTGGTGCAGTTATAAGCATGTACCAGGGTGCTAATTTGTTGGCTCCATCTAGGCTTGTCCTTTGGGTGCAGGGTGCCTAGCATATCTAGCAAAATGCGGTTGAAACATTCAGGATGTGGGTCCCCCTTGGGGTGGTAAGGAGTGGTTCTGGACTTTGCACTCCCCACAGAGAAAGCATCTCTTTGATCAGACGACTCTCAAAGTCTCTCCTTGATCAGAATGGATTCTTTGTGGAGCCCCATAGTGAACAAAAAGTTTTCTACAAGTACTTTGGCTACAGTGGATGCTTTCTGGTCTTTGTGGGGAAAGCTTGGATATCTCGTGAAATGGTCAGTGACCACCAGCACATTACTGATATTTCTTTGATCTGACTCCAAACTTAGAAAATCAATACAGACCAGCTCCATGGGTGCACTGGTGGTGATGTTAACAAGGGGGGCAGCCCTCTGGGGCAAAGCTTTCCTCTGTAAGCAGCGACTACAAGTTCGAATGTGTTGCTCCACATCAGCCCCCATCTTAGGCCAATAGAATCTGGATCTCACCAAGTCAAGTGTTCTGTCTATACCAAGGTGCCCCATGTGGTTGTGCAAGGACCTCAGTACTGAGTCTCGAAAGGCAGTGGGCAGCACTAGTTGTTGCTTGTCTACTTGTCCCCCTCTGTCTACTGTTTCTCTGTATAACAGTTTATTGATCAGTTTCAACTTAGGACCTTCTTTGTATAACAGTGCAGTTCTCAAATCAGTGGAGCGTAATTTGGACACTTCTTTTCCTGCATAGAGGGCTTCTAAAGCTGCTTTGATCATGGGATCGTGGGATTGAGCCCGACGAATACTGTCATTGTCCAGCTGAGGCAGTGCACCAATGTCTATTGCAGAAAAGTGGCAATAAGCAGCAGGTATGCAATTCTCAGAGGCTCCCAAGCAATCCACCATGCAGTCCACTGCGTCCGTGGACATTTGTTCCTCCCTGTCAAACTTCCGGCAGAGTGCCCGAATGTCAGGTTCTGCCAATCGGACCCAATCATTCTGGGGAACAGGCCTCCGGGAGACAGCATCAGCATCTATGTGGTTCAGACCTGCTCGGTATTCGAGAGCATAGTCATATGTAGATAATGCAGAAAGCCACCTATGGCCAGTGGCATCCAACTTAGCTGAGGTCTGCACATAGGTCAAAGGATTATTGTCAGTTTTTACTAGTATTTTAGCCCCATACAAGTACTCATGGAATTGGTCAACAATACCCACTTCAAAGCTAGAACTCTAACTTATGTACAGGATAGTTCTTTTCGGATGGGGTCAGGCTTCTACTGGCAAAGGCCACTGGTCTCAGGCCATTCTCGTGCTCTTGGTACAACACAGCCCCCAACCCTTGCAAGCTAGCATCAGTGTGCAGGACGTAAGGTTTTCTTGGATCGGCATAGGCCAGCACTGGAGCATGGGTAAGTTGATATATGATCTCATGAAAAGCAGTCTCACAATCAGGAGTCCAGCGGGCCCCAAATACTTCACTCGGATGAAAATACACTCTTTCAGTCTTGAGGGACGCTGACTTTTGGTATTTTTTGTGGGTTGGAGGATACCCTTGAGTAAGGTTAAGTAAAGGGCGGATCACTCTTGAATAGTCCTTGATGAAGCGCCGATAATAACCACAGAATCCCAGGAATCTTTGCAGTTCTTTTAGATTTTTGGGCTGTGGCCAGGTGGTCAAGGCCTCAACTTTACTTGGGTCAGTCTCTATTCCCTCGGTGGATACTATGTGTCCCACATACTTTACTGTTTGAAAGAATTGACACTTATCAATGGACAGTTTAAGGCCAAAGTCCTCCAGTCGGTCCAATACCTTAAATAATCTGCTCTCATGTTCCTCCAGTGAGCTGCCAAACACAATAACATCATCTAGGTATACCAGGCACTCTAGTAAGTTCATGTCCCCACTGCACGCTCCATCAATCGCTGAAAAGTGGCTGGGGCACCTGAAATCCCTTGAGGCATCCTCATGAATTCATAGAAGCTGCCGACAGATAAAGGTCAGTTCTTCTCACGGTCCTCTGGGGCCATCGATCTGGTAGTACCCACTGCGGAGATCCAGCACAGAGAACCACTTGCTCCCGCTTAGGCAGTCCAAAGCATCCTGAATGCGGGCATTGTGTACTGATCAGGGATAGTCCGCCGTTTAAAGTGCGATAATCCACACACATCCTTACTGTTCCATTCTTTTCCTCACTACCACAATGGGGAAGCATAAGGGCTTCTGGATTCTTGTATTACACCAGCAGCTAACATCTCTTGCAGATGCCGTCTCACATCATCTATGTCAGCAGGTGCCAGGCGCCGAGACCTCTCACGAAATGGTCTTTCGTCATGCAGCTGGATATTGTGCTCAGCTCCTTGCATGCATCCTACGTCCCATTCCTTTAAAGAAAACACCTGGTCTCTCTGGGCAAGCTTCTCACTGATCCTCACTTTCCATTCAGCTGGCAGCGGGGAGTCGCCGAAATCAAACAAGTCAGGCGTTACTCTGTCATTCTTCCTTGAACTCTTGCTGCTGGGTAGCACTGCAATGTCTGCACAATGCACATTAGCCAGGATGCAACCTCTATTTACTCGAATGTCTCTTTCAGACACATTATGAACTTGGACCATTACCCTTCTGGCATAAGCATGGGCTCTAGCGGGCAAAATACTAGGCTTGACCAGCAGTCCCTCTGGCAATTTTCCATCGCCTGGTGCATCCAACATTAATATTTTATTCTTAACATCCTTTCTGATACGGACCTCTCCCTGTAAGGTACACTGGGCATTTGGCGCCAGGATCAGAGACTCAGGATCCTTCTTCCATACAATTCCGACCCGGTTCCTCTGGTTCTGTTTTTTCAGCATCTCTCTGTGCCTCATAGGCCTTCTTAATTAAAGCCGGAACCTCTTAAGCTCTACTAGTCTTTGACCCTGTTTTCATAACACAACTGTGCCAGCCTTCCGAACATATGAGCATTTGTTCCAATCAACAAAGGGACACCATCATACAGTCCAGTGGGGGGACACACTAAGGCTAGGGTCTCTACTTGTTCGGCCACTCCAGCCACGGAGGTTGGGAAAGACAGCCAAATTCGGATATACCCAGAATAGGGGTAGGCCTTCTCACTTAACCCCCATACATGCAGTCCTTCTAATGGTTGTAAGGGTACGTCTGACAAATGCTTCTGATACCAATCCTGGAACATAATTGTCACTTGGGAGCCACTGTCTAATACAGCTCTTGTAGACACTCCATTCACCTTTACAGTGGTCTCCATGGAGGGACCCACTATTCTGGACCAGTCTGGAGGCGGCGGTAGGGGGGCCTGGGCAACTGACCTTGCCACAAAGGGCGTGAATTAGCATTTTGGTGCCCTCACTGGGATCATGTCGTGCACCTCTTAACCACTGATTTCTTCTCGAAGCTCTCCTTGTAGCCTATATGCAACTTTGTCAGTGTCTTTTGGGACTGGCATTCCCTTTCATCGCCCATCTTCCCACAATTATAGCAAAACATACTTTCTGGAGTTTGAGCTGGCTGAGGCGCCACACTGGGAGCCAGGGCGGGGGTACTAACTGGAAACCTTGGTGCCATCTCTGTCTGGCGTGATAAGCATTTGGAGACATCTCGTCGGTTTCTCCACTTCCATGGTCAAGGAATCGAGTTCGGCGCTGTTATCAGCAGGAGATACAGTGGGTACCCCACCCCATAGCAGATGCAATCGGATATAGTCAGGGCCGTACTTGCAGGTGCCTTCATAAAGGACTGTTTTGAATTCCGGATCTCTCTCAACAGTTCGTCCCATTGTGACATATCTTTTTCCTTGTCAGAGCACTCATTGACTGCCAACCTCTGCCCCTGAACTTCCTTGATGGGTCACCCTCAGTCATCTCGAATTCGTAGCCGCAGCTATTGGTGCAGGTCCCTCCGAGGTCATCTTTCTCAACTCCTCGAATTTCTCTCATTAACTCATCATAGGAGGGTGGGGATTCCAGTCGATCTGCCAGGCGTAACTGAAGCAACAGCAGTTCTGAGAAGGGGCAGACTTAAGGATCCTGTCCAGCCTGGTTCGGTCCAGTTCAATCGCTGGCAAACTACCTTTTCTGAGGCATTCTTGCAACAATTTTTCCAGCCGAGATACATACACAGACAACAACTCCCTTGGTACTGTTGTGCATCTCTTACTCTCCACCATAGGTCCTCATCAGAATCTGGGCTCCCATACACATTCTCCAAGGCCTCAAGATAGGCCTGTGCAGTCGCTTCAGGGTTACTGGCCCGTTTTGCGGATGGTAGCCAGGGAAGGACCTCGGAGGCTCTCACTAACCCTCTTTCGCTTTTCGCCTTCCGAGCATTGCCATTCTAGCACTTGGGGGGCAACATAGTCTATCCAGGTCTCCCAGTCATCCTCCCCTTGGGGGATGGGGAGGGTGCCAGAGAAGATCCTCAACCTTCGGTAAGAGTCGTGACTAATGGCAGGTGCAGAAATAGGAGTCTGCATTGGTTCAGCCACCATTACGGGCACTGGAGCAGGAGAGGGTGTTGGAGGAGGAACACCCCCAGGTGGCAAGAATAGTTTCTTCAAGTCCTCCACAGTTTTCCCCTCTCCCAGCAACCATTCAGCAAATTTCTCCTCAAAAGTTTCAGATAGTGGTGGGGCTGATTCCCCGGTCTTTACTGTCCTTAGTTATCACTCTCCAAGCAGTGAGGGCTCCTCTGGGGTAATGGTCTGTGGCACTTTGGAGCTATCTATGGGATCCTAAACTCTACTAGGGCCAGGAAAGTGTGGGTGAGCAGATTAGCATGCCGACCCACCACCACAGGGTTTTGTAAACCTTCCACCTTGGAAAGTACTCCCTGCACAGTGTCCGTGATTGATACCCAGGGGATGTCCAGGATAAGCATAGCATTTTGGGTCGATCTCCTCCCAGTACACCACTCCACCAGCCGGTGCACAGCCACTTCTGTTGGGGTACCCATTTTTTCTTAACAGTGGTTCGTAACTATGGCCACTAGAGGACACACAATCCCAGCGGTGAGCCTCCAAGATGTAACCCCTAGATGGCGCTTATCCCAGGGGCTACTACCCTGCCTGATTTGCCACTAACAGGTTGAGGGGCCTGGATCCAATGGCGGTGCCTCCACCCAGAGGTCAGGGTTTGCAATAGTTAAACTAACTTGGTCACAGCCCTCTGGGACACTGCAACCCCCCTTTCTTCCCACTAGTGGCCCACACAATATATCAGAATTACCTTCACAGTATACACTTACCCCCAGGTCTGGTTCCGGCACTGGGACCTCCTGTGAAATGAGATACAATGCAACAATCACAGTACAGTACTTTAACATAGACAAATACCTCAGGCAGTATAACTTTGCTGAAACAAGCAGCTCTGATTTATTTAGGGGGATATAACAAGGACAGGGGGAAATCAGGTTAATTAGCTTATCACTCTAATAATCTACCTATGGCTCTGTGCACAGCCTATCCCTATCAGTTACTGTCCCTGGTACCCAAGCCCTAGTGGCTAGTCCAAACTGTGGCAGCTGGTAGGGGCCCTTTCACACAGAGAAAAAGAGAATTAAACAGTCGGCAGTACAGTAATTCCATTTGGATTTAATGTGGCAATTCAACAGGGAGCAACCCTGAATTAGTACTCACGACCTCCAAATAAGATAGGGTCCTTCAATGTCAGCAGGGCTCACTTGAGGTACACAAACCTCTTCACACATCCATATAAAAGAAAGCACTATACCAGGCAGGCTGCATCTGTATCCCGATCGCAATTACTGCACAATACCCGGGAGAACACACAGCAGATTCAGTTCCTGACAGACCGAGGCAATTTTCAGCAATTCCTCCAGTCTTCTACAGGGTGAGCCTGGTTTCTACTCTTCAGAGATCCTTTGATTCTTTTCACAGGACAGATTCAGTCCTAACAAGCTGTTACACAAGCTGCAGACCGAACTCTGGGCCTTACACACGTTTTTGACTAAAACTGCACACTGAAAAGCACAGGGCTCCTTCCTTCTTCACTGCCAAAGCTCAACTGAAACTCCAACCCACAAAACCGGCACTTCCTTTGAGTTCCTCCCGGTTCTTGACTGGATTGGCTGTCACTCACAATAGACTGCTGCTGTTGGTCCAAAAGGCACTGAAGTCTAAACTACATCTCCCAGAGTCACTGCCCATACAATCCTCTTGTGGCTGGCTCAGATTATGAGTCCAAGTTCTGATTCGTCAAGGCACCATTTTAGAGCTAGCTTACCCACACTCGATTGGTCCAGTTCAGCAGTTCAAAACTAGAATGGGGAACTAGCAGACACAGTTCTGACTGCAAAGAAAGCAGGTTAGACAAACTGTAATTTCATTATTACTCTAAATAATTTCTGGCAAACAGTTACATCTTTCAGATAGGTTCCCTTTGCACTCCTAGTGACTGCAAAATGAAGTGAATTAGCAGCAGCTCAAGTGGTACTCAGAGAAGCACACAGTCCCCCCATACAAACTAATTATGTCTGCAAGCAGACAGCTCTTAAAGAGACAGTACCAGAGGCTCTAAAAACACTCACTGATAAATGGCTTAAATGCCAAACACCATTCAGGCTTGGAGCATTCAAGCAAGCTCCTGGAAGTCTTTTGGGAACCCCCATTTGCAGGGGGGTTACATGCAGTAATATGTCATCACTGGCCATGCTGATGTCAGAGAGGTGCAGGACGGAGGGACAGTAAGGGTTTTTCTGTCAGGGTGACTGCCTGGCACTTAACTACAGAAAGACATGGAAGGCACCAGTATAGCATGGGTACAGAGACATTACTGCTTTCAAATGATCAAGGTACAGACACTAATCACACCAATGCATAAACTGACAGCTGTCTTGGCTGATAGTAATTCAAACTTCTCTCACTTCCTACGCTTTGTTACAGAGGCAAAAGTAACTCAGTTTCATAAAAAGAAACATACTGACAAGGCATTTGGATTTTGGCATAGTGCATTGCTAACAGGGTGTCTTGCTGAAGAAGGACCACAGTATGTACACCTAGTAATGTAGTTTTCCCTTGCAAAACTGCTTCAACTTCACTGTACTGCAGTGTGAGTCACTCCTCTGCTGTATAGTGATGTCAGCAGTACAGCCCTGGGTCTACAACAACACCAGGCTTGCTACAGAAGCTCTGGTACACCCTGCAGTTTTTAGCAGCTCAGAATGCAAAAACTAACTACAGAGAACAGTAATGAAATACAATTCCAGAATCAATGCAAGATGGGGTATTTATGCATGAAAGTCAAAAGGACTGGGAAAGGTTTTCTTTAAGAACTAAACTAAGTAACTAAAACTAATACAGAGAGAGAGTGACTCAATATTTCACTTAATCACATCAAACTGAACTACAGAAATAAAATGAAAACTCACTGAACACAGACAAAAAATAATTAACAAGAAAAAGTCAGGAAAATAAATAAATCTGCTGCACACAGGCTACTGCTGACAGTAAAAAAAAGGCTCCAAGTCACTGATCTTTCTGGGCTGCCTTGCTAACTGAAAAACATCTCCTCTCTCCACACAACAGTGCTTCACTATAGACAAAACAAAACCTGAACTTTTAACTAAATAATTGGAAAAACCAGAAACAAACAATACAAATCTATCAGCAAAAGGCCTTATAGATTTCTTTTGTGAGTGATTTTATTTCAATAGACTCAATTTTTAGATTGATCTTAAAGGTTGTTTTTTTTTTCAGACAAGCAGGGACAGACTTCTCTCCAACTCTCCCTTTAAAAGACTGCACTCAACACAGCCTCCGCTTGGCAGACAGTTCATTTCAGTATCATGTGACCTGCAATCCCATAGTACATTGCAAACTTTGCTAGTGGGCCCCACTTCACTGGTGAAGTTACCAAATTTGCAATTTGCGAAGTTGTCTCTATACTGCTAGTTGGCACTGTGCAAAGTAGATTAACATTGCAAATTGCAGCTAATTCACAAATTAATTTGCAAAGAGAATTTTTCCAACTTCACACACTACTAGTTATGAGGCAAGTAAGAAGAGATCAGGTTTTATCTGAGATTTAAAGAGTGGGAGATTATCAAGTAGGCAGAATGCTGCAGGGAGACTGTTCCAGATAATAAGTGCAACCGAGGTAAAAAAGCAACAACTAACAGTAGAGACTCTGGAGAAGGTACTAGTTAATTGTCAGAGAAGCATGGAGAAGTTGAAGAATATGGGTGAATATGCACAGTAAAGTAAGTTGATGCAGTAACGTGCCAAATCTCTGCTTAAGCAGAGTCAGCTAATACAGTGATTAAAATAAAAGTATTTGCCTAGGCTAAAGAAGATCTAAATAATCTAAAACAAGCAAGGTGACCCTCTAGTTTGTTAGAAACATAGAAGCATAGCATTATGGCAGAAAAAAGACCACAGGTCCATCTAGAAACAAACACTCTCATGTTTTAGAGCCCTATTTAGGCTTTCCTCTCCCCCAGAGGATCACAGACTAATAACGCTGTTCAGATTTTAACTCTTTTTAACCAAAAAAAGTTGAATTCTGTTATGCTTGTAATTCACTCAAGGAAAATGATTATCACTGCCTATGCAATGTGGGTCACAAAGAAAATATGTTTCATGTGTTTTTCTCATGCACCTTATATAACAAATGGTGTCAGATTGTTTTTAGAGAGCATGATTAGATTGCATGAAAATAATATTAATAATTGCCTATATACCCTGTATATTGTCTAACCCAATAGATACTGCATACATGTAGCAACTGCACTCACTGATTTTTCTTGAAACCTGTTGTAAGAATAAGGGAAAAATGTAAAACAAATTTTCTGAACAAAGATGTTTAATTTGTAGACAATGAAGATACAATGATATTAGCATGGGTTGATAGCCCTACTGAGTTCACAGTTTTAAACTGTCTTGCATTTGTATTTATGTCATATTTTTAAAGATGTAATGACATGCTACTGTCAAACAATAAACTTGAAACTTAACTAAAAAAATTCTGTTTGCCCTTTGCTGTGCTAAATCTTTAAAATCAACCTTCAGTATAAACCCTGCTCCCTCTGCTCAGTTTATTAACACATTTGAAAAAGGGATTTAAGTGGCCCTGAATGGTTGTGTACTATAATTTAGAAACACAGAAATATAGAAAATGTTGACAGAAAAAGACTATTGGTCCATCCAGCCTGCCCTGTTTTAACCTCTCCAATGCTGGGCCCTAATGTCTAGTCGAAGTTATTCTCCTCACCTCCCTTTCTTGCCCTATGAATTACTGCTTCCTTCATGTGTAACTATTAAGCCTTCTACTTGGTCCCAGCTGGGTTGGATACTGTTAATAGTTTTTGCACCCACTATCTCTGCCTGTGGGTTGTCCCACAGCTCAGCCATTCTCTATGTAAAATAAAGCTATATCACATCCCTCCTGAATCTCCCACAGTCAACTTCCACTCATGTCCCCATGTTCATGATTCACCAGTCCTTCTGAATATTTCCTCTCAACTTACCTTGTTCATTCCTTTCAGGAACTGCAAGGTCTCTATTATATCTGCCATCTCCCTTCTGGTCTCCAGTGAATAACTATTTAGGGCGTTAGGTCAGTCCTCATAGGATCTTCCCTCCTGGCTCTGAATCATTCTGGTTACCATACTTTGTATTGTCTCTAGACTGTCTTTGTCTTTTCTAAGGTTGGGGCTCTAGAACCGAGCTTTGTATTCTAGATGTAGCCTCACCAGTGATCTATAGAGAGGCAGTATCTCTTCCTTCCTCCTGCTGTCAAACCACCTCCCATTTCATCATACACCACAAAAACATCATACTCCATATGGACAATTTATAAGGACCAGAAGAAATTGCTCCAGGGAGGAGGAGTTTGAAGAAATATTTGATTGTCTTAGACAGGTTTCTTGAAAGAGGTTATCTGGTAAGGGTGGTACAGGAAGCAGAACAGAAGTGCAGAAACATGGACAGGTCAGACACAATAAATCAGAGAGTACAAGGGGATGAACGGAAACAAATCATGTGTATTATTACATTTACAGATACCTTTTATGAGATCAAGAAAGCTATACATAAACACTGGGATTTACTGAAAGTTGTCCACAGTGGTGAGACAGTCTTTAGTAGCAGAACTCTAGTGGTAGCCAAACAAACAAGAAATATCAGGGACAGGGTGGTACACTCAACATAGGATTTTGAATCAACAAGGAATTATGGGAACAGATATTCATGTCAGTTACCCCTGTGGACATTTTAGCACCTGTTCTAGTATATATAGAGTTAAAACTATTAGGAATGTGGCAGGAAATGAGAACATTGAAATCCAGGATTTTGTTACATGGCAAACACAATGTCTTGCAGTGACCAAATCAGGTTCAAGGCTATACCTCCTCCAAAAAGAGATGATGTAGTGCATTCCATAGGTTTCTTGCTAGATGAGTTGTAGCGGTTGTAGGGTTCAAACACAGACACACACAGTAGCGTCTCATCTCCACAACGTGCAGCTCCAACTTCACAAACAGATTCAGGATAGCAAAAGTTGCCAGATGTGAGCAGTAGTCCTTCCACAACTCACAGTCCCACCCCTAGTAGCAAGCTAAATCTGTGGCAAAACCTTTCGCAAATCATTGCCATACCAAGGTACATTGACTCTTCTTTTGTACATTCTCTGTACATCATGGCAGACAGTTACCTGCAAGGACTACTTATTCCTGTTGATGCATGTCCTTTTGAATACCGGAGATTGAACAAGTTAATATGGACTGAGCTGTATAATGAAGCCTTTCAATATATTGGTTGTCCTTTAACAAATATCTCTTCAGAATGTATGTTTAGTACCAGTGCAATATTACTGTTATGACAGACACCAGAAATAGATTGTTGCCAGAAAATGCACAGATGCTAACATTCATTAGAAAATGGACAAAAGACTATCAGCTCTCTGATTGGCTGATAGCTATAACGTGGGGTACATTAGCTTTCGATAGATGCCCGCTTTGAAAGAAGCGCCAATTCGAGGTGCCCCATTACCTAAGAATCTCCCTGGGCACCTCAAATTGGCATAATGAGCAGCTGCCATTTTTTTGCCCTCGCTAAATCACCGAGATGTGCTCAGCGCATAGCATCTCATGCGCCATCTTCCCCACCTGCCGCTCAGTCGACAGCAAAAAATCAGTTCAAAGATACTTACTTCAAACTTGACCCTTGTCTCTCCTTGCAGTTTTTTTTTTGGCGCTGTAAATACTGCGGCTCTCATCTTCCCGGACCTTCCACACTTCCGATCGCTGCTACCACTCCCCGCAAACAAACAAAAATAAGAAAAACATTAAATAAAAAAAATTCAAACTCCAATACTCTTCTCTCTCTCTGTGTGAGCCCTAGCTGCAGAGCAGGGCCGACTCGCAACCACCAAATTTCACCACGTAGGACGGTGAAAAGAAATTGAACCAATGAGCTTCAGTAAGAAGGTGATGCAGTAATTGGGACGGTTGAAACGCGCTCTTTAAATTTTAAAAATAAAAAAAAAAAAACAGAAGGCCATGCTGGGGGGTTGGGGTGCACTACTGCAAATGAATGTACACAAAACAAGCTTTTCATAGGCAGCAGCACCCTCTAATGGTACACAAAACAAGCTTTTCATAGGCAGGAGCACCCTCGAATGGCATCTCCTAAAGGGACTATTTAACAGAAACTCCTGTTTCTCATATGTTATTTACTTTTGTACCTGTTTTTTCCCTAGAAACTCATTTTTATAAATAAAAAAAAATGAAAGCCCATTTTCTAAGCGAAATAATGCCCTCCAGGGTGGGTGGTATGGGCAATACGGACCGGCCAAGCTAGTAAGGCCCTCCGCCTGCAGCGTCGGGCCTCATTATGCCCCTGGCCGGTCCGGTATTGCCCAATACCGCCCACCCTGTTGGGCATTATTGCTTACTTAAAGTTAATGAGGCAGATTCTTCATATCCCTAAAGAAGTATACCAACTGGTGATTCTGATCAAGTAAATTATGTTGTGGATGATGATGATGATGACAACTCAGCTGATGGTTGGTAAATGCTCTGTAAATAAAAGAAACTTTAACTTTAAAGAACAGAATCTGAAGAAATATGGTGTCTATTTGAGTACACTTACTAAAATGGAACATACCCACAAAACACTTACACCATTTTTGTCAAATGGCAAACTGCTTTTAGATAGGGTCCACAGTTGGCAATTATTTACAGGAACATTTAACATCAGTGGGAACACAGCCAATGACATTAAACTGACACTGTCAAAACTTTTTGCATCATATCATTTCTAGTTGAAAACCCACATTTTTGGATTGCTTACCTTCTCTAAAATTCATTGATGTTGCTGTTTGTTTTATTTGCTTCCCTTAATGGTGTAATTAAATTATACCCAGCCTTGCTTTGTTTCAAATCCTGCTATAGTGCATAGTGGTATGTTATTAACACCATAATTTAGTTGAAATACAGGCTTGTTATGGTATCATTGTGACATCGTCCTTGCTGTTAACCACCTTTTGTCAGAATGATACCATAACAAAAAAGAATGCTGCCGGCTGTCACTTTCTACCCCCTAGCACTCAGCGGATGTCTGTACCACACAGCAGCATTCAGACAGAAACAGCGGTTGGCAGGGGTGGATCCAGGAGTCGTATAGATGGGGGAGCTCAAGTCAGAGAAAAAATAAAAATAGTAGGCCTTGGGGTCTGGTGGCTACTAGGCCCCTACATTTTTACATTTTTAACATTTTGTGCATTCTGGTGCATTTTGGAGGGTATTTCTAATGCAATTTCTACTCATTTCCTCCCTCCCCATGCTTTGTTAGTTGCACCCTAGCACTATCCCCAGAGTCCCCACAGTCCACATGACAGTATGTTGCCCAAAATACCCTCCCACCCAAAAACAAAACACAAAATACCAAAAGACTGCAGCTGGGCAGCAGCACATCCGAAACACATAAAAATGAGAAAAGTTGGAAGAGACTTGGTGATAAAGACAAATTGCAGACAAATTAAATGACAAACCAAGAAACAAGTTCACAAATGTCACTCACTCAAGCACATTATGACATAACCATAAAGCCAACCCATCCCAGTTTGTCCTGCAGTACAGATTAACCTGTCCCCCAACCTTATATCAGTAAAAAAAAAATACAATAACTATAGAAATATGGGAACAAAGTCACTTTGCTATCTAGTTTCTGAAAATATAATTTCAAGTCTGTTTGCTATTTTTGCAAAACATATTTTATTCTATAGAACAATTTATTACAAAGAAAATACATTTTTAAATAAATAAAATATTTTTTATTGTTTTAAAATGTCCTTTACTGGGATAACCCCATGGTATGAGGCATCTCATTTTTATGATAGGTCCAAGAAGTCAGTTAGCAGTCAGAAAAACAGTTTTTAAACAAATATAAAAATGCATTTTTTTGATTAGCAACAGCACTTGCTTGGGTACATCACAACTTGCACCCCCCCCCAAATTTAACACATAGAACTACATAAACTAAATATTTGATTCTATCACTTTTTTTCTGGTTTTATAACTGCCTGTGTCAATGAGCCAAACAAGGTCTTATGACTTCTGTTGCCAATGTTGCTCTCCAAGCATGCAGAAACTCCTGCACATGCCATAACATACAGCAGAACACCTTCAGAGTCCCCATGTCTATTGATTCCCTCTGTGTTCATTCACACTGTACAACCAAGACTGAAAAGACCACACAGATTAGACATACAGTACATGCTGAAGTTTTTACCTCAGTTCAAAGGTCTCGTGTACCAGTTTCTGCCTCTCCTGGTTCATGCTGTCGCTGAGACCAGACCTGCCCCAGCATTCGTTTTGTACCATTCCTAGCATGCTGCAGGAGGGCACTACTCCCCAACTCCCTCGCCTGCAAATCTGCATCAAAATCAATTTGCCATATAGGACAAAACTAGCTGTGATCTTAAACAATTTTAATGTCATGAATTTAAGCTCCCCATACTAGAAATTAATAACACTAGTACTACACTTATTACGTACCCCATTTGATGGAACACTAATGTCCTGTCCCATCCCAGCAGCTGCCCCCCACCCACCATAGTTTGTGATGTGAAAGTCTTTTGTTTTTAAAGCAAGAAGTACCTGATTAAATGAAGACTTGATCAATTTTCAGCAGGCTGAAGTCTATGTGCCCCTAGTTGAGTACTGTCTCCGGTCACCTGGCCACCAAACTCTCTCTCTCTAGACAGCACACACTGACCCCATGACTCCTAATGAGTAGAGCTCTTAGCTACAGCTTGCTTCAGCTACCCAAAGATGACCTGAACCTCACTCCAACTCCTTGTGCTGATTTATCAAGGCCACACCAACCCTACGTTACTGGACTGCTACCGCCTGAAACCTCAGGCTTTGCTCTTCACTTGTGGGCTCTCTCTCTCTCTCTCTCTCTCTCTCTCTCTCTCTTCTCTTTCTGTCTCCTCCTCAGTAGTACACTCGCTCCTCTCTTGCTCCAACATTAATCTTCTGAGTTAATGAATTAAAGCCCACTCTTGTTTCAGCAACCCAGACATTTAAAGAAGGCACCCCTTGCTAGCCACATCCAGTACTGGATGCAACAGCAAATCAGGAGCAGTGAGTACCAGGTGACCTGGTTGCAATCTGTATTGTTACGGTCCACTCCACTTTGCTGCAGCTGTACCCCCATGCATGACCCCCATGCATGAACAAAGGAGCTGCACCAAGCCTGCAAAAGTAGAGAATGAATACTCAGGCTCACCAAAGCAGGACCAACTGCTGCCACAGTACTGGGACTGGACCACATGGTGTAGGATGAACGTTAGTAAGAAATTCATGCTGGAGACTGGCTTTTCGGGGGGGGGACAACTATGTAATGTGGATGGGGTGGTTGTTTACTGCACTACCAGGACACTGGAGGACAGGGACGGCTTTAATCATTCTGGGCCCCTGTGCAGCCCCCAGCCAGGCCCCACCACTCCATTCCCTGTGGGCCCCCTACATCCAACATTTACACCTCACTAACCTTCCTGTCCTGAATTACTAAAGCAGTACCAGGTCTACTACTTTAACCAACATCTTTTAATTAGTGCCACTGACTGCACTGAATTATTTGACTTCACCATTGGAAATTAATCTGACTGAGCCTGGAGCAAGAACTTAAGTAAGTATGGTACTACTACCGTATTCATTTCTGTAAGGACAGGGATATCATCACTGGACACTCACACCTCAGATACTCTGATTTGCAAACAAGTTAAACAACTTAACTTTTCTGGAGGTGTGAGTGAGAGATAATAGAGAGGATTATCATGGGACACCAGTAAGGTTGCCACCTGTCAGTTTTTTTTACCTGGTGATCAGGTTTTCAGGGTCCTTATCAGGATATCTGTTTTGCTCTGTGCTGGTCAGGTTTTTGAGCCATTTTGAGTGCTCACATACCTTTGAAACATATTTTGTCATATCATTCATTGTTTCATTTACATGTCCAGGTTACAAACAAGTTCTCTTGCCGATATAGCCCTTTGTTTGTGAAAGTAGTCAACCTGGGAGGTGTAAAGTATGGCCATTAACACCATTTTAACCTAATCTTTTCCACTGCAGCAAAGCTGCCCCCACCTTTTGTAACAGTAACAGAGCCAGTTGTCTTCCACTTTCAATTGCTGGTAAACATTTTCATCTCTAACAACATTTAGGCATTTTTAAATGTTTTAAATTATTTTTTTCCTCAAGAAAAAAGCATGGACCCCCAAGGTGCAGGGGGCACCATTTGCACCTAGCTAAGGCCTGCTCTGCCGGAGGACAGATGAGACCTGTGTGACTCAGGCAGCTTTCATGGAGGCATTAGTGCATACTGATAAAGAATGCAGCACAGTGTGTTACTAATAGAGGAGCTCCATGATGGGGGAGCTCTAGCACCCCCTAAGCCCCGCCTCTAAATCCGCCTATGGTTGTGCACTCGAGCTGAGTAAAACATTCCGGCAGTATAACCTAGAGGTTAAAGTAACAAGCTGTGAATGAGCTTGGTACATCCAGCAGACCTGGGTTTGATTCTTTCAACCTCCACTTGCATACTGTGTGACTCTGAGCAAGTCACTTAATCACTCCAGCGCTTCTGGGTCACCCCTGAAAACAGGCACTTGTTCCTAGTGGGCCTTACCTGGTTACCAAAGAAGAATATATATATATATATATATATATATATATATATGGCATTTAGAAAATCTAATGCAGCTGCAGCAGGAAAATTTTTAACATATGGGTGGATTGGTGGCTCTGTTAGTACCTGAAATGGCTGGATTTAGCAAACAGAAGAAACCACAGATGAACATTGCTATGGTCACATTAAAATTACAAATTATCATTTCACTCTTCCCTTATATTGAGCAGATTTTACGTTAGTTTTGCCCATGATTTCATAACATGTATTTTAGTATTATCTTCACTATTGGTAGCACAATTAAAAAAAATAGGGTTCGAGTTCTTAAAAGTTCTAAAAAAGATTAGAACCCTGGAATTTTTTTCAAAAGTTTTAGACTCGAAACAGAACTCATGATTTCAGTGAGCTCTAACAACCCTGCTTGGATGGTTGCCTAGCTGCACCTTGAACCAGCCACGACACCCTACAGAGCATTTAGGATCACACCACAAAAAAGAAGGGACAATGAAAACACTCCCAGAACATTTCCCACTAATCTCTTTGGGCCACACGACAGAGTCTGAGTGCTTGAAGCAGCGCACCATGTGGAACCCTTGACTACAACAGAGGGAAATAAAATTATATCTCATACCCTTTATAGTACTCCACAGTCAAAACCAATGGGATATTCCCCATCCATCCTATAGGTTGATGCACAGTCCAATCAAATTCAAGTTGGCTATGGGCCAACTGCCTTGTCTGTCCTAGTAGCTCTAGTTTTCTCCGTGTATCCAGAGAGGTCGGTCGTGATCCAAATCTGCTCCCAACATTCATCTGATAAGGTACATCAAAACCTACTTTCAAAATAATTCTTAATTAATCAAATTTGCCTGGTAGCCAGTTCAGGGTGTAGCTACTATGATGTTTAATATAATATATGTATTTCAATTTATATAATGCTAAGGTGTCCGTTTCCTACAACAGGGAGATAATACTTTGCAGCAGACAGGCAACTGTCTCAGTACTGTTTACTAGTGTATCATAAGGTGTTATTAACAGGAGAAGGCACAGCTGCACCTTGAACCAGCCACATCAGCCTACAGAGCATTTAGGATCACACCACAAAAAAGAAGAGACAATGAAAACACTTCCAGGACATTTCCCATTAATCTCTTTGGGCCACAAGACGGAGGCCGAGTGCTTGACACAGCACACCATGTGGGACCCTTGACTACAACAGGGAAATAAGACTTTCTTGTATCAAGACTTAAGCTTTGCCATGAGGGACAGGTGAAAATATTTTGATGGCATCAAAGCAACACTGAGGTCCTTTGGTATATTGTCCATTATGCAGCACCTGGCAAAAGTTTAACTGTATATACTGGGAAACAGTATATTTATAATGACCTCAAGGATGCTGGAGTTTTAGTACAGTGCATTAAAACTGACTTTGGAGAGAAAACCCTTGTGGTGGAGCCGGAAGGGAAGGGTTTGGAGTGAAACAAATTTTACAGACTTTGAGTTCTGTAAGTAGTTGACAGGGGCTGAAGGGTTACAGATCATGAGTTCTGTGTGGCAGGCCATATAGGTTTTAATAACAATTCAGAGTCTGTGTAGTTTATATTTAAAAGTTGTTTACGTGTATTTCCAGGGCTTTTAAAGTAATAAACATGAGACCGCTAAAATTGCATCTGTCTTGTTGCACATCACCCGACAGCTCTGCAATCTCCCTTACCATTGCAGATGTTTGCAGTTAAGCCTTTGGACAGTTCATTTTCTCAAGCTGTTTAATTCAAATTCTTTTACAAAAAACACTAAATGGAACTGTTTGTGCAAGTATGGCAGAGTGCTATCTCTCTCTCTCTCTCTCTCTCTCTGAGGTTCTAATTTTATATTGAGATTTATCTGTTTATGTTTCATAATGTTTCTAGGGCTAGGTTTAATTATCAATTTCCAATTTTATGGAATTTTTGCAAAATTCTGTGAATTTTGCAAAAGACCATGACATTTTGTAGAATCTTCTGGGATTCTTTAATTGATCATAACTTGGTCATTCTTGACACTAAAGAGCTGCAATTTGGCCTGGACTTATTTTGAAAGAGACCCTAAAAGCATGACAAGATTCATGATATTTGTTAAGGGGGTGAGGAAGCTGTAGAGGCTCAAAATCTGGCAAATTATTATTTATGTGAAACTTTCTGAAATTATTTCTGTGCTTACAACTTAGCCACTTTTGATACTAGATAATTGAAAATGTATATGCATACTTTCTTGGAAGAGTCTTAGAAACTGCTAAGTAGAATGGTAGCTGTTTACATAGCTTGCAAGCTACAGGAGTTCAACATTTCTGAATTTAATTATTTGTTAAATTGTGTGAACATTTCAAAATATTTGAATGTTTATAGCTCCCCTGCTATTGCAGGTATGCACTCAAGATTTGGCATACTTACTAAAGTAAATATGTCCTGGAATCTAATTAAGCTGGATAAATGTGGTTTAGTAGGTTGAAATTTATTGTGGATACCTTAGAAATTACTAATTGGCAAAATCTGCTCAAAAATGCATGGACCCACATAATACTGTTGATAATGCAAGTAGAATTCCACTTGTGGAATTTAACTGTCACAAAGCACTTATCACCAATGAATCCCTTTACCTGCAATAGCATTATGGCCCTGCAATGCCCCTGCAACTCTCCTGTAACAGTGATGCCCAGCACCATCGTCCATCATGACAGTGGAAGGACTTAAAAAAGCATGGGATAGACAGAAAAATCTTAGCAGAATAGAAACAAGGGGCAGGTAGAAGAACTGGAGATCATGTCGGGTCTGCGGGGATTCTGTAGGCAGGGTTAAGTGGGCAGACTGGGTGGACCAAACAGTCCTTATCTGCTGAAAAACTCTATATTCTATGACTAAAATATCCATATACTTCTGTCAAAATGGCTAAAGTCTCAACTAGCTGTAAGGCTTGGCATTACTTGGTGCCACTGTTTTCAAATAATAAAAATATACATTGTTATCTGCAGGGCTGTTAAAGAGTTAGCAGTTGGCATTGTACAGAAACAATGCTGCATGTTCATGTATTTCCACAGGTCATTAAGTCGGTGAGCTCTAGTGGTTACCTAGAATATTGCAAGAAGACAGGCTAGTGCACAGTGACGTCCATGACTATTCTTCATGGATCGTCACACAAGACACTGACCTGACACTTGGAACCATTATACTTTTACTATGGAGCCTCCTTTGAATGCTACCATATTGCCACTTTACCCAGTCTCTACCTTCCTCTACAATGGCAACTCAATCGTATGACTGTGCAAAATGCGTGGATATGGTTTCGATAAAAGTATCACAACATTCCAGAATTTCACAAAAGCTAATGAAATTTGACTTTAATTACTGATGTAATTTTGAAATCTTTAGCTGCTTATAACTTGGCCAGCTTTTGAGCAAGAGATCAGAGAGCTGACACACACAGACCCTTTTTCTCCACATTGGTTTTTCTCCTGGCTGGCAGCCTGTCTCTCAGGGATATACCCTGTGAGGGTGGGAGGTGAGTGCCCAGTCCAGCAATGAATGATTTAGTATCTTATGGTTTGGGTGAGTGGGATCCGTGATCAGCTTGGTGAGATTAAGGGCATCTATATCATTACGAGTTTTGGCCATCTTTGGTGACAGCTAGTTTAGATTGAAATAGCCCAGGATGTATAGTTCACAAGATTTGGAAAGGGACGAGATAGAGGTGACTAGGTCCAGTGCGATTGCAGGCTGAATGCTAAGGCAGCAGTAGACTCTGGCTATAAAGATGGGGAGAGTGAAGGGCAGGGTCACTTGTATGGCTAAAGCATCATGGGTCACTGGAATTGAGGAAGAGTAAATAGTAGAGTATTGGAGTGAGGTGAGAATATACATTGCAACTCCACCTCCCCTGCCAGCCCAGTCTTGCCTTAATAACAAGTAGCTTGGCATGCAGACCAAGTGGTCAGTTATTGTGTTCTTTAGCCAAGTTTCCATAATGATGAGTATATCAGGCTTTAGGGAGAGTGCCAAGCTTTGGAAGAGGTAAATTTTTGGCTAAAGTCTGCAGAAGTTTAGGTGCAGAATCTTGAGTCCTTTTGGGAGGTCAGGGGGGAGAGGTAGGTGGAAGAGGTAACAGAATGATGGTCTGAAGCACAGTAATAGAGCCAGGGTTGGGTGGATATTCCCAGATGAGAGCAATAGTAGGGCAATGATCAGGAAATGAACCTTAGGGCATTTATGTGAGAGGGAGGAAGAGCTCATTTGCCTGGAAGAGTGGTGAGGGGCTGAGAAGGAGAGTATTAGGTGAAGAAAGGCAAGATTAGCCGAGACCAAGGTCAGGGCAGCATAGGGACGGATAAGGGAATGTAGCCAGGTTTCATAGGGGGAGGAAGGAGTGATAGCGAGAATGAGAGTAGGGGCCTGGATGTTGAAGGTGAGGATCTCTGTGTGGCTGTCAGAGCGCAGTGTGTTTTGTGCGAGTAGAGGTGGTAAGGAAAGGGTGAGAATCAGTAGGAAGGGGAAGGAAGAGAGACAGGGATACATTTTGAAGGGAGGGAGGGGGTTAGATGTATCAATGAAATTAAGAGGAAGGGGGCTGAGGAAAAGAGGTTGCAGAGAGGGTAGTAGAGCAGGGGAGGAAAAGAGGTTGCAGAGAAGGTAGTAGAGTGGGGGGGAGAGAAAAGCTGTGGACTAGAATTAGGCTTTAGGTAATGTGGCCCCTTTAAAGGCGGGAGAGTATAACTTGCAGAGGGGAAAGTAGGTACTTAGTTATTCACTAGACAGAGGTGGGGGCAGCTGAATTCAGCTATAAAACTAAGTGCACAAGTAGGACAGGTAGGTGGGGGGAGGGTGGGGAGCCAGTGCTATGTGCCAACGGGGAACAACTAGCAGCCGGGGTTAGCTTCAAAATCTGAAGTGGCAGTTTAAAATTCTGAAAAGCACTGAAAAAGCACCAGAGAACAGTGCTGGCAAACTGTCCAATAAGGACGTGGTCGGTGCAGTTCTCCACCAATGGGCACTCCAGTGAGAAGCACAGGTGGCCAATTGGAAGGCGGGGATTCAAACCTTATGGTTCCCTGAGCTAGAAGCATACCCTGCAGGCTGGATGGGTTGGGTGGATCTCACTGATGGTTGCGGCTGACCAGGGTGGAACCCGGCACTGCAGAAGGAACAGCATGTACCGCTCAGGGCTAGGACCTGGAAGGCTAGACGGTTCTGGCAGGTCTCGCTGGTGGTTGTGGCAGACCAGGGTGGAACCTGGTGCCGCAGCAGGAACGGCGTGTGCTGCTCAGGGCTGGGACCCGGTTTATTAGGTTGAAATTTATTGTGAATATCTTAGAAATTACTAATTGGCAAAATCTGCTCAAAAAATGCATGAATGCAAAATACTGTAGATAATGCAAGTGGAATTCCGCTTGTGGAATTTAACTTTCACAAAGCACTTATCACCAATGTATTCCTTTACCTGCAATAGCATTATGGACCTGCAATGCCCCTCCGACACTCCTGTAACTGTGATGCCCAGCACCATGGTCCATCTTGACAGTGGAAGGATTTAAAAACGCTTGGGTTGGACAGAAAAATCTTAGGAGAAAATAAACAACGGGTTGGTGGAAGAACTGGAGATCATGTCGGGTCTGCGGGAATTCTGTAGGCAGGGTTAAGTGGGCAGACTGGGTGGACCAAGCAG
Organism: Neoceratodus forsteri; assembly: GCA_016271365.2. Lineage (NCBI taxonomy): Eukaryota > Metazoa > Chordata > Ceratodontiformes > Ceratodontidae > Neoceratodus > Neoceratodus forsteri. The sequence goes on along the minus strand of CM057454.1, from coordinate 869,820,558 downwards.
TCCTTATCTGCTGACATATTCTATGACTACAGATATCCAGATACTTCTGTCACAATGGCTTAAGTCTCAACTAACTGTAAAGCTTAATAACACTTGGTGCCACTGTTTCAAATAATAAAAATATACATTGTTATCTGCAGGGTTGTTAAAGAGTTAGCAGTTGGCATTGTCCAGAAACAATGCTGCATGTTCAAGTATTTCCGCAGGTCATTAAGTCAGTGAGCTCTAGTGGTTACCTAGCATATTGCAAGAAGACAGGCTAGTGCACAGTGACGTCCATGACTATTCTTCATGGTTCGTCACACAAGACACTGACCTGACACTTGGAACCATTATACTTTTACTATGGAGCCTCCTTTGAATGCTACCATTTTGCCACTTTACCCAGCCTCTACCTTCCTCTACAATGACAACTCAATTGTATGACTGTGCAAAATGCATGGACATGGCTTCAACAAAAGTATCGCAACATTCAAGAATTTCACAAAAGCTAATGAAATTTGACTTTAATTACTGATGTTATTTTGGAATCTTTAGCTGCTTATAACTTGGCCAGCCTTTGAGCAAGAGATTAGAGAGCTGACACACACAGACCCTTTTTTTTTCCACATTGGTTTTTCTCCTGGCTGGCAGCTCATCTCTGGGATATACCCTGTCCACAGTGATATACCCTGATCAGGCTGAACCCAGCCATCATTCAGTTGTCTGCCAGGATTTCTCCCACATTTTTTCGCTCCCGCCTTCCCTGGCGGGGGAAGGGGGCCTCTGTCAGCTTCACACAACCACATCATCCCATGCAGTAGGAACAAGTTCCATGGCCCATCTGCAGGGGTTGCTGTGTTGTTGGAACCCACTGCCAACCCTCCCTGACAGAGATGAATTGCCAGGTAGCAGCTGTCTCGGCCATTGCCTGCCCTCTGAGGTGACTTCCCAGACTTGCTTCCAGTCCGGGTCATCAGCATGGCAGCACGGCACTCTGCTGCTGGGCCTCTGGAGTGGCCTCAAAGCCTAATATTTAGAATCAATGAACCTAACAAAATCAGTGATATTCAGTTCTTTAGCTTTAAAGTTGTAGTGGCTTAAAATTCTGCAGTTTACATAACTGTGAAATAAAATTTTAAAATTTCCAAATTTTTGGAGGCTTATAACTCAGTTACCTTTAAAGCCAGAGATTAACAACTTGATACACTTCTGTATGGATCTTCGTAAGTCATCATACTAACTGTGGTACAATTTGGAGTAATACTGTTAAAATGAGAAGGAAATTACTGAAATCACAATGTTGGCAAAATGTTATTACATTGTTCCTACAGCAGTAATGTTTTCACTTACTTGTTATTTCCACCCCTCAGGAGTGGATGACAGAACATGTTGGGTAGGGTGGAGTGGCTCAGAGATCCATAGGAAGATCTGCCCTTTGTAACAGAGATTTGGCTACTGAATAAGAAGCCAGGCATGGCCTGATTTGCATCAGAGGGACAGCCAGAGCACACTCGACACTGACAGCTGTCACAGATGAGAGAGAAAGAGAAAGAGACAGACAGACAGAGAGTAAAACGAACCGGAGAGGGGAAACAATGTGAACTATGCCATCACCCCCTGCACATCAAGATCCGCAGATCTGGGAAACTGCAACAGCAACCTGTATCATAGTTAAGAAGCTTTACCTGCACTAGGCCATCTAACCAGGTACTGTACCTCACTGAGGTCCAAAGAGCATTTGGGTTTGAGGATCTATTCCTGCAAAGCATTGCCAACTTTTTGTTTAAGTGAACTAGCACCAGCCAACCACATGCAGTGTCATCAGACCGACACTATTACCATGGCTAGGTATGCAATGAAGCACAGGGAGTGCGCTAGTTAGAACTAATGGCTTGGCACTGGTACCAGTGGGGAGAAGGTAGTACTCCCAGTACAGGTTAGCAGACTTGCTACTGTATTGTGAGTGTGTGGTTTGAGGGTGGGTTGCCATTAGTGACCTGGGCATGAAAGGCATATAAGCACAGCCAGGGAGTATTATTATTTTACTGCACCTACTAGGGCACAGAAGTGCAGCCCTGTACTGGAGTAGGCTGGGTCTGCAAGAGTGACCAAGATCCAGCCAGAAAGCACAATTTTACCTTATTGCAAACCACCCCTTCTTTCCCCATTAAGGGCCATGGATCCTAAATAAAGAGTTTCCTCTTTTGTTGTAATTCTTGTCTGACTACTATTTGTTTCAGAGTATAAGTGCATGTTTTGTTAGGATTGTCACTGGACTAATCTGATTCATCAGGCAAAGTGACTCTGTGGCAAGGTGAGGAGGAATTGTATCCCTGGTGGTTGTAATATACTTACTCAAGACCCACTTAAACCTTTCTCTGGGCTAAGGCACCATACTATTTCTTTTTAATTTGGATATGACCTCCTCCCCTGTCCAGGAGAACAAAGAACCCAGGACTCTACCTTTCTGAGCCCATAAAGCAGAGGTAACCATTGTAACAACCAAGGTACCTAGTGACACTGTAAGCAGGAAGTGCCCCATGGCATAAAAGACCCCCACAGGCTACCTTACATCGGAGAAAGAGAAGTCTTTACACTACGGTAGGAAAACAGGCGATGTATTGAAGAACCCAGTACTACATATACTGTAGTAAGTCTTTCAGCTCTTAGAGTTTCAGGCATTATATGAACATGACACTTGTCCCTTTAAGTTATCAGCAAATCAGGATTTCCATGCCATATTTCCTTAGTGACCTACTGCCTATTTGAGCTTACTCAAAAGCATTATAGTGTACCTGAACCAGTTTCACATATGCTGGCATTCTCCTCCTCCCAGCTCTGGGGCATTATATACTCTCCATTGTATTATTTTCTCAAAGCTCTTGAAGGTGCACTTGCTACAGACATATGCCAGCCTCTGTTAGCAGAACAGTTTGTACTTTGAGTGCAGGACATGACCCTGTCAATCAAGCAACTGGGTGAACAACTTTCCAACTCTCTCAGCAGTTACATTTAATGCCAGAGAAGTGATCAGTGTGTAATGTGTGATGGGCGTGGGACAGATTTGTAACTTGTGGAGAGTTTCACTTGGGCCTGCAAAGGGATAGTGTGAGAGATAGTCCTTAGGAGCTACAGTTAAGTGCTGTATATTCATGTACATGTAGAAAGAAGTCTAATTTAATCTATGGGATCAGGTGAATCTTTTTAAATTCATTCCAAATCATACTTACCTCTTACCTGGGAGGAGTGATTCAAATGAGCTTCTCAGGAACAGAAAAGTTTTTATCATACACAAGTATAGGAAGTGAGGAATAGTACTTTCAGGTCCAGGGACACAAGAAAATATAAAATGGCACTTCCGGTGAGTATTTGTGAGTCATGTGTTAGTGAGATGTGCCACTCAGTTAAGTGCCAAAGGAACATAACTGAAAAAGGACTTAGAAGAACAGGGCCAGGGGGCAGGTCACTCTGCTCGACTAAGGGCATGCTAAACTATGAGGAGAATGAGGTAGTTGTAAGAAATATATTTGCACTGCCCCATTCTTCCCATGGGGGAGGACAGCATTACTAATCCTCTGGGGATTATGTGCATAAAGTTAGCTTCTTAGGGGCTACTAGTTTGTGTTCCTTTGGGGAGGATTCCAGGGTTATAAGACGGGGGAGACTGGCCATGTTAGGGGTTGGTTCTTGAAGGCTCAGTGAGATAGGATTCTCCAGTGACCCCACAGGGCATTATACCAGGCTTTGTCCCTTGTGGAAGGCCCTATGAGGCGGCAGGCAAGTGGTGACAAAGACATATGTTAAGAAATAATTTGAGGGGACAGTGTTCACTTGGACAGCAAAGATGTGGATCCTCCAACTCATGCTTGGACTGCCATACTGTAGGGCCTTTGAGCACACATTGGGTGTATGAGGAGTCATTTCCCATCTGGGATTTGTGGGTAGAATTGCCAGTATAAATATCTAAACATCTGGGTCCCTGAAAATAATATGTGAGTTTCCTTTGTGGATTAGTTCTACTGCCATAATTGTAGCTTGAATGAATGAAGAGGAAAGATGAAATGATGCATCCTACACTGAGTGCCCTGCCTTACTTGTAGAGGCTGCCTAAATAGCTGCCTACTCATAAATAGTTATTGCACAGGGCTTGACTGTTTCCCCATCAGAGCTAACTTAACTCTCTGAGGCTGCCTGCAGTTGTGCTTTAAGAGGATGACCAGAATGAGACAAAGACTTTCAGGGGGGCGTGGAGAATATGTTTGGTGGAAGAAGGAAGACCCAGGGGCTCCAGCGCTGCTCCTGATAAGTTGGAGAACATGTCAGACCTGGTTAAAATAGAAATGTGTCAGAGTAGTAACAGCCCCTCCATATGAGCTGCTTTAAACCCCTAGCTGGGGAGAGTGGGATACATGGGGAGGAATATCCAGGATCTAGGCTGTACTCCCGCCAAACTGCCCTAGTGTGCATCTGTGGACCCCCAAAGTCCACTTTTTATTTCAGTTAATCAACCAATCAAAATCTTTATTTATCCAGGCAAACACCGCTGAGTAAGCTCATTTACAAGATGGACCTGGTTAACTCCGGGTCAAATGGTACAATGCATACAGAGATATTTACAATACAGTCAAATAACACAAGTAAAAAAACAATCAATGCAAGAAAGTATTCAATGTTACATCAGTCATATCAGTTCAGAGTGCTTCTGTAATATTTAAGGAGGTAATCTGGAAATCCAGAAAAGAAAAAAAAGTTGCTTTGGACTGCCTTTTGAGTCCTTGAGGATATGCATGCTTGATTTGCTGGCTTTGCTGAAGCATGCTGAGCTCCTCACTTGTTTAGAATGAGCTGAAGATCCTGTAATCCCCACCACTTGTGTAGAATGAGCTGAAGATCCTGTAATCCCCATCACTAGTGTGGAATGAACTGAAGATCCTGTAATTCCCATCACTTGTGTAGAATGAACTGAAGATCCTGTAATCCCCATCACTTGTGTAGAATGAGCTGAAGATCCTGTAATCCCCACCACTTGTGTAGAATGAGCTGAAGACCCTGTAATCCCCATCACTAGTGTGGAATGATCTGAAGATCCTGTAATCCCCATCACTTGTCAGCTCTCATGTTGGGAGTGTGGCCTGAAGCCAAGTTAAGAATCTGTAAGGAGAAGGATTTATTTATTTATTTGTTTACCGGGTGGGTGCGTGATCCAGTGGACCGTCTTCAGGCATGACCCAAGCCATAAAGATGGCACATAGAATGTACAATACATTTACATGAATTAAGAAAAATGTTACAGGTGATAAAAGCAAACTGGAAATACATGGAATGCTCCAAATGCAGTGATAAAGCAGAATGGGGCAAGCAATGCATTAGGATACAGGATACACAACTTGAATACAATACAGCACACCTGAGGTGCAAGTGCAGGATGTAGGAAGGTACAGAACAGCCAGTCTTGGAAAAATAAGTGCAGGGCACGGGAGGAGGCATCAGGATGAGTGTTCTAGGGCCTCATGGCTCCCAACCTCAACATCCAGAATGTGGGAGTGGTGTGCAGGCCAGAGTGAGAGAGCAAATGCAGAATGTGCATCAGTTAGCAGTGCTCAAACAAACCCCTTGAAACAGTGCTAAGCCCCTGCAGTGCCGGCAAAAGACTGTGTTCAAGCAAAATTCCCCCTTTTTTTGTGTTTTGTTTGTTGACAGCAGGATGGGGCCTAGTGGTGAGCACCAACAGATGCACAGCAGATGTAGGACCATCCTCAGGAAGTTGGTCAAAGGACAATGACCAGCAGAGCCAAACCCGGAGACTGCCTTTTATCAGTACAAGACACAAAACACAAAACCTGCTGAACTACTGTATGTGTAAAAGTTGTGCAGTTACAATAACAACACAAGCACATTTGTCAGCCAATTTCTTGTGAGCAATGAAAGTTTGTGTCAGGGAAGTTTGTCACAGAGAAAAGTATATACTGTAAATCAGTGACAGAACTGTTGGCACTGCCCAAAAACCAAGGGCTCTCTGAGATTGAAACATAGAAACACAGAAATTGAAGGCAGATAAGGACCGCAAGGCCCATCCAGTCTGCCCATTTCTTTTTCTGCCTTATGAATGTGCCATTGGCCTTTGCTCTGTCAATGGCCTATCTATTCATACTCATCTGTATTGCTCCCTTATGCCTATCCCATACCTGTTTGAAGCCCTGCACTGAATTCATATCCACAACTTCCTGAGGTAGGCTGTTCCATGCATCCACCACCCTTTCTGTGGAAAAGAACTTCCTCACATTACCCCTTAATCGGCCTCCCTCTAATCTCATGCTGTGTCCTCTTGTCCTGCTAATTTTCTTATATTGAAACGTTAGACTATTTCACCTTGTTAATACCCTTAAGGTGTTTGAACGTTTCGATCATAACACCCCTCTCCCTCCTTTGCTCTAGGGTATACATATGGAGCTCAGTTAATCTGTCCTCATAATTTTTCTGATGCTGATCACTTGATTATTAGCTGGCTTGTTGTAAGAGGGGGTTTTGCTTTCAACTTTTAAAATCAAAGTACCAATGGTACTGAGAGCTGTAAAGCTGAACCATGTGTATTATTGCAGTTTCAGCAGGAGCCACAGGGATAATTCCCTATGATCAGCTGTCTGCCATAAAAAAAGTGCTGGTTCTTGTTTGGGTACTTGCTGAAAGGAGTGGTTTAGTCAATCTCCAAGATTGTTTATATTCTTTGCTATTACTAATGGCTTTTCTGAAAAAGCCTCCTTCCCTGTTTCCATGGCTTACAAAATGTGCTTGTGTTTACATGTTATCCTCTTTATGAACCCAAAGTCATCACAGAAGACTATTGCCAATGTGGTTCTTTCTGCAGTCTTATTCTTATCCTTGCTTTTGTTCAAGAGTGCATCCGGGTCTGTGAGTCACATGTCTTTTATGCCTCCTCCAAGACTGTGTGGTTGTTCCCACTTTCCTGAAAGTGGGTCTCCAGTTCATCCATAGCCACCCAATAATCTTCATTCCTTGTACAGTTTCTTGTAATAGAACAAGCTGCCCAAAAGGGATATTGATTGTCTGTCTCTCTTATGGTAGCTCCTTGCATACAACAAGACTTTTTTTATTATTAAATGTTTATTAGGTTTTATAAAAGAGAATAGATGGTACAGGCATTTTTGGTCTTATCTCAAAATACAAGGATAGAGCACAGTTAAGAATTCACAATACCTAACATGTCAGGTTAATGTTAAAGACAAGTATACTGATACATTTTCCTATCTGTACCTCTACATACCATGTTAAACTCAGCCTTGTGATGTTCCAAATAGCTGTATTACACAGGCACAGTACTATAATTATATTCCCCTCCTGTATTAAATTTCATACCCAGAATGTTATTAGTAACATTTGTAATAAAGCACCATTTCCTAAGGTTCCATGTCCGTTCTGTGTTTTGCTACCCATATGATCCATCCATTTCATAGGCGAGAAAATGTAGGGTTTGTCAAATTCAAATTTGCTGTCCACTGTTCAGTTTCATAAATTTCCAAAACTGCAGCCACAACAAGACATTTTTATGTTTCCTTTCTGTAAATTCTTGTGTAGAGTAGGCTTCCTTCCTTAAAGATACAGAGTTCTAAAAAGTTAACTGATTTCTTTTCACTAGACCAACAAAACTTATTCTGTGCAGTTAAGATAATCAAAAAATTCCGTATGTTCCTCCTGTGTTCCCATGCCGAATACACATCAACAACATACCATTTCCACAACTGGATTTCAGAGGAGTACTGGTTTCTTTCATTATCAAAGATGTGCTGTGTCTCAAAGTGGTCCATACAAATAGCATATTCTGGAGCCAGGGGTAACCGTATTCTTAGTTGTAGCAGGGGTCCTGTTGTCATGGGGGAGGCTGTAGGGACTTGGTGATTTGCAAGTACACAGAGGTGGTATTAAGCCTGTTCCATTGAGGACCACTAGGTATATTGTTTAGTGGTCACCTAGAGAACCTACTGACTGTTTACAATGGGTTGAGACAAAGTTCATGCCTCATAGCAAGCCCCTTGTCCTGATTTGGCCTTTTCTGTTCATAAAGTAGGTTTATGAAACAATAAAAAATAAAGAACAAATCCTACCACAAGCAAGTGTGTTACTAAGGTAGTGTCATTTTTGATTCGTATGAGCCCCACTGGTAAACAGACGCCTCTCCCATTGTGCCAAACTGACCTCTAAATTCTGGCTTGGTGAACTCCCTTCCTCCCTACCTCGCCTCATCCCTATCCACTCCTCCCCAGCATACCCTTTCCCTCAGATCCTATGATACATGCACTTTGATGGTCCCCTGCAGCTCTACCCTCATCAGCCAGACTCGATTTGCCCACCACTTCCCTAAAATCTGGAACTCCCTTCCCCCTCAAATGCGACACTCCTCCTCCTCCTCCTCCTCCTCCTCACACTCCCTCAGCTCTGCCCTGCATAAGTATCTCTCCTCTACCTGTTCCTGTTATAATCCTCACTAATTTCCTTCCTAAATCCTGCTCCTATTTCTTCCCCCTCTAAAACCTTCACCATCCCTATGCTGTCCTTCCTTCCCCCCATTTTCCCTTATTCTCTCACCCCTACTTCCTCTCTCTCTCCACCTGCTAGCCTGCTCCCAGTCCCCTTGCAGGATTCTCTGCATCCTGAAGGGGAATAGGGTGTGGTTTCCTATTACCCCCCATTCCCTCCCTAATCTCTCCCCCTCACCTCTTCTCTCTCCACTTGTTTGCCTGTTCCCCGCCCCCTTGCAGGGTTCTCAGCATCCTAAAGGGGAATAGGGAGTGGTTTCCTTCTCCCTCTCTACTCTTCTCCTCCAGCGTCGCCTGCTCCCAATCCCCCCTTGCAGGTTCTCAGTATCCTGAAGGAGTATAGGGTATGGCTTCCCAATCCTACCCTCTTCTCTCCCCCTCCACTGAGTAAATTACATCAAAATACAGCACTTGTTCACCTTCCCCCTTCCCCGCACTTAATTTATTCACCTCTGACCTTCAGCACTTACCACTTCTCTTTACTTTATTGCACTCTGTTGTATTATGTTTACCGACATGTCTGTATCACAAGTTTGTAGCCTGGTTACTCCTAACTGATGCACTATTTCCTATTCCACCAACTAGATCACCTGTCCCCTTTGCTCCCCCCCAATTTCCAACTGCATAATTATGCTGTCTACCTGCTAACTATCTGTTTCAAAATACAATCCATAGATTCCTGTATGATTGTATGTATTCTAAGTTTACCACTGCTTACTATTTGACTTCCAAATGTAACCGTTGCTTTCTGTTTTCTGTCAAACTATATGAATCTCTGTATTTCCATCCTCATTGTACCCCCTTCCTCCAGGTTGCATCGGGAGATTAGCAACTTGTTGTTCAGTGTGCTTTCCTGGTGAAACAGTTCAATAAATAAATAAATAAATAAATAAAAGAAGTGATGCCATTGGATACATAATATAAACCAGAGGAATATGCCTTCATAAGTTTATTAAATATTATGCTGCCCAAAGGGGACCAAGAGGCAGAATAGAAGGCCGTTGCTCAGTAATTATTAACATTAAAATTATTGTACAATAACACAGCACAGCAGATACTTAACGGGAGTTTTGAGCAGGCATGATCATGTTATATAAGCATGCAGAAAAAAAAACATGGCTGTACAAAATACAGCATGATATAATTATGATAGTATTTGCATGGAAACAGAAGGTTATGTACATTATCATGCATGTGTAACTAAGACACTTAGTTATTTGTGATTAAGTAGTAAAGGGCAGGCTGAAACAATTCACAGTGTAGTGGAGTAAATAAGTAAGGGTTAATTGTGTATGATAGGGAAGGCACGTCCCCTGAGGGAGCCATGGGTTGGACATTTATAAACAGTTTATTTCAGGCTACTGAACAGGTGCAGCAATCAAAGTGAACCTAAAAAAGAACAAGCACTGACCAATGCCAAATGTTCGCTTGTTTGTATTTGCTTTCTAATTGTTGGGCATAGATAACGCAGCAGTTAAAATGAACAAATCAATAACACGAGTTATAATAGTTAAATTATCATGATTAGGAAATCAGGTTCACTCATCACATTGAGATAGGACAAGGATTTCAAAGGGAAAAGGAGGAAAAAAAGTTGACAGTGGGCAACACTGGGGAGGAAATTCAGTATCCTAATGCTGTGATAGGTAAAGAAAGAGCACACCCCCAAAAGCCATCTCACAGTTCAAACTGAAAGCAATTTATTCACATGCTTTGCAAGTGAACATTGTCAGCTTGACTTCAAGGGTAGGGGTATATGTGATAAGCTTTTTATTTATGTTGTAATGTTCAACATTCTTTAATTTTTAGTGTTCAAAACACAGGTAAGCAAAGCAACACAGCTCCTTATTTAGACTGATCAATGAATGTAGAAACATGTTAGAACATTTGTTTTACTTGCTTTTTAGCACAGTCGTATGAGAATACATTAATTCCATGAGCTGCAAGCACTGCATCAGGGGTATGCAAATGATATCAGTTGTACAACATCTCTGCCATCTCCTGAGAAGCAAAAGCACATGTGTGAAATGAAAGGCAGAGGTAAAGTTTAAGTAGGAATTAGGAGCTGCATAAGAACACCCTCCACCTTGCATTTTCCTGCATTGTGATTGTGCAAGTACTTCAAAGGGAAATGAAGAAGAAAGGTGGAGAGTGCACCGAATTATGGAGGAGAGTCAGTGTTCTGAAGCTGCAGTACCCCCAAAAGCCCTCTCACAGTTCGAAGTAATACCAAGATGTTCCCATGCTTTGCAAAGAAACATAACTGGAGTGCTGCAAGGAAGTAGTGAATGGTTTGGTGAGCCGTGCTACTTTTACCGCAACCTGGATTATATGGATTTGGGGAGCATTTTCTGTTCCTGGTAAATTGGGGGAGATCCTTTCCCCTAGCCCTGATCTTGAGCCAGTGGTGAGCCTTGGTGTAGCTGCTGTAGGGCGGCTGTACTTTCAGCTCTTCCGCGTTTGCAGCTCGGCAGCTGGTGGGCAGCCGGGGTGGTGAGCGGGTCTGGGGAGAGGGACTGGGTTGGGGGTTGAGATCTCCCTTTGGCTGGGTAAGAGAACGTTAAAAGTGTACTGAACTATTGAAATATCTGGCGTTAGAAGGCGATATCTGCGATAATTTAGCAGGTTATATGAAGAACCTGATCTTCTGTCTCTTGACTGTGTGAAGGAGGTATATTGCTGTCCTCTGGATGTTCTGGTCTTTCTCTCTGCTCCATCCCCTTTTTTGGTTTTAGCTGTGAATTAAAGTTTGGTTGGACATTTGATTTTTGGATTCTCCCTGCTCTGTGGGTTTGCAGTGCACCTTGATTTAGGCTGCTTTTATTTACCCGAAGATGAGACTTTGTCTAAGATTTTAAGTGAAAGTGGAGCTCACTTTGAAACCTGAACCACTATTTGGAGAAACAAACATTTGACTTATTCTGAGAGCGGTCTGTCTTCATTGGTGAGAGGGGTGAACTGGTTACTGGCCAGCCTAGAGCTTGGTGAAACTTTACGGACATTTGACCTCAGACTTTAATTTTTTTTTTTTTTTTTTTTAAGTTGTAGATACTTTGTTTGGTTTGAAGGAACTGATTTATAACATTTTATTTTATCTGGATAGTTGGGTGGTGAGAGGACTCTATATCCAGTTATTTAGTTATTTAGTTATTCTGTTTATTTAGATTTTTACTTTATATTATTGTTTGATATCGGTATTATTTTCCTCTCTTCCCAGTGGTGAGAGGATAGGGTGGGGAAGGGGAATTCAGTTAATGTTTTGTATCTGTTTCTTGTTTGAGGGTAGGAGTTTTTAAGTTAATAGTCTGAGGTTTGGTTAAACTGTATTTTATTTCATTATAGAGCTTTGTATTTATTTAAGTCTTAGAGGTGGGTTAATTTTTGGATTGTTTATTTGGTGTGATAATTATGTGTTGGGATAATATTAGGACAGTCGGGTATTATTCCCCCTCCAGGCTCAGGGATCTTCCCCCCTTTTCTTGTCCCCCCTTATCGCCAGAGGTCTATAGAAGTTGTAGGGCCTTGGGGATTGTGGGGAGGAGGAGGAGGAGGAGGAGGAGAATGGAGGCGGGGTCTGGAGGGGGAATGGAAAGGAGTGAGTGGATTGGGACAGTGGGGACAAGGAGACACCCTGGGGCGAAATGGGCCTAGGAAAGGGGACCTCCCCGTCTGGTGCCCATACCCAAGGGTTCTGATTATAGTCAGCAGGTAGCACGGTCATCATCGGAGGCTCATCCTACTCAGGCAGTGTTGTGCAATGCCAGGTCTATTAAAAACAAGATGGCTATTATAGCTGATTTTGTTGGGTCATCTGACCTGGCATGCATTACCCGAGACCTGGCTTGATGAAAATGCTGGACCAGTTTTGGCGGCAGCAATTCCATCCGGGTACTTGGTGATACACCGCCCGAGGGTGGATCGTAGGGGCGGGGGTGTTGTTATCTCTTTTAGAACAGAACTGGGCCTGGTGGAGGTGCCAGTGGGAATTACCAAATCCTTTGAATGTATTCTAGGCGAGGGTGTGGGACGCAGGATACTTCTCATATACTGTCCACCAGGTGATGGGAATGTTTTCCTGTGGGAAGTCGCAGACTTCATTGTCGACCTGACACTGGGATCCCCCCAGATGGTTGGTTCTGGGAGACTTCAATGCCTGGGTCGATGATGAACTCTCGCATTTTGATCAAGACTTCCTCCAGTTAATGATTTCACTGGGCTTCACACAGGTTATTTCCTCCTCGACCCATGTTGGTGGTCATTCATTGGATTTGGTATTCCTTCTGGGGATGGAGATATCCGACTTGGTGGTGGAACCAGTCAGATGGTCGGACCATCACTCCATTGGGTTCAGTTTTGAGGCCACCCCTAGTAGGTCAGCCCCTATGGAAATAGTCCGGTACCACCCATTAAGGGGTGTTTCCCTGGATGACCTGATGGCGGTGCTGGATCTATCGAGCTTACCGAGAGATTGCATGGATTCAAGAGAGCTGGTATGTGCCTATAATGAGGCGGTGGCAGGGGCCCTGGATTCCATTGCTCCTGTTTGTGTTTGTCCTCTCACTCTTCGCCCCAGGTTTCCTTGGTTTGATGAGACCTTGAGGGGGTTGAGGAGAGTTGGACGAAGGTTGGAGAGGTGCTGACGGAGATCGGGTTTGGATGGTGACAAACTTATTTTGATGAACCACTATGTGGTCTGTCAATCCGCAATCTCTCATAAAAAGGCAGAATTCCTGTCCAGAGAGATTGCGGCTGCACAGAATAGACCAGCTCAGCTCTTCCAGACTGTGGACAGATTGTGCAATCCAGTCTGTCTTCAGCCCGGAAGAGCCCTTTCTCAAGAACGGTGTGAGGAGTTTGCTCTGTTCTTTGCAGATAAGGTTGCCAAAATTAGATCCGAGGTCCGTTTGACCCTCTCAAATGGGAGTTGTGATGGTCGGCAGGAGATGACAGACACCCAGTTTGTGTGGTCTGACTTCAGCCTCCCCACAATCAGTGACATTGTGATGGTTATCCAATCACTGTGTCCGACCAACTGTAATTTGGACCCAGGCCCCACACGTCTCTTAGTGGATTGTGTGGATAAAATTGGCCCAGTCCTTGCTGAGATAGTCTGGAGATCCTTGGAGAGGGGTATTTTTCCAGATCCTCTTAAGGAGGCTGTAGTTAAGCCCCTTCTTAAGAAGTCCTCCATGTACCCAGACTGTCTGGCAAATTACAGGCCTGTCTCTAACTTACCCTTTGTGGGTAAAGTTATTGAGAAGGTGGTTGCATCACAGTTGGATGATCATCTGAACAACAACAATGTCTATGATTCTCTCCAGTCTGGATTTAGGAAAAGGCATAGTACCGAGACAGCACCTGTGCGGGTACTAAATGACCTCCTAATAGCGAGAGATCGGAGGACCTGTTCCATCTTGGTCCTTCTTGATCTCTCTGCAGCATTTGACACTGTGGACCATGGTGTGCTACTGGAACATTTGCGATCTATCTGTGGACTGTCTGATACAGTCCTCAGGTGGTTTCGATCGTACATCGAGGGTAGGACTCAGAGGGTGGTGTCCGGAATTTTTTCCTCGACATCAGTCTCCCTAGCCTGTGGGGTACCACAGGGTTCCATTTTGGCACCCATGTTGTTTGCAGTGTATATGCTGCCATTAGGAGTGATTATTAGGTGGTACAGCTTGGGTTTTCATTGCTATGCAGATGATACCCAGCTGTACATGTCCTTTGTGCCCAGCCAGGATGCTGCCATTTCGGTCTTTAACAACTGTCTTGCCGAAATCCAAGACTGGATGAATGTGAGTTGGCTGCGGTTGAACCCTGAAAAAACTGAGGTGTTGGTTGTGGACCAGGGTCACTGTGAGGTGGGTTTGTTAGCTGGATCACCCTCGGGCTTATGGCTTGGGGGTGTCTAGCTGACTACCTCAGACCAGGTGCGGAACTTGGGCATTGTATTTGACAATTGTCTGACTTTTAAATCTCAGGTGTCAGCGGTTGTCAAAACCTCTTTTTATCATCTGAGAAATATCGCCCGGGTGAAGCACCCGGTTCCTCCAGAAGATCTTCCAACTTTGGTCCATGCCTTCGTTACCTCCTGCCTGGACAATTGCAATGCCCTATACCTAGGGCTTATGGGGGTTGAACTTCGCCGCTTGCAGCTAGTGCAGAATGCAGAAGCCAGGATTCTGACTGGTGCTTCTAGGTCCAGTCATATAACGCCTGCGCTCCGCTGACTGCACTGGCTGCCAGTTTGTTGGTGAATCACCTTCAAGGTCGGTTTGCTGACCTATAAGGCCCTACATGATCAGGGACCTGCTTACCTGAAAGATCTCCTTTGTCCCTACTGTCCCCCCTGCTCTCTCTGATCCACTGATGAGGGATTGCTAGAGATTCCCAGGGTTCAATTAAAAAACTCAGGGGCAAGATCTTTTAGTTTTATGGCCCCGACCCTGTGGAATTCTCTACCTCGTCAGGTGCGAAATTGCCCGACTGTCCAAAGCTTTAAAGGAGCATTGAAAACCTACCTCTTTAACAAAGCTTTTAATGATTGTTAATTATTTTAATCTTGTTTTAAATATTTATTGTTTTATGTAATTTGTAAAGGCGCCTTGGTTTAAGAAAGGTGCCTTAAATAAATCAAGAATGATTGATTGATTGATTGATAACAATTACAAAAAAAAAAAAAAAAAACATTTCAAGTTACAGAGCATGTGTGGCTGGCAAGAAATGAAAACTTACATAAAGACAATTTTGGGCTACTGAGCATGTGTAGCCATTAAGAAAAGGGAAAAATAACAGCACATTTCGGGCATCTGAGCATGTGCTACCTGTTGGTGACCTTTACAGGTTACTAAGCAACATCATCCTTATGTAAACTAGGCAACGTATGCTCTATCTCACTAGTGAAATGCCATCAATTAGGTAAGAAGGGAGTTCTCTTCTATAAATTTTCATGTCTATGCAAAAGACAGTGAAAACTTTTGCAGCTCAGATGTTAAAGGGCAATTATGAATTCGAATTATAGGGTAGTGAGGACCATGAGAAGCCAGAGTGTTTGAACTAGTGTGAGTAAAAACTGCACACAATGTGATTTATTGTGATCAAATGTAAATATACGAAGAGAGGAATGTTGTAATAATGAATAGAAAGCCCATTTAATCATTATTTAATCACTATAATCATGGGTGATTTCAATATAAACTGGCTTTCTCCTGACGTTGGTTCCTTTAAGGATGCTATCTCAGCATAACACGTTACCCAGCTTGTTACCTCTCCTACCAGATGCAGCTATAGGTCTGGCACTAATACCCTGCTCGACTAGATTCTCTCCAACCACCCCGAGCATATCTCCAATGTGACTGTGCTCCCTGATGCTTTAAGCAATCATTCTCCTGTTATGTGTGAATGGTGAAATAAGTTCAACAAGCCCCCAAAAAAAATGTATTTACAGTAGGGTACTTAAGTGGGGACACCTCAAGCCATTAAAATACCATCTTCGCAGCCTGGATTGGACATCACTGGATGCTGCCAATGATATTAATCTTGCTCTGGATCTCTTCATCAGGCACTTTAATGCTACCTGCAACATCCATGCCCCTTTAAAAAAGCAGAAAGTCAGAGGTACTGTCAACCCTTGGGTAACGCCTGAGCTTATTAGTCATATGAAGCTCAGGGATCACCCCTGGCACAGTGCAACAGCCACCGGTAAGCAAGCGGATGCACAAGAATATAAGAAAGTCAGAAATGAATGTTCTCAAGCTATCCGCAATGAAAAGAACAAATATTACAGGGAGGCCCTCACAAACTCTTGGGGCGACAGCAAGAACTTTTGGAGTAACATAAAAAACATTACAGGAAAAGACCCTAAGCTGGTGCCTACTATGCTCAACATCAATGGAACCCCAACACTGGATCCTGAGGTCATAGCTAATACCTTCAGTAATGCATTTTTGGATCTGGGTAGTGTCCTCCCACTGGATTTCTTCACAGATTCCCCTACTAGTAGTACCTTGTAAAATGAAGGCCCAAAACCACCCACACCTCCTTTCTACTTTAAAGAGGTCCCCCTTCACTTGGCCAGTAGATATATCCTCAAGGTCCTAGGGAAATCTAGATACAGTGGAGACTCCCTTGATTTCAAGCTGGTTGTCCTCACACTTGATGAAATCTTAATTCCCCTTACAAAGATCCTTATCCTATCCCTTAGGCTGGCTCAATTTCCCCTCATATGGAAATCAGCCCTGGTAACCCCTGTGCACAGGAGTGGTGATAGGGCACTTCACACCAATCATAGGCCTATCTCTATCCCCCCCTTCCAAAGCTCTGGAGCGTATAGTTGCAGATCAATTGGGGAAAAATCTTGATAAATATGCAAGCTAATGTCCGCAACAGCACAGATTCAGAAAAGGACATAACACTACCACAGCACTGTTGGAATTTACTTGATTTATTCACAAATCACCTGATCAGGGAAATTTAGTGAGCGCGGCTTTCATTGATCTAACAAAAACCTTCGATACTGTGAACCATTCTCTGCTACTTACACAATTATCCTCTATTGGGCTATCTTTGGATGCAGTAACCTGGTTTAAATGTTACCTAGAAGACTGTTTCCAGCAAGTGAAGATTGCCAACGTCATCTCTGAGGGACAACCAGTCACGCCTCTCGCCTTGCCCTTACCCCACCCCCACTTTTATTTATGCCTGCTTACCCCTCCCATTAGCCCTCCACTTTCTCTCCTCTGTTCTCCTCTCAGCACCTGTACCCCCTTTTCACACTATGACAATCCCGAGCACTTAGTCTAATTTTTCCTGAATGACAAGGCCTCCTAGGCTGTCCCTGCACTGTGGGTAATCTGCTTGCTATCCTATACTTCTAAAACTTGTTTCCTTAACCTGCTCCAGCTGGCTGATTCTTGCACATTGTACAAGTCTTATCCTAAAATTGTCATTACTTAAAACATTTGTAATTAGTTGTTCTTAAAACTGTGTACTTAAAACCTTTGTAATTATTTTCCTTTGTATGTATTGTCTCCTTCCCCCACTGACGTGAAACCTTTGTAAATGAGCTGCTTTTTCTCAAAGGTGTTGTAATCCAAGACTTAATAAATAAATAAATAATAAATAAGCATTTTAAGTAACTACAGTAGGATAAGATCACCTCACTTAATATTCTTCAGGTGAAGCTACCTCTGGCTGGAAGCTGCAACATTGACTTAGGATTTGCAAGAAAGCGAGTTGTGCTCACAACAGAGGGAAGTGAACCTTACAATTTACAGTTGTCTTTGGATTGTAGCGGATTCATTAGGAAAGTTAATATTCTTCAGGTGGAGGCTACTTCTAACTGAAAGGTGAAATAAGGAACTTAGAATTATCAGAAAAGGCAGTCTTTCAATCAACAGAGGGAGGTGGACCTTGCTTTACTTTTGTTATACTTGTTAAGATTTTCAGTGCAGGAAGAGTTTAAACCCAGAGGGATGGAATACTGTTTACTGTGTCTGTCCTTGTGCACAGCTGACTTGTTTTGGGGCTGACTACTTTCAGAGCACAAGTCACCAGGCTGTTTTGGGGCTGGGAAGGTTTACATGTGTCTGACTTGGATGTTTGGATTTTTCTCTGTTTGATTGGCAGGGTATTTTCTCTGTCAAATTGTCGTGTAGGGCATCTTGCTGACAGGAAGGCACTCATTGCAGCGGTAGGTCAGAGCTTTTAGCTGATTGTTTCGTGAGGGCACAGTTTAGGCCTCAAACCCTTTCCACCCCTCACCCCACCCACCCTAGAAATAGTTCCTTTATACCTGGGGTTCTGACATCATTTCTCAAGAGGGCAAGGTGCATATCACTGTCATATCCTCTCTAGCAAACTGCACTGACAATATAAGCATACACATTGTATAATATATATATTTCTCTATAACAAACCAGTCACACACACACACACACACACACACACAAACATAAAAAAATAAATAAAATAAACAAGAAGGTAGACAGACATGTGGGGAGTAGTGCAATGTAATGACTGTGGGGCAGCAGTCTTCCTGGAGTCTTTCTGGAGACTGAGATGCTGCCCTGTTTGCAGACAATTCTCTGCCCTGAGGGATGAAGTTGCCCATCTTCAGGCCATACTGGACAGTAGTAAGGGAACCTTCCCCCAGGCCACACTGGACAGTAGTAAGGGAACCTCCCCCATCCAGGAAGCACCAGAGCCACCACCACTACCTCAGAGGTTGCAAAGAAAGCACAGCAATTGGACCACAGTTGGCTCAGGGAGGGTAAGGGTGGTGGAACAGAGGCACACACAGTCAGTCGTTCCTCTCCAGGATCCATACACCATTCTGGGAGAGCATAGTTCCCCTATGGATGCACCCGCAGAAGAGACTAAGTAGGTTGCAGACAACTGTCACAAGGGAGGCCCTCAGGAAGGAGGCAGAGGACACCACAGGGAAAGGAAGCAGCTCCAGGTGGAGGACTCAGTTATTAGGGGGATAGAACTAGGGGAATTAGTGAAAACTGAAGTAAGGTGCCTGCCTGGTGCCATGGCTTGGAGGGACAGGAAGCACATCCTTAGGATCACAAGAACAGTTGCACGGGAGTCTGAGCTGGATGTCATTGTCCACCTAGGGACAAATGACTTGGCTCATCATGAGATTAGAGCAGTGCAGAAGGACTTTGTAGAGTTGGGAGGGTAAGACAAGTAGCACACACAGTATCCTTCTCAGAGGTGCTGCCTGTCAGTGGCATGGGTGAGGCGAGGTATTTTGCACCATGCAGTTTAATGAATGGTTGAAAAATGGTGTGGAGCACAGGGGTTTGGCTTCATTGGGGACTGGGGTTCCACCTGGAGGGACACCAGCCTATACTGGCAGGATGGTCTGCATCTGTCCAGGAAGAGAACAAGTCTTTTAGGCAGTCGGTTTAAATGCTTCATTGGCAAGCTTTTAAACTAGTCAAGGGGGAGGCACTGATAAGCAGCAGGAAAATCCCAGCCTCCCCCTACAAAACAGGGTACTAAATGAGAAAAAGACCAAGGTAGAAAGGTCAGTGGGGGATGCTGCTACAGAAGGTAAAGCAATCAAAAAATGGAGAGCAATGAGTACCAATGCCCGTAGTCTGAGCAACAAGCTTCCTGAATTAGTGGCCTTGATGGAGGAGGAACATCTGGATATCGTGGAGGTCACAGAAACATGGTACACACAGAACCATGACTGGGATGTAAACATACCAGGATACACTATCTACAGTAGGGACAGGGAGGGTAAAAGAGGAGGAGGGGTAACTCTCTACATAAGGCAAGAAATCAAAGCAACAGAGCAAAAGGGTAAACAGGGAGGAGAAGAAGCACTATGGGTCAAGTTTGGAGACAGGCAATGGCACCACAATCCGCACAGGGGTTGTATACAGACCCCCTCTCAGGGGGAGGAAATGGACAAGGAAATGATAGAAAGTATACTTAGAATGGCAGAAAAAGGGGAGATATTGCTGATGGGTGATCTGAATATGCCAGATGTTAACTGGAGTGCAGTTGCAGCAGCCACTTCTAAGAGTGGGGTTATTCTCGATGCCCTTCAGGGGGCATGCCTTAGACAACTAGTATTGGAACCCACTCGAGAGGGAGCAATCTTAGACCTGGTTCTCTCAAATGGAGATGGAGAGAGGATCACAGATGTAGAAGTGGGTAGCCATCTGGGAACTAGCGACCATCGAACAGTATGGTTCACAATAAACACAGCAACAGAGTTAAGCCATACAAAGGCAAAAGTACTGGACTTCAGGAGGGCTGACTTTGACAAAATGGGTGAGTGCCTAAGGAATACACTAGCAAATGGGCAGGAAGAAGGGGAGGAAGAACAATGGGGAATAATAAAAACTGCCATCACAGAGGTAACAAGCCTTTGTGTGAATCAAATAAACAAAACAAAACGATGTAAGAAACCACTATGGTTCTCAAAGGAGGTGGCAGTAAAGGTTCAAGAGAAAAAGAAAGCATTCAGGAAGTACAAGGAATCACAGAAGGAGCAGGACAGAAAATTGTATCAGTTAAAGCAAAAGGAAGCTGGGAAGGCAGTCAGAACAGCAATGGCCCGAACTGAGGAAAAGATAGCCAACTCAGTTAAGAAGGGGGATAAAACCTTTTAGGTACATCAGGGAGCGAAGGAAGACCAAGGGAGGGATAGTGAGGCTTAATAAAGGGAGGGGTGGGCAGAGGGTGACTGTGAAAAGGCAGAGATACTAAACAAATATTTTTGTTCAGTATTTACAAATGAAGAGGGGGAGGTACTTAAAACAAACAACAGAAACACTCTGGATACAGAAGTTGATACCAGCCCATTTACAGAAGAAAGGGTTCTGAAAGAACTCTTAAAACTGAAGGTGGACAAAGCAATGGGGCCTGATGAGATTCATCCCAGAATTTAAAAGAACTAAGGGTAGAACTAGTGACACCACTGGCTACCCTCTTTAACAAATCATGGGAGGATGGGGTGGTACCTGAGGACTGGAGGAGGGCAGATGCGATTCCCCTTCACAAATGTGGGAGCAGGGCAGAAGCAGGAAACTACAGACCTGTTAGTTTTATCTCAGTGATAGGGAAAATGATGCAATCACTTCTGAAGGAAAGAATTGTCGAGTACCTAGAGGCCAGAGGGGCACAGGACCCAAGGCAGTATGGATTCACAGTGGGAAGGTCATGCCAGATGAATCTAATAGATTTCTTTGACTGGGTGATAAAAGTAGTAGATCAGGGAGGGGCTATGGACATGGCCTACCTAGACTTTAGCAAGGCACTTGACACAGTCCCACACAAAAGATTAATATACAAGTTAGCCAGCCTGGGAGTGGGTCCCAAGATGATAGCCTGGGTAAAGAATTGGTTGGAGAATAGGACACAGAGAGTAATAGTAAATGGAGTCCACTCTGAAGAAAGGGTGGTTACTAGTGGGGTACCGCAGGGTTCAGTATTAGGACTGGTCCTCTTCAATGTCTTTATAAGTGACATTGCAGAGGGACTGGAAGGAAAAGTATGCCTCTTTGCAGATGACACAAAAATTTGCAACAGAGTTGATGCACAAGGTGGGGTGGCAAGGATAAGAAGGGACTTGGCAAGGCTAGAGGAATGGTCAAACGTATGGCAGCTTAGATTCAAAGCTAATAAGTGCAAGGTAATGCACCTGGGAAGCAAAAACCCAGGGGAAGAGTACACAATGGGGGGTGAGATACTAACAACAACAAAAATGGAAAGGGACCTGGAGGTAGTCATATCAGATGACTTAAAGGTGGGCAAGCAATGTGAGAGGGCAGTAAGGAGGGCTGGGGGGACACTGGGATGCATAGGGAGAGGCATCACCAGTAGAAAACAGGAAGTTGTTATCCCTCTGTACAGACAGCTGGTAAGACCCCATCTGGAGTACTGCATACAGTTCTGGAGACCCAGTCTTTGCAAGGACATAGACAGGATGGAAGCTGTCCAGAGGAGGGCAACTAAAATGGTGCAGGGTCTGCACCAGAAGACATATGGAGAGAGACTAAAGGAGCTTAATATGTATAGCCTCGAGGAAGGGGCATGATAGAAACTTTCAAGTACCTCAAGGGAATCAACAAAGTCCAAGAGGGTAGCATCTTTCAAAAAAAGAGGTGTGCAAGAACAAGGGGGCACAATTTGAAGATAGAGGGGGTGGCTCAGAGGTAATGTAAGGAAGTACTTTTTCACAGAGAGGGTTGTGGATGCATGGAACAGCCTTCTGGAGGAGGTTGTGGAGTCAAAAACAGTGGTTGAATTCAAGCATGCATGGGACAGTCATAAGGCAATTCTAGGGGGTGGGGGTAGAAAGAAGTAGGCTACTGATTAACTAGGATCTGCAGCTTATCCATTAGGTAGGGAAATGGGCAGACTGGGTGGGCCAAGCGGTCCTTATCTGCCATCAAATTCTATGTTTCACTGTTCAAAATAAAGTTGCAATAATGTTGTTGCCAAGTAGAAGCAATTGGAATAAACTGAAATATAACAGGCTGATACAAAAAACTTTAAATAACAGGCAAACTGAAGCTCTGTAGAACCAACTGGAAGAAGAGTAGAGATAGTGTACTTTTGTTGAGATTTTCTGAGATAGTATTGTTTTACTTCTGAATATGTTTATAACTTTCAAACAGTAAAATGAATTAAAAGTGATATACAATAATTCTGTTTACAGTGTTACAGAGAAACTTTGTAAGGAACTATGTTGTGTAAGTGTTATGGTTAAGATACGATTGAATGTGGTGGTGCCATAATGGTGAAATGTAGACTGCTGCAGAAAAAATGGTGAGCGGTGCAAGCAGGGCTTCAGTTAACTATATTTTGGATGTATTTTACATCCAAAAATTAGGCAAAAACATCCAAAAACATGCTCACTGGAGTCTTTTATGTCCTAAGTATAATTTATGAAAACAGCTTGATGTCCATTTTTTTTTTGCTCTGGACATCTGGATGATGATGTGCAGTTTGGCCACTAGGGGCCGCAGCAGGCGCAGCACACATTTTTTATGGTTTTGTTCAGGGCTGGCTGGATTTACTATTACCATACGCCAACTACCCCCATGCATACGTGCACTCATAATTACATGAGCTGGAGTGGTGGCTTCTCTTTCTAGTTCTATGGGTGGCCTGGCCTGGCATGGTGCTATGTGAGCGGCACATGCCTAAAGAATCTATGTAATTGACTGATTCTTCCTGTCCCCCTAGAGCACATTGGATCTAGCTGTTGCTGCTTTTGATGCCAATCGCCATTTTATTTCTCAGTATCAGGATTAGGGGAGTCGGACAGTAGCAGAAGAGCAGTATGCCGCGTGTTGTAGGAAGGCGGCAGCTGTGTATGTCACAATCTCATGGCAATGTGATATCAGGAGGAGCAGTTGGGACCATTAATGAAGAGTGAATGGACTGAAGGGCAGCAGCCAGCAGGTCATTCGCAGGGAAGGAATAGTGGGTAGTCACAACCGGCGTTACAGGACACATCGCGTGTGCATGAACTGGGGGGAGATCACCCTGGAGGAGTGGTGCTAAGTCAGCATACACCGGGTGGTACACTGGTGTTTTAGCAGTCAGTGGGCAGGGGGCGCATTGACATGCTGGCAAGTGGCACTGGCAACTGCTTTAGAGGGCTCACACAGCAAGGAACCTTACTCAGCTGGATGGATCTGTACTCTGACGCAGAAATACTATTGTCAGCAACCACAGGCAGCAGTGCAGTAAATAAAAATGTTGAAAGCAATTAAATGTTATAAGCAATAGGCAGCTATAACATTAAGATTAAAGCCTGCACAGAGAGCCTTAGCAGTGAGTAGATCACACAAAATTGACAAAAAAGAGCAGCAAACTCATTCACCAGTCACCACCATTCTCTAATGACTTTTTCAGTGTCAAGTGATTCAGCGTCTTTGAAGAATGGAAAATCATATATTTTTATTAAAAAATGCAGATGATTTATATTCTTCTGTGCTGTGATAAAGAGAAAGGACCAGCAAGACTTTTGGTAGTAATTGGTTTGTGGGGAGTCAGTCATCAAATACAGTCTCTTGACTCTCCACTTTAGTACACATTCAATCTGGATTCTTATAACTTGTTGTTCCTTACTGGTGTTTTTTTTAACAACCCTGTCTTTTTCTTCTTCATCACCTCTGCTCATCAAATTCTGCTGCTCGATACTGTGTGTATATGTGGGGGAGTAGTGGTGACACCATGGGGGAGGGCATGGTGACTGTGTTTAACGCCCATGAATTTGTTAATCTGGCCCTGGTTTTGTTTGTTTATCCAAAAGCGTGGACCCCTCCCTCTCCCATCCCATCCCATCCTAGCCCATCAGAATAGTGTTAATTAATGTACCTTTTGCTGCTAATCCTAAATCACACTCCAACTGTAACTGCTCTGTGCCAGGGTGGGGAGAGAGTATCCTTATCCAAAACATTTACAATTTTGTCCAAATTAACTAGTGCAAAATTTATAATCCCAAACCACACCAGAATACTTTAGAAGCCATTCCAGAGTAATCTGATGAACCCTGGAATATTTTATAAATCATTCCAGTGTTATCAAGCATCAGCAAGACTAGAAGTTACACTAGCAGCAAATTTTGGAACAAATAACCTGATGACTGCACGATGATCCCCGGATGAGTTAAATAATGCTTATACAAATAAGTTCATGCTAGAATCATCTGCCCTGATGATTTCTTATAACAATTTAAATAAGACTGATTCCTGTTTAACTGGCAAAACCAACATTTTACAAAAATTGACACCTGGAATTTTTTTGACTCCAGCAAAACTGGAATGACTCCTAAATTTCAACCCATGGAAGTATTTGACTTCCACCCAAAAAAACTTATCTGAACCCCTGGGACAAGTAACTGATTAGCAAATGGTGCTGAACCTAAAAGTGTAAATTATGCTTACATTAAAGTATACATAATATAATATGGCTTAGCTGGTCCATGACTAATCAGTATAATTATTTAGAAATGGAAAATCTGAAAGGTGAAACAGTGTTAAAAGATGACATGGGCAATTAATGTATCGTTTACTGTAATGTACTGAACATATCAGCCTGGTTTAATTACATTTTAGGCATATTAATTTTTGATGAAGTGGTCAAAGCTTGTACCACGAAACACAGAACTATTCACATTAATATGCCAGTGTGTAACAACCTTGTTTGAATAAAATACTAGAACAAAATAACCGGCAAGTGGGTCTTTGTCTCTGCTGTGTAGTGGGATTCCATTCGAGAGCTTGTAAAGCAGATGCCTCCTGGTGTTTGGCTTGTTTTGCAGGTGCTTGCAGGACCACACTGCTATACCAGATGTGTTCCATTGGTTCATCACCCTTTTGGAGAAGTGCTTCTTAGGTTACCCTTGAATTTCCCACCTCTGAGCTTTAGGGCTTGTCCCAATGTCCTACTGGAGGACACCAGATCAAACATCTCTGCCTGTTCGGTCTTGCTGATTTCTGCGAGTATAGGAAAACTGAGATCATGCTCACCCCTCTTGTTGCCTTTTCTCAAACATAAACCCATTAAGAGTCTTATCCCTCTCCTCATAGCTATTGTCTTCCATATCCTAATCATGATGGTGGTTCTGTATTGCACCCTCTTGACTGCCTCAATGTCCTTTTTTGTACGAGGAAACCAGAACTGCACCCAGTACTTCAGGTGGGGGCCTGACCAGGGTCTTGTAAAGTGGCAGTGTTACTTCCCTAGCCCTTCTGGTCACCCTCCTCACACCCTAGCCTTCTGCCATCCCTCTTGACAGCAGCAGCACACTGCTTTTCATGCTTCAGACTCTTGTTTTTTAAGACCCCATGTGCTCCATGTGTGAGGTTTACGCTTGGTGGCACCCCCCAGATGGTCCTGCTCCTGTGGAGATGGTCCGGTACCACTCATTAAGAGGAGTTTCCTCGACAGGACTATCTGCGGTGCTGGACCTATCAAGCGTTGGGATGGCTTGTGCGATTGGAGTGGAGGAAGCCGTGGTAGCTTATAATGGGGCGGTTGCAGCGGCCTTCGATTCCATCACACCCATTTGTGTCTATCTCTTGTCTACTCACCAGTGACCTCCTTGGAGTTTAAAGACTAAGGTGTGGTCGTTAGAGAGATGCTGGAGGAGATCTGGCCTGTTGGAGGACAGGTTGGCCCCAAGGTTGCATTATATTAACTATAAGGGGGCAATCTCTCATAAGAAGGCAGAATATCTGTCTAGAGAGATTGCTGCAGCAAGAAACAGACTGGCTCAGCTTTTCCGCACAGTGGATGGGCTATTACATCCTGCCTGTCTCTGTGATGGGGGAGCAGGTTCGCTTACTAGATGCGAGGAGCTGTCTGTATTCTTTGCCGACAAAGTATCCTGTATCAGGGATGAGGTCTCCTTGAGTATCTCTCAAAGGGGATGCATGGACTGACCTGGAGACTGCCAAAATGCTCCTCCTGTCTGGGATGAGCTTGAGCTGGTTGGGGTGGAGGAGGTGGTGAAAATAATCTTGAAGCTGCGGCCAACCCAATGTGAATTGGACCCAGGTCCGACCCGACTGTTGGTTGGATGTTTGGACCTGGTGGGGCCTGTAATTGCAGGGGTTGTCTGAAGTTCCTTGAGGAGTGGGGACTTCCCCATGGCCTTGAAAGGGGCCTTGGTTAGACCCCTTTTGAAAAAAACCTTCCTTGGACCCGGATTGCCTCAGTAATTACAGACCGGTTTCAAATCTCCCATTTTTAGGGAAGGTCATTGAAGAAGTGGTGGCCTTTCAGCTTGAGAGACATCTTGCCTCTTCCTCTGCCTATGAGCCTTGCCAGTCTGGGTTTCGTGCTGGGCATAGTACAGAGACCGCCCTAGTGAGGGTGCTTAATGATCTCCTGGTGGTGAGGGACAGGAGAGACCAGACTATCTTGGTCCTCCTGGACCTCTCTGCAGCGTTTGACACCGTGGATCATGAGGTGTTACTTGACCCGATGTGGTTCTGGTGTGGCTTGTCTGGTAATGTCATCAACTGGTTCAGGTCATGCCTGACAGGCAGAGTGCAGAAGGTGACGATGGGGTTAGCCTCATCTAATCCAAAGCCTCTGTGTTATGGGGTACCACAGGGTTCGGTCTTGTTGTTCATGGTGTACAAGCTGCCACTGGGAGACATTATCAGCCGGTACGGGCTAGGTTTTCACTGCTATGCAGATGATACCCAGCTGTACCTGTCCTGTGTGCCCAATACCCAGGTGTTGGACTCTGTATTTAACAACTGCCTAGATGAGATCCAGGCTTGGATGACTCAAAACTGGCTTAAGCTCAACCCAGACAAGACAGAGGTACTTGTTGTGGATCCAGTTCTTCGGGGCGGAGGACATTGTGATGGGTTACCACCTGACCTTGTGTTGGGAGGTGTTCCCCTTACTCCATCTAGACAGGTGAAGGATTTGGACATGATCCTGGATGATGGTTTGATGTTTGATGCTCAGGTGTCGGCCGTCGTCAGGAGTGGATTTTATCATCTGCAGAAAATTGCACAAATCCGAGCCCTGATCCTGCCGGAGGAGCTGACCACACTTGTGCATGCTTTTGTCACTTCCAGGCTGGACTATTGTAAATCCCTGTACCTAGGGTTATTTGGGAGCAACCTCCACAGGCTACAGCTGGTGCAAAATGCAGTAGCAAGATTATTGACT
This sequence comes from Neoceratodus forsteri, assembly GCA_016271365.2. Classification (NCBI taxonomy): domain Eukaryota; kingdom Metazoa; phylum Chordata; order Ceratodontiformes; family Ceratodontidae; genus Neoceratodus; species Neoceratodus forsteri. The sequence goes on along the minus strand of CM057454.1, from coordinate 869,792,848 downwards.
GAGGCGAGATGGAGTGATCATATCACCCCGGTCCTCCGCGGACTGCACTGGCTGTCAGTCAGGTGGAGGATTGTCTTCAAGATAGGGCCCCTGACCTATAAAACCCTACATGAATGGGGACCTGTCTATCTGCAGGATCTTCGTGCCCCTACCCTCAATCCCGGGCACTCTGTTCTGCTGGGGGAGGCCTCCTTGGAATTCCCAGATTGAGGTTGCAGCATTCTGGGGATAGGGTATTTTCGGTGGCTGCACCCACTCTGTGGAACTCCTTTCCTGGTTATTTAAGGAAGGCCCCCCTCGGTAGAAGCCTTTAAGAAGGCACTAAAAACGTATCTGTTCAAACTGGCTTTTAAAGATTGATTTGGTTTTAATGGGATGGATAGATTTTAAGTCTGTGTTGAGCTGCTGTTTATATGTATTTTGTTATTGAACTGTTTTGTACAGCACCCAGAGTTTACAGAAATGGATGCTTTATAAATAAAATCTCTCTCTCTCTCTCTTTTGTTCCTTCAATGCAGCAAGTGGAGCAACCACCACCCCACCCCCCACCCCCCACCCCCACAGTGTATAGGGTCTACCTCTCCTTTTCCTCTCTAAGTGTAGCACCTTATATTTGCCTACATTGCATCTGAGCTTCCAGGAGTCAGACCAATCTGCCAACTTGTTCAGATCTTCCTGAAGTTTGTTTCCATCCTCAAGGGATTAAACCACCTTGGCCAGCTTTGTGTAATCAATGAACATAAGCAGCCTCTTGGTGACCCCAGCTTTCAGGTCATTAATAAAAATATTGAACAGTAGAAGCCCAAGTGTCAGACCCTGGGGGACTCTGCTGAATATTCCATTCCACTTGGAATAGCATCCGTCCACCACAACACTCTACTTCCTGCCTCCAAGCCAGTTAGCAATCTACCTTGTGTATGTCTCATGTATACTGCAGTAGTGTACATTGCCCAAAAGCTTATCATGCACCACAGTATTAGCGGCCTTACTGAAGCCCAGATCGACTACATCAATGACCCTGTCCTTGTCCACTTCCCTGGTCACCCCCTCAAAGAAGGTGATCAAGTCTGGCATAATTGTTTCTTATAAATCTTACTGAGAGGGGGTAAGAACCTTGATCTCAGCCAATTGCTCCATTATTTTATCCTTGAGACTAGCTTCCAGGACCAGCAATAATGTCAGGCTGACGGGTCTGTAGTTGCCAGGGTCCAGCCTTGCCCCCTTTCTGAAGATGGGGACCATACTGGCAACTTTCCAGTCCTCTGGCACCACACCTCTCTGGACAGAATCCTGACAGATTACTGCAAGCAGCTCTACCAGTTGTTCCCAAAGCTCCACTATGTTCCTGGTGTATATCGTGTCTGCCTTTTGGGACCTACCTTGCTCAATCTTCACCAGGTAGTCAGCTACCAGGGTGAGTGTGATCTCCACTGGCTGCATTATGTTTAAACAAAAAAAAGCCAGCACCACTGGTCAACATGTAAATTAAAAAGCTTTTATTACTCACATAAATGGCAAATTCACAGTGATTTCATTTCATCTCAGGCTTAAACACTGCGCTAAAAAGTGCATGAGTGCATCAGGGAGAAGTAGAGTGACAACAAACATTCACGTAACACTGACTAGTTTCACGTGAATGTAAAGCATTTTACGTGAGTAAGACAAACAAGGCATTTAAAATCAGAGATGGGGACATTTGAAAGAAATACAGAATCAGGATCAGAACAATGCACTGGCAAAACATATCACCAATTCATTTGCACAGAAAGGCACTTCTTCCAGTTTTGTGGCATTGAGAGACTGTTGTTGGGCCCTGGGGGGCACTCTGGATGCACTTATACCCTCACAACAGAATTCTTTTGGATCTTCCAACTGGGGGCCCTTTAACATGCAGGACTTAATGACTCCTCAGAATTGGCACCCATTTTACATAATAGACAACAGTTAAGTTTTTCGTAGCACTACTATATTTCATGTCAGAATTACTGCTGCCACTTTTATTGGGGTATATTCTGTAAGTGTCAACATATACAGAGCATTAGATGATTGCTCTTGGTTGTGGGAAACAGACGTTTAGATATATGTCCCAGTCCCCTGAGACACTGTGGAGACAGTGTAGCCAGGAGGTGCATTTATCCCCATCGAGATATGTCTTTGAAATTATGCCCTGCTAGCCTAAAATGCTTTGGAGCATATAAATGGGAAAGGCCTACAACCGAATGGCATATACTGTGAATTCCACTTGCATGCACATGCTTGGGACCATCTGGTTTTGTGCATACAAGCGGGAGTTGCGGCTGAGTGCTAAAAAAAATAGCCACATTGCATTGCAAACATAATCGCAAACCGCAAACTTGTAAGGAACCCCAAAGTTCACCCCATTCTCCTATACTGCACCCATCTCAACGTATTTCCTTATGGAATGGGGTGAGTGTAAGGCCCAATGACCCCAAAGCACAATGCGACACTTGTCGGAGTCTACAGGGTAGGGCGAGGTGACACGGCATGAGCATTATGGCCGATGACCCAAAGGCACACCTCAATGCATGTCAGTCTCTGAAGGGTAGGGTGGGGTTGGCATCAGTTCCATACTTCACTGCCATTCCTATTATGCATCTCTCTAACTCCTGCACTACCAGTGCCAATGCCAGAAAGACAACATTCGGCATTGACAAATGCTTGTTTATTCAATAAGCAAGCTAAACATTTTAATGTAAGTACTGTATGATGTATCAATGTAAAAAGTTAACATCTTTGTTTTATACTGTACTTTTTTAAGCAGCACAGTACTGTTTTTGTGTATAAAAAGAAGCATGGTGCTTTTTAAGCAACAACTAAAAGTTCAATGTGCAATATGCAAGCAGTAAAGCAGTAAAGCAGTAAAAAGTACACTATGCTCACAATTCAGTAATAAAATCGTCTTGTTCTTCCGACTCAGTACCTGTACCTGTACCTGTACCTTGAGCAAGCCAGGTATCAATAGACAGCTGCTTTGTGCCCTTGCTTGTGAGAGTGTCTATGTGCTTCTCAAAGGTGTAGAACCAGTTAAAGTCATTTGCTCTTTAACTTCCACAAAATGCTTTATTTTTCTAATCATCCCCCATACTTCCGCACTGGTAGGTGCACTTGCCAGCTCTTCATCGTCGGCCTCTTCTGCCCCAGTTTTCTGTTGTGAAAGGATGTCCTTGCAGATTTCAGCCTCCGTTACCTCCCCTGTTGTCTGCTCGTATTGATCGATGGCTACATAACTTTCGAAATCACCCTGCTGCATCCCGATTGGTGGAAGAACAGGCTCCTCAATGGCCAATACAGCCTCCTTGTAGATTCTGGCCTTAATAAAGCAGAATTTAATTGTTTCAGGCTTGACCTATGTCCACGCCGAATGAATAAGATGAATGGCATCAAGAATGGTTGTGGTGCGGGACATGACGTGGAACATCTGATAAAACCCATCTGTGGCTGTTAGCAGTCTGCTGACAATGCGCTTTTTTTTGTGCTTTCTGTTTATTGCCATTCTAAATGTAACAATACAGGTGGTACATTCCTTATACATGTTATACAGACAGAATCATGGAGATAAACACCCCAGAAAGGATTTAGGGAATAAAGAATCAATAACAGTAACCTGCAAGCTGGTACAATAGGATAGTGGGGGAATCTATAAAATACATAATGTCCATACTGTAGTCCAAATAATGCCAGCCGCTTCAATGGCTAGAGTAGTGTCCACATTGGGAGAAAGCTAGGGACATTTTTAAACCAACTCCTATGGGAGTATTATATACTTGTATCTAAGATTTTGAATATACAGGTAAATTATGCTTCTAACTTAGCTCTCCAGTAGATATCTTTTACAACTCAGGCTCCTCTCTTAGCTGTGGGGTATAGGTTAACACAAAACATTTTATACTTAGGTTATAAACCTTCTGGTAATAACTACTCATAGTCTGCTAGCATATGCCTTTAACAGGTAGAAAAAATCCTTAGTGAAGGCCAGGTTTCAATAAGTCATTATTGCCCCAAAGTTCAACTGGTGAGAACATGGCCCTCATTGAAAAGAAATTGAAGAAGAAACCCAAAATAGCTGCAGTTAGCCTCCCCCATCATTGGTTACAGATTGCCATTTAATACCCTCTCCACAGCAATAACAATAAGAGGAGTCATCTATTTTAAACTTAAACAAGAACAAACACTTGCGGTATGTAGCAAGATAGTCCCTCAGCTCTCATCTTTTTTGGAATCTGAAGCAGCCTGCCTTGGACTCTCGCTCAGGTTGCAAACTCCACTTCTGTGTGCATGATCCAGCAACCCACATCCTTGGGGTTCATAAACTGACAGGATTTTCCTCCATAAGTGACCCACAACCTAGCAGGCAGAAGAAAAGAGTGGACAATACCCAGGGATCAGAGCCTTTGCCGGATCGCATCAAACTGTTTACGACGTGATCTGGTTTGGTAAGATAAGTCCAGAAACATCTTCACATCCTTGTCCTGCACCATAAGCGGGTATGCTGCCCGGGCCAATGACAGAAGCAGATCGCTATAGTCCTTGCCATCTCTGTCGCAGGGTCTCACACACGTGGATTCGCGTGGTAGGCCCATTGCAGTTGGCCCCAGTCAAAGTCTTCTGAGACTACAATCGATGCTGCCAGCCAATCTTTTAGAAACCAGAGGAGGTTTGTGCCTTCCACCCCCTGTGGTACACCCACTAGGTGCACATTTCCAGCACGGATCTCATTTTCCAGTCTCTTGATGTGGTTTCTCATGGCCATGTTCTCTTTCGTGATGGTCGCAATAGCCACTTGGGAGGTAAGGCTCCTCCTCTTTTCGGTCTCTGCCACCGAGGATCTCAGTTCAGTCAGCGCAACTTCATGCCCCTCTAGCTTGGAAAGTGTTTTCTTAGTTTTGGGATCCATAGATTTAACAGTCTCTAGAACTGCCTGCCATGGAGGGGTCGAAGCTGAAGAAGGCTGATTTCCCATTGGGCCTCCATTTCCTCCATCCGAAAGGACCTGGGGAGTTGTGGGCTTCTGCATCCCAGGTAATTGATTCCTCTGATGCCCCATGTCAATATTTGGTATCCTCCTGTTCCTGAAGATCTTAGGAGATGACAGGTGGGATTTTTAGCACTCTAGCTAGTGTTTAAGTTTAGTTTTATATAAAAATTTATTTTGCCTGCTGGGAGCTCTTGTAGAAGTGACCTTTCCAAAAGCTGGCTCTCTGCCCCCCCCCTTCCCGCTGCAACATCAACTAGGAGTAGGAACATCCTGGACTCCCTGCAAGGGGCATTCCTCAGGCAACTGGTTATGGCACCCACTTGGGAGGTGACGATACTGGACCTGTTTCTGACAAATGGAGATAGTGTCATAGAGGTCACAGTGGGGGACCACCTGGGGAACAGTGATCATAGTACAGTGTGGTTTGATATTAAAACTGGGTCGGAATCAAATCACACAAGGCCGAGGGGTCCTGGACTTCAGGAGGGACAATTTCAGGAAAATGGGAGAATGCCTGAGGAACAACCTAGCAGGGTTAGAGAAAATGGGGGTAGTAGAGGAGCAGTGGGCAAAAATAAAAGGGGGAATTGAAAAGGCTACACATCTCTGTGTCAGGCTGGTTAGCAAGGGCAAAAGGAAAATGATTCTCTAAGGAGGTAGCAGGGAAAGTAAGGGCAAAAAGAAAGGCATTTAGAAGATACAAAATAACACAGAGGGAGGAAGACAGGGAGAGTTACCAGAAGCAAAGGGAGGCAGGGAAGATAGGAGCACAAAGGCACAAACAGAGGAAATAATCATCAAATCGGTGGAAATGGGGGCTAAAACATTTTATAAGTACATAAGTGAAAAGAAAAAGACAAAAGGAGAGATAGATAGACTAAAAGGTGAAGAAGGGTGTAGTGTAGAGGTGGACCACCAAAAGGCAAACATATTAAACAAATACTTCTGCTCAGTGTTTACAGAAGAGGAGGCAGGTGATGGGCCAAGAATAAAGGACAATGGCATTAGGGGCAGAGAAGTGGACACAAGCCCTTTTTGCAGTGGAAAGGGTCCTTAGGGAACTAACAACTCTGAAAGTGGACAAGGCAATGGGGCCAGTTTCAAGTTTAAGTCTATTATTGATCGGTTAAAAACCATTACATCATAGTACAATCTAAAATGCATATAACATGCGTCTAAGAGAAACTGTAGCAATCCCCACAAAGCACAGTTCATACAATATACAGTCTCAATTAGGGACTCATGTTGTTAAAGCCAAGGAACAAAAAACATGTATATTTCATCGGTCTTTGATTCTTATATATCCCCTCCAAAAGTCAGCAAGGTGACTACATAACTCTTCAAAGCTATAACTACTCCAAATTCTACCCCACTACCCATTGGTCAGGGTCCCAGAAATAGTTACAACCTTTGCTTTGGATATTCACAGGTACATTCATACTGGCTCTAATACAAGCCAGCAACTATCTGACCACGCATGACTTTAGTTTAGAACATTAGTTCTCACACTTTTTATAGTGAGCCTCCCACAAGCCATGGGAAAGATTTTGAGCCTCCCTCAAATTTGGAAAATATTTTGGGCCTCCCCACAGAAAAAATATCATACAGAAACTGTGGCACTGTAGTTAATCTGGTGGGCTTCATCGTACTTTGCACAGTACACCAGCAATAAGGTGAGACTAATAAAGTTGACTGAGTATGTTCTCATTTTATCCAACTTATTATTCTCCCCCGGACCCCTTACCACAGGTTATCCTTGTCACTCCACTTTTCTGACTCCCAGACCCTTGTTACTTTGTTTCCCCTCTATCTGAACAAGCATCCTAGCCACGTTTATTTCTCTCTCACTCTTACCATGTTGTTAAGAAACGTCTGTACCCTTACCCCAAGTCATACCTGAAAACAAGCGTTGGCTCAGTGTGCTTTTTCAAGTCACTAATTTTATGGTAGAAACAAGCCTGGACTCAATGTGCCTTTCTCAGTCACCAATTTACATGTAAACACCTATGGTAGAAAAAGTCTTGACTCGATGCGCCTTTCCCAGTCACCATTTTACATGTAAATGGACAGCTACTCTAGTAAGCTTTGACTCAGTGTGGTTTTGCCAGTCACCAATTTACATATACTGTAAATACACACTCAGAAACAATATTTGGCTCAGTGGGCCATTCCTGATCACTAATTTGTACATAAGTAAAGAAAGTCACCTGCCATTATCCATATTTAATGTGCTTCATCCCTTCAAATAAAGTATCCAAAACTTTATACTGTACATTCTCAGACTTGACTGGGCCTCCCCTGGAACAGTTTGGGGCCTCCCTTTGGAGGCTGGCCTCACCATTTAAGACCCACTGGTTTAGAACCATTACCAGTCCTCCAGTGAAAAGAAACCATTGTCAAAGAGCTCATGTTAAGGTTCTGTAACACAACTGCAGGTTCAGACTTGGACCTGACACATGTTATGCCTGGGTCTTTCAAAGGGGAAGCTGTTTCCCCTTTGAAAGAGATGCACTTACTAAAGGAGCTATTTAAAGACAGGATACATTTTCAAACTATGAGTTCATACAGCACCTAAGGGGAAGCACAAACTATAGAGTACATTGATGGTAAATCTAAAACAAATGGAAGAAAGAGTATAACTTGATAACCAGACTCCCTGATGAAGGGTATTCCTGAAATGTAGGACATTGTTGGTCTGAGTGTTGTGAAAATAAAATTGTTTTGTATTGAAGAAAATCTGGGTGAGCGGGCCGTTATTTCCAATCTTTGCTTAGTGTGCTTAAGCTCTTGATTGGACTGTGGCCACTTCCCTTAAAGTATGCTTTCCTTTTTGTCTGCTTCTCTGAGGTTTGGCTGGAATTGGAGTGTTTGGTCTTTATCCAGATTGCTGTATTGCACTAACATGTAAAAACTAGGTACCTACCGTACAAGCGTGGATACTAGGGATTATGCTTGCTATTGTATACACAATATCATATATACTCATTTTACAGTGTTATTTACTTATTTTCTGTTATATGCAATATCATATATATTCATTTTGCTTATAGTTTATATACAGTTTGCTTATAGTTTCATTATGGTATGTGTGTGCTTTTATTCTCATTTCTACACTGTGTGCTGTTTACTTGTGTTTGCCAAAGTTAATTTCATATGTATTTCTGTGTAATCTGCTTTTCTTTGTTAGCTGGCACTACATTTCCTTTGTTCTAAGTTTCTTACTGACTCTACATTTTCTTTGTTTAACGTAATGCCCAAGGGAGCCACTTTATTATTGTTTCTTAGCCATTAGGGCTTATTTACCATAGACAAATATTTATTTACTATTATTTATCATATCTAGAATTATAGCTGTTATCTGTAGTATATAATTGCTTGCACAGCCAGCCTCTTGGAAAGAGAGATTATGCCCGAGGGCTGGAGGAAAACTTGCTCTGCTCCCTTGTGACTGCTTTGCTTCACTTATAATGGTGAGTATGTGTAATAAATTGCTTTATTACATTCTGTTTGTTATGTTCTTTGTCCAGCATTACCATCCAAGAACCTGATGTTTGTGCTTGTCACAGACATAACACACACTGTTCCTGAGCATAGTATGCCCAGCTAATTTGCTGTAGGACTGACGCTCCAAGTCAGGAGCAACTGAGTTTCAGGTATAATATATTAAACAACTTTTTTGTAGGTAAGATACATTTAACTAGGATCACCAAAAGAGCCCACAGTGCTGAGCTCTATTTAAACTGTTTCACCTGTTTCATCTAAATGGTCTGATTATTTTTAACAATGATGGCTGTTGATTATCAGTTGTCATTAAATCACAACTGCATTCCATCAGACTACTTCACCGTTAATAGTTTGCTTATTTTATCTAAATTATACAATATAAGTTAGTGTATAAGAAATAAGAACATTCAGGTAAATATGTAAGCAAACATTAACATGAACACTTTTTCACTTATACTATGTGCATAAAATGACTCCCTAAAATTAAACTATGTAGAGTCAATACACGAGTGAATCCCTGTATACTTACAATTTTAGGCTTACAGAATAAATTAAAAATACATATACTTGGTACCTTTCCACAAAAATAACACAAAAATCTGATTTCATCAAGCAGCTTCTACAGCACTGTATTTTTGTATGAAAGGAATCCAGCTAATAAGCTATCAATTTGCCTTGTGATAGTCTTAGTTCAGCTCCAAGATAAAATCAGCAACATTGCTCCTTAGTTAATGGAGTCCAGCTATTAAATTTTGTAAATATTCTCTTTAGCATCTTTCTTAACAATCTCCCTTGCTCCTGTCACCAGCAGATCCTCCTCTATGCAGATGACGCAGTCATATACACTAACAACACTGACCCTGAACCACTTGTACACCAACTTCAGCTCAGCTTTGAGAAAGTGGAGGACTGGTTCAGGAAACACAGGTTGATTCCGAACTAGAAAAAAAAAACAAAAGTCATGATGTTAAGTGGTGCTCGAAGCAAACACAGATCCAGGGCCCTAACCATCAGGAACTCCTCTGGTGACCCGCTTGAACAAATTCAACATTTCAAGTATCTAGGGGTAACCAGGGATAGCTCACTATCATATACCCAGCATGTTGAGAATGTTGCCAGGTCTGCCAATATCAAGATAGGGTTACTCCATAGACAGAAACACAATCTAATGACTGAAGCCCTTAGACTAGCTATCTATAGCACCATAGTATCTATTGTTGACTGTAGTCTGGTTATCAATGGCTCAGCTTCCACCACTACCCCCCGCAGAATATCAGTGGCACTCAATAAAGCATGCCAACTTCTTACTGGAGCAGCACAACTTACTCACACATGTGAACTGTATGTGCAAAAAGGTTGGCCTCAGCTAAATGGGAGGATTCACTATCAATCCTGCTTGCTAACTAAAAAGGCACTTCTCTAGCTCCTGCCTTCTGGTGTTACAAACTTACTCAACCCCTCTTGTAGCTCTCAGCACACGCATAGCTCAGTCAACCAACTGTTCTCTGTCCCAAGATGCCAGACTACACAAGGGCAATGATTGCTTGCATATAGAGCACCACTATTGTTTAATGCATTGTCCAAAGATATCTCTTCCTTACCAAAATTGGGACCATTTAAAGGCACTCTTCATCAGCTTCTTACAGCTAACAGTTCCTGTGACTGTTTCAACTGAAATGGCACTACCTCAGCAGTATTGACACCTCCTTGTATACCTACTTCTCCCCCTTTCTCTGCAAATGACCACTTTCACCCTAACTGCTCTGTCCTATTTCCTGCCTCCTTCCCCAATCCTTCTTTCACCTCAGCCCTCTTGCCCTCCACCTTCTTTCCACTGTTTATCTTCACTTACCTGAACTTTTGTTCTACCAAATCTACCTATACCTATTTGACAAAGCACCTTGGGCTGCCTCCTTTTATTATGTTATTTTTGATATCCTACTGATTCATAGTTTTAATTTTAGTTGCACTGTTAATGTCATTTTAAATACTTTCTTGTCAAAATTTTGTGTAATACCATCCGTTGTATGTCTGTCACCCTTCCCATTGATGTGTAACCTTTGTAAAAGAGCTGTTATGTGCTCAAAGGTACTGTGATCTGAAAATTAATAAATAAATTAAAAAAAAATGTTTTAAGTAATAATCATTGTGCTGCTTCAGCATAAATTTTAAATGTACAACCTTGTAAGCTCAGCAGCTTATCTGCCTAGTTAGAAAAGTGATTTGGAAAACTAAATATCAAAGGCAACCAAATTCTGTAGTACTGTATGCCCAAACCACAAAAAATTCCATAGAACTGTGGATCCATCAGTAACATCCAAATAGGCATTTATGAGACGTTACAAAAGTTCTTATCTGGAATAGGGAAATTAACGGGAAGATACCTTTGAATTCTTCTAAAATTTTTCCATGGCTCCATTATCAAAAAGTAGCTCCTTTTTCTCTTTAGGACTGTCAAAACAAGTCTCCCTTTTTCACAAAGTTCCTGTATGACTGTTATTTAAACTATTAGTTTTCCGCAGGCATCTTTATTAAACCTGTCTGTAATCAAGAACTCCGTTCTTCCCAGTTTCTTTCAACCATCTTTTAACATCTCTGCACATGCCATTCATGCCAGAATCACCTGTGAACAAACTACAAAATCACACGCCACTGAGCATAGTAAATTTTATAAATTCATAGTAAGTTTAAAAATCCCCAACCCTAGGCAATCATAGCATACCTTTTATACAGGTTGTGGGAGTTTTACACACACACACAAGCACACAGGTATGTTAGTACCACAGCACTCCATCCCAGCAAAGGAAACCATATAGCCCGATCATCTGTTGGTCAGCCCACTGTGGCTCGATACACAACATGGCACCCACTGATAGGTTAACATTTTCTGTTGCCCAAAACTTTTACTGGTACCACTATGTCTACATCTAATATCTGTGCAGACTTGAGACTCGATGTCTCTAACTTCCTTACCTCCCGTGGAAGCTAGAATGATTTCAAGCTGGACACAAATTGCTCCAACAACTCTGTGCTGGGGATTTCAACCCAGTACTCTGAGGTGAGGCAAACAGTCAAAAGGTGTGATGCTGAAGGGCTGTTGGTTGTGGCTCTATATGCTGCTCTAGAGGCCTCCGAATTGAGGTTTCATTCCCTCAAACTGCAACCCTCATCTCTTAAGAAAGAGATGGGATTGCAGGCATCTGAAAGTTTGAAAATTGAGCAATGGTTTGAAGCAGAATTTCAGTCATTGCATAGTAAGAATTAAACTCTTTTGCACTGTTCTGTATAGGGTACTGATTGAGATTTAAGTATGTTGAGAGATAAATGTGAAGGGTTGAGACAGGATAAGAGACAGGTGTTGCAGATTAATGAATTGTTGAGTGATACGAATGAGAGTTTGTGTGAGGAGATAGACAAGATGAGAGAGGACCTGAAATGGGTAAGTGAAGAATTGGATAGGGAGCTCAGGGACAACTGCGAGTTAAATGCCGTGTATAGAGTATTACAGAAAGAAGTCATGAAAGGTGTAGAGCAGAACATTGCAAAAGGTAGTCACAAAGGCTGTAGATTAAAGATGGCAAAACTGCACCATCAGCAAGAACTGCTGGCTGGTCACATCAAGGCAATGGGCGGATTTCACTACACACCCATTGACCTTACATCATCTGGTGATGATGATTCTGGTGACAACATCTGCCAAGATGGCACCCAGCCACACCCTTGCTGTGGTCCAGTGTCCTCCTGCCACCCACAAAATGGTGGATCCCCATGCTATGACAGTGCAACCCTACATCATTAGTGGAATGATGACTATCATGTGCACCACCAAGATGGTGACCCCCATGATAGAGGGGGAGGTCGAGGCCTAGGAATGGCTCCTCAGATTCCTGCTCTGACAAGGGCCGACAAGCAGGAGATCAAGCAAATGATTGAGGCTGCCCTCGCTAAGACAGGTTTGTCTGAGAAAAGCAAAGAAGCCTTCAAAACGCATCTGGAAATGATGATGAAGGACACTGCTTCCCAGACCTCTGTCGTCTGTGCTGTGGCTAATGCCACAGCAGAGGCCACACTTCATGGAGTATGAAACTTGAACCCTTCCCCCAACCATGCACACAATAATTCCCTTCAAATGGCTCACTCTGTACAGTAGATTGCTGACAGTATCAGCCACATGAGCCCTAGTGATAGTCTCAGTTGCCATTTGGAAAAAGTGCATTCCAAATGTGAAATCCTCAGTCTGCCAGCAGCCTACCAGGTACTGATCCTCTGGCAGACCATAGACCCCGGCCTCTGTGCAAAACTTTCAGAGGTGGCCCGCCAATCCATGAATGCAACTTTTGATGAGATTGCAGCGGAACTTATTTAAGCACACAACCCAGGTGTGGCTGGCGTGATGTTGGCCTACCTCATAAAACAAACTGCCAAGCAAAGACCAGTGACATACCACCAAAGGTTATGGATGGCCTACCATACTGGAAAACATCTTTCAAGTGAAACTGCAGATGCTGACCTAATTGAGTACAAGAATTTGTACCTCTGGAAAATTGTTCTGGCCATTCGAGAGAAAGTGGAGCCCAAAATTTTCCCCAGAATGGAGAGATTTGCAGGTATTCTCTGGATGACCGAGCGGGTTTATCAACTCTAACTCCGAGATCTGAATTCCTGTTCAAAAAAGGTAGCCGCGGTACAATCCACTGGCAAGTCCACAACCCACTACACAGTGGAGCGCAAGGCCCAAGACAAAAAGGCTGTGTCCTTGGATAACAAGCAGCACTCCCAGTCTGGAAGTAGAAACCAGAGCCATAATAGGAATAACAAGTGGAACTGGAACAACACTAATTCCAATCAGGGCAATCAAACTCATTGATCAGTTCCTTCTTACAGTGAGATCGTGTAGGAGAACAATAACCTCCATAACCTCCTCGAACATGTCCGGTCAGTGATGGACTCAGTCCCAGCATGTGCCATCGCACCATTAGCTCCTGCACAACAGGCCTCACTAGGCCAAGGAGATACGGGAGCCTCCTCAGATCAGGCCACAACAGGCCTGAACCCCGAGGCTGCACCCTTCATTGCAGCTACACAGGACCTGGAAGAGGCCCGGCAAGAGCAGGTCAACCTACTTCTCCAAGAATTCCCTGGTAGCAGCAGCTCAGGTTGACAACTACAGGCCCCAGTCCGTAGTGTGAACAAGCTTACCCTTGACACAAATGGAAGGCCTTGCACCAAGGCCATGGTTGGGGGCCACCAATTGACTATTTTACTAGATACAGGCATGGCTGTGTCGGTACTGCATGATGAAGATCCAGCAAACTCTTCCTGGTCCACTGGATGGAGGACCAGTACACAAGGTGTGAATGGTTCAAGACTATACACTTACCACTCTATTATACTTCCTGTGGTAATAGAGAACCTCTAGGTGACCCATACCTTTGACCTCATGGTATTATGTGATCATCCCAGCATCCTGGGTAATGATTTTCTGCACAACTGTGTGGTGGATCTGGCCAACATGTTCCTGATCCAGATCAGGGGGTTACATGATATGGTTATGATTTCTGATTCGCATGTTGTTGAAGCTGTTACTACCAATGATGAGGAATATGATGTAATAGCTCTATTTCAGACACATGAGTTTTTCAAGAAACTCCTACCCATCCTGCAGAAGCACTTGGATGCTTTTGCCACACATAAGCATGAATGTGGTAGAATGCAGACTGTCATCAAAATTCCAAGTCCAGCACATGACAGGCAAAGGCAATACCCCTTTCCTGCTGAGGCCTTACCATCACTCAGAGAAACCACTCAGTCACTCCATAGACAAGGTGTGATCAGGCCTTGTGTCTCGACCACCAACACACCCATTTGGCCAGTGAAAATGCCCACAGGATCTTGGAGACTCACTATTGATTACAGGAGACAATCAAGTCACTCCTAGTTGCTCACCTACTGTAGCATCAGCACCTGATGTGCTCAAACTGCTAACCCCAGATTGTGGATGGTTTAGCACCCATGACATCTCCAATGGCTTTTGGTCACTGCCACTAGCTCTGGAAAGTCAATATAAGTTTGCCTTTACATTTGAGGGCCAACAGTACACATGGACCTGCTTACCTCAGGGGTTCTCAGAAGAAGCCAGAAGGGGAAGGAAAGAAACATATTCAATTCAGTGCTTTAGAGTAACTGGTAATTGCTATTTTTCTTTTAAACTTAGATTGAGGGCTTTTAGTGACACCATAATTTCTTTGTTGTCTTTACTTATAATTGTTTTTGGGCTGTTGAAAATTACAAACATAGTGGTGGTGTAATTCTGTGCTGTCTTTAATTGCTGCAAATTTTATCTTGGCTTGTCTGACTGCCCTGTAGTTGGGTGAAGGGTGTTAATTGTCTGGCCTCTGACCTCAGCTACGTGATAACTGGAGGTGGGGCTTAGTCAGAGTTGAAGTAGCAAGTAGAGTTCATTTTCTCAGAAGAAGCCAGAAGGGGAAGGAAGGAAACATATTCAATTCAGTGCTTTAGAGTAACTGGTAATTGCTATTTTTCTTTTAAACTTAGATTGAGGGCTTTTAGTGACACTATAATTTCTTTGTTGTCTTTACTTATAATTGTTTTTGGGCTGTTGAAAATTTAGAAACATAGTGGTGGTGTAATTCTGTGCTGTCTTTAATTGCTGCAAATTTTATCTTGGCTTGTCTGACTGCCCTGTAGTTGGGTGAAGGGTGTTAATTGTCTGGCCTCTGACCTCAGCTACGTGATAACTGGAGGTGGGGCTTAGTCAGAGTTGAAGTAGCAAGTAGAGTTCATTTTCTCAGAAGAAGCCAGAAGGGGAAGGAAGGAAACATATTCAATTCAGTGCTTTAGAGTAACTGGTAATTGCTATTTTTCTTTTAAACTTAGATTGAAGGCTTTTAGTGACACTATAATTTCTTTGTTGTCTTTACTTATAATTGTTTTGGGCTGTTGAAAATTTAAAACATAGTGGTGGTGTAAGTCTGTGCTGTCTTTAATTGCAGCAAATTTTATCTTGGCTTGGCTGACTGCCCTGTAGTTCGGTGAAGGGTGTTAATTGTCTGGCCTCTGACCTCAGCTACGTGATAACTGGAGGTGGGGCTTAGTCAGAGTTGAAGTAGCAAGTAGAGTTCATTTTCTCAGAAGAAGCCAGAAGGGGAAGGAAGGAAACATATTCAATTCAGTGCTTTAGAGTAACTGGTAATTGCTATTTTTCTTTTAAACTTAGATTGAGGGCTTTTAGTGACACTATAATTTCTTTGCTGTCATTACTTATAATTGTTTTTGGGCTGTTGAAAATTTAAAACATAGTGGTGGTGTAATTCTGTGCTGTCTTTAATTGCTGCAAATTTTATCTTTGCTTGTCTGACTGCCCTGTAGTTGGGTGAATGGTGTTAATTGTCTGGCCTCTGACCTCAGCTACGTGATAACTGGAGGTGGGGCTTAGTCAGAGTTGAAGTAGCAAGTAGAGTTCATTTTCTCAGAAGAAGCCAGAAGGGGAAGGAAGGAAACATATTCAATTCAGTGCTTTAGAGTAACTGGTAATTGCTATTTTTCTTTTAAACTTAGATTGAGGGCTTTTAGTGAGACTATAATTTCGTTGTTGTCTTTACTTATAATTGTTTTTGGGCTGTTGAATATTTAAAACATAGTGGTGGTGTAATTCCGTGCTGTCTTTAATTGCTGCAAATTTTATCTTGGCTTGTCTGACTGCCCTGTAGTTGGGTGAAGGGTGTTAATTGTCTGGCCTCTGACCTCAGCTACGTGATAACTGGAGGTGGGGCTTAGTTAGACTTGAAGTAGCAAGTAGAGTTCACTTTCTCAGAAGAAGCCAGAAGGGGAAGGAAGGAAACATATTCAATTCAGTGCTTTAGAGTAACTGGTAATTGCTATTTTTCTTTTAAACTTAGATTGAGGGCTTTTAGTGACACTATAATTTCTTTCTTGTCTTTACTTATAATTGTTTTTGGGCTGTTGAAAATTTAAAACATAGTGGTGGTGTAATTCTGTGCTGTCTTTAATTGCTGCAAATTTTATCTTGGCTTGTCTGACTGCCCTGTAGTTGGGTGAAGGGTGTTAATTGTCTGGCCTCTGACCTCAGCTACGTGATAACTGGAGGTGGGGCTTAGTCAGAGTTGAAGTAGCAAGTAGAGTTCATTTTTCTCAGAAGAAGCCAGAAGGGGAAGGAAGGAAACATATTCAATTCAGTGCTTTAGAGTAACTGGTAATTGCTATTTTTCTTTTAAACTTAGATTGAGGGCTTTTGTGACACTATAATTTCTTTGTTGTCTTTACTTATAATTGTTTTTGGGCTGTTGAAAATTTAAAACATAGTGGTGGTGTAATTCTGTGCTGTCTTTAATTGCTGCAAATTTTATCTTGGCTTGTCTGACTGCCCTGTAGTTGGGTGAAGGGTGTTAATTGTCTGGCCTCTGACCTCAGCTACGTGATAACTGGAGGTGGGTCTTAGTCAGAGTTGAAGTAGCAAGTAGAGTTCATTTTCTCAGAAGAAGCCAGAAGGGGAAGGAAGGAAACATATTCAATTCAGTGCTTTAGAGTAACTGGTAATTGCTATTTTTCTTTTAAACATAGATTGAGGGCTTTTAGTGACACTATAATTTCTTTGTTGTCTTTACTTATACTTGTTTTTGGCCTGTTGAAAATTTAGAAACATAGTGGTGGTGTAATTCTGTGCTGTCTAATTGCTGCAAATTTTATCTTGGCTTGTCTGACTGCCCTGTAGATGGGTGAAGGGTGTAAATTGTCTGGCCTCTGACCGCAGCTACGTGATAACTGGAGGTGGGTCTTAGTCAGAGTTGAAGTAGCAAGTAGAGTTCATTTTCTCAGAAGAAGCCAGAAGGGGAAGGAAGGAAACATATTCAATTCAGTGCTTTAGAGTAACTGGTAATTGCTATTTTTCTTTTAAACTTAGATTGAGGGCTTTTAGTGACACTATAATTTCTTTGTTATCTTTACTTATAATTGTTTTTGGGCTGTTGAAAATTTAAAACATAGTGGTGGTGTAATTCTGTGCTGTCTTTAATTGCTGCAAATTTTATCTTGGCTTGTCTGACTGCCCTGTAGTTGGGTGAAGGGTGTTAATAATCTGGCCTCTGACCTCAGCTACGTGATAACTGGAGGTGGGGCTAAGTCAGAGTTGAAGTAGCAAGTAGAGTTCATTTTCTCAGAAGATGCCAGAAGGGGAAGGAAGGAAACATATTCAATTCAGTGCTTTAGAGTAACTGGTAATTGCTATTTTTCTTTTAAACATAGATTGAGGGCTTTTAGTGACACTATAATTTCTTTGCTGTCTTTACTTATACTTGTTTTTGGCCTGTTGAAAATTTAGAAACATAGTGGTGGTGTAATTCTGTGCTGTCTAATTGCTGCAAATTTTATCTTGACTTGTCTGACTGCCCTGTAGTTGGGTGAAGGGTGTAAATTGTCTGGCCTCTGACCGCAGCTACGTGATAACTGGAGGTGGGTCTTAGTCAGAGTTGAAGTAGCAAGTAGAGTTCATTTTCTCAGAAGAAGCCAGAAGGGGAAGGAAGGAAACATATTCAATTCAGTGCTTTAGAGTAACTGGTAATTGCTATTTTTCTTTTAAACTTAGATTGAGGGCTTTTAGTGACACTATAATTTCTTTGTTGTCTTTACTTATAATTGTTTTTGGGCTGTTGAAAATTTAAAACATAGTGGTGGTGTACTTCTGTGCTGTCTTTAATTGCTTCAAATTTTATCTTGGCTTGTCTGACTGCCCTGTAGTTGGGTGAAGGGTGTTAATTGTCTGGCCTCTGACCTCAGCTACGTGATAACTGGAGTTGAGGCTTAGTCAGAGTTGAAGTAGCAAGTAGAGTTCATTTTCTCAGAAGAAGCCAGAAGGGGAAGGAAGGAAACATATTCAATTCAGTGCTTTAGAGTAACTGGTAATTGCTATTTTTCTTTTAAACTAAGATTGAGGGCTTTTAGTGACACTATAATTTCTTTGATGTCTTTACTTATAATTGTTTTTGGGCTGTTGAAAATTTAGAAACATAATGGTGGTGTAATTCTGTGCTGTCTAATTGCTGCAAATTTTATCTTGGATTGTCTGACTGCCCTGTAGTTGGGTGAAGAGGTGTTAGTTGTCGGACCTCTGACCTCAGCTACGTGATAACTGGAGGTTGGGCTTAGTCAGAGTTGAAGTAGCAAGTAGAGTTCATTTTCTCAGAAGAAGCCAGAAGGGGAAGGAAGGAAACATATTCAATTCAGTGCTTTAGAGTAACTGGTAATTGCTATTTTTCTTTTAAACTTAGATTGAGGGCTTTTAGTAACACTATAATTTCTTTCTTGTCTTTACTTATAATTGTTTTTGGGCTGTTGAAAATTTAAAACATAGTGGTGGTGTAATTCTGTGCTGTCATTAATTGCTGCAAATTTTATCTTGGCTTGTCTGACTGCCTTGTAGTTGGGTGAAGGGTGTTAATTGTCTGGCCTCTGACCTCAGCTACGTGATAACTGGAGGTGGGGCTTAGTCAGAGTTGAAGTAGCAAGTAGAGTTCATTTTCTCAGAAGAAGCCAGAAGGGGAAGGATGGAAACATATTCAATTCAGTGCTTTAGAGTAACTGGTAATTGCTATTTTTCATATAAACTTAGATTGAGGGCTTTTAGTGACACTATAATTTCTTTGTTGTCTTTACTTATAATTGTTTTTGGGCTGTTGAAAATTTAAAACATAGTGGTGGTGTAATTCTGTGCTGTCTAATTGCTGCAAATTTTATCTTGGCTTGTCTCACTGCCCTGTAGTTGAGTGAAGGGTGTAAATTGTCTGGCCTCTGACACAGCTACGTGATAACTGGAGCTGGGTCTTAGTCAGAAGTTGAAGTAGCAAGTAAGAGTTCATTTTCTCACAAGAAGAAGCAGAAGGGAAGGAAACATATTCAATTCAGTGCTTTAGAGTAACTGGTAATTGCTATTTTTCTTTTAAACTCAGATTGAGGGCTTTTAGTGACACTATAATTTCTTTGTTGTCTTTACTTATAATTGTTTTTGGGCTGTTGAAAATTTAAAACATAGTGGTGGTGTACTTCTGTGCTGTCTTTAATTGCTTCAAATTTTATCTTGGCTTGTCTCACTGCCCTGTAGTTGGGTGAAGGGTATTAATTGTCTGGCCTCTGACCTCAGCTACGTGATAACTGGAGGTGAGGCTTAGTCAGAGTTGAAGTAGCAAGTAGAGTTCATTTTCTCAGAAGAAGCCAGAAGGGGAAGGAAGGAAACATACTCAATTCAGTGCTTTAGAGTAACTGGTAATTGCTATTTTTCTTTTAAACTAAGATTGAGGGCTTTTAGTGACACTATAATTTCTTTGATGTCTTTACTTTAATTGTTTTGGGCTGTTGAAATTTAGAAACATAATGGTGGGTGTAATTCTGTGCTGTCTAATTGCTGCAAATTTTATCTTGGATTGTCTGACTGCCCTGTAGTTGGGTGAAGAGTGTTAATTGTCGGACCTCTGACCTCAGCTACGTGATAACTGGAGGTTGGGCTTAGTCAGAGTTGAAGTCGCAAGTAGAGTTCATTTTCTCAGAAGAAGCCAGAAGGGGAAGGAAGGAAACATATTCAATTCAGTGCTTTAGAGTAACTGGTAATTGCTATTTTTCTTTTAAACTTAGATTGAGGGCTTTTAGTAACACTATAATTTCTTTCTTGTCTTTACTTATAATTGTTTTTGGGCTGTTGAAAATTTAAAACATAGTGGTGGTGTAATTCTGTGCTGTCATTAATTGCTGCAAATTTTATCTTGGCTTGTCTGACTGCCTTGTAGTTGGGTGAAGGGTGTTAATTGTCTGGCCTCTGACCTCAGCTACGTGATAACTGGAGGTGGGGCTTAGTCAGAGTTGAAGTAGCAAGTAGAGTTCATTTTCTCAGAAGAAGCCAGAAGGGGAAGGATGGAAACATATTCAATTCAGTGCTTTAGAGTAACTGGTAATTGCTATTTTTCATATAAACTTAGATTGAGGGCTTTTAGTGACACTATAATTTCTTTGTTGTCTTTACTTATAATTGTTTTTGGGCTGTTGAAAATTTAAAACATAGTGGTGGTGTAATTCTGTGCTGTCTAATTGCTGCAAATTTTATCTTGGCTTGTCTCACTGCCCTGTAGTTGAGTGAAGGGTGTAAATTGTCTGGCCTCTGACCGCAGCTACGTGATAACTGGAGCTGGGTCTTAGTCAGAGTTGAAGTAGCAAGTAGAGTTCATTTTCTCAGAAGAAGCCAGAAGGGGAAGGAAGGAAACATATTCAATTCAGTGCTTTAGAGTAACTGGTAATTGCTATTTTTCTTTTAAACTCAGATTGAGGGCTTTTAGTGACACTATAATTTCTTTGTTGTCTTTACTTATAATTGTTTTTGGGCTGTTGAAAATTTAAAACATAGTGGTGGTGTACTTCTGTGCTGTCTTTAATTGCTTCAAATTTTATCTTGGCTTGTCTGACTGCCCTGTAGTTGGGTGAAGGGTATTAATTGTCTGGCCTCTGACCTCAGCTACGTGATAACTGGAGGTGAGGCTTAGTCAGAGTTGAAGTAGCAAGTAGAGTTCATTTTCTCAGAAGAAGCCAGAAGGGGAAGGAAGGAAACATACTCAATTCAATGCTTTAGAGTAACTGGTAATTGCTATTTTTCTTTTAAACTTAGATTGAGGGCTTTTAGTGACACTATAATTTCTTTGTTGTCTTTACTTATAATTGTTTTTGGGCTGTTGAAAATTTAAAACATAGTGGGGGTGTAATTCTGTGCTGTCTTAAATTGCTGCTAATTTTATCTTGGCTTGTCTGACTGCCCTGTAGTTGGGTGAAGGGTGTTAATTGTCTGGCCTCTGATCTCAGCTACGTGATAACTGGAGGTGGGGCTTAGTCAGAGTTGAAGTAGCAAGTAGAGTTCATTTTCTCAGAAGAAGCCAGAAGGGGAAGGAAGGAAACATACTCAATTCAGCGCTTTAGAGTAACTGGTAATTGCTATTTTTCTTTTAAACTTAGATTGAGGGCATTTAGTGACACTATAATTTCTTTGCTGTCTTTACTTATAATTGTTTTTGGGCTGTTGAAAATTTAAAACATAGTGGTGGTGTAATTCTCTGCTGTCTTTAATTGCTGCAAATTTTATCTTGGCTTGTCTGACTGCCCTGTAGTTGGGTGAAGGGTGTTAATTGTCTGGCCTCTGACCTCAGCTACGTGATAACTGGAGGTGGGGCTTAGTCAGAGTTAAGTAGCAAGTAGAGTTCATTTTCTCAGAAGAAGCCAGAAGGGGAAGGAAGGAAACATATTCAATTCAGTGCTTTAGAGTAACTGGTAATTGCTATTTTTCTTTTAAACTTAGATTGAGGGCTTTTAGTGACACTATAATTTCTTTGTTGTCTTTACTTATAATTGTTTTTGGGCTGTTGAAAATTTAAAACATAGTGGAGGTGTAATTCTGTGCTGTCTTTAATTGCTGCAAATTTTATCTTGGCTTGTCTGACTGCCCTGTAGTTGGGTGAAGGGTGTTAGTTGTCTGGCCTCTGACCTCAGCTACGTGATAACTGGAGGTGGGGCTTAGTCAGAGTTGAAGTAGCAAGTAGAGTTCATTTTCTCAGAAGAAGCCAGAAGGGGAAGGAAGGAAACATATTCAATTCAGTGCTTTAGAGTAACTGGTAATTGCTATTTTTCTTTTAAACTTAGATTGAGGGCTTTTAGTGACACTATAATTTCGTTGTTGTCTTTACTTATAATTGTTTTTGGGCTGTTGAAAATTTAAAACATAGTGGTGGTGTAATTCTGTGCTGTCTTTAATTGCTGCAAATTTTATCTTGGCTTGTCTGACTGCCCTGTAGTTGGGTGAAGGGTGTTAATTGTCTGGCCTCTGACCTCAGCTACGTGATAACTGGAGGTGGGGCTTAGTCAGAGTTGAAGTAGCAAGTAGAGTTCATTTTCTCAGAAGAAGCCAGAAGGGGAAGGAAGGAAACATATTCAATTCAATGCTTTAGAGTAACTGGTAATTGCTATTTTTCTTTTAAACTAAGATTGAGGGCTTTTAGTGACACTATTATTTCTTTGATGTCTTTACTTATTATTGTTTTTGGGCTGTTGAAAATTTAGAAACATAATGGTGGTGTAATTATGTGCTCTCTAATTGCTGCAAATTTTATCTTGGCTTGTCTGACTGCCCTGTAGTTGGGTGAAGGGTGTTAATTGTCTGGCCTCTGACCTCAGCTACGTGATAACTGGAGGTGGGGCTTAGTCAGAGTTGAAGTAGCAAGTAGAGTTCATTTTCTCAGAAGAAGCCAGAAGGGGAAGGAAGTAAAGATATTCAATTCAGTGCTTTAGAGTAACTGGTAATTGCTATTTTTCTTTTAAACTTAGATTGAGGGCTTTTAGTGACACTATAATTTCTTTGTTGTCTTTACTTATAATTGTTTTTGGGCTGTTGAAAATTTAAAACATAATGTTGGTGTAATTCTGTGCTGTCTTTAATTGCTGCAAATTTTATCTTGGCTTGTCTGACTGCCCTGTAGTTCGGTGAAGGGTGTTAATTGTCTGGCCTCTGACCTCAGCTACGTGATAACTGGAGGTGGGGCTTAGTCAGAGTTGAAGTAGCAAGTAGAGTTCATTTTCTCAGAAGAAGCCAGAAGGGAAGGAGGAAACATATTCAATTCAGTGCTTTAGAGTAACTGGTAATTGCTATTTTCTTTTAAACTTAGATTGAGGGCTTTTAGTGACACTATAATTTCTTTGTTGTTTTACTTATAATTGTTTTGGGCTGTTGAAAATTTAAAACATAGTGGTGGTGTAATTCTGTGCTGTCTTTAATTACTGCAAATTTTAGCTTTGTCTGACTGCCTGTAGTTGGGTGAATGGTGTTAATTGTTTGGCCTCTGACCTCAGCTACGTGATAACTGGAGGTGGGGCTTAGTCAGAGATGAAGTAGCAAGTAGAGTTCATTTTCTCAGAAGAAGCCAGAAGGGAAGGAAGGAAACATATTCAATTCAGTGCTTTAGAGTAACTGGTAATTGCTATTTTCTTTTAAACTTAGATTGAGGGCTTTTAGTGACACTATAAATTCGTTGTTGTCTTTACTTATAATTGTTTTTGGGCTGCTGAAAATTTAAAACATAGTGGTGGTGTAATTCTGTGCTGTCTTTAATTGCTGCAAATTTTATCTTGGCTTGTCTGACTGCCCTGTAGTTGGGTGAAGGGTGTTAATTGTCTGGCCTCTGACCTCAGCTACGTGATAACTGGAGGTGAGGCTTAGTCAGACTTGAAGTAGCAAGTAGAGTTCATTTTCTCAGAAGAAGCCAGAAGGGAAGGAAGGAAACATATTCAATTCAGTGCTTTAGAGTAACTGGTAATTGCTATTTTTCTTTTAAACTTAGATTGAGGGCTTTTAGTGACACTATAATTTCTTTGTTGTCTTTACTTATAATTGTTTTTGGGCTGTTGAAAATTTAAAACATACTGCTGGTGTAATTCTGTGCTGTCTAATTGCTGCAAATTTTATCTTGGCTTCTCTGACTGCCTGTAGTTGGGTGAAGGGTATTGGTGTCTGGCCTCTGACCTCAGCTACGTGATAACTGGAGGTGGGGCTTAGTCAGAGTTGAAGTAGCAAGTAGAGTTCATTTTCTCAGAAGAAGCCAGAAGGGGAAGGAAGGAAACATATTCAATTCAGTGCTTTAGAGTAACTGGTAATTGCTATTTTTCTTTTAAACTTAGATTGAGGGCTTTTAGTGACACTATAATTTCTTTGTTGTCTTTACTTATAATTTTTTTTGGGCTGTTGAAAATTTAAAACATAGTGGTGGTGTAATTCTGTGCTGTCTTTAATTGCTGCAAATTTTATCTTGGCTTGTCTGACTGCCCTGTAGTTGGGTGAAGGGTGTTAATTGTCTGGCCTCTGACCTCAGCTACGTGATAACTGGAGGTGGGTCTTAGTCAGAGTTGAAGTAGCAAGTAGAGTTCATTTTCTCAGAAGAAGCCAGAAGGGGAAGGAAGGAAACATATTCAATTCAGTGCTTTAGAGTAACTGGTAATTGCTATTTTTCTTTTAAACATAGATTGAGGGCTTTTAGTGACACTATAATTTCTTTGTTGTCTTTACTTATACTTGTTTTTGGCCTGTTGAAAATTTAGAAACATAGTGGTGGTGTAATTCTGTGCTGTCTAATTGCTGCAAATTTTATCTTGGCTTGTCTGACTGCCCTGTAGTTGGGTGAAGGGTGTTAATTGTCTGGCCTCTGACCGCAGCTACGTGATAACTGGAGGTGGGTCTTAGTCAGAGTTGAAGTAGCAAGTAGAGTTCATTTTCTCAGAAGAAGCCAGAAGGGGAAGGAAGGAAACATATTCAATTCAGTGCTTTAGAGTAACTGGTAATTGCTATTTTTCTTTTAAACTTAGATTGAGAGCCTTTAGTGACACTATAATTTCTTTGTTGTCTTTACTTATAATTGTTTTTGGGCTGTTGAAAATTTAAAACATAGTGGTGGTGTAATTCTGTGCTGTCTTTAATTGCTCCAAATTTTATCTTGGCTTGTCTGACTGCCCTGTAGTTGGGTGAAAGGGTGTTAACTAATCAGACCTCTGACCTCAGCTACGTATGATAACTGGAGGTGGGAGAAGTCAGAGTTGAAGTACCAAGTAGAGTTCATTTTCTCAGAAGATGCCAGAAGGGGAAGGAAGGAAACATATTCAATTCAGTGCTTTAGAGTAACTGGTAATTGCTATTTTTCTTTTAAACATAGATTGAGGGCTTTTAGTGACACTATAATTTCTTTGCTGTCTTTACTTATACTTGTTTTTGGCCTGTTGAAAATTTAGAAACATAGTGGTGGTGTAATTCTGTGCTGTCTAATTGCTGCAAATTTTATCTTGACTTGTCTGACTGCCCTGTAGTTGAAGTGAAGGGTGTAAGTGTCTGGCCTCCCCGATACCAGCCTACGTGATAACTGGAGGTGGGTCTTAGTCAGAGATGAAGTAGCAAAGTAAGAGTTCATTTTCTCGAGAAGAAACCAGAAGGGAGGAAGGAAACATATTCAATTCAGTGCTTTAGAGTAACTGGTAATTGCTATTTTCTTTTAAACTTAGATTGAGGGCTTTTAGTGACACTATAATTTCTTTGTTGTCTTTACTTATAATTGTTTTTGGGCTGTTGAAAATTTAAAACATAGTGGTGGTGTACTTCTGTGCTGTCTTTAATTGCTTCAAATTTTATCTTGGCTTGTCTGACTGCCCTGTAGTTGGGTGAAGGGTGTTAATTGTCTGGCCTCTGACCTCAGCTACGTGATAACTGGAGTTGAGGCTTAGTCAGAGTTGAAGTAGAAAGCAGAGTTCATTTTCTCAGAAGAAGCCAGAAGGGGAAGGAAGGAAACATATTCAATTCAGTGCTTTAGAGTAACTGGTAATTGCTATTTTTCTTTTAAACTAAGATTGAGGGCTTTTAGTGACACTATAATTTCTTTGATGTCTTTACTTATAATTGTTTTTGGGCTGTTGAAAATTTAGAAACATAATGGTGGTGTAATTCTGTGCTGTCTAATTGCTGCAAATTTTATCTTGGATTGTCTGACTGCCCTGTAGTTGGGTGAAGAGGTGTTAATTGTCGGACCTCTGACCTCAGCTACGTGATAACTGGAGGTTGGGCTTAGTCAGAGTTGAAGTAGCAAGTAGAGTTCATTTTTTTTCTCAGAAAGAAACTTCAGAAAGGGGAAGGGAAAGGGAAACATATTCAATTCAGTGCTTTAGGAGTAACTGGTAGTGCTATTTTTCTTTAAACTTAGATTGAGGCTTTTAGTAACACTATAATTTCTTTCTTGTCTTTACTTATAATTGTTTTTGGGCTGTTGAAAATTTAAAACATAGTGGTGGTGTAATTCTGTGCTGTCATTAATTGCTGCAAATTTTATCTTGGCTTGTCTGACTGCCTTGTAGTTGGGTGAAGGGTGTTAATTGTCTCACCTCTGACCTCAGCTACGTGATAACTGGAGGTGGGGCTTAGTCAGAGTTGAAGTAGCAAGTAGAGTTCATTTTCTCAGAAGAAGCCAGAAGGGGAAGGATGGAAACATATTCAATTCAGTGCTTTAGAGTAACTGGTAATTGCTATTTTTCATATAAACTTAGATTGAGGGCTTTTAGTGACACTATAATTTCTTTGTTGTCTTTACTTATAATTGTTTTTGGGCTGTTGAAAATTTAAAACATAGTGGTGGTGTAATTCTGTGCTGTCTAATTGCTGCAAATTTTATCTTGGCTTGTCTCACTGCCCTGTAGTTGGGTGAAGGGTGTAAATTGTCTGGCCTCTGACCGCAGCTACGTGATAACTGGAGCTGGGTCTTAGTCAGGATTGAAGAGTAGCAAGTAGAGTTCATTTTCTTAGAAGAAGCCAGAAGGGAAGGAAGGAAACATATTCAATTCAGTGCTTTAGAGTAACTGGTAATTGCTATTTTTCTTTTAAACTCAGATTGAGGAGCTTAGTGACACTATAATTTCTTTGTTGTCTTTACTTATAATTGTTTTGGGCTGTTGAAAATTTAAAACATAGTTGGTGTACTTCTGTGCTGTCTTTAATTGCTTCAAATTTTATCTTGGCTTGTCTGACTGCCCTGTAGTTGGGTGAAGGGTATTAATTGTCTGGCCTCTGACCTCAGCTACGTGATAACTGGAGGTGAGGCTTAGTCAGAGTTGAAGCTCAAAGTAGAGTTCATTTTCTCCAGAAGAAACCAGAAGGGAAGGGAAGGAAACATACTCAATTCAGTGCTTTAGAGTAACTGGTAATTGCTATTTTCTTTTAAACTAAGATTGAGGCTTTTAGTGACACTATAATTTCTTTGATGTCTTTACTTATAATTGTTTTTGGGCTGTTGAAAATTTAGAAACATAATGGTGGTGTAATTCTGTGCTGTCTAATTGCTGCAAATTTTATCTTGGCTTGTCTGACTGCCCTGTAGTTGGGTGAAGAGGTGTTAATTGTCGGACCTCTGACCTCAGCTACGTGATAACTGGAGGTAGGCTTAGTCAGAGTTAGTAGAAGCAAGTAGAGTTCATTTTCTCAGAAGAAGCCAGAAGGGGAAGGAAGGAAACATATTCAATTCAGTGCTTTAGAGTAACTGGTAATTGCTATTTTTCTTTTAAACTTAGATTGAGGGCTTTTAGTGACACTATAATTTCTTTCTTGTCTTTACTTATAATTGTTTTTGGGCTGTTGAAAATTTAAAACATAGTGGTGGTGTAATTCTGTGCTGTCATTAATTGCTGCAAATTTTATCTTGGCTTGTCTGACTGCCCTGTAGTTGGGTGAAGGGTGTTAATTGTCTGGCCTCTGACCTCAGCGCACGTGATAACTGGAGGTGGGGCTTAGTCAGAGTTGAAGTAGCAAGTAGAGTTCATTTTCTCAGAAGAAGCACAGAGGGGAAGGAGGAAACATATTCAATTCAGTGAACTTTAGAGTAACTGGTAATTGCTATTTTCATATAAACTTAGATTGAGGGCTTTTAGTGACACTATAATTTCTTGTTGTCTTTACTTATAATTGTTTTGGCTGTTGAAAATTTAAAACATAGTGGTGGTGTAATTCTGTGCTGTCTAATTGCTGCAAATTTTATCTTAGCTTGTCTGACTGCCCTGTAGTTGAGTGAAGGGTGTAAATTGTCTGGCCTCTGACCCAGCTACGTGATAACTGGAGCTGGGTCTTAGTCAGAGTTGAAGTAGCAAGTAGAGTTCATTTTCTCAGAAGAAGCCAGAAGGGAAGGAAGGAAACATATTCAATTCAGTGCTTTAGAGTAACTGGTAATTGCTATTTTTCTTTTAAACTCAGATTGAGGGCTTTTAGTGACACTATAATTTCTTTGTTGTCTTTACTTATAATTGTTTTTGGGCTGTTGAAAATTTAAAACATAGTGGTGGACTTCTGTGCTGTCTTTAATTGCTTCAAATTTTATCTTGGCCTCTGACTGCCTGTAGTTGAGTGAAGGGTATTAATTGTCTGGCCTCTGACCTCAGCTACGTGATAACTGGAGGTGAGGGCTTAGTCAACGAAGTTGAAGTAGCAAGTAGAGTTCATTTTCTCCAAGAAGAAGCCAGAAGGGGAAGGAAGGAAACATACTCAATTCAGTGCTTTAGAGTAACTGGTAATGCTATTTTCTTTTAAACTTAGATTGAGGCTTTTAGTGACACTATAATTTCTTTGTTGTCTTTACTTATAATTGTTTTGGGCTGTTGAAAATTTAAAACATAGTGGGGGTGTAATCTGTGCTGCTCTTAAATTGCTGCAAATTTATCTTGGCTTGTCTGACTGCCCTGTAGTTGGGTGAAGGGTGTTAATTGTCTGGCCTCTGATCTCAGCTACGTGATAACTGGAGGTGGGGCTTAGTCAGAGTTGAAGTAACAAGTAGAGTTCATTTTTCTCAGAAGAAGCCAGAAGGGAAGGAAGAAACATACTCAATTCAGCACTTTAAGGTAACTGGTAATTGCTATTACTACTGAAAACTTAGATTGAGGGCATTTTAGTGACACTATAATTTCTTCGTTGTCTTTACTTATAATTGTTTTTGGCACTGTTGAAAATTTAAAACATAGTGGTGGTGTAATTCTCTGCTGTCTTTAATTGCTGCAAATTTTATCTTTAGCTTGTCTGACTGCCCTGTAGTTTGGGTGAAGGGTGTTAATTGTCTGGCCTCTGACCTCAGCTACGTGATAACTGGAGGTGGGAGTAGTCAAATTGAAGTAACAAGTAGAGTTCATTTTCTCAGAAAAAGCCAGAAGGGGAAGGAAGGAAACATATTCAATTCAGTGCTTTAGAGTAACTGGTAATTGCTATTTTTCTTTTAAACTTAGATTGAGGGCTTTTAGTGACACTATAATTTCTTTGTTGTCTTTACTTATAATTGTTTTTGGGCTGTTGAAAATTTAAAACATAGTGGAGGTGTAATTCTGTGCTGTCTTTAATTGCTGCAAATTTTATCTTGGCTTGTCTGACTGCCCTGTAGTTGGGTGAAGGGTGTTAATTGTCTGGCCTCTGACCTCAGCTACGTGATAACTGGAGGTGGGGCTTAGTCAGAGTTGAAGTAGCAAGTAGAGTTCATTTTCTCAGAAGAAGCCAGAAAGGGAAGGAAGGAAACATATTCAATTCAGTGCTTTAGAGTAACTGGTAATTGCTATTTTTCTTTTAAACTTAGATTGAGGGCTTTTAGTGACACTATAATTTCGTTGTTGTCTTTACTTATAATTGTTTTTGGGCTGTTGAAAATTTAAAACATAGTGGTGGTGTAATTCTGTGCTGTCTTTAATTGCTGCAAATTTTATCTTGGCTTGTCTGACTGCCCTGTAGTTGGGTGAAGGGTGTTAATTGTCTGGCCTCTGACCTCAGCTACGTGATAACTGGAGGTGGGGCTTAGTCAGAGTTGGAGTAGCAAGTAGAGTTCATTTTCTCAGAAGAAGCCAGAAGGGGAAGGAAGGAAACATATTCAATTCAATGCTTTAAAGTAACTGGTAATTGCTATTTTTCTTTTAAACTAAGATTGAGGGCGTTTAGTGACACTATTATTTCTTTGATGTCTTTACTTATTATTGTTTTTGGGCTGTTGAAAATTTAGAAACATAATGGTGGTGTAATTATGTGCTCTGTAATTGCTGCAAATTTTATCTTGGCTTGTCTGACTGCCCTGTAGTTGGGTGAAGAGGTGTTAGTGTCTGGCCTCTGACCTCAGCTACGTGATAACTGGAGGTGAGGCTTAGTCAGAGTTGAAGAAGTAAGAAGTAGAGTTCATTTTCTCAGAAGAAACCAGAAGGGGAAGGAAGTAAAGATATTCAATTCAGTGCTTTAGGTAACTGGTAGAATGCCTTTTTCTTTTAAACTTAGATTGAGGGGCTTTTAGTGACACTATAATTTCTTTGTTGTCTTTACTTATAATGTTTTGGGCTGTTGAAAATTTAAAACATAATGTTGGTGTAATTCTGTGCTGTCTTTTAATTGCTGCAAATTTTATCTTGGCTTGTCTGACTGCCCTGTAGTTGGGGTGAAAAGGGTGTTAATTGTCTGGCCTCTGACCTCAGCTACGTGATAACTGCAGGTGAGGCTTAGTCAGAGTTGAAGTAGAAAGTAGAGTTCATTTTCTCAGAAGAAGCCAGAAGGGGAAGGAAGGAAACATATTCAATTCAGTGCTTTAGAGTAACTGGTAATTGCTATTTTTCTTTTAAACTTAGATTGAGGGCTTTTAGTGACACTATAATTTCTTTGTTGTTTTTACTTATAATTGTTTTTGGGCTGTTGAAAATTTAAAACATAGTGGTGGTGTAATTCTGTGCTGTCTTTAATTGCTGCAAATTTTATCTTGGCTTGTCTGACTGCCCTGTAGTTGGGTGAAGGGTGTTAATTGTTTGGCCTCTGACCTCAGCTACGTGATAACTGGAGGTGGGGCTTAGTCAGAGATGAAGTAGCAAGTAGAGTTCATTTTCTCAGAAGAAGCCAGAAAGGGAAGGAAGGAAACATATTCAATTCAGTGCTTTAGAGTAACTGGTAATTGCTATTTTTCTTTTAAACTTAGATTGAGGGATTTTAGTGACACTATAAATTCTTTGTTGTCTTTACTTATAATTGTTTTTGGGCTGCTGAAAATTTAAAACATAGTGGTGGTGTAATTCTGTGCTGTCATTAATTGCTGCAAATTTTATCTTGGCTTGTCTGACTGCCCTGTAGTTTGGTGAAGAGTGTTAATTGTCTGCCCTCTGACCTCCAGCTTCATCGATAACTGGAGGTGAGGCTTAGTCAGAGTTGAAGTAGCAAGTAGAGTTCATTTTCTCAGAAGAAGCCAGAAGGGGAAGGAAGGAAACATATTCAATTCAGTGCTTTAGAGTAACTGGTAATTGCTATTTTTCTTTTAAACTTAGATTGAGGGCTTTTAGTGACACTATAATTTCTTTGTTGTCTTTACTTATAATTGTTTTTGGGCTGTTGAAAATTTAAAACATACTGCTGGTGTAATTCTGTGCTGTCTAATTGCTGCAAATTTTCTCTTGGCTTCTCTGACTGCCCTGTAGTTGGGTGAAGGGTGTTAATTGTCTGGCCTCTGACCTCAGCTACGTGATAACTGGAGGTGGGGCTTAGTCAGAGTTGAAGTAGCAGTAGAGTTCATTTTCTCGAGAAAAGAAAGAGGGAAGGGAATGGAAACATATTCAATTCAGTGCTTTAGATAACTGGTACTGCTATTTTTCTTATAAACTTAGATTGAGGGCTTTGTGACACTATAATTTCTTTGTTGTCTTACTTATAATTGTTATTGGGCTGTTGAAAATTTAAAACATAGTGGTGGTGTAATTCTGTGCTGCCTTTAATTACTGCAAATTTTATCTTGGCTTGTCTGACTGCCCTGTAGTTGGGAAAAGGGTGTTAATTTTCTGGCCTCTGACCTCAGCTACGTGATAACTGGAGGTGGGGCTTAGTCAGAGTTGAAGTAGCAAGTAGAGTTCATTTTTTCAGAAGAAGCCAGAAGGGGAAGGAAGGAAACATATTCAATTCAGTGCTAGAGTAACTGGTAATGCTATTTTTCCTTTAAACTTAGATTGAGGCGTTTAGTGACACTATAATTTCTTTGTTGTCTTTACTTATAATTGTTTGGGCTGTTGAAAATTTAGAAACATAGTGGTGGTGTAATTAAGTGCTGTGTAATTGCTGCAAATTTTATCTTAGATTGTCTGACTGCCCTGTAGTTGGGTGAAAGGGTGTTAGTTGTCACGGCCACTCTGACCTCCAGCTACGTGAGTAACTGGAGGTGGGGCTTAGGCAGAGTCGAAGTAGCAAGTAGAGTTCATTTTCTCAGAAGAAGCCAGAAGGGGAAGGAAGGAAACATATTCAATTCAGTGCTTTAGAGTAACTGGTAATTGCTATTTTTCTTTTAAACTTAGATTGAGGGCTTTCAGTGACAGTATAATTTCGTTGTTGTCTTTACTTATAATTGTTTTTCGGCTGTTGAAATTTTAAAACATAGTGGGGGTGTAATTCTGTGCTGCCTTTAATTGCTGCAAATTTTATCTTGGCTTGTCTGACTGCCCTGTAGTTGGGTGAAGGGTGTTAACTGTCAGGCCTCTGACCTCAGCTATGTGATAACTGGAGGTGGGGCTTAGTCAGAGTTGAAGTACCAAGTAGAGTTCATTTTCTCAGAAGAAGCCGGAAGGGGAAGGAAGGAAACATTCGATTCAGTGCTTTAGAGTAACTGGTAATTGCTATTTTTCTTTTAAACTTAGATTGACGGCTTTTAGTGACACTATAATTTCTTTATTGACTTTACTTATAATTGTTTTTGGGCTGTTGAAAATTTAAAACATAGCGTTGGTGTAATTCTG